>OX638126.1:12130400-12760400 GCA_951804975.1 Anthophora plumipes
CTTCGATCAACTAAAACCGTTAAAACCGTTAAATTTTCAGATAAATCAACGAAATACACTTCCTAACATCACTTGAACTCACTTCCCACACACAAAAACGCAATAATTATCAACCTAAACGTCTCTTTAGCATATAGTTTAGAAATTATTGTTAATAACAAATTGGCGGGAAATGCACCAACTGAGAAATAAACAATTTTGCCTCCCGAATGCTCTGGTTATCAAAAAACGCCCAGCTTTTAACGAGATTGTCTCATTTGAGGCCTAAATCACGCTTGGAAACGCAAATTTTGTAAAAATATTCAATATTTTCAATAAATTTGATCAAAAAGCGATATTGCAACCGTCCATTTTCGTTACGTAACGTATTCGACTCTTCGATCAACTAAAACCGTTGAAACCGTTAAATTTTCAGATAAATCAACGAAATACACTTCCTAACATCACTTGAACTCACTTCCCGCACACAAAAACGCAATAATGATCAACCTAAACGTCTCTTTAGCATATAGTTTAGAAATTATTGTTAATAACAAATTGGCGGGAAATGCACCAACTGAGAAATAAACAATTTTGCCTCCCGAATGCTCTGGTTATCAAAAAATGCTCAGCTTTTAACGAGATTGTCTCATTTGAGGCCTAAACCAAGCTTGGAAATGCAAATTTTGTATAAATATTGAATATTTGCAACAAATTCGATTGCAAACCGTTTTTTCAACCCGCCATTTTCGTGACGTCAGAGGTTTGACAATTCAATCTATTAATAATGTTAAATTTTCGGATATATTAACCATACACGTTTCTCAATTTCCCATAAACAAATTTTTCGAATAACTAGCTTAATAATTTACAATTTTTATTCCTCCCATAATTTGCACAAAGTACGTCTGTTATACCCTTGCAAATTTTCCCTCTTAAACAGTGTTTGACTACTTGAATAACATTAGCCCGTGCAATATTAGCGATAGATAATGCTAAATGAATACGAAAGGTTAGAAATCCCGGTAAATAATCGATATTAACGTAGATTTCGTTTACAAGGGAACGACAATACGATTTTTCTAATCTCAAGTCTTTATACATTTCCCGCACAATTCCTAAAGATTACCCAATGCCAAAATAAGTTTATTCACGCGTACGCCTTTGTTAACACGTTTATCTAACATATAAACCTAACCACTTTCAATAAAACACGGATTTTATGGTGTTTCGATTATACTAATCGGTGTGAAATCTCAGCATTAAAGGATATTCAGACTAGCACAAAGTTGCACTGATTTCCCTATATATTACTAACATATAACACCAAGTTTAAGGAGATTCTAATGTCTTAAATTCAATCGGGATTAGAAATAGTACCGAATAAACTTGATCTGTAACTTTTAAACAAAGGTTCTATATTTCAGAATGAAATATCGCAGGAAAGAAATTTTCTTCGAGGATTTTTATTTATTCAACGAACATTCAACGCTTATTATTTAAGAACAGGGAATTCAATTGAAATTAAAACTGCATTCAATTTCAACCTATAATAGCCAATTAGATGAATTTATCTTTTGAAAAGAAAAATTACTATGCATGATTCTTTTGTTTGTCCGCTGTACCACAGATGTCAGTGTAAGCAAATGTAAACAGTATTCTTGGCCATTATATCCCGCCTTTTTCTACATTGTCCTAAGTACGATATGTTCCTTGCGATGCAAAAATTCATACGCATTGTTTAGTTTAAAAGAATCGTAAGTGAACGTAATAAATGATCAAACACAGGGAACCTAGTAGTAGTAGATAGAAAGCAAGAAGAATAGCGTACACAGTTCTCGTAAATATATAATATTGATTTAAAAATTTGCAGATCCTCGCGAACTGTGGCTTCCAATTTTCATTGCCACCCACATAGATTAACAATATACGAAACTCTCAATTCTCTGATACAGAAAATAGCGAAGAAGAAGTTCTGATACATCGTCTGACTATCTGAAAGTCTCAGACAAGAATTTTTCTATTCATTCCGAACTTACGAGACTTGTGCAATTTTTAAAGGATAATAGGTTACATTTTTCAGGTTTGTCGATTTGTGTTTATTAAGAAATCAGACGATTATACATTCAACATTTCGGCATATAACTGCAATTAACCGATATATGCCCAATTGCTACGAATTTATATTTTTTATTTATTGTAGATGATCGACCAATATTGTAACGATTGTTGAATGACGTCAGGGCATTTATCGTCATCAAGATTCATCGGAAACATTGCGAAATTTTGCAATTTATTCTAACGATATATTTTCCTTTTTCTTTTTCATTTCTTTGAAAAATAGGATGATGTATTTTTTATAACGATTACTGTCCGTACGAACGACATTAGACAAAGTTGAAATCTTGACTAAATATCTGTGATTGTTCACAGGAACATCAACCAATGAAAGAAATGACGAAAATGGTAGAACAAGGACAGAGTAGCAACAGTTTAGACACCTGTTGATACCTGTGCCGTGATAAGCAAACGAAGGAATCGACCGAAGGAGGGGAGATATATTTCTTTATCAGAAACACTGATCTCTCCAGTTGGTAAACAAATACAGAATAATTCATGTACCCTTGTAATTGTAAAATATGATTCTCAATTAGTTTCAATTTAGAAATTTTAAAAGAGGAGTTCCTTCTTAAATAATTAATTATACTAATAATTTCGTATATGTGACATTCTTTTATGATGATAATGCTTCAGTTTAAGCTATACTGTACTCTACAGTTTTTAGTTAAATTATTATAAGATATTAATGTAATAGCTGATATAATTATTTCACTAAGCGAATGGTTAATGTTGAATCTTGCGCTCGTTAAGCGAAAAAAGACATTCCGGACTGTAAAATCTCCAATCCCCAAACTCCAAGAGCATTTTGTAAGACCACTAACGAATGAAAATTTCCTTTCAGTATTTCCAACGAGGTGAGCAAGGTAAACATTACGAAGTGTCAAGAACAACAAGGAGGACAAGAATGATAAAGAACCCAATAGGCGAGACAAGGACGTACAATTTTTAAACCGATATTAATGAAACTACCTCGCGTTTGGTTGCACGAACTAACGCCTCGAAAGTAGGAACACAGAACGAGACAGAGGTACGCGACAAGGATATGAATGGCGTGCGAGTAGGATAGAGTGAGGACGCTCCCATTGGTCGACCCGTCCCCTACTCGACCCTGTTACTACGTATCAAATCAGCTGAGAAGGTGTGGTTAAGAACCAGTGGTTTATCAACTGTTATCATCGACCAACCAAACCCTTTACTACCTTTGTAATTGAGAAATGAGGCATGGACCCCCAATAACAATTTCGTACAAACATTGCACTGCACAAACATTGTGAATAACTAGTTGTAGAAGGGGTTCAGTTCGGTTCGGGGTACAGGATACAATCGCTAGAGGTTTGCGTTTGGTTGGTCGATGATAACAATTGATAAAGACCCTCGTTATTAACCACTCCTTCTCAGCTGACTTGATACGTAGTAACAGGGTCGAGTAGGGGACGGGTCGGCCAATGGGAGCGTCCTCACTCTATCCTACTCGCACGCCATTCATATCCTTGTCGCGTACCTCTGTCTCGTTCTGTGTTCCTACTTTCGAGGCGTTAGTTCGTGCAACCAAACGCGAGGTGGTTTCATTAATATCGGTTTAAAAATTGTACGTCCTTGTCTCGCCTATTGGGTTCTTTATCATTCTTGTCCTCCTTGTTGTTCTTGACACTTCGTAATGTTTACCTTGCTCACCTCGTTGGAAATACTGAAAGGAAATTTTCATTCGTTAGTGGTCTTACAAAATGCTCTTGGAGTTTGGGGATTGGAGATTTTACAGTCCGGAATGTCTTTTTTCGCTTAACGAGCGCAAGATTCAACATTAACCATTCGCTTAGTGAAATAATTATATCAGCTATTACATTAATATCTTATAATAATTTAACTAAAAACTGTAGAGTACAGTATAGCTTAAACTGAAGCATTATCATCATAAAAGAATGTCACATATACGAAATTATTAGTATAATTAATTATTTAAGAAGGAACTCCTCTTTTAAAATTTCTAAATTGAAACTAATTGAGAATCATATTTTACAATTACAAGGGTACATGAATTATTCTGTATTTGTTTACCAACTGGAGAGATCAGTGTTTCTGATAAAGAAATATATCTCCCCTCCTTCGGTCGATTCCTTCGTTTGCTTATCACGGCACAGGTATCAACAGGTGTCTAAACTGTTGCTACTCTGTCCTTGTTCTACCATTTTCGTCATTTCTTTCATTGGTTGATGTTCCTGTGAACAATCACAGATATTTAGTCAAGATTTCAACTTTGTCTAATGTCGTTCGTACGGACAGTAATCGTTATAAAAAATACATCATCCTATTTTTCAAAGAAATGAAAAAGAAAAAGGAAAATATATCGTTAGAATAAATTGCAAAATTTCGCAATGTTTCCGATGAATCTTGATGACGATAAATGCCCTGACGTCATTCAACAATCGTTACAATATTGGTCGATCATCTACAATAAATAAAAAATATAAATTCGTAGCAATTGGGCATATATCGGTTAATTGCAGTTATATGCCGAAATGTTGAATGTATAATCGTCTGATTTCTTAATAAACACAAATCGACAAACCTGAAAAATGTAACCTATTATCCTTTAAAAATTGCACAAGTCTCGTAAGTTCGGAATGAATAGAAAAATTCTTGTCTGAGACTTTCAGATAGTCAGACGATGTATCAGAACTTCTTCTTCGCTATTTTCTGTATCAGAGAATTGAGAGTTTCGTATATTGTTAATCTATGTGGGTGGCAATGAAAATTGGAAGCCACAGTTCGCGAGGATCTGCAAATTTTTAAATCAATATTATATATTTACGAGAACTGTGTACGCTATTCTTCTTGCTTTCTATCTACTACTACTAGGTTCCCTGTGTTTGATCATTTATTACGTTCACTTACGATTCTTTTAAACTAAACAATGCGTATGAATTTTTGCATCGCAAGGAACATATCGTACTTAGGACAATGTAGAAAAAGGCGGGATATAATGGCCAAGAATACTGTTTACATTTGCTTACACTGACATCTGTGGTACAGCGGACAAACAAAAGAATCATGCATAGTAATTTTTCTTTTCAAAAGATAAATTCATCTAATTGGCTATTATAGGTTGAAATTGAATGCAGTTTTAATTTCAATTGAATTCCCTGTTCTTAAATAATAAGCGTTGAATGTTCGTTGAATAAATAAAAATCCTCGAAGAAAATTTCTTTCCTGCGATATTTCATTCTGAAATATAGAACCTTTGTTTAAAAGTTACAGATCAAGTTTATTCGGTACTATTTCTAATCCCGATTGAATTTAAGACATTAGAATCTCCTTAAACTTGGTGTTATATGTTAGTAATATATAGGGAAATCAGTGCAACTTTGTGCTAGTCTGAATATCCTTTAATGCTGAGATTTCACACCGATTAGTATAATCGAAACACCATAAAATCCGTGTTTTATTGAAAGTGGTTAGGTTTATATGTTAGATAAACGTGTTAACAAAGGCGTACGCGTGAATAAACTTATTTTGGCATTGGGTAATCTTTAGGAATTGTGCGGGAAATGTATAAAGACTTGAGATTAGAAAAATCGTATTGTCGTTCCCTTGTAAACGAAATCTACGTTAATATCGATTATTTACCGGGATTTCTAACCTTTCGTATTCATTTAGCATTATCTATCGCTAATATTGCACGGGCTAATGTTATTCAAGTAGTCAAACACTGTTTAAGAGGGAAAATTTGCAAGGGTATAACAGACGTACTTTGTGCAAATTATGGGAGGAATAAAAATTGTAAATTATTAAGCTAGTTATTCGAAAAATTTGTTTATGGGAAATTGAGAAACGTGTATGGTTAATATATCCGAAAATTTAACATTATTAATAGATTGAATTGTCAAACCTCTGACGTCACGAAAATGGCGGGTTGAAAAAACGGTTTGCAATCGAATTTGTTGCAAATATTCAATATTTATACAAAATTTGCATTTCCAAGCTTGGTTTAGGCCTCAAATGAGACAATCTCGTTAAAAGCTGAGCATTTTTTGATAACCAGAGCATTCGGGAGGCAAAATTGTTTATTTCTCAGTTGGTGCATTTCCCGCCAATTTGTTATTAACAATAATTTCTAAACTATATGCTAAAGAGACGTTTAGGTTGATCATTATTGCGTTTTTGTGTGCGGGAAGTGAGTTCAAGTGATGTTAGGAAGTGTATTTCGTTGATTTATCTGAAAATTTAACGGTTTCAACGGTTTTAGTTGATCGAAGAGTCGAATACGTTACGTAACGAAAATGGACGGTTGCAATATCGCTTTTTGATCAAATTTATTGAAAATATTGAATATTTTTACAAAATTTGCGTTTCCAAGCGTGATTTAGGCCTCAAATGAGACAATCTCGTTAAAAGCTGGGCGTTTTTTGATAACCAGAGCATTCGGGAGGCAAAATTGTTTATTTCTCAGTTGGTGCATTTCCCGCCAATTTGTTATTAACAATAATTTCTAAACTATATGCTAAAGAGACGTTTAGGTTGATAATTATTGCGTTTTTGTGTGTGGGAAGTGAGTTCAAGTGATGTTAGGAAGTGTATTTCGTTGATTTATCTGAAAATTTAACGGTTTTAACGGTTTTAGTTGATCGAAGAGTCGAATACGTTACGTAACGAAAATGGACGGTTGCAATATCGTTTTTTTGATTAAATTTATTGAAAATATTGAATATTTCTACAAAATTTGCGTTTCCAAGCGTGATTTAGGCCTTAAAAGAGATAATCTCAATACGAGCTGGATGTTTTTTGATAATGGGAACCGTTTTGGAGGCAAAATTGTTTATTTCTCGTTAGGACACTTGTTGTCAATTTGTTATTAACGAAAAATCTTTCGATTCTGTAAAAACGAACGTTAACGTTGATAATTATTGTGGTTTCGTGTGTGGAAGTGAGTTCAAATGATGTTCAGAAGTGTATTTCGTTGATTTATTCGAAAATTTAACGGTTTTCTGTCGATCGAATTGTCGAATGTCTGACTTGGCAAAAATGGACAGGCTGCGATATCGTTTTTTGATCAAATTTATTGAAAATATTGAATATTTCTACAAAATTTGCGTTTCTAAGCGTGCTTTAGGCCTGAAATGTGAGAATTCCACTAAATTCTGGCTATTTTTCGACAATGGGAGCATTTTAGGAGGCAAAATTGTTTAATACGCAGTTAACGGTTTCCTATTGTTTTTAACAATAATTAGGGCAAATTAATGGCATAATATGCATTTTTATCGAGAATTTCGTTGTTTTTGTGCGGTTTAAGTGTTTTGTGGAAGGTTTGAAGGGTATGTTGCTGATTTATTTGAAAATTATTAGTTCGAAATTATACAATCTATCGAAGCGTAAAGAAGGTGTCATGGCGGTTCATTTTGCGAGTAAATTGGCGGGATTTATCAGCTTCGAAAATTTAATGAAATTTATACATTTCTCTATTATTTGGGTTGCTTGGTTTGTTCTAATCGTAATTATTTGAGTTTAAAATATTTTTGGGAACATAATTTTGAGGATATCTGATATATTTAAATTTTATTAAACATTTTTTTATTCTAGTAGTTGGAGTGGGGGTAGCGGTGGGAGTCGTGGTGGGGGTAATACGTCACCGAGTCTATAAAGGGAAGTGGCGCAGGAGTGGGGAGAGTCAGTTGGATTTGGGACTTTGTTGGAAGCGGAACTGCTGATGGTGTGTCTGGCAAATTGGTATGTAAATCTTTATTTATTTGCATCTGAATGTTTCTAATTGCTTCCCTTTTATGGAATACCTTGTCGTATTTGCATAATTTGCCATAAATTAATATTTTTTTGCTCTGTTACAGCTTTTTCGTCAACTTTAATTTGGCAAGGAAACCGACGCGGTACCGGTGTGGTACCGGCGCCATGACACTTGCAACTTGAAATTCAAATCGGGCGTCACTTTCATGGCGGGAGGCAGCCATTGGGTAAGTAGACAAACATATTGCATCGTTCTTACGGGATTTTCATTAGACATTGCCAAGTACAGTTAAATAAGTGATCAGTATTAGGATAAAGTGATAGTAGTTTAATATTAAATAAACTTTTTCAAAATTTTCGGAATGTGTAAATCCTGTTACTCGATGAATTGACATTTGCTTTTTTAAATTGAGAAAAGAATTGTAATTACGTAATTTTAGAATCAGCCCAACCACTTCTTCGATAAATACTAATCTAAACAATAGAAATACCTCACAGTTTCGTGGTAGTAATATGCCTTTGTGTTTTTCAGCATCTTAGTTAATTTTTTGACTGCGTGCAATGCAGTCGGTAGAGTCAGTGCTTGTTTCGTAGTTTCTTTTTCTTGTTTGAGCACAGCTGCTCTGTCTAGAGTTTCGTTCTTTACTTGTGTAAATATTCGCGAAAATAGAATCAGTGTTGATCGTATTTAATAAATTATTTTTAAAGCACCGGAGCTTTTGCTTTCCCCTCTTTTATCGCGAGAGTAAAGTCAGTGTTGTTCGCCGAATATTAATTACGGTCGCGAAAATAGATATTTTTTTTTATTTATTTTTTTTCTTTGACAAGTGTTTACGCTATCGGTAGTAGAGTCACACTGAAGGCGCAAAGGACATTGGGCTGTGTATTACAAATACACAATGTAAGTATCCTCCGAATTCGAATATTTTATTACTTCTTATTTCAATTGAAGATTTAATTCTATGATATTTATACAATTTTCTGCTTTCTTTTACAGATTATTCTCAGCTTTCCCATTCCATTCCTCGGCTTGCTGAACCCAGATGACTACAACGATGACTCCTACGGCCTGACGACTAGATGACAACCTCCCTGCCCCAATCCTGATCTCTGCGATCGGTGAGTCGCATGCTTTTCGGTTCCTCCGGTCATTCAATCATGTCATAGGGCGAAAGGTCCGAAATGGCACGGATGACTGGTTGTATACGTAGTATTTGACGAGCATAGTAACCATGGGCATGCTCTATACCCATGAGTACTGACAATTTTCTCTGCATTATTTCTTAGTTCAGGCTAGGGCCTTCTTGTACACCGCGATTTTTTATATTGAAAATACATATTTCTACACTTACACTGTGACAGATAATTATCAATTCAAATATTTATGCCTCAAAGTAAATTGACATGAACATTACCAATATAATAGAGGCCTCTTAACTCCTAATATTTACAGCATGCAATTTATATAAATTTTCATGCATTATTCAAACTGCACTTAAGAAAGTGTTGATAATAAGTAGTGTAGAAGTCGGATACCATCCGATTTCGTCAAACTGAAATACATTCTTAATATAATAGCAATGACACATAGAGTAAAGTACATATATTCGTTATTGCATTTCACAGAATATATGATACGTATTTATATCATTCCTTTTTTCAATTTGTCCATCCTGCGATATACTCAGGATAAACTTTCCAATTTTCTATTAATATTATCGTTCGTATTCGACAAAGAATATGTTAATTAATGTACAAGAAGGCATTTCGCGACGGGTAGATTTTCGAATCAAAGTATTTGGTGTGAATTCCTTATCCACATTCTTAGAGAATATACTTTGACGACAGAATCGCCCGAGGTTAATCAAATTTTTTCTTTTCAGAGTAGAGTCTTGTATAACAAAGTTGTTTTCATTAAAGTATCAAATTTTTATTATTGCATACTATTAAAGTATTACTTTGAGAATCATTTGAATAATTAACGTAGAGTCATTTTTTTAAATAAGTAATTATTGATTGAAACTTTATAAATACAAAGTAGAGTCATTTCTTGAAATAAGTAATTAAGGATTGAAACTTTATAAATATCAAGTAGAGTCATTTGTTAAGTAAGAAATGAAATGTGAAGGATGAGAAATGAAAAAGAAAGCACAAATATTAATCCGTTCAGTGCGATATACTAATAATTTTTTGAGCTTAGGATTTTCAGGTTTAACCCTTTCCGTGTTCATTGCCAGGAACCCATTCACGTGCCCAGGTGCTACTTGAGTGGGTGAGAGGCAATGGGCACGATGACCCTAGTTCGTAAGCTAATCAAATTTCTAAGCGACTGACAATGCGTTAATGTATCGTGCACGACGTATTTTCCACATTGTGTGTGTGTGGCTAGGCTGTGGAATTGCGTCGGCTCGGGAATTTATTAAAAATATACATGAACAAAAATATATATAAAGAGCATAATCACAATGCATCTTATGCAAACTATAAGCAAGAATGTTATATATGAAAAGAGATAATTTGCAATTAATAATCATATTGAAAGTCATTCAATTGAATGAATGAATAAATAATTAAAATACATTGAAGCACATATTAGAAGTGTGCAATTTGTTTTATCTATGAACATTTCCTGTGCGGAAGTAACGCACATATACATTTACGCATATTTGCGCAAAGATCATTAGCCATTGTCAGTCGATTTCAGTAACTGGTACGTACCATTAGAGTGTGAATGTGTGTGTGTGAAACTCGGGTGTCGGAGGCGTCCCGGGACGTTCTCTCTAGTGTAGGCCCTTGCACCCGGGTTTTTGTGTGAGAACCGTGGAGTGAATGTTTTTGTATGAATGTCATTTGCCATTTTTTAAATATAGGTCTAGGTAGGGTAGGTAGTATACTTCTGGTGTGTCTGTTAGATGTAAGTAGGTAGGGCCGGGCAGGTTGGCACAGTCTCTGATCGGGTAGGCCCTTTTTCCGCGTGACCAACCTGTTTCAGGAAATTCATTTGAGAAATCGTGGGTGAAGCTGGCGTGAGTGGAGCATGCCACTTGCCACCGGCTACACTAATCGATTTTTCGAATTTCGCGATCGCGGTCGGAAGGACAGGACTCGAAACGTACGATCATGAAAGGCTGCTCGAGATTGGGCATACGTGCACGGCCTACGATTCCTGGAATCGTTGGTCGTCCGTGTGCTTTTAGATATTTTTGCTGCTTTTTTCCACGTCGGCTTCTTTTTTTTTATTTTTTTTTTTGCAACTGCTGCTTTAAAGTCAGGGAATCTCGAGCATGCACAAATTAGGTTTCAGCTGGGCATTGCGCCCGAAGAGGCCCTGCACAAACTGTGCTCAAGAACAGGGCTGCAACAAATGGCTCTGCATCCTATGGATGTGGAGTCATTCTCGTCACTACTTTGTTACTATGCTCGTCTGTAGTTGTAGTAGTAGTAGTAGTTGTTGTTGGGCAAATCGCGATTTGAATTAGTGTTGCGAGTCGCAAGTATTAAACGCGTTCTTCTCCCCCTCCCCAACCCCGACGACCACCACACCCCTCTTTTGCCACCCAAGTAGCGTTGCGACTTACAAGTGTTTCGCGTTTTTTCATTTAGCGTTGCGTATTTGGAAATGCCCAAAATGATTAATTACTGGTGCACGCGTCCATTAATCAATTAGTGTTGCGAACGACAGGGGGCCTATACGTGGCTGCTCTTTGAAATGTTTTTGCTTTATCTTTAACTAATTAGAGTCACGTAACTGAAGCACCTATCTTACGCGATTTCGGGAGATTGTCTATTTTGCACGAATAAAATTAGTGTTGCGAGCAATGATACGCGTTTCGCGACTCTTTTCAGGATTTTTTATGAAATATTTTTCACTGAAATTGTAGTCTATTTTTTTTATTTTTTTATTTTTAAATCGCTGTCTCATTTTGTCGATAATGTTATCTTGCAGTGTACTTTATGCACTTTTACTAATTTCTTTCTTCTTTCTGTTTCAGGTACACATCTATATTATTATATTACACGTTTTTATTTCATGTTATTAATAGTAATGTTCTTTGTTTGTTGCAGGATTATTTTTACGTATATTATTTACATGTTTTTTCATTTACTTAATTTTTATTCTTCTTTCTGTTGCAGGATGAATTTTAAATATGATCCCAACCTTCTTTAGTTTTGAAAATTCTTTTCATTTTTATTATGCAACCTTTACATGGTTCCTTCATTTACTAATTTGATGCCCTTTCTGTTGCAGGTCTACATATAAGCGCAACGATTCATAGAAATGTTGTAGTCCATTCTGATATCAGTCTGAATATGATATAAAAGGAAATGGTGTAAAACTGTCGAATTGTATTAATTTTATTTGCTTTATGTTTTAGGGTGAGCTATAAGACGTACAAATACCGTTTGAGGAAATCAATTAATGTTGCGTATACCAAAGCGCCTTACATGGTAGCAATTAATAAGTATTATTTGATTCTGAGGAAATTAACGATATTTATATAATTTGTTCTTAATTTTGAAAACCAAGAAATAAAATTCTTAGGAATTATTGCTTTCACATACAATACTTTACTTTTCCGATATTAATTGGAATTTAAGATAAACCATATTTTGATGTAGAAACTTAATCATGTGGCATTTTTTGAAACAGCAGTGTTTCAGTAACAAATTCTCATGTAATAAATAAGAAACTGTTCAAGTATTCGTGATTCTAATATCTTTTCGACTGTTTCAGAGTTCCTGCCAATGGATTTTTTTTTTTCAGCAAATATTGTGACTGCGTGCAATGCAGTCGGTAGAGTCAGTGCTTGTTTCGTAGTTTCTTTTTCTTGTTTGAGCACAGCTGCTCTGTCTAGAGTTTCGTTCTTTACTTGTGTAAATATTCGCGAAAATAGAATCAGTGTTGATCGTATTTAATAAATTATTTTTAAAGCACCGGAGCTTTTGCTTTCCCCTCTTTTATCGCGAGAGTAAAGTCAGTGTTGTTCGCCGAATATTAATTACGGTCGCGAAAATAGATATTTTTTTTTATTTATTTTTTTTCTTTGACAAGTGTTTACGCTATCGGTAGTAGAGTCACACTGAAGGCGCAAAGGACATTGGGCTGTGTATTACAAATACACAATGTAAGTATCCTCCGAATTCGAATATTTTATTACTTCTTATTTCAATTGAAGATTTAATTCTATGATATTTATACAATTTTCTGCTTTCTTTTACAGATTATTCTCAGCTTTCCCATTCCATTCCTCGGCTTGCTGAACCCAGATGACTACAACGATGACTCCTACGGCCTGACGACTAGATGACAACCTCCCTGCCCCAATCCTGATCTCTGCGATCGGTGAGTCGCATGCTTTTCGGTTCCTCCGGTCATTCAATCATGTCATAGGGCGAAAGGTCCGAAATGGCACGGATGACTGGTTGTATACGTAGTATTTGACGAGCATAGTAACCATGGGCATGCTCTATACCCATGAGTACTGACAATTTTCTCTGCATTATTTCTTAGTTCAGGCTAGGGCCTTCTTGTACACCGCGATTTTTTATATTGAAAATACATATTTCTACACTTACACTGTGACAGATAATTATCAATTCAAATATTTATGCCTCAAAGTAAATTGACATGAACATTACCAATATAATAGAGGCCTCTTGACTCCTAATATTTACAGCATGCAATTTATATAAATTTTCATGCATTATTCAAACTGCACTTAAGAAAGTGTTGATAATAAGTAGTGTAGAAGTCGGATACCATCCGATTTCGTCAAACTGAAATACATTCTTAATATAATAGCAATGACACATAGAGTAAAGTACATATATTCGTTATTGCATTTCACAGAATATATGATACGTATTTATATCATTCCTTTTTTCAATTTGTCCATCCTGCGATATACTCAGGATTAACTTTCCAATTTTCTATTAATATTATCGTTCGTATTCGACAAAGAATATGTTAATTAATGTACAAGAAGGCATTTCGCGACGGGTAGATTTTCGAATCAAAGTATTTGGTGTGAATTCCTTATCCACATTCTTAGAGAATATACTTTGACGACAGAATCGCCCGAGGTTAATCAAATTTTTTCTTTTCAGAGTAGAGTCTTGTATAACAAAGTTGTTTTCATTAAAGTATCAAATTTTTATTATTGCATACTATGAAAGTATTACTTTGAGAATCATTTGAATAATTAACGTAGAGTCATTTTTTTAAATAAGTAATTATTGATTGAAACTTTATAAATACAAAGTAGAGTCATTTCTTGAAATAAGTAATTAAGGATTGAAACTTTATAAATATCAAGTAGAGTCATTTGTTAAGTAAGAAATGAAATGTGAAGGATGAGAAATGAAAAAGAAAGCACAAATATTAATCCGTTCAGTGCGATATACTAATAATTTTTTGAGCTTAGGATTTTCAGGTTTAACCCTTTCCGTGTTCATTGCCAGGAACCCACTCACGTGCCCAGGTGCTACTTGAGTGGGTGAGAGGCAATGGGCACGATGACCCTAGTTCGTAAGCTAATCAAATTTCTAAGCGACTGACAATGCGTTAATGTATCGTGCACGACGTATTTTCCACATTGTGTGTGTGTGGCTAGGCTGTGGAATTGCGTCGGCTCGGGAATTTATTAAAAATATACATGAACAAAAATATATATAAAGAGCATAATCACAATGCATCTTATGCAAACTATAAGCAAGAATGTTATATATGAAAAGAGATAATTTGCAATTAATAATCATATTGAAAGTCATTCAATTGAATGAATGAATAAATAATTAAAATACATTGAAGCACATATTAGAAGTGTGCAATTTGTTTTATCTATGAACATTTCCTGTGCGGAAGTAACGCACATATACATTTACGCATATTTGCGCAAAGATCATTAGCCATTGTCAGTCGATTTCAGTAACTGGTACGTACCATTAGAGTGTGAATGTGTGTGTGTGAAACTCGGGTGTCGGAGGCGTCCCGGGACGTTCTCTCTAGTGTAGGCCCTTGCACCCGGGTTTTTGTGTGAGAACCGTGGAGTGAATGTTTTTGTATGAATGTCATTTGCCATTTTTTAAATATAGGTCTAGGTAGGGTAGGTAGTATACTTCTGGTGTGTCTGTTAGATGTAAGTAGGTAGGGCCGGGCAGGTTGGCACAGTCTCTGATCGGGTAGGCCCTTTTTCCGCGTGACCAACCTGTTTCAGGAAATTCATTTGAGAAATCGTGGGTGAAGCTGGCGTGAGTGGAGCATGCCACTTGCCACCGGCTACACTAATCGATTTTTCGAATTTCGCGATCGCGGTCGGAAGGACAGGACTCGAAACGTACGATCATGAAAGGCTGCTCGAGATTGGGCATACGTGCACGGCCTACGATTCCTGGAATCGTTGGTCGTCCGTGTGCTTTTAGATATTTTTGCTGCTTTTTTCCACGTCGGCTTCTTTTTTTTTATTTTTTTTTTTGCAACTGCTGCTTTAAAGTCAGGGAATCTCGAGCATGCACAAATTAGGTTTCAGCTGGGCATTGCGCCCGAAGAGGCCCTGCACAAACTGTGCTCAAGAACAGGGCTGCAACAAATGGCTCTGCATCCTATGGATGTGGAGTCATTCTCGTCACTACTTTGTTACTATGCTCGTCTGTAGTTGTAGTAGTAGTAGTAGTTGTTGTTGGGCAAATCGCGATTTGAATTAGTGTTGCGAGTCGCAAGTATTAAACGCGTTCTTCTCCCCCTCCCCAACCCCGACGACCACCACACCCCTCTTTTGCCACCCAAGTAGCGTTGCGACTTACAAGTGTTTCGCGTTTTTTCATTTAGCGTTGCGTATTTGGAAATGCCCAAAATGATTAATTACTGGTGCACGCGTCCATTAATCAATTAGTGTTGCGAACGACAGGGGGCCTATACGTGGCTGCTCTTTGAAATGTTTTTGCTTTATCTTTAACTAATTAGAGTCACGTAACTGAAGCACCTATCTTACGCGATTTCGGGAGATTGTCTATTTTGCACGAATAAAATTAGTGTTGCGAGCAATGATACGCGTTTCGCGACTCTTTTCAGGTTTTTATGCAAGGTTTTTTGCAGGTGTTCCCGTGACTTTTTTTTTTTTTAAATAAACTTTTGTTTTCTAGCGCCTTCAGTGGCTGCTCTTTTCTGTTTGTGTTAATTTTTATTTGTACGTTCGGGTATTTGTTACTGAAATGCTGCTGTAATGTAACTTTTTACCATGATTGATATCTTCTTTTCTGCTGCCAAATAATTATGTATTTTCTGTTACAGGGGTACTTTCACACACTGTTTTTCTTTTTTTTTTTTATTGGCTAAATTTTGTTTATCTTTCTGTTACAGATGGATTTATAAATACTCGATCTGTTTTCGATCTATATGTAAAGACATCTTTGTCTAAGATAACTAATGTCTAGTTGTCCTAATCATAATATGACTGAGAAAAGGGAATAGGAAAAGAATTGGTAATGAAAGTGTGCTTGCATTATGAATGCTTTTCTTTGTGTTTCATGAATGAGTATGTTGAATGAATGGTAGTGGAGGAACAGGGTATTACCTTGTTATTCCTTAGATGTTTGTGTGACTAGACTATAGAGTTAGACTTATTATTAGGCATAACACTTTTTCGAATGATTATTTCATTAATTGGTATGTTAGGAGAAAAAGTTTAAACATTGCAACGTTTAAGCTTTTGTTCTTTAGGCTAAGCAATTATAATTAAGTTGGTATTACTATTTACGTGATCACATATAAATAGGATACTTTTGCATAAACATTCATTCAATCGAACACTACTTATTCTTCGGGTAGGTTCCACAAGAAGCTCCTTTTGTTGCATATTTGCAAGGCATGAATCGTCTTGCAAGTGTGTCCCAAGAGGTCGTATTTCGAGAAAAATCGAAATTTGTATAAAAGGAGGGTGGATGGGATGCGGTTAGGGCGGATCTCCATTCGCAGCAACCTCCTCGCGGTGAGATCTGGGCAATCGATATTATTTGATATAAAATTAATAATTGCATCAATTATGGAATACAATTTTTCATTTTCTATCAAATAATTCGAGCAAATTGGCTGCGACCTTTATTTTTATTACGTTTTTCTAATAAAAATTTTCTAATAAACCGCTTGTAGATATTTAATTTAGGCATGTTTAAGGCTCTTTTTAAATAACAAATACTTGCGAAAATATTTCGCGGATTAATGGCGCTCTAGTGATAACGTTGTGTGTGTTCTTCTTTATCGACAAACCCGATAGATACAGTAGGCGGTATTCGGTGAATGTTTAGGAGGAAAATATATTTTGATGACGATAACAAATTTGATCGAGCTAATGTTAGTATAAGCTATAAATAATTAAAATTCTCACTCTTCTGAATTTGTTATGATAGCAAGAGTTCGTTCAACTTCCCTACCGACGGCTTTTCTCGATTACTACTATATCGACGCTGATTACGTCTTAGGGGCTGAAACTACGCTGCGCGTGGATCAATAAGAGGGAACGTTCCCTTCCCGGATACCTGTGGTGTCGTTCCTCATACCTGCATTTTCTATCCTTGTGTTTCCGTATTTTCGTCTTTGTCTGACACATTCTTTTCGGTGTGGACTTGTCATAACCGATTACTTTCCTTATCTACCTTGTTGGTATTGTCCTATCCATGCTTTTTTAGTATTGCTTTCCTTGTCTTACGCGTTGCCAATGTAGGGTTGGAGCGCTTTCCGTCGTTTAAAAGTCGTGATATAGTTTATTTTGAATAAGGAATACCAAGTTTTACCAGTTAAGATCTATTTATTGATAAAAATTCTATCTTATTTTAGTATTTATGTAGTTACATTATATTTTGTGCAGGAATTTTTTCAATTCAACTCCTCACCTACTCTTATAGTACTATATAATATTATACCTTGTATAATTAATCTTAGAGTTAGTTTTATGTTTTTACAAATAGTGTCATGCACCGTAGGGCTTGTTGTAACAATACAGTATCGATTCTTTTACATTATTAATAGGAAAAGTTATCATTATTTCACGGAGATATGTTCTGTTTTCTAAGTGAATGAACGATGATCGTTAGAAGACCTTATGTTGATTGCTTCGTCTACATTGTAGTACCTGTAACGAAAGGGTGGAACGATTAAGTAATGAAAATGATATACCTTTCCATGGCTGTACACTGAGAAATCAATCTACTACTCACTTCTTACTTTTCCAATCTTTCTCCTAGTCGTGTGTATCCAACTTTGCCGGATAGGTTACTCGCTCTGACAACTGGCTAGCCTTAGTATAACTTTGAAATGCACTTTAAATGTTTCTTGGAAGGGAGAAATTCCACCTTTGCCGGGTTGTTTCTATCGTTAGTTGGCAAGCTGTAGCCAGTGTAGAAGAAGCATAACGAGGGAAGGATTTGTCCAAAGATACGTAGCCGAGGAAATAGAGAACCAATGCCGTCTGTATCGACTGAATCTGTCGTACCGATTGCGCCTTCGAGAAAATGCCAAGTACTCGTGCCATGATTCTCGAAAATTGTTCTTCGCTCGGAAATAGTTTTGCGTGGTTGCACTGGAGCAACGAAGAAGAGGAGCCTCCCACAGTTCGTTCCTCGACGACGCTAGAAGCAGGGTGTAATCCCCATTCCAATCGAGGCCAATTTTCACTTTGTACGTCAAAGTTGCAGGAGTCTCGATACTTGACGGAATACAATTTCTCGACCATACACCTGCCTCGTTCTCTCTCGTTCGTTTCATTTCTCTTGCTCCTCTCGTGTTTGCTCCGCAACGAATCGATGTCACTTTATTAACAGGGATTAACAAGCTCTCGAGAACTCGTAACTCCAATTCAGTTGTCCCAGAAGGTAGAGTAATGTCAGCCTGAGATGGGAAAGGTGTCATACGATCGATAGACTCCTCTTGATCGATATTCATCCTCTGCCTTTGAGGTGTTCGCAAGGCAATTGATTCGTCGCTTCCTTGTAAAGTGTCGCGATGAACATTTAACTCCAGACTCTTCTGGACATCGTCATTTACGCTTGAATGTCCAGTATCTCGAGCGTGTCGAATAGCTCGTTGCATATAAGTCCCAGCTGCGGTAACCATGTACAAAGAATTCGAACACACTGAATCAGCATAATAGGTCCAACGTGCGAACCACCTGTTATTTTCCGAATAAATCTTGAAGAATCTTTTGGACCAGAAGCCTCCATCGATACTTTCACATCTGATGCTCAACCAGAGGCCGCTAATTACCGCTGGAAGGGATGGTGTTTGATGAAACAGAGGTGGACTGTGTTCGGTAGCTCGAATCACGCTTCCACAAATTGGACAACCGGAAGCCTGTAACGAATGCAAATCTCCGCGTGGATATACAGTATGAAAAGTGTAATTAAATCGAGATCGATATCAATATCATTTTTACCGTATGAGAGTGCAACAGGGGCGTAGATTGCAAACGATTCGGCCTTGGCTCTGTTTTATGAGAACGAACGTTCTGCGCCAGTCCACCGAGCAATAGTTCGACTCTTTCTTGCATCTTGCCTGGGCTAACTGTGTCGCGTTTCGACGAATAATTCGTTACAAGTTTCGATCGTTTCACTTCGACTCGCAGCAGTCTCAGTTCGTCGAACTCGATACCGAAAGATTCCAGGCAATCCAACGTGTGTCGTTTCCGTGGACGTAGCGAGCGACTTTGAAGGGAATTTGAATTTAAGTCGTGCATGTGTAAGCTCGTGTTCAATGAAAAATCTAACGGTCGTTCGTAGATCAGCTGCGCTAAGTAGGGACGCCACTTTGTTTCGACGCCACCGCAACTTGCGTTCATTCTACGCCCAAATTTATGAGCAACCTGTAGATAAAAGATCAGGATAGCTTCACGTGTTTTTCAACAACGAAATATGCAATAATTCGTTACCTGTCTGTTGAGTGGTATTAAGTGAACCGAGTCTAATTGTACGTTAGTATTGACAGCGCCGGGAATCGTGATAGAGGGTGAGGAAATTTTGATGGAACCACGCGCCACAACGGTATATGTTGCAATGCTGCATGATTCTTCGGCGTAATGATATTGCAACAAAAGAAACGTGTCGTTCTTGAAAAAACTGTACTTTCTTGTGATATATTTAGGGCCAATGCGTAGTTCACATCTAAATAAACAGTTTTGATCGATTAATCTTTCGGAGATAAATCTTCAGGATAGAATTGAGAAAGAAAGATAATTACTCTTGGGATATCCAAGTTGAATGCAATCTAGACGGTGTGTTATCCGTTAGGATTCCCTTGTCTTCCAAAGCAATTCTTCTCATCATCATCTCACAACGATCATCTTCTTTATTCACATCCAGGCAAACTGTACAAGTAAACCCTGAGAAGAATATGAACGAAGGGATTAGGATAAAAAGTTTTAGCACGATTATTTTCTGTGTCCTTTTCTTTAATAATCGCAATTAAGTTTTACGTTTTAATGGCGGGAAAGCAAAAAAATGTGGGAAAAGTAAAAGTGGAAATTGATATTCCGTCGCGTTCCTGTTTCCACACCCATCGTTCTCTCTTTGTACTTTTCCTTTTCGATTGGTATTCCAATCGAATCCGCGGCAAGATGCGATAGACTTCGTGATGTTATGCAGTCGCTTAAGAAACGCGTACCAATCAAAAGTAGGAGTATCTCGAGGAAGATTTGGACAAAAGATTACAATAGAATAGTTGATATACAAGTTAGGATACTATCGGTTTGTCAAATACTATAATCTATTTAATACGTTTTTTTTTTCTTTTCAATTAACTTACCCGCAAACAAGCAGAAAATAGCGATAAAGATCAACGACTGCATTCTTGATCGCTAAAGTAACATTTTTCAACGTACGAGATTATTTATATATATTCGCGTAAATGAAGTTTACCAAAACACAAGTTCGTCACACTGTGTGAAATAATAATAAAATTCCCAAATTTATTGTACCACCTCTTTTTTTTTTTTTTTTTTTTAACTCTGTCAATGATCTGGACAGACTCAACTGTTGCTCCACGCACCCTCAACGTATATACCTTTATCCCTTCCTAGTCATCTTCCTTCGAACAGTAGTGGAGACGATAATAAGCTCACACTGTAAGGCATTTACTTTCCATTTATCTTTAAAATCAATCAAACTTCGCTCGAATATCGGTGATGACATAATTAAGAGGAAGTTAAACATTCTTATACTGTCCATCGAATTTATAAGAAAGTTTAATAGAGAAGATTATAGTATTTTTATTCTTTACGTGCTATCGTCTTAATCTATGTACAATACTCAATTTATTTCTACGGTAATTAATGATTATTTATCTATAGTTATTCAACTTTATAATAAACGAAACGAATTTAATAAACTTACAAAATTAGTCAAATACCTTTTCTACAAAGATACAATACAGTAAATTTAAAAAGGAAATGTTATCCGGAATATAGTGCTTAAAGTAGTGAGGGCGCTATGTTTTCTTTCTTTATGGCTTGCACAAAGGTGAAGGAACCTAACCTATTTGAAATTCGTAATTTATCATTCGACGTTAATCCAGTGCAAAACTTTCAAGACAAAATTAGAAAAAACTGAGATGGTTGAAGAAATACATTTAAATGATATTAATGAAAATGTTAAAACTTCGGAAACAAATACCAATTGTCAGTGAAACTTACACAGTTCGACATCAACAGAAAGTGGAAACACGTGATTAAAAGGAGTTATTTTACACGTTCGAAATGGCAAAACTTTATTCGTATTATACATTATGTCCACTTATCGATCAACAAAATTTGTTAGGCGTCGAAAGAGACTCAGAAAGCGGCTGTGCAATCGTAACCTTAGGAAGAAATATCGTGATTCGATATAAGGTAAATTATTGCATTAGTAATATTCGTTTGTCACACAAATGCTCGATGTTTCTAACATTTATAAAGAATTCAATTCTCGCAGCTGCAAGATCTAAAACAGTTGAGCAGTTGGACCAGCAAAGATCGATTAACGGCGCAAGTTATTTACGACGAAACAACACGTCAGTATGCCGCGATATTCAACGAAAAGAAAATACGCCTTTGGTCTGCAGAAGAAACAGATTTAAATAACATTAAAGGCTATAAATTTCAGTCTGCCTTGCATACCATTCTTACTCTTGAAGAATGTCCCCCTGTACTGGTACGCAAAGATGGAGTAACTGCTTCGTTAGAAAGGGCTATACAAAATAGAAAATCTTGGTCCAAGGAAGGAATATTAAATGCTAATGAAAGAATTGTAGACTGTCACCTGATTCGCAATGCTGATAGAATAAACTTGTGCCTATTAACTGAAATAGAAGGAACATACAACTGTGTGGTAGTTAAACTGAACAATGAGATCTATTGCAAAGAAACAGATTATATCAGAAGAATGGAGTTAAAGAGAAGATCAGAAGAGATGATTGGGCATACAGTATTACAAACTAAAAATAAAGCTTGTCTCCTAACATTATGTAAGCGATTCATTTCTTGAGTGAAACATTTTGTTTAGAAATTATCTGTGTTGCACAGTTTCTTTTTTTTTTTTTGCTTTACAGGGTCACATGGTAGATTATACAGCCATCCTTTAACTGAAACTAATACAGAAACTAGTTTAAGTACATTAGTTGGTATTATCAATAATATTAACACTAAACATCCAGTTGTTATGACATGCTTAAATGAAGCCACGGTGGCAGTTTATGGAGCTGATGTTTCAGAAGAAGGAGCTGTGTTGATGATTTACAATGTGCAATTCAAACTGATACAAGATGCACAAAAACTGAAATTATACACAAACGATGCAAAATTGTGGAAAATTGAAGACAAACTACTACTTGCTGCAAATAAACATTTAGCAATTGCACCATATCACCTTGCAGCTCAAAAGATAGCAACATTACTTGGATCATCTTTGCGATTTAAAAGCGACAGCGAGAACGCAGAGGACGAGATCGTTGTAATACAAGAGTCAACGATAGCTCAGTGGGAAAAGAACGGAGCAACTTTCGTTAATCAATTATCGCAAAAACCTCCTACACACCTATCCAAACAGATATCGTCTTACATAAATGAGGGACTGAGCGATGCTGCGATACAAGAGATATTAATTCCGCAGTTGATAAAGTCGAAAGATGTCGAAGGGATCATATGGTGTTTAAACAATATCAAAGATCTCCCGGAGAAATTACTAATCGAACTTTTAATTTTTTCTCTGAGGAGTCCCGACGAAACGTTTCTACCATTACAGAATGGTACGACTGATCATTCTATGGCCACCGTACATTTATATTCGAAGAAAGATTTTCTCGATAAAATTTTTAGTCTTACCTATTCGGACATGTCTTTGTCGTCGCATCTTAAAAGTGGCTTAAATTTTGATGAAATACTTCGATTATTAGAATATTTGATACAAAAATTAGACGATCAAGAATTGTTTCACGATACCGTAGAACAACCAGCAGACAAACAATTGTACGAATGGTCTAGCCTTCTGTTGGAATCTCATTATCAACATTACATATTATCACGAGATCCGGAAGTATCTACGCTGCTCAATAAACTTAATTATGTTTTAGATGATCATGTAAGTGTTTAAGCAGAATAGCATAAAGTAGCTTCAACAATATTTTAACTATTCCCATTCTACATACTAATCGATCTTCTTTACAGTTACAAGTATTTAAGGACATGGAAAACTTGAGACCTATCTTAAAAAGAACGATTAACGCGAAGTCGTCAAAATTACTGCAAAAGAATTGCAATAAATTTTACACAATAGAGGAAATTAAACTCTATTAAAATAAAATAGTCCATTATCCACGCATACGTGCATAGAACATCAACGATAATCGTTTCTTTTAATATTCTTGATAGGTAAATGAAATTGTAAAATATTTTTTCTATAAATATGTATGTAAGCAACAGATTTAACAATAGGAAGACATTTAATACAGAAAAATAAAATGGGAAATAAAGAATTTTTATTTTTATTTATATCTACAAAGATGTGTTCACTGTAATGAAATGCACACAATTGTTAAATACGTTGCGGCGATTCGAATCGGTAGCTTATTGTCTATCTTCATCTCAATCTTCTCATTGTTGAAGATAGTTGGTCTCGAATTCATGCTACGTGTCTTTTCGGAAGAAAAGGTGTTGAGTTTATTATAGTTCATTTAAATATGGTACAGTTTTCAAATTACCAACAGCAGCCATGGATAATTTCCCTTTGCTAATCTTACTAGCAACCTAGAAAATTGTTAATACAGCAAACATAGTTGAACAACAAAATGTATTACAATCCAGCAGCAAATATTGCATTTACGGTATACATACAGCTTTAACATCGGATGCAGTAATTTTGTCAATATCGTTAACTAACGATAACGGTGAAGTGACTTTCCCTGTCTGTACAGCTTGCTGTTGCATACTTTCCAATAAACAAAGAGCAGTATCTCCTGAATCTAAAACTTCAGTTTTCAATATATTTTTACCACGAGTGATATCGTTGTCCGACAGTTTCATGGATTTCAACCATTTGAAAGATGCTTTCGCCAACTGAAATAAAATTGAAATAAATGTTAAATAGGGAAAGAATAATAGATATTACACCTACAGAATTGTACTTGTATTCACTTACAGGTCCTGCTATGGTGGGTTGTGAACATAAAACAACCCCAAAAAGACCTGAATCAGAATAGTTGGCATTAAAGGTTGATAGACCAAATGGTTCTGTGCCTGCGACGCTCGAAACTTCTTTACACAGTGGACTTCCACTGGTTCCCCACTTAACTCTTGGTCCACTACCGGTTGCTCTTTGAAGTACTGCACATGCTAAAGCATCCTTTTCACTTGTCAAATTTACACCTTCAACAGCTATTGCTACATTAGTTAAATCTGATGCAGTTTCTTTACGAATTTCTCCACCATGGTATTTTGATGGTTGATTTGCATTATCTGCTGAGCCAATATCTAAACTTGATGCTAAAGAAGTAAGTTCTGTCAATGAAATGCCAGTTCCAACAACTGCACATCTAGGTGCTGTACACCAAGTATTGACAAAGTGTTGCAGCTGCAAAACAAAAACCAAATATTACATGAATAATGAGAACATTTAATCAGTTGTCAGAATTCTGTGTGAAAAATATACTTACAGTTTCTGAGCCAATTTTACCTAATTGATTTTCTGGTGCAAAAAGAGAATTTCCAAGCCCATTGCGATAAGCTGCTTTGTGCAATAGTTCAAGTACCAAAGCTGTTTCAGGCAAAGAAGCTAGTTCACTTTTTAACCTAGGTAACTGATCAGATACTTCCCATGGTTTAAAGACTTGCTTAGTAGCAGCACATTCCAGGAAAGGAAGAGCATTGTACCTATTGGTGGAATAAATTTGATGTACAATTAATTACTCTATATAGCAAAAATGCTAAATTTAATATATGCAACAGAAAAAGCAAGAAAGAATACTTACAAATTGTCCTTGGTGATTTGTAATGTGTATGCTATAGTTTCACGTTCAAGAACAGCTATTAAATTTCCCCCAAGCTGTTGGATATTCCTTGTTATAGCAAAAGCACTGGAAGTAGATGTACCTAATCCTGCTGCTAACCGCAAATAATGTGCTGTACCTTGGGTATCATATGTTTCATTTCTTGAACCAGCTCTATAAATTAAATACTCACATGAAAGAGAATCATTTTAATTAACCTGTGTGTGTAATTTGTGCAAATTTTCAATACCTGAAAACAATGGACACCTGTGTAATTGGAGAATTATTATCATAAGCTGCAACAGCGACCTTATTGCTCAAAACTTTACATTCAGGTACTGCAGTACAACTTTGTGCTGCTGCTGCAACTGCATACTGTCTCACCTGGTACAATAAAAATTGCTTTCGAGTTTAATACCGATTCATCTTCATTTTTCTGTATATATTTTTATATGAAAAATTCATAATTTTTTTTAACTAAAACCACTTTCAAAATATATTGACAATCGAATGGAAATTTCGCAAGGACAATTAGCGGAAAATCACAAAGAGCAAATAGAAAAGAAAGACCGAAGTTTCAATGCGTTAAGAGAATTATTTAATACAGTTCAACCTATGTAACCAATACGACAGACTGACATAACGAATAGTATCAAATCGTTTACATAACACCTATGTAGATGGTCGTTTTTAAATAAATAACACACGACGTTTCTTGGTAATTAATGAAAAAGGGAAGAAAAGAATTGCTATTACCGTGGAATTACGTAGCAAGGACGACCGCATAACCGAACCAACCATTTTCTCGTTCGTCGAAAATTCAAAAAGCTCTCCTCAGGAGCAGAATAAAACGGCACCAATGAGTACCTGCAAGACTATAGATTTTAGATGTTATATACGTTTCATGAAATGGGAACGAACTTTACTTCCACCGTCCGAGGTCGCTGTGTTTGAAAGCGCGAACATGAAAAGATAAAATTAAACAACCGCCGGATGACGATTTTTTTTCTTCTATATATTAATTCTTATATTATAACTATGGATACAACAAAGAACCACCAAACCCATGGTAATCTTATTAATGCTTTATTCTATTAATTTCGTTTGCCATATTAAGAAATCCGATACAAATGTATTCCGTGTCATATTTGTACTCGTGAACATTGTTTAAAGTTTTGTGTCGTTATAGCTGGTAGTACATGAATATACATATATGAACAAGAAGAGAAACTGTTATTTTCTTGACTATTTCTGCTAAATCTTTTCTTGCACTAGAAACAAAAAAAAGAGGTAACAAAAATGGTTCTCGAAACCCATAAAATGGGGAAATAGGAAGCCCTAAATTGCAAAAACGCAATGTAGCATATGTAAAAAAAAAAAAAAACAAAGAAAAAAAGGAAAACAACAATACCGTTAACAGAAAAGACGAAGAATTAATTGAAATTTACTTAACAGATCGGAAATTGATCCTGAATTGATTACCTAAAAGGACATGCAACATACACGCATCTATCAAATTATGTACATACCGACATATATATACATACATACATACACACATACGCATACGCTTATTCTTGCATACATCACACATACATAAACCTGTACATTTATGTACGCATCGGTCATTAACGCTACGAGTATTTTTATTTAGTACAAAATAATTCAGAAATTTATATTAAAAATGTACATAGAATGATAAATGTCTTATCGATTTGGCACAAAAGTTGCACGATTTTTATATTCTTTGGTTCTCGCAAATGGTTAACAAAGAATATTAAAAAAGAAAAAAACAGAAAAAAGACGAAAATATTTGTAAGAAATATTAACGATCGTCACAATTTTTCACGGCATCCGAATGATCCATTTGCAAAACGCCCAGGATAATACAATACAACTAACAATGTAACATGACTAGAACGAAAATGAACGCTTAAGTTTCATTATCACCATGCAAATACGCTTACAACTATCGTTAGGCAACTCGATTGAATTATTCCGTGAATTCTGAACTATTACGACTGATTCGAAATCAGGTATTCGTAATATTTCTCGAAAGGTAAAAATTTAACGTGCATTAATAATATCGCAGCTCTTTGTTCATTCGTTTATCCAATTATATCCTTATCATTGCATACGATAACTCGATCCTACGAGTTCTTAATCTAAATCTGAATACGACGACAATAGAGGCAACGTTAACGTCGTTGCTTTAATCGTCTGAAAAATACTGTTGCAAAAATTTATGGCAACTACCGTTACGTCTTACAAATATTTGTTCTTGTTGAAAAACAAGAAGTATAAGAATATATGCTAAAAGTTTAAGTAACGTTTTGCGTGAATTATAAGTTACTTCGAAATAATCTACCACCAGTGAACAAAATGTGTGATCACCATGCTCGAGTTTTACATGATTTACACAAAAGTGTGTTTGTATGTGTATAGTGTAAATATGTGATCTGAGAATGGTGTAACTGAGAAACTAGCTAGTATTTCTAATCATGCGGTTGTACTTCTAATGGCAGAACGAATTTCTACAATTTTGTTCATAAATAGTTTAAAAAAATAACATTCACTCCAAAAATAATAGATACATGTCACATTTTACTATATACTTTTTTTTTTTTTTTTTACGACAATCGCGTTCGACCGGTTGACTAATCCGACCGTGTGCTTTTTAAACTTTTCAAAAACTAGACTGTCTAACATAACTGGTTTTCTTTTTCTTTTAATATTTGTGCGCATCTCTGTTCCAGAGTTGTACTATAATTTCAAAGATAGAATTCTATAACACGTTAACTCTCGATTATCATATGTGTTCAAGAAAGACCGAATTAAGTTCCGACATTCCGTAATGGTCTCCGTAATTTATTAACCGTATAAAAACAAAAACAAAAAAAAATTCACTCCGACTAGCTCACGGTCTTAAATTTATTATGAAGTCTTGAGAACAGATAAAACGAAACAAGAAAAAGACACAATTGAATATCGGCTACTCTACGGCTTCACAATATTATGCCAGAACCAGTTGAGAAGTGATGAAATATATATATTTTTTTGATTATTCATGGGTGAAATACTTTGTCGCAAAAAATACGTTTTAAAAAAGTTACTATATGGATGTTTTAAAATGTAGAGAAAAGGTGATAAAACTATTAGTTAACTAATAGTAACCGGAATAATGATGATATCCTGGTCTTGGTGGGTGATACGGAGCAGGACTTACAGGATAACTTGGATTATATCCTGACAAAGGAGGCGGTGGTGGGGGAGAAGATAAAATCCGTCCATCCACCGCGTCAGGTACGATATGTGGATTGCCGGAACTTGTGGGTTGCGGACTCGTTATTACACGAGCACCCGATCCGTGCAAATGATGAGGTCTCGAAAGAGTCAGATCCACGGTGTGTCGACCACCGGGAGTAAGATCTAAGCTTACAACTCTCAGAACATCGCTATGAGGATAAGGTGGAGGTGGTGGTGGCGGCGGCGGCGGTGGAGGTGGAGGAGCTGGAGGAGGTGGTGGTGGTGGAGGCGGCGGCGGCGGAGGTGGTGGAGGAGGTGGTGGTGGAGGAGCGGCAACCGAAGGGCCAGACGATAGTGCCTGAGAAGCTGGCGAAATATGAGTGGGTGACATCGAATAGCTTCCGGTTCTGCTAAGATCGACACTTTGTCTTTCTGCAATTTCGTATAAATGGTGATGGTGATACCGTGGATTTTGTATTTGCACACCAAAACCATGATGAAATCCTCTGGCAGACATATCTAAACCCTGGAGTTCCCCGTTAAGAACAAGAGGCTCCAAATTTGATCTTTCTCTAGCAAAGTCTTGCTCGAGGGGATCATATTTATACGATGTTGAGAGATCTAGCTGCATTGTCTTCTCTTTCACAGAAAGACTGAGATTTTGCGCAACTGAATCACCTTCGTCACTGGATAAATTATCTGCGGATAGCGGATGATGATGGTGGTGATGGTGGTGGTGATGATGATGATGAACATCTTGATATCGTGGATTTGGCGTTGCCGAAGGCGATATCAAATCTTCCTGTTGAAGGTGAATGTAACTGTTGGGCGAAGAAACGCGTGGTATCTCCTCGTGATGCAAATACTGTTCGATGTTATGCGTTCTTGGTGTACCGATGTAATCAACGGGTCGGTGCAATTGATAATCAACGTGTAAATGCGTAGGCGGTGTATTTCGACTATCTGATGTAGGTGTAGGAGATATAAGTTCTTCTTGTTGCTGCATATAAGAATCTAAATGATTTGGAGATCTCTGAGGTAACGGAGATTGTAGCTGACTGGAGATCGAATAAAGATTTGTATCACGGTCATTATCTTCCAATATCGGACTGGTCACTGCTCCTATGTCCCTCTCAGCGGCATCAAGAGCCGCTTCGACTAACAAGCTAGCATTCGCACTTTCTGTTCTTCTATAAACACTGAGTCCCAATTTACTATTCTCCATGATACTTTGTGTTCTATTACTGCTTATGGCTGACGATATTTTTTCATTGATTTCCTTTCTACCTTCCTCAAAATCGTAAGTGTTTCCGGTAACCACACTGGTTGTTAAATGAGAAATCGTATTAGGCACTACAGTTACATCCGAGGTAATCGGAGGATTGAATTCACCAAGCCACTTTTTACTTCCTTTACTTTGTAATCTGGAAGTACCATAGAGATCTGTTTCCGTGCGAACACTTTCTATCGTCGGTTCAAGACCGCTTGATGTTATACCCATTGGAAGTGACGGTGTTGAAATTCGTGGATTATGTTCAACTTTATACTTCGACGGGGGGCTTGTTCCAAACTCGATTATACTTGAATGCGTAGAATTATTCGGCGTTTCAATTTTTAAGTCGTTTTTGGAATTGCTGTCGTCCATAGATACTGCGTTACTACTGTCTTCCTGCTGCGAGTATCGTGAAAATAATATTGTGTTTCAAATCAATTTAACTCTACTAACATGTACGAAACATAATCAATTTTATTCGAGAACAAACCTGAGAGTTTTTTCTGCTGGGCCGAGGAGTTTTTCCGCGACCAACGTCTTCAACAAGACCACCGCTATATGCATCGAAAGTGTAAGCAACAGATCGTTCGATTTTTGGCATCATTTCTTCTGTAAGACCGTGTACTTTCTTATAATGAAATTGTAGGCATTGTTTAGTTGTAAAAGCTGCTTTGCAACCATTCTCTTTACATCTATAATTCAAAGAAAGCAATATCACGTATACCAAATAAATAGAAGACGTAGCATAGAAAGGAATTTCGTAATGTTACTTGAATGGTTTCACTCCACTGTGCGTTAACATATGTATTTTGAGATTACTCTTATTTTGGAACATCTTTCCACATCGATCGCAAGTCGCGGCACCGACAACGTCTTTATGATGAACTTCCTTCATATGACGTTGAAGAGCAGCACGGGAACCGAGAAGTTTCAGGCATAACTTGCACTGAAATTCTCGGAGCACCTCGGACATATCTAAAAATTAATATATTCATGAAAATACAATTAAACAATATTGAATGCACGAAGCAACACTTACCGCTATGCATTCGTTTGATGTGCACTTTCAGTTTTTGTGGTTGACAAAATTTACGCCCGCAGAAATCGCACAGAGGTCTCGAGCGTTGTGGATTTTGTGCACATCCATAGGTACGATGCATTTCGAGATAATTCAAACGTAAGAAGAATTTTTTGCAATACTGACATTGATATGCACCGCGACCCGCGTGTAATTCTGCCGCGTGTTTCATGATATTATCCTTTCCTAAAACAGCAGCTCCGCATACCTGAAAAAAAAAGAGAAAGAAAGAAAGAAAAATACGAAATAAACGCGCATACTTACACTTACTCGTCAAAAAGTTAACAATACGATAAACGATATACAATCGTTACATACCTTACAATGATATTTTCTTATGGTCAAACTGTAATTGGTATCGTGAAAAATGCAACAATGCAGGCGATAATATATTGGATGAGCAAAATTTAAATTACATCCGCCACAATCTAGAGAAAGTAAAAAGGAGTGAAGAATACGAAATTAACTCAACATTTAATCATGCTTCCAACAACATTCACTAGTAATGTTGAAATAGAGAAAGACGATACTATACTCGTTTTGTCTACTTTGTTCTTTCGGGTCCATGCGGAAGATTGAGAGTCCGCCCAATAAGTCAGCTCCATTCCTGATACAATATTTTGTGTAGTAACAAGATGCAATTCTCCTTGCTTTGTTATTACAGCTACACTTCTTTCTTCCTTTGTCTCCGCGGGTCTAATATAACGAATCCAATTACTTTTTAATGGATTGGTAGTACTTATATATGAAGTTTTACCATTATTATCTATCTAAAAAAAAGAAAAAAGGAAATTTCTCATTTTATTAAGAAACTCTTGAAAAAGAGCACTTACAATAAACGAAATAAACGTAGTTTATACATACAAAGATAATAAATATTGCATTGATTTTACCTCCCAAATATGTTTCATGGGAAAGTCATCAGGAATGTCCATTTCTCTAACTGGTCGTCCAATAAGAGGACCTAATTTAACATGTATCGGAACGGAATTTTTCGCATATATTCCAAGCCCGTGCTCTGAGTTGGTGATCTTCAACTCGAAACATTCAGGCAAAGAATCTCTGGCAAATAATGGATGATCCACATCTATAGTTAATTGTTTCTCCTCTTTTTGAGTTTTCATCTTTGTTTTACATTGTTCAGACAATAAAGAATCGTCATCTGAATCATTGTTATCCTCTGATATTTTTCCATATCCCTCGGACATAGGATCATCCGATTTTATGGCTTTCAAAACTTCAGAATTTTCTTTGTGCTTATTCAACCAGTCTTCATACGTGATCGAATCTGGAATAGTGTACTGAGGTGTTGTTAATGGACAGGCATCTTGCAAATGACGATTATTGCATTCCTGGCAAAGCTTTATTTTAATAGCTAATCTCTGAGGCTCTGACAGTAGATTTTCAACATTTGTTTCACTCTGAAGTTTCTCAACTGTAACAGAGGTTGTATCATCTGCTGTAGAGCAAATATTTTTATCTTCTGGCACAATTATCCCATCTTGCGGCGCTTTCCTTACATCATGATGTTTACGATTTTTATGTTCATTAGTATGTTTGTGCCTTTTTTTTCTGTGCTTGTGTATAGAATCATCTATAACATCATCAGATGAGTCCTCTTTTATATTTTCATCTTCTTCCTCTTCAGCTTCGTATTTCAATCGTTTTCGTCTCCTTTTCAACTTCCGGTCTTCTATCCCTTGAACTGTATTTACGTTAATATTTGAACAATTGGAGTTTGTATTAGTGCATTGAATATCACTTGAGACATTTTTGCCATCTTTTATTTCGCCGGATTGAACGTGAGAAATTATGGTGGTTGTTGAATCTGTTGTATTTATGATTTGTTTTGCAACATTTTCATCAATGCTCTTAACAATTGATGATGCTGCTAAACTGTTAGACCTTGATTGCTCATTCTTATTACTAATCATCATAATTCTTTCCATACCGACATCTTCAATATCGCGATAAAGTACATTTTTGTTAATATTTACATTTTCTATATATTCTATGCTATCTACGTGTTCAGTCTTTGTCATAACAGATTCAACTGCCTTTGTAGTAATACGAAGGCTGTTTTTTAAATTCGACTTTACATCTATTCCACTGATTAATCTAGAATTATTCTTAATAGAAAGTTGTTCCTCATCTCCTGATGTTATATCACTAGAAAATCGTTTAGTAGATTCTATTGGTGAAACAGTATTTTCAGTTTTAAGATGTTTCTTCTTTTTCCGCTTGTCTTTATGATGTTTAGCTTTATTTTTGTGGTGCTTGGATCTTGAGCTACGTCGGACGTGTACTTCAACATTATTGGACAATTTAGTTTGTGCAACACCAATAGACTGTGCTTCAGATTCTAAAAATGCATTACTATTTTGTTTCCTTAAACTCCGACGCAAAGATTCACCGGTATCTTCTATTAAATCTTCAGTCTGCATAGCTTCTGTTTTGTTCTTCTTATCCTGACCACTTTTCCTTTCCTCTTCTCCATTGCATTTGGTGCTGTGTCTATCAACCATAAATATATAGTTCAGTCATGGTAATCGAGCAATGAGAAATGTAGATACAAAGGGAAAGTATTAAAAATATAATATAAATGATGAATTTTTGAAGATACAAATGGGAATCAACTTATAATAGGAAGCAATCAACGGTTACTAGCGTTTTTATAAATATTAAGAGAAAATTGATTTACCTGAATGCATTTCGTATTTGTAGTTAAATAAAATAGACATTTCTTCTGTACCGGTCGATCCGTGTTCTCAAAGAAAATCAAAATCAATGAAAATCAGTAAAATCGATAAAACTAACGATTGTATTTTTAACGAATATAAAAAAAATTATCGATTATTTCCACCCCTCTAATATCAACCCCCGCAAGATGGCGAGTCGAGAGAAAATTTGGACACGATAGAGGGGAAGTCCCGCTTCCGACTGACAAGATATGTACATTCAAGTATTGATTAAAATAATTGTTTATTGTATAAAGAAAATATTAATATCAGCCTAAACGGTTCCCAATTAAAACGAAGAAAGAGGTATATCTATCCGGAAAGATCTATCGCAAACCTACCTGGAAGCAGATTCGGCAAGATCCAGCAAATAAACCGCAACATCTTCATCCGTTGACAGACCTAAGCGTTTTTTAAGTGAAAGCCAACGTTTGCCGTTGCTAAGACCGATGCGAACGCTTCGAAAGTGTTTCGTTTTCGGTTCCGGTGTTGTTCCAGGATTATTGCTTTTATGATGAGAACTTCTCGTTAACCCCGACTCTCTCACATGCCTGGTACTTTTCTTCGGCATAACTACATCGTAGATCTGCCGGTATTAAAGCGGCGAACTTGAAGCTACCGCGGAGGTCGCGCACCGATATTATCCTATCCTCTTTATGCTCACCGCCTAACCATCGCCGCCCACTCCGCCCACCCTCGTTACTCACCACCCCGACAACCACTCGCATCCACCAAACATCTATTTCACTCTCTCTTCTTCTTCGCTATTCCACTTTCCTTTTTCATACCCCATGTACCCCGTGACCACGATCTTTCTCTCCTATCGATCCTGTCGTCTACGCTTCCTCACTATGTATACGTACCTACGTATACATAGGTTGTTGGTCAATACGTTGTATGCACGAATATATCTACACAGCTCGCATACAATATCAGTATGCATACAACTCGGTATATATATGTGTGTGTGTATATATGTATATATATGACGATGCATGATACTATATTGCATACGTGCAAGCTTATGTGGAGTGTAAACACATAGGTAATGCAAGGAAACTTACATCTTGCATATACACTATGTAAACTGCGGCTGTGTACTATGTGATCCTGAATCATGTAATTCATCGGTATTTTTTTACATCAATTTAAGTGGTAAAAATTAATACATACATATCAAATCCCAATTGTTTTATTAATTTAATATTTATCTTATTCTCTAAACATGAACAGACTTCGAAAATATGTTTAAACAATAAATGAACATTAAACTGTATCTTAAAACTGACGTTGATGTACTTGTAAAAAGTATCCGTTACGTACGCTTGATTATCTTGTAAATCATTTTTCAATTTACTCGATAAATTCTTTATTTTTCGATTAATTTCGTTAATTCTGTGTACTTAATGCACACATTTATTTTTGTACATAATACAGTTTCTACGTGTGATTTTATAAACCCATTCCTTTACGGCTATTTAACGCGATATCTCGCAACTCTCTAATGCTTAACTGCTCAATTTACAATGAACAAATATCGACCAAACTAATACTCGAATCTTTATGTCGAGTGTTGTATAATCGATGTCACATCTCGATAGGTGAAAACTCGACTAATCGATAATACCGTTGAAGTAGTACAGGTCCGTAGTTCATAGACATTCGGGAGTTGGGGTTCAAAGCACGGTGGTCGCTGGGATTGTCAAAAAAGTGATGGCACGAAGAGCATTGCAGGCGATAAATTGGTCCGCTTTGGCCGAGCGGATTCCGGAAGCTGAAAAAACAGCTTTATCCGCCTTTAAATCTAAATCCGATAAATATTTACAACGGTTGGTAATTTAAACATTTATCCGGTTACATAATATTTCCACATGTACTTATTAAATCTCTGTGTTAGAATAATCAAAAAGCCCGAGGAATATACTGTTCTCTTAAAAAGATCTTCTAATTTTTCTCTACTTTATTTTTACATAAGTTTGATTGCAAAAACAAATTGCCATAACCTGTTTCGTTTTAATTTGAAATCGGTAATGATTACATTGTTATACCAACTTGTTAGAAAAATATGTGAAAATAGAAGAGATATGTACCACTTACATAAAATAATTTTTTTACATTTTTACGGGTGAAGTATTGAATTTTTATGGGAAAGTAACATAGGTATATCTAGTTAAATCTGAACAAATTTAATAATGATTCAGTAAAGAACTTATGTTCTACAGAATGATGGCTCATCCGGAAGCTCTACCAAAAATTGATTGGACATATTACAAAAATACTATTGCAACTCCTGGTTTGGTAGACAAGTTTCAGCAACAATATGAATCAATATCAGTACCATATCCAGCAGATAAATATACTGCAGATATTGATAATGAACAGAAGGAAGCAGTAAGAAAATAAAACTTTATTTTCCTTATATTTAATATTACAAAATTATGTTTTATTAATATTATTGTTATGTTAGGCTGCAAAGATACAAAAGTTTATTCAAGAGGCAAATCAATTAATTAGCAATGCAGAAACAGAGTTGAATAAACTAAAAGCCATGATACCATATGAAGAGATGACCATGGATGATTTCATGGATGCACATCCAACTATATTCCTGAGAACTGATAAGGTTACAACATGGCCTCATACAGAAGAGTCACAGGAAGATCTGAATGATGATACACCAGATGAAGAGGATCATTAATTGAATTTCACTTAGTCCTGATGTAATGTTCATAACATTTTACTATTAAGCTGTTGTATTTTGTCAGTGTATTTACCTATCAGTAAAAGGCCCAATTTGTCAAAATTTTTAGACTATCATGTAATGTTACATACACAAAATAAAACTTTATCCTTAACGTTATCTTTTCGTTTGTTAAAAATATGTGTAACCTATAAGTAGATAAATTTCAAAAATTTGCCGAAAGATAAATTATCTAATATTGATACCGAAGTTCTATAAGTATGAAACAAAAAAATTAAATATTTGCATCAAATCTAAATTACTTTTCTTTTGTAATTAAAAAAAATCGTGATGCGACAATCTTCTTGCTTTCAATTTCAAAAGTATTACACATAACGAAAATAGCGAAGTAAAAAGAAAAATTTCTTAAAGGCTTGTTCTCAAGTAAGCCGACTTTGATGAGAACGTAGTTTGATTGTTGATAAATTTTCGTTTGATATTAGACGATAATCCAAGCTGCAGAACAAAGAAGCGTAACCGTGATTAATACTTAGCAAAATATATGTAATTACTAATAAATTGGAACTGTCGTGAAGTATCAAAGAAGAATAGTAATAAATGTACAGTTGTAAATTATAGAAATGAACTGGCGCGGCTTAAACATATGATTACACATTGGAAAGAGTGATTATGCATGATTGCGTATATCATTCCGGAAATTTCATAGGGTGCATTTGTTTGTGATAGCATTATTAATAATTTTCTTATAACGATTTCCATGGTATTGGTTGATCCAAACCAATCGGATATCGGAATCGATCAGAATATTGTTCCAACGATAGTTTGCATTGGTTCAGGTTTTCCTTAGTTGCTTCATCGTTTCATTGCACTTAGTTTCATTGCAGTAGGTGTAGAAGTGTAACGTAATTACACGTAGCTATAACTAAAATTTTTAGTTAATGTATGTAGGTGTGAAATTATATTTGTGCCAAATAATTCTTTCTGTATGTGCAGTGCCTGTTTGCTTCGTTAGGCAATTCGTTACTGTTTAGAACGCATGTGGCGTATTCATTAATCGAATCAATTTTGTTTTCCTCTGTTTTTCCTTCATTATTTTTTTTTTTCTTTATTTTACATGTATGTTCTTCATTTTCGTTCTGAAAATTTTCACGAAATCCAGAAGATTTTCCACGTCTGAAAGATAATGTCAAAAATGATACTCGATGTTTACAGAAATCGTGTCAACGAATAGTGTGGAAGGTACCACTCGTAAATGGTGTTTAATCCCTTTCAATTGTGTGGTTGGTTCTTGTATATCCACCTAAATATATTAATTTGAACAGATACACATGATTTTACGGAAATTCCAAAGATTCTTTTATACGTATATCAGTAGACGAAGATCGTGTTGTATTTTAATTTTTACTGATTTATAAATTTTTCTATAGGTTCTCTGTTGATCGGTTGTTGTCGATATGGTATGTACTTAAAGATCGAACGCGTGGAGAATCGGTTACGATACCATTTTACCCTTTGAGATTTTCTTTCGACTATTAATACGAAATATTTTACAACGAGAAATCAGTGTTCTACGCGATTATAATATTGCTTTTCGAAGCAAACGATACTTACATAAATTGAAGTAGATATTGCGATATTTAATCATTCTATGAATAATTGAAGTTTTTATACGTAAATAACTTGAACGTCGCTTTCCTTTGAGAAATTTTCTAGTAGATCTGTTTTATTAATATTATACAATTTATCCTATCTTTTTAATTACCAATTTTCATTTATTTGGCGATCATTCAACATCTTTGTATATAAAAGATGTGAGTGAAAATAATTTAACCTGAACAGCATAAAAGTTACTGAATTCTGATAAGCTATTCTTATGATTTAACATTTTTTTTTTATTATTTATCAATATAGAAACTTATTACTGTATGTGATTAGTATATTATTAATGCAAAGTGTAGGTCATGCAGATCATCTGCAGAGTAATGTAATGAATAGCTGTGGGAACTCTAATATTAGCACAAAGCTACGGGGATCTAAGTGTTCGGAGATACAGGAAGAATCTGTTAGTAATAATCGAGCTGACATATTGGAGAAAGGAGACATCAATGTTTTAACTGGATACAACTCAAATGATTTTAATGCTACAAGAGGCACTTTGGTTATTTGTCAAAGAAGTACAAACAATTATTCATCGGAACATAGCTTTTCCAGATTCAAACCAAGGTAAAATGATTTGTTGGTGAGTTTTTAAGATGTTCTTCAGCTCTTTTATTGAAAACACTTTACAAATTTTTGCAGAATTGGAGGTGTTCCACGCAATGAATTTCGAATGGCTCGCGGGGGTAGCTCTGGAGATCGTGCCAGAGGTGCTTTACGGGGTAGGGCTTTTAAAAAGACACCTATCGAACGTGACTCCAATACAGAAAGTAGTTATTACCCTACAACTAGATCAAAATTTCAAGAATCGCTGAAAAATCAAGAAAATGCACAGGGAAAGTATTACGACGACAAAAGAATAAATGGTCTGCTTTTTTTTCATTTCTAGGATATATTAGTTGTAAAAATTGTATTGCAGTTAAATGCTCAAGTTGATTTTTATTGTATTACAGAAGATTCTAGAATTTCTAAACTTTTGAGAAGATTATGCAGAGAAGATGATTATGATCATTTTATGGTGCTATGTAAACAAGCACAGGAAGGTATAGTAGCACCTGAAAATCAGAGATACATAAGACGAAATTTGGATGTCATCTGTGAAAGCCTACTAGATGTATTGCATACTGGTCCTGGGCCAGAAGCCAAACAGCAAGTTGCAAAATGTTTAGGTCGCATTGGATATGCTGCTGAACAAGATTTTAAACGGTAAATAAACGATTCGATAGTTTATATTGCGTTCGAAAAATTAAAGTTTGTTCAATGCAAATTAAATTTATTTTATATTATGTCCTTTGGAAAATTTACAGATATATGGATTGGGTCTTTAATAAGTGTTCATTGGAACGGAAAGATGATATAAAGTGCCTTTTAATTAAATCGTTCATTGAAGCTTTTAAACTGGACTCAGAAGCGCCGAGGTTAAAAGAATTTTCAGTAGTACGTAAATTTTCTTCTCTGAATTGTTTTACGATCAACGATATAGCCGATGAAGTATAATACTACGTTTTGTTTTCTCTAGTTAATGATGTCGCAATTGCAATCAACGTTGGAGAATGTCGACCGATCGGATCTATTAGTAGCAACGGTGGATGCGATATTGTTGATAATGGAATCTTATCCTGAAACATTTTCAAATCATTTCCGCGACACAGTTGACATATTAGTCGGCTGGCACATCGATTCGACTCAGCAGAAGGCAATTGCAACCTATGCTAGTCGCAGTTTGCAAAGATTGCGAACATTTTGGATAGCGGATCTACAATTCACTCTGACATTATTAGGACAATTTTTAGAAGATATGGAAAGCTACGACGAGGAACTGTCTTTACCAGAATCTGGGAGAAGTTCGCCTGGAGATGAAGCACCGCCAACACCGAGGGAATGTATCCGTCGTATTACGTCTTTAATCTCGGTGTTCAATACAGTTACGAAAAGCATATCCGAGCATTTAAATCCTAATCTCACTCCGAACGTGCAGTGGTCATTTTTGTCCGATTGTTTGTCAAAAATGCTGAAAACAGTTGTAAAAGCGATCGAATTGGACGACGATAACGAGATCTGGCTTTTAAATTTTTCCCTTACATCTGAGAGTGTCGATGAATTATTGAAACACATAAAAAACGTAAGCAATGTTCCGACAAAATATTCCAATAAATCTGAACTGATAGAGGAAGACGTTGTTAATATGTTCAAGTCTTTGAATTTGAATAAGAATGAATTAAATAATTTAAAACAGAACATCGAGAAAGAGACCTCGTTGAAAGAAAGGGAGTCATTGTTAAATGTTGTCCGATGGATGGAAATAAAAACGAAAAAAGACTTAGATTTAACCGAGGAGAAAGAAGAGTTGGTAGTAGTCGCGAATGAATGTGCATTTTTGTTGCTAGGGTATCTTCAGAGTCGTACAACAAAGAATCACGAGTTACTTTATAAGTTCATCGACCTCCAGTTAAAGAGAATTAACATTTTCTGGGACGATACCATAATTTCTATGTTGAACACTATCTCGAAAATAATAAAAGAGGTTTCCGCAAATCTACCCTTGGAATTGGTGCACAAATTACTTGGAAAAGACTCCGCGTTACTAAAATTGAGATTTCGTGATTCGATTTCTATTCAGAACGCCAGTCTCGGTGTGTATCATAGTCTCCTTGGTTTGAAAAATATCCCACTATTACAGGAATCGTACCGTTACATACTGTCCGATTTGGAGATCGCTTACAAACTCATCTTAGCAGATATCGAAAGTTTAGTAGCAGATAATCCATTACTTGATGACATTAAATATAAAAAGAACGACGCAGAAATTGTAGTTACTTTTCTGCTCAGAGCTCTTTCCGATATAGGTAAATTAAAGCGGGACAATTATTTCAATGAAAATAAACTGAACTTACGTTTGTACCTCGAGTACAGTTGATTAGTTCCGAACTAATATTTACGTAATATTTTTTTCTAGCGAATGCAAGCAATTCGATCATTGGTATGTGGGCGTTAAAACCGAGTATTTTGGAGTTACTGGCAGTCAAATTGAAACCTTACGACAGCAGTTTATCGACAACTAGTCCCTTTTTGCAATACAGTATTTTGTATTTGCTATACGCGCATTGTTCTAGGTATGTCATACAAAGAGGAAAAGATAGAAACAGAAAGAAAAAGAAAAAAAAACGTTGCGTTGGTTTTGTCAAATTTAATCGCATCTTTTTATATTCCAGGTATAATCATTTTGTGCCAAGCTCAAGTCTAATAACTGGAACAACCGCCTGTCGTCCGATAGATATGTTTCCAGGAGCTCTGGATGTACCAACGACATCACCAACCAGTGGTCACCTCTCTATCATTCTGAATCTCATAGCTAAAAGTTATAACGAACACACGCCGGAGCAAACATTATTGCTTCTTTCAACGTGGATGCAAGAGATATGTATGCAGTCGGAAAATTATATCGGCATTCTAAGTAAAACGAAAGAGTACGAGAATGTTCTCGCGAGTCTTGTGGCTTGTGGGGCTACTATCGATCGGGATATCTCCATTGCCGTTTGCGATCTCTTTGAGATATTAACGAGTGCAAAGAATGTTACTTGGAAAGAGGACATTTATGCATCTATCGTAGATTTGGTGATGTTACATTTAACTTCACGAGATGAAATCGTACGGGAAAAGTATGGTTCGTTATTGACGCGTGTGCCTCTAAACATAGTAATACCGAAACTGAATACAGAATGTTTATTGTCAGAGACTAAGGTAGGTTTGGAAGATTTGTTTTTGAAAGGGAAACGATTCTACGTGGATAATTCTTTCTCACAGAAATATCTGAGAATTAAAAGTTACTCGACCGAGTCTTTGATTCTCGCACAAAGATTACATATGCGTGGAAACAATAACGGAGAGATGCAAGCTCAACATTTCAAGACATATATGGCTTTTTTGTTGCAAGAACAGTATCTGGATGCGTCTGGACTGTCGGAGATATTTACGTTATGTTGGCCAATTGTGTAAGTAGAAGGAGCAAGATCAATTCGTTAATTAGTTTCGTGAAAGTGGTTGACATCTATAATATTTCTTATTTGCATCGACAGGTCAGAGAGCGAAACTACGAAGAAAATGTATCGGTTGGCACTGGCAAACCGATCCTTCCTATATTTCTGGGCTGGTTTCGAAGCAGCCCAGCACTGCGTAACAAACAAGCTTCGTACCTCGTTAGGAAAACCGCAGGAAACGTTCACATCTATTGAAAGTGCCCTGAAAACATTGGCACGTGAGATATCGTACAGCTCCGAGGCAACCAAAAAGGAGAAACGAAGCTTGGATAATTTATTAACTGAACACACTCGCGTGCGTTTATTCATTGAATTTCTCGAACATCTCGAAAGAGTGATACACAATGCGGCAGAAGGTTGCGCGATCGCCCTGTCCTCACTACCGAAACCAGTTAGAACCTTTTTCCATACGAACAAATCGACTTGCAAGGAATGGTTGAATCGTATTCGACTAGCATTATGCGTGGTGTCGTTGCACTCTGGATTGGCTAGTAGCGCTTTAAGGAATAGTCAAAGGCTGTTAGAGGATTTAAATAATAGCGACAACACACAGGGTATCGAGTATGAAAGAGCAACACTTTGTACAGCGCAAGCAATGGTAATGTTAGGTGAGGCGGAGGCGCTGCAAGGACTTTACATTTACACCAAGGAAAAGGACAGAAAATTCCCATGGTTAAAGGCTGCCATGGAAGAGGCTGCGAATCGTTATGAATCCGCCGCTGAAGCTTACAAATTGATCATCGAGGACAGTATGCGTTCTGCAAGTAGTCGATCAGGAAAAGATTCAGAACAAGAAGAAGAAGAGGAGGATGAGACGGACAGTAGTGGTAATGGCGGTGTTGATGGTCCTAGCGGAGGTGAGGATGTTACCTCCGATGGAAAAGACAAAGGCCTTAAATCGGAAGGAGACAATCAAGTCCTTAGTTTTTGTATGCAACGGTTATCCTATTGCTACGGAGCCGTCAGTGATTGGTCTCGATTAGAAGCTTGGAAACAACAGGAGGCTGAGTTGTTTGCGCGAGATAAAAATGTCGCGGTTAGAAAGCATCTATCAATGGAAAACATTATCTTGAGACAGGCGAAATGTTTGCGAAAATTCGAGAACGGTGAAAGCATATGTTTAGACGATCTAACTGACTGGAGCTTGCTGGACGGAGGAGCTGATAAACATTGGAATTGGAGTTGTGCGAAAACTCTCGTCGAATGTAGCAATACGCTAACTAATATTGCGCTCAGGATTTACGTGAACGATTACAAAGATTATTTCGAGGAAGAAATTGAACGATGCCGAAGAGTGGCGGCTAAAACTATGGAGGAAGGTCTGCGAAATGTACCTTCGGAGTATTTGAACGAATCGATATTGGTACGGTATTCGGCAGACGGATTAAAGGCTTTGCTCTCTGGTCGTGAGGACAACGTGTTCGAATTGTACAAAAGCGAGAAAGTCGATTATATGAATTCGAGCGTTTTGTCGCGGACTCTGTGGTGGTCAGAATATTTCGGCCGAACAAGAAAGAACAATAGTTCCGAAACACGATTTGATAACAACGAGGTGGCTGATTTACGACTCCATATCGTTCGAACGGCTAGAAAAGAAGGTAACTTTGAGCTAGCAAAACGCGAGCTTCTCAATTACTTGAGGACCGAACGAGGGCTGTGCCAATTGGACGAATACAAGGTGAAGGTGGGCGACCGAAATTACGTCGATATTGATTTCGATCAGGTAACAGAAGATGTCCTGAAGAACGTGATGCATGTAAAATGGTCGAAGAACAATATACGAGCGTTCCGCGAGTTTTCAAAGTTACTATACGACATGGAACGTGTCGACAAGGCGTTGAAAGTTTGCAGCGCAACTGCGCTTGGAATATCTCGTACTATCGTTGACGGAGAACAGTCGGCCGACCTGCGAGAGAACGGTACAATACTTCTTCTAACTCTTGGAAAATGGATACAGCAAGAAGTCGGTAGTATCGAGAATGGTCAGTTGGAACAGCTGCTCGAATTCGAAGCTGCTCATAATGACGGTTTGATGAACAAACTGTTCGGACCAACGGCTAGTTCTATACCAATTTCAGACATGATAATCGGTAGATTAACGCAGCTCGGTGTAAATCAGTGTCCAGATTTGCCACTCGCGTGGTGTAATTTCGCTAGCTGGTGTTACAAATGGGGAAGGAAGATCGTAGATAATTCGAATTCGGGACAGTTAACCGATGCAGATAGAAGCACAATACGAGATCTGCTTCCATTCGACACAGATGAATCTGACTTGAATGCAATTTTTTCTATTCTGTCTCAAAGCAAAACAATCCCTGAAGACGAAGGCGAAATAACGGACACGTCTAACGACGTTAACACTTCTGATATGATAGAGAATCAATTACGAACTGTTCCGATATTGAGTCGTGCTAGTGCTGATCGCTTAGGTATGTTCGTCGATATCTGGAGACAGGCGCAAAAGAGGATCTACTCTTACTACGAGCTTTCAGCGAACGCGTACTTCAAGTACTTGCAACTTGCTGCGATTAAAGAAGCAAACGATTGTGCTACTATCACAGCTACACTCAGGCTTCTCCGATTAGTTGTGAAACATGCTCTCGAATTACAGAACGTTTTAGAATCTGGACTTTCATCCACCCCTACTGCTCCATGGAAGGAAATAATACCGCAATTGTTCTCGAGGCTCAGTCACCCCGAGTCTTATGTGAGGACAAGAGTATCCGAATTGCTGTGCAGAGTTGCCGAGAATTCGCCACATTTGATCACCTTCCCGGCTGTAGTTGGAGCGGTCTCCGGTCAGAAGAAAAATTGCGAGAAAGTTATCTATGAGAAAACTGAAACCGATTCATCTCAGAACGATTTAGATTTTATAGAAGAAGAAGAGGAAATTGTTACGGAAAGTTCAGCTGCGGCTTATCAGGATGAACAAGAGAAATTTATGGACTGTTGCTTCTCGCAACTGGTAGACTGCCTGTCGAACAGAATTCAGGATTCCATCGAACAAGTTAAAATACTCGTGAAGGAACTGCGTCGAATTACATTGCTGTGGGACGAGCTGTGGTTGGCGACGCTATGTCAGCATCACACTGAAATCTCCAAGCGATTCGAACAGTTAGAAATGGAAGTGCAAAAGGTCCAAGATAACGCTTGGCTGAGTGCCGAAGAAAAAGATAAATTAATCGCCGAAAAACACCGGATCATATTGAAACCTATAGTCTTTATATTGGAGAATCTTTCGGCCATGACTTCTGTCCCAGCTGAAACACCGCACGAGAGGAACTTCCAAGAGAAATTTGGTCCCTCGATAGATGAAGCGATAAGTAAATTGAACAATCCGAAAAATCCTGCGAAGCCTCAGATAGCCAGTATGTGTTTAAAACAATTGGAAGGGAAGTTGGCTCAGCGCGTACACAGGCGAGCTGCGTACTCTCTCTCTATGAACGATATCAGTCCAATATTAGCGAATCTGCGGAATACGTGCATCGCCATGCCAGGTGTTGCTGCCAATGATAATAAAATCGTCACCATTGAGTCTGTAGATAATAATGTCCAGATATTACCAACTAAAACGAAACCTAAGAAGCTCGTTTTTCACGGTTCAGATGGACACGTTTACACGTACTTGTTCAAAGGTTTAGAGGACCTTCATCTGGATGAAAGAATTATGCAATTTTTGAATATATGCAACACCATGATGTCGAAGAAAGGTGATACGAAAAAGGTATACAGGGCGCGTCATTATTCGGTTATACCATTAGGGCCGAGATCTGGTTTGATACAATGGGTAGACGGTGTGACGCCCTTGTTTGTGCTTTATAAAAAATGGCAGCAGAGGGAGAGCGCGATGCTTAACAAAACGAGCAGTTCGGCAGTGTTGAGACCTTCAGAGCTGTTTTATAATAAATTGACCCCGCTATTGAAAGAGCGGGGAATCGGGTTGGAGAACAGAAAAGAATGGCCTATTCAAGTGTTGAAACAAGTCTTGGGCGAATTAATGGTCGAAACACCTAAGGATTTGTTGGCAAAGTTAGTTCTGTTTTCTAAGAGACTTCACTCTTCCTGTTACGAAACCTTGTATCTCCTTAGCGTTACCTGGTTCTTACATCCCCCGTAGGAATATTATTAACGATATTTCTTTGTTTGTCGTCACAGAGAGATTTGGTGTAATAGTATAAACGCTGGAAGTTGGTGGCAGGCAACCAAAAATTATTCCTACTCGGTCGCCGTAATGTCGATTATCGGCTACATTATCGGCCTTGGTGACAGACATTTGGACAACGTGTTAGTCGATCTGAATACAGGCGAAGTTGTTCACATCGATTACAACGTTTGCTTTGAGAAAGGCAAGACTTTGCGAGTCCCAGAAAAGGTGCCGTTTAGAATGACTCCGAATATCAGAACGGCGTTAGGAGTAACCGGTGTCGAAGTAAGATAACTGATGATTATATACTTGTCGTATTGTCGTTTAACTATTCCATACTATATACGTAAAATGTAACAATTTCTTTTTTAGGGTATATTTCGTTTAGCCTGTGAGCATACGCTTCGGGTGATGCGTCGAGGACGAGAAACATTGCTGACTTTATTAGAAGCGTTTATATACGATCCGCTGGTTGATTGGCGAGCTGGCGCGGATAATAGTATTGCTAGTTATGGAGCGTGTCAAGCTAGAGCACGATGTACAGGAATTGGAAGAAAACAATTGGAACAGGAACTAACTCGAGCAATGTTCGCTGTTCGAACAGCGGAAATGCGTGCTGAATGGCTGGCAAACAGGTTAGCGGATCAATAATTTGCCCCTTTATTTTCTCGTGAAACTCGATTTTAATCGAACGGGTTTGATTTTTTGGTTGTTAGAGATGAATTGGTAAAGATTTTCCCATCGTTATGTCATCATTTGAATTGCTGGGTGGAGGCAACAGATGCCTCGCGGCAATGTCAGGATTTATTACAAGACAGACATCAGCAACTTGCCTTGGTCAAAGAAGCACAGGCAATGGGGCGTAATCATCCACTGTATACTGTGATAAAACGTTATAACTCTTTCAAGAGAGCACGCGACGCGCATGAAAAAGCAAAAGCTGGATTAAAAGAGAAAATAGACGATTGCGAGAAGCAAATTAACATGCATAATGTAAGCATAATTTTTTAGTTTGTCCACATCTTCTAGTTTCGAAAGATTTACTGATATTTCGTGTTTATTAGATGGCACTTTCGGCCATACGAGGCCCGCAATTGGGACAGTGGTTGGCAGAATTAGGAACGTCTACAAATCCAGAGGATCATGTAGTTTTTGACCTTGTCAAAGAATTTCTACAGAATGCAGGACAGAGTCAAATGATCCTTCAGTGTGAGCAGTCTGAAAACGAGCTAACTCAGTTAGCAACGCAACAATCTATACTAATACGAAGTTGTCTAGATCTGTTGAGCCAGTATTCGGCAATCTGTAGCCTATATCCACTTAGCAGTATGACGCAGCATCGTACTGTACTCTATCACGCCTGGTCGAACAAACTTCTGAACTCGGGGAACATTGAGGCTTGCCGGGAGGTTATGATGCAATTTGAAAATACCTTTGATCCAATAAAAAGTTCCAACAATCAGCAAGTTCAACAGATAATAACATTCTCTTATCAGATGCAAGCAATTCTGAACGAGGCGAATGAAAGATTAAAGAAAGCCTACGAAAGGATGGTTTCAGAAGGATTACCGGAATCAGTCGCCAGGATAGAGAAAGCTTACGGAGAATCGAGGTTACAGATACAGAGCTTTTTGAGACGAGAAAAAGGAGCAGAGAGAGCGCTCGAGTGTGTCAACATAACTGCACTTTGCGCCTTGAATAAAAGGTACCTAATGATGGAAGGTGCGGCTAAATGTGCAGGAGATTGCCTAGTCGATCTTACGTCGAGAGAGGGGGATTGGTTTTTAGATGAAATGCGTTTAATGTCATCTTTAATTGCCGAGTTGGTCAGTTTAATACCCGAGTGTCATAAGACGAACAACGATCCCAAGATATCTCTTATACTGAAATGTTTGAGGGGATCGGACTGCATCTACAAAGGATTGCAAGAACTGAATTATAATTTTCACACCATTATTCTTCCTGAAGCGATGAAAACGATTATAACTGAAGAGCCCACCGTGATCAGGATGATCGGAGAATTAACAGAAATAATTGTATCATCTGGTGTACCACTCGGTGAGATCTTAGGTCAGTTGGAAATGCACCTGAGGTTCACTGTTATGGAAATGGACAGTCCACATGCAATGATACAAAATGTGGTGAACAACATGAGAATACGATTCGAAGCGTTGCTGTCTCGACCAGCCGAAATTCAAGAACTGAACCAAGACGAGGCATTAACACCTGGACAAATGCTCCTGATGGGCTTCAATGGGTTGTTCGAGAAGCTTCAGATGGAAGGTAACGCGCTGATCGCTACTCTGAGTACGTTGGAAATTCCGCATTCCTGGCGAAAAATCGATCAGATTCGAGAAGCGAAAGAAATGTCTGCGCCTATATTTAACAAAACAGCTTGCCAGGTTCTGGAAGACATATTCCTAGTCAAACGATTGCACACCATACAGGAATTTTTCCTAATGTGCAGAGATATTGCAACCGCATTCAAGGGAGGTTTGGCAAATGTTTACGACGACGAAAGGCTAAACAAACCGATAAGAATTTTCACTGCGGATTATGTATCGAGACAGCTACTTGGTGTCACTTCTCAGACGCTAGCTATCGCACTCTGCTTTCTACTGCAGAGATTGGGGTTAAGCGTTACCACCGAGATCGAACAGAGGGATATCGGTGCTGAGAGTAAAGTCTCGATAGAAGAATTGTGCAGAAAGGTCGTTGACCTCTGTTTGAAGAGAGGTCTTTTCTCTGGACCTGTTCTCGCGCAAGCTAGTGCACTCAGTAGCACTCTCGAGAGCACATGGCGAAGGAAACAGAGTGCAAGATTTGCTCAACAGTGTGTCGAGGTGGTTAGAGCTAGTATGCAGAGACTTCAGCTACAGCTAACAGCTCACCATTGGCTGCACGAGGATAGCTTAATGATGAGATCGAATGTTAATTTAATGAATCCTTTGAATCGCTCTGCATTCATGCTGGAATTACGAAAAACAGCTGCGGCACTTTCTGGTCTTCAATCGCGGGTATGCGAGGCACGAGAGCAACAACAGAACCTTGTCTCCAGCGCGGTGCAACGTTTGAAGTGGGCTGCTGGAGCAAACCCAGCTCTCGGAGAGGTTATGTCGGCTTTCGATAATGCGGTGCTTTCCTCTTGCGAAAAACTAACTCGCCAGCATAATCTCGCGACCAGTGTTATCAATACTTGTAATTCCATACTACATTACGAGGCTCTAAGGACTAGAACATCCGAAAGTCTAACGCACGATACGAATTTTGTGAAATTGATCAAGCATTGGGAGGAGAGCTGTATGTTAACGATAAATCTGAACATAACTGTAACCCCGATCGAAGAGAGCCTTGTCGAGCTATTGCAAATGGAGGGTAACGTTGATATGAACTGGTTGAAGCAAGCTGAAAGATTTATCTCCGAGGCGATACTCGACGTTCAAAAGAAACTGCAAGAGAAGCAGGAAGGTTTGATCTCTGCTCAGGAACGTTTGAGAGAACAAGTATCAAACTTGCAAAGCGTGTTAACGATGCACCATGTATTAATGTCAGACGTTCGAATTTTGCTACGAACGATGGTGAAACAAGAAAACATCGAAGGTCTGCAAGAATTTCTCTCTTCTTATCGTACTTTCACCGAGAGTATATCGGCAATTGTCAAGGAACTTGAGCCCGACAGTCTAGATGTTAACAGGGGTAGAGCAATTAAAGAGGAATTGGAGAACATGGCAACTACCGTACCGAATTTGTATAACGAGTTGCTGGAGTTCGCCAACGAAAGGAAGATAAGCCCGGCAAAGACAGTTGAGAAGCAGAAAGAAATGGAGAAGGAAAAAGAGAGGGAGAGAGAGAGAGAGAGTGAAATGGAAGTTTCAGCAGGTGGTTTGACGAAGAAAAAGGGAAAATTAATTAGGCAGGAGGGCATGTGTTACAGTCCTAGAAAGGGGATTCCATTGACTCGTGATCCAACTACTGGCAAAGGCAAGAGAATATTTCTAACTATCGTTCTCTCTCTGATATTGTGCGAATCTTTTATCTTCTATCTTTTATTTTTTCTTTTTTTGTATTTGTTTTCTTTTAATTCTTACAGCTGTCCAAGAGCGGAACGCGTACGCATTGAACGTTTGGCATCGTGTGCGAATGAAATTGGAAGGATGTGATCCTCATCCAACGCGCAAGTATACAACGGCCGAACAAGTGGAATACGTAATACGCGAAGCTCAGAGCATCGACAACTTAGCCCTCTTGTACGAGGGTTGGACACCATGGGTCTGAACGAAAGCAGATTGACGCAGTCGCGTCGATGGTTCAATGCTCGTTACACACGGTACTCGAGTTCGTACCGTTCTTCGCTCTACGCTCGATGGAGCTTAGCTCTCTGTCCGACCAGGTGTGAAGTACACATCTTCGTTGTCACCTGGAAGAGAAAGTTCATGTCCGCGAGGAGCATGCCGTTTAAGTTCGGCAGCACGCACTTGCATACAGGGAAATTCCTGCGCGACCCGCGATCGAACTTCGATACTGGCACCGATTCTATGATTATCTCAAAAATCTCTCGTTAAACAGCGCGTACCGTGCGATCTACTAAGGTTTCTTCTTTCCTATTTTCCGTCTATATCGTAAACCTTTGCCCGTTTTCTTTCGTCAAGTAGCTTGTCTGGTTACAGTGGGACAGGCTGGGAAGTAGCCCGAGAAACGTTAAAGAAGCGGAAGTTAAAAGAAAAACGCGCGTGTAATTTGTTAATTGTGGATAGGGCGACAGAGAATGCTTCAACAATTAGGTTGAAAAACTGAGGAGGACAGAAGGAAAAAATATACCGACGTACGATTGAAAAAGAGTCAGCGGTCTTTTTACGTATATTTTGCTTGTATATTCAAATGTCTCGATGTTAAGATTTGGGAAAAGCATAGAATCTGCCGCATCTTTGGAATAATGAGAGGCAACGACGGAATATTTGGACGGTGATGCGGAGGAGCTCGATGACGATTAACGCGTCGATGGTGACACGTTAACTGCCACAGACATTCGTTCGAAGGAAGAGCCCTTCTTTTAATCATTCACCTATTATTTCTCTATTTTTAGCAAATCAATCGGTCGGTCGAATTTTATGATCAGAAATTCAGTCTCGGAAGAAGCGTAAAATGCTGTTCCTGAATAGTCGAAGATTCATTTGAAAATTTAAAGCGGGACCAAGAACGATGATGTCACTATCGAGTCGCGTATGAAGTAACCGAGATTCATTATCGAGATGCCTGATAGAAAACCAAGCGTATTTTGCGTATACCTATTCGCTACTCGATACTACACTAAATCATCTTGATCAGCGCTTTTACTTTCTTTCTTTTTTTTCTTTTTTCTAAAGTGGGAGTACATGTTTTTCCGAATTTTCAATCGATATAATTATCCATGGTTTACGTTCCATTTATCTATCTTGTGTCGCGTATTTTATACTTTACTGGAGTTTAAAATTTAATTTTACTATTTTAATTCTTTGCACATTTTAGATCATCATTTTCTTAAAATTACATTTTGTCTTTTGCACGTTTCTAACTTTTTTAATAAACACCTCATAACGGTCGTAATAGTCGATCACCGATCTACAATAGTTCGTACAAAAGGGAACGTCAGGAAAAACAATAATACTGCGAATGTCCAAGAAGAATAAATTTATTCCTTTTCGTATTAAAACAAACGCATAACTATCAGAAAGGGCGCCTGATCATCGCATTTTTCTTTTCTTTCTTTTTGTTTTTTTAATTTTTTTTCTGTAAGGGAAAGGGGGGAAGGAGAGAAGGTCGTACTTCATAATCAATAAAGTTTATGGTATGTATAAAAATTGTGAAAAAGATGTATTCCCTTCGGTTTAATTACACTTTTGAGAAGCAATCATGATTCATGTTGATTTACTTCTGACCTCTGTTTAACACGTACCACTGTCATTCTTTCCTATTCTATCTTTTGCCTGACTAGATCAATATCTTTGACGCCTTCTCGAAGCTATTCTTTCGAAATTTTTCCGTCATTCCATTTTTATTAAAGTTCTACAGATATCTCGAAACATAGGTATTGTATACTTTTCTTCAAAGTCCTTACCCCCTTTCTCTTGCTGCAATCGGGATTGTAAAATATCGTTGTATCAGTAAAATGACAAAAGAAGATAATGCTTTCAATAAAAGAACAAATTTTTTAAATAAATTACATTGTAATTCAATTCTATATTACAATATTGAAAACTTTAAAGTTATATTACACTTTATATCACGTTGTTTATCTTACTCTACTTGTATACACTGTACGCGCCTGCGTGAATGCACGCAACAATGATTAATTTTTGAAAAAAAGAAAAAGGAAAATAAAAGGAAAAACCGCCCACAAAGAACTTTGCAACGTAAATAAAATTTTACATTGCATCCTTTTGCAGTTTTACACAGAACTAAATGTTAGAGTGTGAATTAACGCGATTGTTAATTATCAGTAATCAAGACGAGTGAAATGTCTGTGAATTTATTGAAATAAAAATCTCGAATTCCCCGAAAGAATTTCCCGTGAAGCGTGTATTAGAAAAATTCATTTTCTTACCCTCGTTAGCTTTCGAACTTCAAACACGTTAATTAAAGTAATTTTATATCAGTCTCTTCTACTTATAACCCTTCACCTTTTTTTCTTTAAGCAATTTCGACAACTTCGTAAGTTATACGGTTTTTTTTTTTTCATTGTTCTACACCCATTGTATTAAATTAACAAATAAACAAGCTTTACCCATGAAAAGTTTCATGTATCGCGCTTTAAAAGTTGATCAATCTGTACTTTATACATCTCTTTGATATCTTGAAGATCCAAACGCAATTCTTCATTCTCTTCCATTTTTTCACCGTACATTTGTAACAACGCGTCATACCTGGTTTGTATTTGTCGCAAATTTTCAACTTCCTTAACTTTACCTTCCAATTCTTCGATCTTTAGCGTTAACGTAGACACCAATGAATTTAGCGCGCCTCTTTCTTTGTTACGTCGCGACAATTCCCACTGAAGTTGCTGTAATTCACCTGCAAAACCGATTGATCGATACTGAGTAAACAGTCGATATGAACATAGGGTTTCGGACTGATATTTAAAAATATTATACCATCTTTTTGTTTTAATTGAGCTTGCAGATTTTCAAATACTGAGGTACTACTACTTGATCCAGCTCTGATACTATCGAACGCCATTGCATACATTTCAGGGTTGTCTTCGGCAGTAGGATCGCACAACTGCAACAGATAAATAAAATTTCCCAACTTCCTGCCCTAAAAAATAAATAATCATGATATATACCCATTACCGGCCAAATGGTATCTATAGCGTTGACAGGAGTTTGTTCTGCGATGGTGTTAGGATTAAGCAATTCGTTGTCTTGAATATTTTGTTGCTTCTCCGGCATCGTGTTTTTTCTTCTTTCTGCATCTGTAGCTGCCTTCTCCACAGCCACTTTATTTTCCAACGCAACGATTTCTCTGTTCAACTCCGCTATTTGCGAGGAATGAGATTGCTCTAGCGATTCTATCGTTTTCAGATATCTGGAGGTAAGTTTCTTTGTATGAATTTCTTTCATTTCAAAGTTAAAGATACTAATATTCCTTACCGTGCAGTTTCTTCGGCTAGCTTTTCCTTTTGCGTCATCAATTCATCGTACATCTTTTGCAGTCGCACTTCGTCGTTCTCTTTGGCAGTAAACTTCGCTTCTAATTGGGATATCTTGAACTTTAAGTCGATATTCTCTTCTTTGAGATAACGCTCTGTTTCGAGTAAATTCTCCACTCTTATTTGCAACTCCATATTCTTGTCCGATAACGCTTTCTCCTGTTTCATAAAGCTAACAGATTTATGTAATAAATTTGCTTGAAGTTGTTCCAATTGTCTCAATAATGGTTTCGTAGCCATTGATGTGGATTCTGAGAGTTCTTCGCATCTAGCTTCCGCTGCTTCTAATCGTTTCAGCAATTCGTTATTTTCATGTTTAAAAAATTCTTCTTTCCTAAGTAGAACAAAGGATAGAAAGTGTCAAGAATTATTCGAAATTAATTATAACCGAGAGATTGTACCGGTAAACATATTTACTTGACGTGCATTTCCTCGGATTCTCTTAATTTGATTTTTAATTCTTCTATTTGCGCTAACAGTTGACACGATTCTCCAGCGTTAGTTGATGCTTCTTTTAATTCCTCTTCTGTAGTAGCTAAGAGTTTCTTTATCTCAGTTAATTCCCTGAAAAGTAGCAATGATATGATTGTTCTGACGATACGCGAACTATGTTTCATCAAAAGTACTAGATCATTTTACTAACATTTTCGTAGAATCTAAATTTTTTTTATACGTATCCGCATTGTGCACAGTACTCTCTAATTGTTTCTGTAAAGTTGCTATTTCTTTTTCCAACGACTTTGTTCGCGCTGTTAAAGAATAAACAGCATCTATCTGAGATAGTTCAACTTCCTCCTTTGCCCGCAACGATCTTTTCAAACGTTCTAATTCAGAAGTTTGTTCCTCTATTTGCTCCCTATAATTATGCCACATTTTTGCAAAAGGAGAAAACGGTGAACAAAAAAAAAAAAAATAAAAGAAGAAGGTAGAACATACATCTACTTACGTACTTTTGACTTTTTATTAGAGTATCACTTTCCTTCTCCTTGACTCGCAACTTTTTAATAATGTTACTATGCTGAAGTTGTTGCTTGCTCAATTTTTCTCCTTCTTCTCTGAGCTCTTTGATAATCTCATCTTTTTCCGCATTTAGGGTAGACATCTCCTGAGAGGACAAACGTGTAGCCGCTTCTACCTTTAGTTGCTCTAAATTTTTCCTTAACGAGTCCCGTTCTCGTATCGCTTGCTGAAATTTTCTTTCTAAAGCAGATAGTCGTTGCGTGTATTCGTCGGTGATTTGATTCAGGTTTTGACTTTGCTCTGCATATTTCTCAAAGCTATCAAGTTGCCTACATAAGGGCAAAAAAAAAAAAAAAAGAAGAAAAATGAAAAGTGCAATGATACATCGAGAAACGAAAGATGAACTCTGCGATATTTGCACACCGAGAATAATACCTACTTTTTTAAATTACTATTTTGCTCCTGCAGTTCCATATTCATTCTACTAACATCGATGAGCTTCGACTCCCTGGCTTCCAATATTTCCGTCATTTCTTGTATACGTTTTAATAATTTTTCTAATTCGACGTTCGCCTCGTCGGATCCTACGCTAATTTCGCTTAACTCTCTCGAGTGTCCTTTACTTTTTAATGTCCTCGAAAAAAAATCGCCGCCTTTAGATAACTGTTTTGTCAGGCTTTGTCGGGTTTGCGTTGAGCTCGAATCACCATTTGGACTGTTTTAACAAGAGACCATTTGTTATTAAACTCGAAAATGAAATTGCAATATAATTACTTTCCAATCTTACAGTATACCTGGATATGATTTCGATATCGCTGGAAGTAGTCGTTTCTAATTCATCTCCACTAGTGTGCCCGCTTGTCTGATCTGAACCAATCTTAACCAGGTCGGATCGACTGTAATGAATGGAATTTAATTTATATTCCTCAGGTCAATGTGAGAATTATCTTATTAAAAACGCGTGTTTTCCTTAAACGCAATACCTTTCTGATGAAATAGGTGAATTTTCTCGAGGCATTTCCACACCCTGTACATCCGCTTCGATCATCTCACCACCACCATCACCACCACCATCACCACCACCATCACCACCACCCTTTTCTATCATTGCATCTTCTAACATCGTTTTTACGTAAGAGTTAGAGTTCGAGGGTGCCTCTACACTCGTTTCATTCGATTTACGAATCATCTGCTGAGTTTCCTCTGAACTACTCTCCATCAAGGTTCCCTCGCAACTCGAGTCTGTCGAGATTAAATGCTGATCCGAAACTTTTACAGTATCCGACTTAAACGGATGAGCAACCTCGTTAAGTAAATAACCTTCTGGTTCGGCGGGTTCTATGGTGGAATTTATTAATCGATCGAAACTCTTTAGATCAGTTTCTGATTTTTTCCCTGTTCCATCGAAATATTCTGGCTTACGGATAGGTTGCGTCGTGATTGCCTCAATTGGCAAGTGTAAATTATGCTTTTCGTTTAGGGAGTCTAGGCTCAAATTCACTCGTGAATCTGTACCGCCTTTTTTCAACATCAATTTCCCATCGGGGTACGAATCGTGCATTTTCTCGCTCACTGGAATGCCGACAGGAATCTCCATTTTACCCTTGGCTTGTTCCTTCTGCTGGAGAGTTTCTAATATAGTCATGACCGTACTTTCGGAAGCAGAAGTGCACGAATCTTCCCCCAAACTCATCTCATCTGGCTCCTCTGTGTAGAATACCGTTTCCACGTTTTCCGATGAAATTTTTCTCGCATGTCCGCTGGATAAACCTTTGGATGAATGTACTCCTGTATCTGAATACGTTCCTGTCGATGGTGTACTATCCACGCTGCTTATACCCGAACTTTCATGGGGTGTTTTAATTTCTTCCATAGGAGACTCATATGGAGAAATATCAGAAGACGATGGATGTACCGAATTGTCTTTATTCACGATCTGTGGAACGTTAATGTCTTCCCAACAAGGAGTTACAGAGTCATCTCTGTCTAACAAAGGTAACTCCGAGTTCTTGGGTTCCATTGGAGATAAATAAGGACTGGAATCGCTTTTCCAATCTCCTAAGACTTCGACAGAGCTTGGAGATGTAACTAGGCTGTCTGGCAGCACCTCTACCGACTCAGAATTAACTTTAGTACCCACAGTAGAAGAGCTTGCTAAATTACTAACAGAACTACCATCCGACTCGGGAGTAGTCGTACAATCGGTGTTGGATCGAGAACCAAGAACCTCGACACTCTCTAAACTCTTTTTATCATTCTCTGGAGATACAATTGACAATCTGTTCGATATAGAAGCGGTAGAATCTGAATCTTGCTCGCAACTTTCTTTCTTTTCACTTTCGGACGTTCCATCTTCATTTTTAACAACAGAATTTTCTTGGTTTGGATAAGGTTCAATTATATTAGGCATTTCTGTGTTACTTCTTGGGCAAATATCGATCTCATCATCTTTGTTGGAGGCTGTACTTGTTGAAGCAACAGCATCACAAGGATCTGGTTGTTTTGAAATATTAACAGATGTTTCAACAATATCTGGACTAAGAATACTTTGTATCTCTGCACGAACATTCTTTTCTTTAGGAATTTCTATCTCCTTGGACTCTTTTGAAGGACTTGAAATCTTACTTTTATAATCCTCTGAAAATGACAATGAAGATACAAGCTTTTTTCCACTTTCAGTGGGTGTACTTTGCAAAGACTTGGAATGGGTAGCAGATCTTGTACTGTATTTTGCATCATGAATTTTTGACGATTCAAAGAATGATCCTGTGAAGCTACCCCATATACTATTAGTGGTATCTTGTTTGATCTCCTTAGGTTTTTCACGGTGATGTGTTTCCTCACTTTTTAATCCCCATGATGCAAAAAAGTCTGGTGTATCCTCTGTACGACCTTCCAATGGTTTCTGATCTTCATCTTTGATATCCAGAGCTTTGTCAATTGTCTTTTGAGCTTCTTTCAAAGCAGATTTGGCCAAATTGGCAAATCCAGTGGCATCAAACCAACTCATCTTTTATTGTACCTGTAATTGTGATTAATAAAAATAGAATACCGCCTATCCAAAAGAGGTTACAGTATCAATCAGAATAGAGGATGAAAAATTAGTTTGACATAAAGTATAAGATAATTAAAGGTTAGGGTATTGATAACAATGTTTTCAGATTACAAACTTTAATATTATGTTGTACAATCTTTAAAGTAAATTCATGCAGTCGTTTATAAAGATATTACGGAAAAGGCAAACGAGATGAATCAATTAGAACGAAATACGACAGAGAACAAAATTGCATTTTCATATGAAAACTTTACGATTACAATAGGAGAAAAGAAGAAACAAAGACGAAAGTCTAACTTTTTCTCAAATCTATCGTACGCTAGTGTACGATATTGAATTTGAAAATAAATTAAAATTAACACCGTCAAAATATTAATGACGTTTGCATAGACAAAGCATGTTGAATAAATGACAATGACAATCGTTGATCAATGAAATAAATAGCAGATACTTACATGTATTTACTCGCATATCGTTTAGAAAGCTTTGGCAAGGTATGGAACAGGGAAAATCACCGGAAAATATTCCTGTATAAAATAATTTTCAACTTTTTCCCTTGTAAACTTGGACTGATCTGTTACACTGAAACGAACCTACATATACGCGCATGATGTAGCAACATATTATGTAAATGTTGCCTTTATAATATAAATTATAGCAATTAAATATATATCATTAAGTTTAACAAAGTTTATATACACGGAATGAAACAGACGAATGCAATTTGTCAGATGTTCGACAATAACCGCGCAATTATACAATCTGCTCCGTTTTCTGATACGCAACTCCAAATATTTTTCTAATAACAAAACACACGGTGGTTTTTGTCTTAATTTTTCGTAGGTTCGATGCGTCAACAAGATGCTCCTCACAAGCTATACTGCTTACATTATGCATACGTGTACATGGCGATAATTTAGCCCTGCTTTCTCCTATAATTCTCACCTAGAACGAGCCTTTATTTTTGCAAAAACGATATGTTGTATCGTTAAAGTCTCTTTCTCTAATTATTTATTACAAATAACAGATGATCGACCAAGTAGACATAATGGTTTGTAATATTTTTTTAATTTAATAGTCGGATTGCTAAAATTGGTTTTGAAGGAAAGGTTTTCCAAGAGCTCCAGTGGCGCAACTGGTTAGCGCACGGTACTTATAAGACAGTGAATTGTGAGCAATGCCGGGGTTGTGAGTTCGAGCCTCACCTGGAGCAATTTTTTTTTTTTTATTCTTAAATTTCACCGGCTCTTACAAATTTATCGGGTACAGACGATTGTTACGGAACAGGTTTTCAATAAAGTTACATTCCTCAAAGAAGAATGTACGTAAGTTTTCGAAGCAGAATAAAATTTTGCACAAATTTCACTTGAATTTATTGTTCTGATCTGGTTTTATGAAAACCGAAGTGGTAAATACCACGCATCTAATTCTGAACAGAGTTTCAATCCGAGCGCAAATAATGCGGCAGACAGCAGGGTGCTTCTTATAAAGGAATCATTTTTTAAAGCACGAATAACACAGGAAAGGGAACAAGTACAGACGTCCTCAAAGTAACCGCTACACTTATTCAACAAATATTCATCAATGATGCGTTGCCTCTCTTCTAGTTTCCGTATTCTACTTTCTACAGAAAGCGTTAACAATTACTGTAACATCTGACATCGACGATGATTACAAATGACAAAGCTTATACTTGCTTTGCGATATACGTCGAGGACAAGACGGATCACATTCGTCTAGAGGTATCGCAACATCTTCTCTTCCAGCCGCAGTTTCTTCCTTCGCCTTTTCCATATCCGTCCCTTCGGTTACTTCCGAAACCGATCCTCCCGCAGGTCTAGTAGTTCGTTCGACGGCATCGGTTTCGACCAACTTATCATCCTGTGCCTTGTCTAACAGTCGAATCATTCAGAGATATAATTCAGAGATGATCTTACCGGGCACTAATTTTACCTTCTTTCGCCTGCGTTGCAGTTTCTGCTTGCATCTTTGCGAGTTCCGTAGCTTGATCTTTCGAGGAAACGTCTTTCGTTGCGTCTGTCGCTCTATCTATCCTGGACATTTGACTTGCACGCACATCTCTACGATAGCGACGATGATCTGTGACACCGTCCGGAATTTTTTCAAGTTCGCCCGCCTTTTGCCAATCTTCATCGTATTTAGTATGCGATCTAGCGCTTATAAATTTTTCATCAACGATGTCTAACGCCGAGTCGCGAGCTTTAGCAACGATCGTTCTTCGATCGTCATCCGTGGAAAGGTCTTTCTTCAAGATCCACGGTGCTTCGGTGGCTAAAAGCTTTCTCGATTATCGCAGAGTAGTGAGAGAAGACGTTTTAGATAAATGATAACAGACCAGACCGCGAATCGTACCTATTCGTTTCAGCTGTGCCTTTACCAAGGGGCACCATGGTTCGCATGTGGGCATTTAGATGAATTATAGAAGTTCGACAAAAAGTTCCATAATCGAATTTTCGATCGGGTAAACTATCGTTTGACAGCTTACGTGATTACGTCGTTACATCCGGTTGACAAATGATACTCGTACGTTCAATTATCCTATCGCTCCACCTATTGCTTACACCATCAAACATTTAGGTAAAAATGCTTATTATTTTTTCCATCTTCGAAGGAAATGTGTTCGACGTTGTCGAAGAAAAATATCGAAGAGAATGTTCAGACACCCGAGACGTTAAATTCTTTCGATTCTTGCGATTGCGATAATTTTGTGAAACAGGAAGAAACTGAAGTTATTACCCCAGAAGGGGATGATGCATTGCCTTCGAATTACCTTGATCAAAGAATCTTTGGATTGTTAATACCTGCGTTAAAGGAAACGCTCGTCGAGGCTTCTAAGTGGAACGCTCTCAGGGTTTCTTTTTTTTTTTTCTCTGTTTAATTGAATGTTTAAACGTAAAGGAATAGAAGTTAAAAATAACTCGTTGTAGGTTCAGAAATGTCGATTTAACGGTCTCGATTATATCTCGGAGATCTTGTGGAATCGCAATCCGCTTAGATCGCAGACATATTCACCTCCGTTAAACGTATTTGAGATACCGTCATTTAAAGAATACTTGCGTCTACAGTAAGCAGAGAGATAGCCGACTAATAAATACGTTTATATTAAAGGACCAGTATTTTATGTATATTTTTTAAATTAGTTCTAGACCCTATTATCCGAAATCTTGGTTATGGTCGGAGGATGAAGCAGCATTATATATACAAAGATACGTTCGCGGCTGGCTCGTGAGAAAACAGCCAGATGTTCAGGAAATGAGACAATTTTGGAAGGTTATTATTATATTATTAATACTACTATTTTATTTTATGTTATTTTACATTGATCTTTCTACATGAATTCGTAGGACGTCGTTGGGAAACAATTGTTTGGCAAATCGAAAAGCTGCGTTGCACATTCGCAGTATTTGGGTACGTTCTGTTTTACATTTTTTTTAACGATAACGGTAATGATAATTTGGAGTACTTACAGGTAAAATAGAGGACGATACAAAGCAGGTGATAACCGACCAAGATTTAGTTCGTTGCGAAAGATATCGTTCGAAGGCTGTCGAGTACAAAACAATGCGAAAATTGAAGAAGAGGAGCACACTTTAGGTCGAAGAGAGTAGATTTTATTTAAAAAATATTTAATCGTTTCTCTTTAATTGCAAGTTCTCATACAAACATAAAGTTCATGTTCACGATGTATCATTCTCTTTAATATTTACGTACAAAGTGGGATTTGTACACTTTTCCAATTGCATGCCTATTTTTACCGTAGGAGTTTCACCCTCCTCGGCGATTCTATAATTTTTGAAGCCTGTAAGATTGTACACAAGTTTTAGCTTTAGATCAGGCGTTTCCTTTTTCATTTGCTTCGCTTCGCGAATTAATATTTCTTTCAAAAGAGGCGGTAGGTCCGCCGTTCGTGGCATGACCCTTTGCGGTGGTATCGCAGTAGCACTTGTATACTTTTCTTCTTGATCTTTGTGTATCAGGACATAATCTGCTTTGGCACTGACGCAATCTATCTGAAACGGTTCAGGGCTCCTTTTACCTCGGAAAATTTTATCGGTGAGTACCATCACTGATCGCGGGTCCTAAAATACGCAAGTCCACTTTTAATAACCTGCACTTGCCGTCGTCAGAAGAAGAACACAATACAAAGAAAGAACGTACGTGAAAATGTTGGGAAGTGTTTGGTAGGGCGACTACTTTTAATATTCTCATGTAACATGCTTCAGGATACCTTTGCTCGTTACTTCTAATCACCATCCTACCAACACCATGATTTTTTAAATTTCCCAAAATTTCCCATAAAGGTTTTCCCACGTAAGAGTTTGATCGACCAACGTACTTTATCGACATGTTTCTTGCAGACCGTTTTGCTATTATCAATAAAAATCTAACCTCTCTTTCACGACGAGGTTAGAACTGTGTATATTCTACTGAAGTTAGCATTATATGACGTAGTGACGTATTCAGTTAGATGGTACAATCGTGCACTGTATTATCGGGTGATGATATAAGCTTTCGCCACAGTTGAGATATTCTGTATTAATAATAAGTATAAATAACCGATTAATTAATAAGACGATGATTTACATTTGACGATTGGATTAAATATATATTTTAAATTCACCGTTCTAAATGATAGGGAGGACGTAACAAAACCTCTGTTTTGAAATTTTCAAAATTTCGGTATTTTGAAACCTCAAAAAGAGATAGATCTTCGTCTATGCTGTCGCGAAAAAGAAATAAAAATGCTGTTAAAATTATCTCATTACCGATAGTTAATGTGAAAAATAAAAAAGAACAGCATGCGTTGGTTAAAAGTATTTCGGTAATGAGGTAACGGCGAATTAGCCTCTGTCGATTTAATATTTCCTACTTTGTCTGTGGTACTGGTAAAGTTCTTGATAAATGGAAAAACACCTAATGAAATTACATAATATTTATTAGAACAGAGTTACATAACAAATAAACTGCAAATAAAATGCATTACTCAACGATCCGAACATATTTCGAATCACGTTTAACAAAAACAACGAATTCGTGTCATATTCATCGCGTGATATTTAAGGGATATAAAAACATAATTACAATTAATTTGCTTAATATCCTACGTTTGTATACACACTTACGATACCGCGAATAGAATAAATTATAAATTATGCGTTATTCGAAATTCTGGAGTACTTGTGTCGTTCACTCGTAAAGAACGGTCTTAGGATTGAGATCGAGATCAAGTCGAATCGTATCGAATGACGTCAGACACGAATCGAATCGAATCGAATCGAATAGAATCGAATAGAACCGGATTGTGCGTCGGCGCCGTCCAAGTACCAGAGGCTTTCACTTACCGAGGTATTATTTGACATATTTTTCGGGTTTAATAACGATTAACTACTTGATTAATCCAGTCAAGATAATACGAAACTCGAGCATAAACGCCGGGAACGCCCGGTTGTCCGCAACCGATACCCCATGACACAACTCCCGCCAATTGCCAGTGACCGTTACGTTCGCAAACCATGGGACCACCGCCATCACCTTTGCACGCGTCCTTTCCTTCTTCTCCGCCGGCGCAAATAAATCCAGGATGTAAATTGAAACTTGGCCCCAATCTCGTTCTTCTCATTTGCTGTTCGCATACTTGGTTATTTACCACAGGTACGTCAACTTCCTTCAAAATATTCTGATATTTCCCAAAGTCCCCGAAGGCGTCCTTGCCCCAACCAGTTGTCCAGCATCTACGTCATCATCGTGAATTCATTTAAAGCATACCAAATAATGTTTAATTGAAGTATAAAATAAAGAATATAATAACGAGTAAAGGGATTACCTGCTTCTTGTGAAATCGTCGCGTTTATCCGGAAGACAGGCAGGGCTAATATGCGGATTCTTTTGGAAATCGACTTCATGATCGATCCTCAATATGGCGATATCGTTGTAAAGCGTACCAGCGTAGAATTCCGGGTGAACATGAACGTTCCCTACGTCGCGTTCTATGTACGGATAGAATTCTACATCGTGATTCACGTCCCATTCTCCTAAACGAACTCGAAGATCCCGTGGCGCGTATGTCTTCACACAATGTGCCGCGGTAAGAATGTGCCGAGATGAGATCAGAGTACCACCGCACACGTACACACTCTCCGTTGGGTCTTTCTTCAATATGGCGACTTGCCAAGGATATTCGCCTGAAAAGTCAAAGGTTATAATTTATCTCACGAGAAAGGGTAGATTTATTTAAACACATAGGTGTTATTTCAACAAACAGCTTTGCAACCATGCAACTTTTAATTCTATAGCAGTAAGTAATACCGAGCGAATTGTCGAGTGAAATAAAGGTAAAGAGATTCTTACCGAATTCAGCGTCGCCGTCAACGTACGACGGGGTCTTGATTCTTCCATTGATTCCTTGAGTATATCTCGTTCCACACTGACCAGGTCTCGGTTTCCTGATTGGCTGTTTTCTCGAACAACAGACGTAACCAGGACCACAAACGCGAGGGGAGCCCGTATACTGTCTCTGTTGAGGAAACCGAATGTTCATTCAGGTATACGTACAAATATCGCGTCGAAAAATTAACGGATAATTAACGAACTTTGACAAAAGTATACCTACGGTGTATATAACACATCGAGGGACACTGAGATGGATCATTTTTTACAATCACACACCATTTCGAGTTCCTTCGATGGTGATACGCGCCAATACTTACCTCTATTTTATCCTTCTCTAATTGCGAGTGCACGTCACGCTTTCTTCTGTTCGGAAACGATACTTTCCCAGAGGTTCTTTCTTTGGGAATTGTTCGTTCGTTTCCATCAGCATCAGGTGTTTCGTTAGCATTGCTACGCGCGATACCGCGATAACTCTCGTCGTAATCGTAATCGTAATCGTCATCGCCGTCTCGATAGTAATCCGAATATTCATGGGGATAGGTGTTCGTGTAATGATGGGGAGGATGATGAGGTTTCGTATAATACGGTTTCTGATAAGTCTCAACAGGCTTGGAGGGATAATAGTGTGGAGCATAGTTGGGCCCGTAACCATCGAACAGCGCTTGCTTCTTGTGAGAAAGAATATGACCGAGTTTCTGCACGATATTTCGATTAGGTGTCACGTGGAAATTTACAAACGGTTTTACCACTTTCTCGCCGTATTCGTCTTTGGTGAATTGCACGGCTAGCAGAGGATTCACGGAAACCAGGCCTAAATTTATGCCTTGATCAGCGGAACCGTACCCATTGTACGGATTTACCAGGACATTGCCACCATAAGGACCGACCGGGTACGAACCACCAGTTTGCGGTAGACCGAAACTGATCCCCCAGGTTGGCTTGAGGTTTAATTTCGAAGAGTCCAGATCGCTAGCATCGAGTCTCTGCAACCAGAGAGTCGAATAGTCATCTAGGTTGAGACCGAGCTTCCAAAAATTCGTTATCTTTCTTTCTTCTTTTCTTTTTTCTTTTTTTCTTTTTTTTCTTTCGTTCTTTTCTTTTCGCAATAAAAACCCTCATCTGCCCCATATTCCATTTTACATAAGCAAATACGCGCATTCGATCGTTACGGAATTAGCACGCGAAACGACGACGACAGTACAAACGACGGAACACCGCGATTACAATTCTACGCTTAAGTTCTAAAGGAAATTTCAACACTTGAACATTCTTACCCCTTCTCCGTCCGACTTCTTTCTGCCTTCGATGCTCGTAGATTCGTCCCTGGTTGCTTCCCTCTTGCTCCTATCGTTTGCTCGCAATTCCTTCGACTCTTCTCCAATATAATCTCCAATAGTTTCAGCGGAAGGTTGGGCATCGGTCGCGACGATCGTGTTACTCTTCGGTACACGTACAATGGTAGACGTCCCATTAGAATTTTCCTCGATCACTATTGCAGCAGTTCCATCGATGCTGTCAGCTTCGATGTTTTTATTCAGGTTACGAGGATCGATGGGAAGGAACAGGTCATCTTTGCGACCAGCGTGCTCATTCTGGCATTGTGCGTATGGCACGCATACGCAATCCCCAGAAAACTCGTTTCCAAATCCTTCGTTCTCATTATTATTGCCGTAGTAATTATAATAGCTGTTACTTGTCGTTCCAGAGGCAGCGTAGTCATTGGAGGATGCATGAACGGCGTTAGGTGAAACGTAGTTGCCTCCAGTGAAGTACTTGCCGGTCTTCTGCCCCTCTGTTTTTCCATAAGCGAAATCTCGCGGTGGTTTCTCGTAGACAGGATACCGATCAGCGTAGCTATTCACCGATATAGAACCGCTTGTTCCGCTCACATCGTTGTTCGTTCCTTTCACTTTGAACGCTTTCTTGTAGTCGTCGAAATCTTGGAATCCTCCGCCAAGTACTCCAGAACTTGGAACGTCGTAACTTGTCCCTATGCTACCGTAATTGCTACCGTAACCGATAGATGTAGCTCCCTGACTGATTGGACCAGGGCTAAACGATGCTCCTCCGGCAATTGTGGCACCAGCTGCGCCTTCGTTATGATGGTAGTGATGGTGAACGTGTTGTTGAACCGGATCAGAACCCACCGATGGTCTCAGGGCAATTTGCTTCTTGTCAATGAACTGACTATTACCCTGGTACTCGAATCCTTCGCTTATACCACCTCCTTCGTACACTGGTTTCAACGGGAAACTCGCCGGAGGTCCAGGTTTCTTGAAAGACGAGTAGGAGCCGAGTAAACCGGAAGAAGACGCGAACGAGGGGGGGTGTGGTGCACCGCCTGCTCCGTAGATCACTTCCGGTGGTGGTCCAGAGGAAATAAAGGTGGATGGTGGTCCAGGTCTTGGAGGACCAAAGGGTCTTTTCACTGGAATAGCTGGCAGAGGTCTTCCTACAGGCCTAATGGTCACCGGTTGAGCGTAAATTATATCTTGAGGATGTATGCCACGATGTGGGGAATAATACGGACGACGCCCTTCGAGATTTTCACACTGTGAACCATCAAAACTCGTTCCGTTAGTCCTTCTGATATTTTTAACTATCCCATCGTGCACTTACGTTCATTAATCCAAGAGAGCATAGTTTATCTCGGATGTACGACCGAGCAATCGTGTCGTTCCCTAATTGAAGCGCGTTCTTCACCTCGGGATCTGCGTACAATTGATCGAAACCCTCGACGTTGCGACCCTGTCGATTAGAAACGAGAATTTCCTCGATCACCGATTCCACCTGCAATCGAACCAGTTGATTCGATAATTATATAGACACGTTGTCTCGGAAAAAGGAATAAAGAAAGAAAAGGGCACTGATATTTTTATTCCGTTCACTTACCGATCGCTGTTCACCAGGTGGATCTACAACTTCGATGTTTGCATTTCCGATGGAGCCTGCGACAGCTCTGTTTTCCTGATTTTCACTTTTGCCTGGGTCTTCAGGTTCGTTGATCGATATGGTGTCTTGACCTTGCCATGACCAATCAGGAGCGTCCACTGGGATTTGAGTAGCACAAATTTGAACAGCTATCCCGAGTAATCCAACGAGCCACACCTTCATCCTATCAAATTTGTTTTTATTAATTAATCGATATCAGCTGATAGTCCGTTTAGCGACGAAAGAGATCTCTTTACATGGGAAGTGTCGCGGAAAAAGTGACTGCAGGTATATCGTACGAGAGATCGGAACAATAGTGACCGACAACCGACAAACCGACGAACGAAAGCGAGAGGATGTCGGGAGAAAGTCGCTAAACTGGTCTTCGTGTGATACTCCGCGTCTTACACGCCCACACTAGCGCACTTCCTTTCGATCGCCTAGGCTCTTTTGAAAATTTTCGTCCGCGGTGAAAGTTGTTGCGTAATATTTGTCCGGCAAAAACAAATTCTACCTCTCGTCCATTGAACATTAAATAGGGTAGCTGAGGAGTAAAGAAATATCGTTTAATTACAGAGGACTGCAACGATATCCGAGCGTAAACCTCCGATTAAAAGAGAGCGAAAGAAACGGAGAAAGCCGAGGATATTAAAAACTGGAAAGATAAAAGTAACGAGGGGAAACGAATAGGTAAACCTCACAACGGACAGCTTAGTTTCTCACCTTATCCGTTATCGTTTTTTTTTTTTTTTCTTGCCGAGTAAGAGATATAAAATCCTCGCGTCGCTAATTAGCAGGGTCTTTAGAACTGGCGGGCTGTTGGCGAACGTCTGCGATGCGTCGAGTTTCGCTCTCTAACCAAACGCTTTCTCCATGAACGAGGTTACTCTGCGCGTTCACCGATGCCATTCGTATCTTATATAGACGACCTTTTCGGAGATGCTGGGACGTAGTACAAGAACTTACGGTGGGGTACGATCGTGAGTCATCGTACCTGCCGGACATCCGTTTTGGTTAGGCTCCCCTCGAGCCGAGTCGTGCTATTGCACTCGACGCTCTCACGAAATTCGCGGCAAATCACGTGGTTGAGGATTCAAGTCATACGGTGTCGTATATATTATCAAGGATCAAACATTCATTGTTCATTTCTCTCAGCCCACTATTTTATCTTTGGTTATTTTCACCTGACGATGTTTTGTCGGAATATAAAAGTCAGAGTAGGATTAACGAAACACCTAGGCATGTTATTTTCCTTGCCGTAGACTGTAAATATTATCGCTATAGAGAAAAATTGGCTCACTGAAAAATTCGATGTGAGATTGAAAGTGATAACAATAGAAATGCTAATTTGTCAATCGATTGGGGTCGTTGTATAGCCGACACGAATGACGCGGCGCCAGGCGACGTAGGTGCGTGTACGGTTCTACACAGGCGCGTTGTGCAACGTGGAATTTTCGTTAATAGACTTACGTAACGTCGACTACGAAACGTTCCTGTTCAAGAAGACACGATCCTTAGTGGTCTAACCGTTTCACGAACAGAATACTAAACACCTCAACTTGGAACAGTAAATTCTACGACAGTTCCCGTCTTATCGAAAATAGAATTCCTTTGGAAATTTTGTGCTCTTCTTTCGACAAGTTCAACGTCAATGATGAAGTAGCAAGAAAGCCTAGAGTCTGTTGTGGTTACAAGAAAGTCGATGATTTCTCCTGTATCGCCGTGACTGTCGAGAAAGTAAACGGACGATTGGTCCAGGCTTAAACGCGGCGTTCCGTGTTTGGAAGCGAACGAAAGCTTCGAATTTTCAGCACTACGGGCGGATGCTGAAATTTTCAAAGAAGCTAGCGATCATCTTTGAACGCCTCTTCGAGCACCATTTTCGTAACCAGCTGTTCCATATCAAGATCCGGGAGAAAGTGGTTGTTCTTTCTTTGCTGTGAATACTTCCATCGATTTGGAAATTGTTTGTTTAATGAAAAAGATTCTATTCGCTGTTGTTTCGCCCGAAATGATATAGAGTTGATTTAGAGTTATTTAGTTGACGAGCGATGAAAACAGATACGGTGCTATGTAGCCATTGGCACGAGTGAACCATTGCATAATCTGGATTTTCCACCCTTCTCTCCTAACCCTCGGGGTTTTACGCGTGCCAACTTGCGCGGTGAAAGCATCCGTGAATTATCTTTTTCGAAAGTTACATGGGAAAACCAACTACTGATCTAATTAACGTTTATATGATCGGAAATGATTCTATATATAAATGAAATTATAACGCCGGATTACGAACAGCAGATTGGTTACGTATCAGAATCGAAATCTATTGTTATTCTTCGCCTACGCGTGTCGTCTACGCGTCGCGTGAAAACAGTTTCGTCGAATCCAGTGAAAGCAGGATCCATTTTCACTTTCGATTTCGATTCACGTCCATCAAGGACTGCCGCGCAGAGAGGGAAATGGTTAGAGGAAGGTTCGGATTGAACAAAGTATCGACGATCGTATGGAAAGATGTATATTTGAAATTGATTACTGTGGTACGTCCAGCGAATTTATCGATACACGATACATGAAGAGATGACTGAGCTGAGAAGGAAAGCCGTGCTCTGGTGTGGTTGGTTGGTACGCTAGGTTCGTCGTGTTACCGTCTGACTGGTTACCGCCGATGGTGTTCCGTGGTTCGCCAAGTCAGTAGATAATGCGATAACCGTGCTGTTCGATCGAGTAAGTGGAAGGCGCTGACGCTAGTTCGAAAGACGTCAGAGCCGGTACGGCGTAAGCGTACTGAAAAGAAAACGTAGTTACCTTGAGCGTGTTGATACTGAGGAGAAACTTGGTTGGAAGCACGCGAATGGCGTTTCGTCGAGCTTCTACCGACCTGCAGAGGTGAAAGGATAGGCGCTGCAGCTAGTGGCGTCGCCAGGGGTGCAACCAAATGCGCCAGTTTCGTAGTCGAGGCTGGTGTCTTGATCTCGGTTAAGGTCGTCAGGGCTTTTCCAGATGAGGCTGGGGATCGTCCAGGGGGCAATGTCGAGGCTGTTGCTGGCGCTAGAGCCAGGGCTGGAGGTTGGTTCCGGTTTTCTAGAATCTCATCCTTGGGAGAGTCTGCCCTACCTCCTGAAGGGGATGTCGGTGCGGCGTAAGCCGTGGCAAGCGCGATAGTAAGAACGATCTGTGGAAAAAAGAGATCCTCTCTTTCAATGAAAGAAATCGAAAAGCGAATCGAAAAGCGAATCGAAAAGCGAATCGAAAAGCGATAGAGATATCGTCGGAAGGTAGTCGAAAGGGTTTTACTCACGAATTTGAGCATGATGAGTCGGAGATTTCTCTGTACACGCTTCAAGATGCTCCTTTATTTCTGGCCGAGGAACGTCTCGAACCTCTCGTACTTATAGAGATCCCGGGGGGTGCCGTAAAAAGGAAACCCGTCCTCGTTCGCGAGTAGGGACCGCGAGTTCCTCTACACATCGCGTTACATACATACATTCCTCTTCGACTTTAGGGGCGGGACTTATCCTGTAACTTCGCTCCATCTTGACCACGGCGTACGTGAAAAATCATTCGGAGGGAGGATATATGAAACTCGACGATTAAGGATATACGAATAACAATATCCATCCCGAAGGATTGTTTGTTCGTTTATATTCTTTGTAACAATCAAATGGGACAGGGTGATTTATATAACGTTCAACTGTACGTCAAAGAAATGTTTCAGAAAATGTCACGCGGAATGAAAATATCGTTAGGGTATAATTGTCGAAACCTAAGCTCAGAGATTAACGAGTGTCGTCTCTGTTTATATTACGCCAACACCCGATCGTGTATCGGATTTGTCAGAGTACATAAATGGTTGAACAGCTTATGATGTAATATGTTCTCGGGGTACAATAGAAATTGTCATCTACATTTATCCGTTTAACGGTAATCGATCCTTCGAACCTTCTGCCTCTATTTGCGAGATATTTTGTTAATTAGCCTATTCTAATGGGAACTTCTCCGGATGGGATGTGCGTATGTACTGCATAACGTAATGTGTTTTCTTCGACGTCCATTTATCGTGTATTAAAACTCCAGGGAAAAACAACGCTGTGGGTAAGTTTGCACATGGGGAACCCTTGGTCGGTAACCAGAAGAGAAGAAGGGATAAGGGCGTGCCTGCTTGGACGACAAAAATCGACTTCGTGATTGTAACCGGTTCGCGGGTCGACCTAGCTACTTCGCTCGTCCTTACACTCGAGGCCAAGCAAATTTTCTGCTTGTAAAACTTCTCGAATCTTCCGAGCAGTTGCATACCTTGCTTTCTTCCAAGATTTTATCTCGATTCATAACTCGTCCTATACGTTACGTTCAATTTCATCGTGTTGTAAACTATATTCAACCCTCGCATTCTCCCGTCTATCCCGTATAACTTTCAAGCAGAAAATTAGAAAAAAATAAAAGTTTCATTCCCTCTAAACCACATTACCGATCCAACAGACTAACTTTGTAAACTAACAAAGAAGCGTAATGTGAAAGGAAGATAGGGAAGGCGCAAGAGGTTGAAGAAAGAAACTGCATGTTTGAATTGAAAAAATTAGCAAAATTTTATTTTCAATAATTAGCCGACAGCGTCGATTCTCGAATCATGTCCTCAGCTGGGTGTCACGATCTCAGGGAGCGACGTTGGTCGACTAGAGTTGCTGAAGAAGTGGACCTGTCGGTTCATGGTGATCTCAGTATGTGTATATCGGAGCGTGAGCGTATACTGCAGCTGGAGCAGCGGCGACGATTGGTGCAGCGGTTTTCACGACAGCGGCGGTGGCGACGGGTGCAGCAACGTAGGGGGAAGTAGCGATCAGAGGGCTCTTCACGGATACTTTGTAGGTGTTGGCGTAGCTGGTGGCGACCGGGACGGTGTGAGCTACGGCGAGTGGTGCAGCAGCGACCACAGGAGCCGCATGAATGGCGGCAGGAGCAGCCAATAGACCTGGTGCTGGTTCAGGTGCCGGGGCAGCCAAAGCACAGGCGAAGAGGGCGAACAGAGCGACGAATTTGTACATGGTTGCGAAGTTGGTTGTTGATTGTCTTTACTGGATGTAAGACGATTTAGATACTTCGTGCTTTAACAGCTGAGATTGCTGAGAGACGAATGATGCTTGACTACACGAGCCGCTGCTCTTTTATTCTGGCAAGCTGACCTCTCCCACCAGGACTTGGATCAGGCACACTCCATTCCATTCGATTCGACTTGGCTTGGCTTGGCTCGTCCTGTAACACAAGACTATCCTACCACTTCCCACTACCTTCGCGACTAGACGCGTTCAGGGTCTCGTTGCGTTTCTTTTCGATTACACCATGCCGGGAGAACATTGTCAAGGCTGTGGACGGTCCGGATCCGCGTGCAATGTACCCAAAAGACCCCGTCGTTGCTGTTTCTTTTTTCTTTTTCTTTTTCTTTTTCTTTCCTCCCTCGCAAGTTCGGTATCGGTATCAGTCATTACCGATATCGTCGACCCCACGACGATATCGGAGTCGTCGTCGCGATTCGTTTCTCCGCATGTTTCGTTTACGTCAAATTTGCTGTTCGATAAGAAGAGGAGCGAGCCGGCCGTGATCGTCCCGGCCGATTATAGGATTCGTCGTCGATGTCTATAACGGGCAAACGCCCCTCGTATTTCGATTATAACTCCGGTTAGTTAACCGGCCGTTCGCTAATTAATAAACGCGAATCCTATCCCCGTAATCCGGCCTCTATTTCCACGTTAACGTAACGCGCCTCTGTACCCATACTCGTCGAACTTAAGGACGATGCCGATAACGTTACGTTATACAGTGTGTTTACTTGCACCAGCAGAGCGATTGAGTAACAATTGGTTAAGCCGTGTTTTTTAACGCCCACTCCGCGTCGTACCGAGACGCGTCGCGGCGCATACCGACGCGGGTAGTGTCCGAGCAGAGTACACAACCGGCCATCAGGTCGTTTACGAAAGGAACAGGGCTGTTGTGACACCGTTTTGCGAAACTGTACACGATTTCGCGAAATCCACTCGTATGTTCTCGTAACTCCCGTTCGAGAGTTCCTCCCGGAACCAGTCCACCTCGTCTAAATCTCTCCTCGTGCCTCACTCTCCTCTCCCTTTCGCTCCTTTGTCAACGAGTGGACGCGTATTTCGTAGCAAGGTCGCGCGTTTCGTAAATGCCGCTCTTTACGTCGGCCATCCGACAAAGTATATACGTCCTCCATCAACTCGGATCTTTTTCTTCTCATTTTTTCATTTACTCCTGGCTCGACCTTCGTCGTCGCGTCTCTGCAGCTTTTCGTTGTTGATCGACGGAGGTCGATCGGTTTGAAAAGATCCGGTATGCCAAGATGAACGCCGATAATTCTGAATCTAGCAACGTCCAAATCCAGAAAGCCTTGGCCTCTCGTTGTAATATCGAACAAACACACTTTCGTATCGATACACCAACAGTTAACCAGTCTCCGTTTAGACAGGGGATGGTACGGTATAAAAGTGATGTCGCTCGCCGAGGATCGAATCACTCGAGGTTCACAGGGCACGAGGTTCGGCTGTTGTTGGCTGGTCACCTGCTCGAAATAAGGTGTTGCACCGTTGCATCACGCTCGGCGGCTATCGCCCACGGTGATTACGATACTCTACGCTTTCATTGTTATCATCGATAACGCACCAAGATAGACCATTCGCTTCTTTTCGCGGTCGCGGTCTAATAGGTGGGATTAACGTCGCTTCGCCGAACAAATTCGCAATTATCGATCTTCCAATTCTATTTTCGTGACGTTATATTTACGTACGCGTTACGACGCTTGTCACCACCTGTTCGATGCATAACGCGTACTTACGATTGCACATTTAATCCACGTTCGATAGAATGTATTGTTAGAATGCTCGTTGGTGAGAACAACAAGGGATAAAAATGGAACACAAGAGTGGCGAATGGAAAGAATCACGAACGTAAGAAAGAACCGGTAAGATTGATAGACGCGATAAATAAGTTGCAAAGCGGGGCGATGTCTTGAACCTTGTTGAACTGTGCCGTCGTTCGTGGCTCGCCAACCGCGAATGTAATAATCTCCGAAGGACCTCGACCGATCAAATGTAGAACGCCACAGCCGGTGGAAGAACCGAGAATTACCACGAGTTACAACAATATACCGTTGACAATGCTATCGTTTCATTCATTCGCGCGACGATATATGATGATTCATAGTCGATTATGAACACTCCACGCACACTTTCCTCTATCGATGCGTCGACGTCGATTCACTTGCCAGTCAACTAGTAACATATGCAAATATGCATAAAGACGCGTGAGAAATTCTCCTGTAAACGAATCAAGGGAAACAGGTATTGTTACGACAGGGGTATCAACTCTTTGATTTAGTTAATCGTGAAATTTACTGAGAAATTGTCGAGAAAAATTTGTTGAATTGTTGTTGTAGTAGATTTTACATAGAGTATATTGAAGAAACACAGGTTATAATACTCTGTCGAAGATACAGTAACGCTGACTTGGGGGACAGATGAGTAAATGAGGCATGCATATTTTTATAAGAAACGAAAATTCTACTATATATATATATTCTGTTGGAAGGGTGGTACTGATCTCATGGGTTATCACCCTCTCCCTCTTCTTCTTCGTCAAATTCACCCTCTTCCTCGGCGGTAGCTTCTTGATATTGTTGGTACTCGGAGACCAAGTCGTTCATATTACTTTCAGCCTCGGTGAATTCCATTTCGTCCATGCCCTCTCCTGTGTACCAGTGCAGGAAAGCCTTCCGCCTGAACATGGCGGTGAACTGTTCCGATACTCTTTTGAACAATTCCTAAATTCGACAGGATTTCGAAACGTTCGTGTAATCGTTCTTCCTGATTTCCCATTACTTCGTATTACGTTAGGCTTACCTGAATCGCTGTTGAGTTACCGATAAAGGTTGCAGACATTTTCAATCCTCGAGGAGGAATATCACAGACAGCCGTCTTCACGTTGCTCGGTATCCATTCGACGAAGTAACTGCTGTTCTTATTCTGAATATTCAGCATTTGCTCGTCCACTTCTTTCATCGACATTCTTCCTCGAAAGACGGCTGCCACGGTTAAATAACGACCGTGACGAGGATCACACGCCGCCATCATGTTCTTCGCGTCGAACATTTGTTGCGTGAGTTCAGGAACCGTCAGAGCTCTGTACTGCTGCGAACCTCTGTCTCAGGAAGGAATAGGAAGGAATAGGGCGTGTGAAGCGACACACTTTTGCCGTAGCGATTATCGTCAGTTACGCGACGACACGGTTTACCTGGACGTTAAAGGTGCGAAACCAGGGATAAAGAAATGCAGTCGGGGGAAAGGTACCATATTTACAGCGAGTTTACGCAAGTCAGCGTTCAGTTGTCCAGGAAATCTCAAGCATGTGGTCACTCCACTGAGCGTTGCGCTCACCAAATGATTCAAGTCTCCGTAGGTCGGTGTGGTTAATTTCAACGTGCGGAAGCAAATGTCGTAAAGAGCTTCGTTATCGATACAATACGATTCATCTGTATTTTCTACCAACTGATGCACCGATAGAGTGCAATTGTACGGTTCCACCACAGTATCTGATACCTACAAGTAGAGACGAAATGACGTACAGGTGAAATCAATTCAGAGGAAATAGGATACCTTTGGAGATGGCACTACGCTAAAAGTCATCATAATTCTGTCAGGATATTCTTCGCGAATTTTCGAAATGAGTAGCGTCCCCATTCCAGCTCCCGTTCCACCACCAAGAGAGTGGGTTAACTGAAAACCTTGAAGGCAATCGCAACTTTCGGCTTCCTTCCGTACAACATCGAGGACAGAGTCGACGAGCTCCGCGCCTTCGGTGTAGTGCCCTTTGGCCCAATTATTACCGGCGCCGCTTTGTCCAAAAACAAAATTGTCCGGTCGAAATATCTGACCGAACGGTCCAGAGCGTACCGCGTCCATGGTGCCGGGCTCCAGGTCGACAAGGATCGCTCTAGGAACATACTTTCCACCTGAAGCTTCGTTGTAGTAGACGTTTATGCGTTCCAATTGAAGATCTGAATCGCCGTGGTACGTGCCGGTAGGATCGATACCATGCTCGTCAGAGATCACTTCCCAAAACTGACAGAAATTGCTTTTTTTTTCTTTTTTTTCTTTTTTTCTTTTTTTCTTTCATAGCGATCCGCGAAGAGAAATAATAAACGTATGCAGAGAAAAAGAAACGTATCGTTTCGCATGTAAATACCTTAGCTCCTATTTGATTGCCGCATTGACCAGCTTGAAGATGAGCGATTTCACGCATTTTTCTTACCTTCTCTCTTTTCTACGTCTTCGTACCCTGTTCTATTCGGTATACTGTACAAATTAGACCACCTTCTATCCAACCTCTACTTTTCCAGCAGTTCTTATCTGCCTCGTAACACCCTAGAAATTCTTCTAAAATGGCGAGTTCGTCCTGAGCGCACGCACGAACATGGAAAGGCTCGAAATCGTCGACAGTAATCAACGAGTTGTCGTTTGTTTCACAGTTGCCTTGGATATTTCGTCTTAGCTCATTTGTCTTGGCCAGCTTCCTTTCTTTCTTCGACACGAGTGAGATCGTGAAACTTTTCATAGAAACTCTTGCTTTGTAACAGTATGCAAGATACGTACGTATGTACATATATACTTCTAACATCTCACGAGAACACAATTCGTTTGATTCAATTTTTATAAAGTTACTCCATTTTGAACGGTGTCTGAATATTAACGGGTGTCACTGTATGTAGTTACAGGGGGAATAGGATGAAAAAACGAATAACGAGATATTTTTATAGGAAATAAATTTTTTATTTATCTTTTTTTTCTTTCCGTTTCTTTTTTTTTTTTTTTTTTTGCGTAATGAACAGTGCCGATTAACGGGTAGGAAAAGACGAAAAGAGGAGAGGGAGAAACATCCTGAAACGTGGTCAGCGTCCCATCCATTCGTATGTGTTCCAGATCAATGACATTCGCCGAGATCCAGGATCTTCGTGACGACGATGGTGGTGGGGGTGATGGTAGCGGCGAAGGTTAGGCTGTTGTTTCACGGTTGGGGATGGGCATTCCAGCGCAGCCGGATGTTTCGCGGATGTCCTCGAATGGTAACGTTGAAAAGGTAGAATTTTCAGCGTCTGCCGGCGAAGAACGTTGCTGCAGGCAGATTGGTATAAGCGAACGGTGCTGGGGCGGCGTGGGCGACCAGAGGGCTGGCGATGTACGGTGCAGCGACCGCGTGATTAATCGCGTGAGCGTTGTAGCTGGTCGCGTAGGTTCCGACAGTCAAAGCTGCTGGAACTGGTGCCGCGAATGCCGCTGGGACCGCTGCGGGAACTGCCGCTGGCAATAAACCAGCGGAACAGGCAGCGATCAAACCGGCGAAGAAAACCTTTCATAGAAAAGAGAAATAGAGACGTCAATTTTTCGTTAGATCTTTGAATCCTCCCGCTTTTGTTCTTTTTTTTTGTTTTTTTTTTGTTTTTTTTTTTTTGTTCCTTTCCGAACTTTTGAAATATTGCACAACTGATCCTTCTTTTGATCTGTCTCGATCTGTCGTTTGCTTCTTCGTCAACTTACCAAGAATTTCATGGCGAACATTTTGCTTATTGGAAGGTTCGAAGGTGTTTCGAATGGATAGCAATGGACAACTGTACTGTCATGTGGATTAGTTAGAGCTCTTTTATAGTCAGTTTCGTCCGGGAATATACTCCCACTACAAATACTGTTCGCAACAGTGGTTCGTGGCACGATGCGACAGGAACACGCTTCTGCATACCGGATTACCTTTGCTCGTTTTAGGCCACGCCTGCTATTACCAACGGTAACTGTCTCTATACCCGAATCTAACCTTCGTCGATTTTTTTTCTCTTTTTTCTATTCCTCTATCGAAACTTCTTTTTCTTCTTCTCTCCCATCGCGTGGTGTTTGATGGCGCGGCGACGGCGACTCGATGTCGTTCACCGCGGATACGTCGTCCTCAAACGTCCTTTGTTCGCTACGGTTTCTCTATCATTTCGCCATAGTCGTTCTGTGACGTCCCATAAGCTGCGTAACATGTTACGAATAAAAGTCTTCTACCAGAGAGGATTTAAACAGGCAATAGCGTGAAGAAATAAAAGATAGTTCAAGTCCTTTTTGTAACAGCAGTGACAAAACTCTACTTGGACATGAATCTCGCGGAGATTGGAAGCGGAGCAGTCGTTTCAATATTTTGGCATAGCTTCGGTAGCTTTACACGATTCTGAAATTGACGCAATTATAATGAAGACATCGACGTCGTTCCAGGTTCAGTTTCGACGAGTGATATATGTTTGGGTGCGGCTCATGCTCGTTCTAAATACGAAACGCGACCGCGCGTTCTGCGTCTACAACGACGGATTGGGACATCGCAAGTTTCGAAGATCGTTCGTTGAACGTGACTCGAATTTCCGACTTGAGTTGTCGTCTTGTTCGTCAACTTGCTCCACGCTGAAGACTTTCCCTTAGTTCATCGATACGAATTATCATATCAAACGTTCGCTTTTGATCCCATGCGACAGTCCCTCACCTTTTCCACCTGCATTTTTGCTTGAATCGTTAGAGACCGAGCAGGTTTTCATATTAATAAGTATAATAATATTACTGTGAGAAACGGGGCAAGATAGATGTGGTAATAACAGAAGGATCGTATTGTTTCTAGAATTTATTTTATTTCAATCTTATATATTACAGTACAAAAATTTCCTTTGTTAAATGGCGTAGGCAGTAGGTATTATTCTTAAGACTCGTAATATATGTATAAAGACTAAAGAAAGGATATCGTTAGCGTGATCGTTTGAACAGTTAATAGAGATAGTACAATTCATAGAGAATCAGACATCAGATATTATGGTAGTAACCATCGGATAGATCTATTAGATAGTACCACCTATATTCTTCGACGCATCACTGTTTACTTCGAAACAATGGCAGGAACGATGCATACGTTTTGACAGGATTTCCATGGACCGTAAAGATTTCGGATAGATTAAAATCTGGTGGAAGTGCCTTCGGTATATAATTTCTATTATCGTTCGTCGTTTACGGTTGTTCTAAGCCGATGTATCTTTAACTATTTTCCATCGTCAACATATCTCAAGTCGATTCGGTTTATTTGAATTGAGCATAAAGTGTATCGATAAATAGTAGCAGTGAAATTCGTAAAAGAGAAGAATCGGGAAAGGTTTTTCGATCGCAAAGCAATATGAGAGAGAGAGAATTTTGTTTAAATTTGCAATTTATTCCATAAAAACAAAAAAAAAGTTAAAGGTAAAACGGGTGAAGAGAATCAAGGTGTCAGGGTAATTCATGATCATAGAGCGGCGTAGGTGAGTGCAGCGTATGGCAGTGGTGCAGCATGTGCTAGGGTGAGCGGTGCATGAACGGCTGCAGGAACCGCTGCGTGTACGGCTGCAGGGACCGCTGCGTGGACGGCTGCAGGAACCGCCGCGGTGTAAGCTGCGAGTGGTGCAGCAGCGAAGGTATTGTAATTCCTAGCGATGACCTGGCTGCTCCTAGCAGTTACAATTGGTGCTGGAACCGCAGCTATCGCCGCTGGTGCAGCGACAAAAGGGGCTGAGATTACTCCGGCAGAGGCTACAGCTGCCATAAGGATAACGATACACTGGAAATAGAACGAGAAGTTAATTTCATTCGAGAAATATTCTCGATCGCTGAAATCGAGCAGCAAAACGAAAATTTTTACATGCAATAGATACAAAGTAGAAAACAAAAAAAAAGCAAAAGAAAAGAAAAGAAAAGAAAGACTTACCGCGATCTTGATCATGGTTGAGCTTGTGATTGGTTCAGCTTGTGAGCGATGAGTGCAGAACCGTCGAATCGTCCACACTTTATACCAATGTCCACCGCCATTGGGGGCGGTCGACTTACGAAAAGTAGATGCGCGTGTTGCGAAAGTCACGGCCTCCTCCTTGTCGGTGTGGTCACCTTCGTTCGTATCAATTTCGTTGGTTGCGCCTCGCATTGGAATTCGACGAGCGTTTTCACGCGTTCCCTCCGCGTCGGGGCGCGCGACCCGCTCCACGTTCTATCGTATTTTCAAATCGCTCGCATTTGACAGGCTGTCACCCGTGATAGAGATATATCGATCGATTTCGATGACCTTGGTCGAAAGAGAAGCACAGGATGAACATTTCCACGAGTATCGTCAAATTACGTAAGCAACAATTCCGAACAATTATATAACCCTCTCGAGTACGTGCTTGCCCGGTTGGAACGCATAACAAGGCTATAACGCCGGCTGATTACGATGGTCTTTCTGCTTCCCACACGATCTATCTGCAACTACTTTCATTTAGTTTTTCGTTGTTTTTCATCTAGTTTCCGTATCTCTTCTCCTCCGTGTTCCTGCGAATCGGTTGATATTACACGTATAACATATTCTGTCTGACTTGATTGCCATTTTTTTCCTTCTCTCAGCATATCCTATTCCAGCATATCCTAGTTAAGTAAACCTCGCTCTATCGTAGACGAGGTTTTTTGCTTATAAAGTTTTTCTTGCCCTATTATTCGATCTTAATCGATTCCCCACATACCTCTCGCTCTCCGGAGATCTGGTCATTCGCATCCCATCTCTGTCCTTTTCTCAGTTACGACAAGGACGCGCAACTTCAAGGCAAAGCGAATGCTTTTTTCTCAAGTTCAAGTTCGTCGAGTCTCCGAACACGGGGGAACGCCGTGTCCCCTTCAATGGGTGTGTCTCGCATTTCAACTCTCTATAGGAATTCATTTGTACGTAAACGAATTACGAATTTTCGGATCCTCGAAGCTTTCCAAATTTCTATCTCTTTCGAACCTGAAGACAGGCGCACAGGAGAAATCGTGGCACGGAATGAAGTTTTCTGAGCACGCCTCAAAGGCGGGAAGAATAAAAGTTTCTGGTGGCGGACATTGGTAATTATTTCGAGCAAGTTCGAGGACAGGTTATTCTCTTTGTGAGCTGGTCGCTAGTCGTCGAACGATTTCTGGATCGTCGATCGGTTTTCGATGTGGCAAGAGCAACGCGCGATGCCAATGAAAAGGGGAAAACCTGTTTACGGAAAAAAGTAATTCGAGCGTGGATTTGAAAAAAGAAGGAAATCGTTTGTATTGTCGGGACACGCCTGGTCTCGACGTGCAACTGGCAACCTTGAAGAAATCCACGATTCGTTGGTAGTTGGTCGGCACGCGGGAAAACCTTTCTCGCGTGGTACAAAGGGAGAAGTCGATTGGTCGGTCGGTCGAAAAAATTCTACGTACCAACAAGAAGGTAGCGAGTATCTCTTTCATGGTCTGTGCTCCGAAGACCGGCTGTTGCCCTTCGTGGAACACCGGTGATGGGTAAAAGGAAGGGGGATGTAGAAAGATGAGAATCTTTGTCGCGGTTTCCCCTATATAAACCTGCGAATCCTTCCGATTTCATCAAGCATAATCGTCCTCTCGACTTGTACGTTGTGTATCCGCATCTTCGAACTACCTAACCATGTTCAAATCGGTGAGTGTGAATAGTCGAGTAGTTAGATCTTAGCGAATCTCTAGTCAGAGCTAATTTAGAAGAGGAAGGAGAAGAAGAAGAGGTAAGAGAGGGAAGGAATTCTCTTCTAATTAGATTTTCTGAACGTAGCTGTTATTCGCTGGATTGTTGGCGGTTGCGTTGGCTGCACCATCGCCAGATCCAGCTCCAGCCCCGGCACCAGCACCAGCTCCAATACCAGCTCCAAGTGGTTCAACTTTGATCGCTGCACCTCTGACCGCTCAATTGGGACCAACTCTTCTGTCAAGCATCGGTGCACCCCTTCTTTACCCCAACTATCCGGCACCAATTCCCCTTGCTGGTTACGCACCAGCATCCCCTTACATCTATAAAAGCTACATTCTCTAATGATCGATAAGGAGGCATCGATCTATCGACCAAACGACCGAACCGAAATGATCTATTAGGTTAGGACTAAATGACTACTCATCCGCTCATCACGAAAAAGTCAATAACTCGCATCTCTGTAATTTCCATGAAGTATCATCGTTTGTGCTTCGATTCTCCATCAATGTTCTGTATTTCTACCACTCGGTAATCAATAAAAAAAAAAAAATCGTTCAAACGCAACGATCTTTACGCACGTTTCTACGGACCTCGACTTCACGCATCCTAACCTTTCCACGTTCGTTATTCATTTGTTCGCTCGTTAATGAGTATCTATCGCGCGGATCCTCGTTATGCAATTCGTCGTTACTCTATAAATCCAATTATGTAAGAATGGAGTTTGGCGTGACCACACTTCAAATAATCGCTCTCCACACCCACTTATGTCGTACAAAAGTGTGCATGCTGGTATGCACTACTGTATATAGAATGTTTACGACAAACGCATCGTCTATTTCTCGCGTCCTGTGTAGAGAAGCATGGACTCCGGACATAGTGCCGCATTCTTCCGACCGGTTGATCAAATTAACAGAGCTACGTGAGTATTCGACGTAGCTCTAAGTTTGGCCATTTTGTACAAGACCCGAACAATCCGATCATTTCTGAGATAAACGTTTACCGTTGAATTTTCTACCGCGCTGCAGCAACCGCGATACCGTCTCGTACTGCGTGTGTCTTTTCACAGAACTATTAACTTGGCGAACCATTGAATCGAGGCTTATTTCAACGATCTCACGGCCGAAAAAGCACTCGATAATGGTTAAGAATGTATCGAATCCAAGAGAGACCCGCTGCATTTTGCACGGGTCGCCATGGATACGGTTTGGACGGCTGGGGAAATTGGCCTGTGAAATGAAAAGGTCAAACGGATCGGCCTCGGTGACGCTTGTTTTCTGGTCAGAAGTTCGAGGGAGAAATTCGTCATTGATGACGGACGGGGTCGGTTTGAGGAGTCGTTGCATTTTCGTCTAAATCGGGCAAGGTCACCAACGAAGGGGAGTGCACACGGTTAGCTGTTGCAGTTGCAATCGCGAAGCTTTTGTTTCTTTCCGAACAACGATTCAATTATGCAAATCGTTACGTAAATGTAACTGCAATGTTCTCGTCGTCGCGTACATCGAGCAAAGGGGTAGAATACCATCTCGTCGAATCCGCGTTAATTTCCAACGAATGGATTTAAATCGTGGTCGAATCTCTCGATCAAATCGGCAGAAAATGTTACGTCGCGTTTCTCGATGGCAGCGTGTCCCGCATTATAATATTCTTGAACACGTGCCAGCATAATAATACCGGGACACCAAGTGTTATTCTTTCGTTATGAGACGTCGCGATTGTCGTATTTGTCGAAGCGTGTTACGCGGAGCGAAAGTTTATAATAGAATTGTACAATACCTATCGTAGAGAAACTAATCACCTCCCATTGATACGTCATGCTGGTAACAGGCGTTTTTAACGTTATCCATTCACGTTGAATATTTAACGAAAGTATCGATTGTCTTGCAACGAGTGCTTCTAACAGCGACGACGTTGCGATCGGGGCGGTTGGTACATCCACCCCTTGGCATCGATCGCTGCGTCGAGTTCACCGACCTCTCTGCTTCGAGACGCGATACAATACTTGTCCTGTCCCCGTTACCGTCCTCTTCTGCCCTTATCTCTTACCGCCCTCTCCCTTCTCGCCCTCTTCACCAACCCCCTCGTCGTTCTTTCGAGCTACCGTTAAATCGCATCGCTGCTAAATTTAACGAACTCGTTTCATCGAGTGCATTCGACGTATCGATCGTTCTCTATACAGAGAGAGAGAGAGAGAGAGAGAGAGAGAGAGAGAGAGAGAGAGAGAGAGAGAGAGAGAGAGAGAGAGAGAGAGAGAGACTTGGTTCGACGTTCCCTCTTTTCGTCACGTCGTTAAGAACCGTGTATGTATGTATGCTCCAGGTTAAGGGGCGGAGGGGGGGGGGGGGCGAGTTTCACATATTTAATAGATCGAACCACTGTGCTACTTTTGATACACCGAACCGTCCCTCTGATCTTTCATTTGAAGACAGAGATGGGTTATGGATGTAAAAGTCGAAGTTCACGAAGACAGTGTGAGTAACTACACCGATCGGTTGAATCGGTTCCGAGCGCAGCATCCGCGTTCGCCGCGTTCGCCGCGTTCTCGCGGATGCGGCTCGAACCCTCACGTGGCGGAGAGGACATGCGCACACCCTCTGGAAATCCGCGACATGTATATAAGAGAAGACCGGGAATCTACGAGTCTCAGTACGGCTTTAAGAGCACGCGAAATACCAAGCGTCAAACACGATATTATACCATTGCAATACCATTGACATCGCGTGTTCCTAATTAGCTGTTGCAATAATTCGTTGCTCGTTAATCAAAGAGAGCAACTAAAGGGAAGAAAGAGAAATCACGTACAGAAGAAGTAACGATTAAACGTGAGGGAGAAATAAGAAGTCAACGAGAAGGGAACCTAATTTTCACTCGAAATTGTATCGATATACAAGCATGAATACAGTGAAAGTGTGAATTTGACAAACTCTACGCATTGTTGAAAGTGCGTCAAGATCTCACCGTTTACGCGGAAGGGCACGACACAAAGAAGGAGGAACTGCGACAACGATCAGTTTCGATCAAACGAAACGAGCGCAAGTGAATTTTTAAGAAAGAAAAGTATTCGACAAGGCTGCGACCTGGCTAGTCGAACGGTGCACATTTTCGTCCGTGATCTCGATCGAATCGGTGGCCTTCGTCCATCGTCAAGAATGGAGGACACAACGAGGCTGACCGATCCCGAGGAAGATCGTCGTCGAGAGAATCAGAAAAGCGACTCAAAGAGAAGAATGGATCAGATCGGTGGTCCAGGTTCTTCGAAACAGGAATCTGGGGACGACGAGAGTAGCACGGACAGTGGATGTAGCACTGGTGGTAGTACCGGAAGCGCGGAGAGATTGTCGCGTCGCGGAAGCAGCGAGCGATTGTGCCGCGCTACCAGGTCGCCGAGAACTCACTGCTACTTGGATCGACTTCGCGGTCGACCTACTTGCTCTCAGGAGCGATTGTCCAGCGTTCAGAGAATTTCCGAGCGTGTTCGAGCGAAATCCTCTCGCTCTTGGAGCCCTGGAGATGTAAGAGGTGTGGCGAGGAACTCCGAATCCCTTTCGTACTCGTCGAGTCCTTCAGACGCCCACAGCAGCACCGACAGCGACTCCCTGAAGAGATCGAGCACCGCGGACACCCTCCGAAGAGCTCTACAGACCCTGAAGATATCCTCGAAATGGGAGGGAAAGGAGAACAAGCACACGAAGAAAAGTCCCAAGAGAATTTTACGCAGCCCGGTATCGTATACGTACGTGAAAGGTCTTTCGGGACTACCGACGCAGAGGGTCCCAAGAAACGTGGCGCAACAACTGACGATGCCGTGTTCCTGCCAAGATCCCGTTGGTCTTTATCGGTAGAAAGCTCTGTCAAATCTGTTTGAAACCAATCTGTTTGTTGGTTTACTCGGTTCACAGGATTCATCTGATTCACTCTCACCCCATCTCCATTCTGCGTCTTACTGTGCCATTTACGTAATTTTGACGTAGATCGCACAAATAATCAAAGAAACCCTCCACTCTTGGACCATTTACTGCGATCGAGATTATTCACTCGTGCGATTCATTGTAAATTCGTCTCCTCTACACGTTTATGTTTTCGTATCTTATCTTATCTCACTCTTTCTCTGTCTGCTTTTTCCAATTCCAAGCAAGCGGCTGTTTCTTTTGCCGCGATTTTTTTCAACCTCGACCAAACGAGTGGATCAAAACGTATACGAATCTAGAGTGATATCGCGATCCGAGATGAAATTCTAAGAAATCGAAACGCGCGATAACGAAGCGTCGAATCTTTTACAATTCAACGAAAGAAATTGGCAAAAGTAAATGCGACGCCTTTCTTCCTTCGTCGTGATTTCCTTTAGCTGAAATCGATTGCGCTTCGCTAATCGTGTACACTTTCGAGGGAGGATAAATAGGAGGGAGAATAATTGCGAGAATTTGTAGGTAGTCGGTGCGTCGACATACCGCGATTTTTATGTTTGTTGGTCTCTTATTCGTAAAACGAGGATAGATGACGTAGAAAGAAGAACGTAGTCGTGCAAATATCTATGTACCTTTTTGTAGAAACGATTAGTACATCCGATAACACACGCACACGCACACACACACACAGTTGTATACTAGCGATAATAATTACGTTACGCTCGAGCGAATTCGACAGTCGACAATTATAATCCGTTTGGTTTGCAAGTGCAAAGAAAAATGAGAAAAAGAATAAGAAGAAGGAAAGAAGAACGGAATGAAAATGACAAGTGTGAAAATGTGAAGAAGAATGAAGTTACGAACTTCTTTGTCGAGTTCGCAACGGGGCACATTCTCAACGCGCCTCTGTCGGGATACTCTTTCACACGACAGAGTATTATTTCGTCGCGAATACCGAGCTCGGTCAATCACGATATACGAGTCAATTACGTGGATGCGTCAAGATCGCGCAATATACGAATCTCTTCCAGCTGAAAATTAAATTGAAAGAGCAAAAAGGAATTCGGTGTACGTGGTTAAAAAACATGTTTACAGAAATATTCGCGATCTCGCGTAATCTCTATCCGCTGACCGTCCGACGTGTAAACGTGCGGTCGTGCATATTCCACATAGTTTAGAATTATACTTGTTCGTTAAGGATACTTTTAAAACATATCACGATTCACAAATTGTATAACGCGGCGTTCGTTCTACGCAACCACTCGTTCGAAATCAGGCAAATGGGGTGCGTGCCGTATTATGACAAGGTGACGAACGAGTTTTCTCAAGTTTGTTCCTTCTTTCGCAAGATCTGGTGTGCTAATAGCCATTTGGCGAGCGTCATGAACGAGAAAAAGGAACGAAACGTTGCGTTTTCGACCTCGTTTTCGTTCTCTGTACACGTATACACAAGCACACACACACACGCGCGCGTGCAACACGCACCACCTTGCGAAGGAAAGAGTAACGAGATAATAACGGAGAAACTGGACGACGAATCGAGAGGTTGTTGAAAATCGAACAATCGAACGTAGGTGAAGAGGAAGAATTCCTTTCTTAAGCTACTTACATCGTCGAAAGTTCTCATTTACGTGAAGGCGAACGTAACCGCGAAACGTATACGCGATCTTTCAGTGCCTTGTAAATATCTGCCGCGTGGTTGCACGGTATGTCGCGTAATAAAATTGGCACATGGTGAAACAAATGTGACGTACCTACTTGAAAACAATTAGAAAGAAAGAAAGAAAAAACAAATCCGCCTAACGGGTATTCTTCACGAATTCGTATTCGCGCATTATGCGCAAAAAATATGTTTCTCGCGGCCAATACGCGAACGAACAAGAAGAACGCGAGAATGCAAATTCTCAGGACTGAATGTTTTATATTAAGTATTACCTATGTCGATAACTATTCGTAGCTTACGTTTCAAATAAACGTTTTTCATTCAAACGATCTTCAACTATTTATATCACACCCTTGTTTTTCCCCCAACATCCTTAGAAGTAAGACGAGATTTCTCCCCCTAAAAATTGACCTAACCGAAACGATGCATTCTTTTTTTATCTCTTTGTCTCTCTCTCTCTCTCTCTCTCTCTCTCTCTCTCTCTCTCGGGAGGAATCTGCGCGATACATTTCCGGTCTCTCTCGGACAGAGAATACGGTCGTTTGGAGAGGGTGAGCCCGGGCTGTCCGTGTGCAACGTGTCCGTACCGGAACACGATCCACGGAAAGACGTGGAAACGTGGAAGGACGTCCCTGGTCCGTTTATAGCTTCGGCCATGACAGAATCAACGAGTGACCCAGTTGCAGGGATTTGCACCCCGTGACGTCACTCGCAGCAAGCGACGCCATTCACGACCCTTCTTTGACCTAGATCACCGTTAGTCTCGTCCCCACGAAATACCATAGGTTCATTCAAGGATCGCGTTCACGTCCACAACTTATACTTCTGCCGTTAGCTGGACCCGTCATTTGCCAGCTTAACGTAACATCTCCTCGTCCTCGATTCCACCGATCATACGAAACCCTCTTCTATTCGTTACTCTTGTTTTACACTCCCCCTCGTTTCTTTTTCTTTTACGTTCCCTTAGATATGGAAAATGTCGCGAATAGAGACGCACGCGTGTATAGGAATCACGGGAGAAACGGGGGTAGATCCTATGATTCGGCGTTGAGTGTAGTAGAGGAGATGATCTTAGGTAGGGCGACGATCGCTGGTTTCGCGTCTCGTTCCTTTTTCTCGCTCTGTTTGCCCTAGTTTTCCTTTCAAACTAGTGACGGCATCGACGTCATTGAGAACGCCGTCGACAACGCGTCCTAATTCCGAGCTTACAGTTGAATAAAACCCGGGTTGCAGCTTGTCTCATCATCCTTCGAACTTGGCATCCCCTTATGTCCGCGTGTTTATACGCACTTGCGATCCTGCGTGTACGCACGCCACACGTTACGCTTCTCGTTCTTTCTTTTCTTTTTTTCTTTTTTTTCCGTACGTAAAAAGGCACAGTCTCCAAGTTTCGTAATTTTGTCCCCTCTTTTGTCTTTCTAATTGATGTACAACGATTGGAACAATGTTTACGCAGCTGTCAAATACATACGCAAAAGGATCTGAATGCGGTGAGAACCGAGCCACCGCTGATGGCTTCGAACGAATCAATCGGAACGGGAACAATCGAAAATCCGTCGCGCCGCCACCCCCTCATTCACCTAGCCGGCGATGTAGCAACGCGTCGAAAACGTACGGTCGGGTCGTTGTGCTTTGCCGATGACGTTGATGTTACGTCACGTCGTCATGGTTACCGTCGTCCCGTTGTCGATCCCTCGTTCCAGCGAACTCCGCGAAAATTGAGCCTTCGACCTCGAATTAGGTCACTTTTGTTCCACTTTGAATCGCACGTCCCCCACCCTCGAATCTAGAGGAAACGAGCGCCCTTCGCTCGGCTCCTTCCCACTCACCCCACCCCTCGCCATTTTTCTCGACTGTTCCTCGAGTCAAACCGAATTTTACGATATTCCGTCGGTAAGACGACAATTCAATATCGGGAGAAAAACTGAAGGATTGCAATGACGTTCGAGAGAGGAAGGTGAAAGGGTTAATAAATATGTACTCGAGTGGTGTAGAATCATAATGTAATCGTATTATTTCTCTCAACGTAACACAGTATTATTATCATTATCATCATCGTTACAATTATATCTTTGCTGTCGTTTCCACTATATTTCCGTCGTAACGTTACGGTGATCAGTTTCTGATCATTACCTTCTATTCTTAGCGATGGTTCATAACGTTCGTAACAATAACACCGGCGACAACAACAATAATGATAACTGTCATAATCGTAACCATCAATCATAGTAGTAATTATAGTAATATTTATCAGCCGGCAATGTGGCGTATCATTTCGAAGATTACGATGCTCTCTTTACGCACGATATACATAGATAGATAGGCACAAGTGTGCGTGTTCAAGCGTTTCGATTCATTTTTGTTCGATCGAAATTCATCATGTACCGATCGAAAATATTGTCAAAAGTATTTATTATTTCTCTTTCTTTCCACGGGATAAATATTTCAAAGATCACGACGAACATTTCGTATCTAGAGGCACTATCGTCGACATTATTCTTTCTTTCTCTCCTCTCGGTCTTCACACGCGTCTCGTTTCTCACCTCTGCGTAAATTCCATCAAATTTTAATCACGTATCCCTCTAAAGAAAAATGCTTCTCGCGCGTTTCTAAGATAGAACGAGCGAGAGAAACGAACGAAAGAAAAATTGGGAGAAGTAGGGATACGATATCCTTGCTTAACATTATTATAAGTACGTAAAAGTCGATAGAAAATCGGACGATTGTTTTGAGCGTAAAAAGTGTTTCATGAAAAACTCGGAAGTGGGAGGTACAGTTGAACTAGAATAAATATTAGAGGATTGATATTTTATCGTACGCCTTGAAATCTTATCGATTTCTCGCTCGAGATAGCGCCCGCTATCTAAACAGAAAACAAATTGTGTGTGTGTGTGCGTGTGTGTGTTTTTCTTTTTTCTCTCTGCTCGTAGAAGAAAATTATCGATTCAGCTCTCTTCCGTTTCGTTTCGTTTGCTTCGCTTTCTTCGCGATCATGTTCTCGTTCGTGTTTGTTTTATATGAATTAGGAAGCGTAATAGTAACAGTAGCGGATAACAGAACGGTGCTTTACGGCGTTCAAAAGCGCTTCGTGCTTGGAAGCCGATCCTTACGGTTTGTCGTAAGTAACTTTGCAAACTCTATTACGCGCGCGATTGTCTATGGTATTGCCAGATGATGTAGCGTGATTCACCTCGCGAATATACGATCACGTACGAAGCGATTTGAACGACAATTTAAAGGAGGGGAAAAAATGTATCGGTTCCTCGGTTCGACGGTGATCCTAGATCAGGATTGAACGTTCCTGATTATCGAAGGCGTTCGTCCGATACTTGGTCAGCAGAGACGACTGGTCGATCTTCGCTCGAGCTGTGGAACCTTTATGCACGTTCTAAAATCAATCGAACGATTTTATTAAAACAAACATTATCTAAAACCATTGGCATAGGTATGCGTATCTATCGCTGAGAGGCAGTCGAATTGCTTGTTAGGAGAGCAAAAATACCGAGGAAGCGTTCGTTTCTATCAAACGAACAATTAGCATTTGCAAAAGCGACAGAGATAGGTGGTATGAAACGCGAGGGTTTCATAACCGATTCAACACACAATCAACGTGATCAAACCGCAAGAAAAAAACAAAAAAAAAAAAAAAACAAAAAAAAAAGAACGAAAAAGAAAGAAAGAGAGAAACTGCAAATAAATTCACGCTCGTTGTATTGCAGTTGTTACAGAAAGAGCAAGGAAACTCATTGTTCATGCGCAGCTACATGTTACAACAAGGCTCGTATCAACAAATTCACTTTCATCGTCGGAAACTTACCCATCCTATTCACTGAGCACTGGCAGTAGAGACCTTACACGACAATTGAATTAAAAAAAATCAATAACCAGAATTAACTCGCGAATATTCTTTCTTACGTTAACTAAACGGTATTCCCTTCGAATGTACAAACGACTCGACGAGAAAATTGATCGTATTCGTGGATTTAAAAAGCAAATACTTACAGTTCGATGCTCTGAATGGTGGATGTGGGACACGTGATGTCCACTTTGACGTGACAATGTTTGTGACATTTCATTTGACAATCTCTACACTCGTAACCTTGTTTGCCCAATCTTCGCACCAGCGTTCGTTTACAAACCTCGCATACCGTCCCGCTGAAAGTAAACATTTCGGCTCGAAAGTATTATCTTCTTCGTCTTTAGTTTGTTTTCTCATCTCTCGAGTAGACAACTCACCCGGGCATGTGTTTCGCTATGAAAGTGTGATCGTTGAATATGTGCAGTTTCGTGCCCTTCTTTCTCCATTTGCTCTTCTGTGCGAGCGACAGTGGTACTAGGTAATGTCTGAAAATTGTCCGAAAAAAAAAAAAAAAAAAAGAAAAAAACAGACAGCAATATATAAACAGCGTATCAGACACGTTTACAAAGTGTAATAACATCGATCGAGAAAGTTGTTCAGTTCTTTACTTTTTGATACCGTTCTCGAGAGTCTCGAGAACTAAGGTGGAAGCCTCGTTAACGTAAGTTCTGGCCGACGCTCCGCTAACACCGGACGCCTCGCTCAAGCTTGATCTCCTCGAATGCTCTTCCCTTCCTGGTATCGATAAACGAGCTATAAAAATTCAAGCGAAACGGTCGTTTGCACATGGTAGTGTTAGCCGCGTTAGAAAAGGCGCAGAATGTCAGCTGTAGGCATTAGCGTATTGTTACTGGCACTGGGCGTTTTTGCATTGGCATTGGCAGGCTGAATTTGATATTTGTACGATTCGTTCTTTCGTTTTCTCTCTCTCTCTCTTTTCTTTTTTTTTTCTTTCATCCTTTTACGAAGCTCGAGTGAAATGCAGACGTTCTATTGTTGCTCGCTCGTTGTATCATCGCTACGAAGACGACAATCGTACTCACCACCATCGAGTGTCACGGTGCAGGGGATTCGTGAGCAAAACAAACAAGTAGAATTTTACGCTAACAACTCGGACTACGATGTACACACGTAAGTACTACTACTCTAAATTCTAAATGGAAAATCTCGATTTTGTCAAACGATTGTTCTCGTTTACGGGTCCGAATAGTAATACCCGTGAGTAAAACATACCCGAGCCTGGATCGCGCGCTCTGTCCGCCGATATAGATCTAGAGTGTTGATCCTCGTAACTCGAATCACCTTCCGGTCCGACCGATCTACTTCTCGTTTTCGATCGACTCAGTCGTTTCTTTATCGTACCGAAGAAGTCTCGTCGTTTTCTTCTTGTTCTGCCTCTTTCTACGACAGAGAATCGATAAATATGATTGAATCAGGTTGCATTTTGTTAGGCATTCGGAACATTGGTAGTAAAAGAAGGAATCATGCCGAGATACCTTCGGAATTTGAAGAATTCGGTGTACTTTCTGGTCCCGATGTTGCGCTAGTGTCTTTCGGTCCATGCTGAAACGAAGGAAGTCGAACGTTTATACACAGAGCTAGTTAGGATTACATGATACGTTTTTAGAAGGCCTCTCCGTTTCAATGGACTCTAATTGAATTAGCTTGTGTTAGAAGTTAAAGTACAGGGCAAAAATTGTCTCGTAACAGAACTGTTAATAATTACCTCCGGGGAGATCTCCTGCCAGTTTCCACTTTCCGTCAGGGCGACCTGTGGAATTAGTAAACACACGCCACTCAGCTGACGATAATTAGTGTTCTCGTGAAACAGAAGGCTGCTCGATTTCCATAAACGGTTGACAGATGCAAAAAATAAAGGCAAGGAATAACGAAAGAAAGAGACACTTAAAAGGCTAAAGGGTGGAGAGTTGCAAAGTCATTTTATGTATAAAATTTGGAAGGCGCGTGTGATTGAAAAAGAAATCTCAAACATTAGGGTCACGTCGACGACGACGACAAAAGATGTTAAACAATGGCTTACCTTAACCACCTGCCGCTCCGGTTGCTGCAAAAGAAAAACCACAACACAAAAAAAAAAAATAGATAACAGTGAATCGGGTGTTAGTGACGAAGAGAAAATTTGCAAAGAGTCTGATAATTGCACTTGACGTGCGGATTTATCGAGCGTACCCTTTGCTGGCTGTGTACAATCAGAGTCCCTTTGTTTCCGTTCGACTGGCCAGTTCTATAAGGCGAGTCCACCACGTTCCCGTTCGTCAGGTAATCTGCGAATTTTTTCAACAAGTTAAAGCACCACTCGACATCGTTTGGCCAGGTGTGAATAGATTATCCGAAGATTTACGACTTTCTACGCTCGTCATTCTACCAAGCATCCGTCATTTCGTTTACCAGATGATTTTTCGCGTTTGGCAACGCGTCCGTGATTATGTAAGCATTGCATTTTGCTGTCATCGTGATTTGCCAGAGGCCTCACTTCTATCTGGTAGTCGAAATAACTTTGAAAAATTGTCGATCGTAAGAAACTTCTGTTTCAACAATAAAATCGGTTCATACCGTGCTTGAGGGACGAGTTAATAGTCAACGTTATTAAGTAACGCGTGGAGTAAAGGGTGGAGAAAATAACAAAATAAATAAATAAATAAATAAAAAGGAGAGAAACAAAGAAATATATGACATATAGAAACTCTACACGTATGCATAATTTCACATACTTCGCATGCGAATCACTACGTGATTGAGGGAAAGTAGAATCCGATGATAGACTTTGGGTAGACCCAGGGGGAAGACTTTGATTCGATCTACTAATTATCGACGAATCAACACGGTCTATTCTATGGTTGCAAAGAAAAAAAAAAAAGAAAAAAGAAAAAAGAAAGAAAAACAGGTTCTGTTGTTACATTGAGAAGTAACGCGATGATATTTTTGGTGCAGATACTAACATGGGGTATCGGGTATCACTAAGATTCCACACTCGTGAACACGAAACTCAATGCCTTTCAGATAATTGATTGGTAATTACCCCCTTCGGATTGAACGGTAGAGTCGTACAAGATAAGTGTGCTGTTACCATTGTTGTAATTTAGACTATTGTCGCTGATGAGATTTGTCGGAGTGTAGGTACGAGGAGTCGGTGACACCGGCTTTATCGTCTCCTTCACCTTGTAAGGTTTGCTCCCGATTTGAGGCACCTCCGCACCCTCGATGAATAGAAACTGAGAAAAGAGAGAGAGAGAAAAGAAGAAAGAGGAGGGAGGAGAGAGAGAGAGAGAGAGAGAGAGAGAGAGAGAGCGAGATAGAAACAGAAAGAGAACAGAACCAAACAGCCAGGTAGACTCCTTTCGAACATCTCGTTTCCTCGCTTACCTCGACAGTCAAGGTGCCGGTAATATCTTCTTCCTCGTACGGTCGGTTCTGAAGAGGTATAATCTGCCTTTGACTGGGATTAGCAAGCAGCTCGTCGATCCCGACAATTCCCAGGCCTAAGAATCGTTGGGATTTATTCACGCGGTCGTAAACTTCCAGCAACACTTCCGACGTGTTCCGGTTGACGTCACTGTTAATTACGAGCAATTGTAAGATCCGAGGCATCGCGGCGCGTAATGTAACTTACAATAAAAATGCTTCGTCCCAGAGTGGATTTCTGGTGTCTTTCTTGACGGACGTTTGATTCTTTTGCGATGGTTCATCTAATTCGACGACGCAGTACGGTTCGACGGAACCTTGTTCGCCACCTAATTCTGTTGCTTTCACAACCTTAACCAACAATCGTCTTTCACCCTGTACGTACTGATTCTGGAGCGGGATTTGACTCTGAGCGTGAAGTCGTTGCTTCGAGGCTTGAAGCGAACCGCTCGACGTGGTCTACAAATTTGTTACACGATATTAGAGGTGGAGTAGACAGACAGAATTTGGTTCGTTTCGAAATAGACTCACCATGCTGTCGTAATGCATAGGCATCGAAAAGTTGGGTTGCGTAGTAGTCGGTTCCCTCCATAATCGCGGACAGCTCGGATATTCGAATAAATTCAGATGAACATTGATCCCCCTTAACGCGCCTATTACGATTTCCGTTACCACTTCCTGCAACTGGCTCTCGTCCAAATCTTTCTTTATTGTGCCCACTTGGGCCAACGATACTTTCACCTAACCAAAACGAAATGGAAAGCACGTGAGCTTAGATCGATTTCGTAGATAGACAGATGAATGATATTAAAACGACACAAACATCCGGCCAACCGTCGCATTTTAAGTCGAGAAGAAGCTTCTCGGTGATGCAAATGACGTTTAATCGCGCGCGGAAGCGATTTACGTTCACTCGATAGTGACTGACTTCCAGCTTATCAGCTTTCCGGCGGGACGCTTTCAGCTGTAACGCTGGAGTAGCTTCGCAATCGCACGTGATCGTCTGAAACAGAATAAGAGACGCGTGTCGCTACATAGGAGCAAACAGATTTTTCAATACGTACCACGTCATCCTTAGAGTCGCATTCGCAAAAGATGTTGGAGAGATTCGGCGGGTGTGTTTCTGGTAAAACGCGAACGAATTCGACTCCAACTCCATGCTGGAAAGAAATAGTTTTTCTTTTTCTGAAGTATAAGAGGATTTTCAAGCGTTTGCAACTGGTAAACTTGGTTTCACGAGAACACCCACGCGCGGTGAGAACATTGCGTTGCCTTATCTAGCCTCGCCGGTCGCTGTTTCGCGCGCGCCACGAATTCGAATAATTTCGAATACGCTCGTAGAACATCCGCCCCGAACGAATATTTCTCTTTACCCTGGAACCGCGGAGGCTTACCTCGTCGACAGATTTGCCGGTAAATTGATTGAGAGACGTGACCCAATCGGCGAGTAGAACGTCCAGAATCGCTGGATCGGAGTAAAGCCAAACGATGACCTCGTTAACCCAGCGTACCGCATCCGGATCTGCACCGGTCGCGGTTGGTAGATGCAAGCTTCTCGTGCTCCTAGCAGGGCTGATCAAAACACCGGATGTCTTCCTAGCGGTGAGACGTTTGCGCGCTGGAGGTGTCGGTGGGACGTAGGACGAGGGCGAGGGACCGGTACCGGAAACGAGGCCGCCGGTACCGCCACCGGCCGGATGATTGACGGGTGCAAGTGATCCGGAACCGGCGCCGCCACCGCCGCCGCCACCACCACCTGCCCCAGATGATCCCGAGGCCGATGAAAGATTTTTTTGTTTGCCAAGCGAAAGTAACTTGCCGCCACTGCCACCACTACCTCCACCGCCACCGGTACCACCACCACTACCAGCACCGCCACCACCGACACTAACGCTATCACCGTGAACGATATGGCCGTCCTTGGCGGTAACTATTGTCCCAGAAACGAGCTCATTTACAACGAACCGATTGTAAATATATTGGCCGAGGCACAGTACCACCAAACCGAACAACATCCAGCCGAATATCAGCATCGACAATGTATCCATGGTCGTGTCACCAGTCGAGTCAAAACTGCATATCAGATCGTCCACCCGCTCGGCCAAGTCGGCCATATTGCCCCATCGTTCGACCAACCAAGTCCAATTGGATTCCAAAAACATTCTTTTCTATTTTCACCCGCTAGCGAACGGCACCCCACTACTACCGCGTTACAGTTTATTAATAGATCGTGCGTATACCCTGGGCCCCCAGGACTCTACGGCACTGCCTCCGTGCGTTGTCTCGATTTTGCCTCGCCACCGTCTCTCACCAGTTTCGCTTTCCCTGCCTCATACTGATGTGTCGAACTTTACCGCCTTTTGCTCCCGCAACCACTCACTCTCGCTCGCTCTCTCTCTCTCTCTCTCTCTCTCTCTCTCTCTCTCTCTCTCTCTCCTTTTCTTTTCCGTTCGATTTATCTCTCTCGTGTTCCGAAAGCTTTCAACGATCAACCCTCTCGTTCAACCCTTTCTCCATATCTAATCCTCCTCCAAGCTAACTTTCCAAAGTGTGTCGTCTGCTTCGAGCACACGTTCGAGTCCAAATGACATTTGAAGTCAGTCCCCGACACCGTGCTGGTGATATCGTCGATGGCAACGTGATCGTAATTATGGTGGTCGTGATCGTAATCGTAATCGTAATTGTTCTCACTCTGTCGAGCCATGTGTACGCACGTTCGATTTCATTGCCGCCTCTTCACGCTGAAACAACAATGATCGATCGGTCAATGAACGTGCACAAACAAGAGCGGTTGTCTTTTCTTTTTTTTTTTCAAGTCCTTCTCTCGTTAGATCATCGCGCGTAATATGTTACCGATTAGCCAGTTTACGACTAACCTTCGACCAGACCTCGCAGATATTAAAAACGAGATAAAACTTAAAAATTGATCAGCCGTTCTCTTGTTTTGCTCGTACACTTTGGACACGTTGAAGCACGCCGAATACTTTGTTTGTTTCCTTACCAATGCTTCATCATCGAACGCGTCATCTCTCGTGATTCGCGCATCGCGTCATCTCCTATTCGTGGCGTTCTCCTCTTTCGTTCGCCATCAGTCGTGTGTCTAAGTCACGAACAGTGAACGCGTGTTAGTCTCGATCGCGCCGATCGACCGTTGATCCGTTGATCTAGCGAACGCGATCCTGATTCGCTGCCTTTTCCACTCGGACACGTTTTAATCGACGGAGGCTTCAGGTGAAGCTAGTGTCTGCCTCTGAAACGTGAAACAAAATGCTTCATCGGCGTTTTCTTCAACTCGAGCCGTAGTATATTTTCGTGTAAGCGTTTACGCGAGGGTCTTTGTATCGTTTCGAGTAAATGGAACTTAAATAGCATTTCGTTTCGAGATCTCATTTACGCAAAGTGTCTACTATCTCTCCCCACGTGAATTTCACGTCGCGAGATAATCGCTACTAACTTCGTCGAGTCGTCGAATCCCACGAAACCTATCCTATACGTAAAACGATCGATGTAAAACGAAACCGGTGAAGCGGGTTAGAAGCTGGTGAGCTAATTCACCATCGATCCGACGGGTGGTCAAGACAAGACCGGCATCGAGTCGTCCGCATATCTGAACGAGTGTCTCACGATCAAATTTGCTCCTTCTCAATTTCTACCTTAATCAACTCCTCGTCATCGACGGTCACGCGTTATTACGCACAAACGAGAAACAGACTAAGATTAAGATGACACACCGTAATACTCCAATTCCTCTCTACATAAGACCCGGGCGGCACGCGGTGCTTAAACGCACATGGACCACCGTCCCCACGTTTACTCTCTCCGGCCAATTACTAGAACCGCGTCGTCGACGTCGTCTCTTTCTCTCTCAGGTATTTCTCATCGTAACACGTATTCGTCCATTTGTTTGCGGGCAATAAGTCCACGAGGGCCTTATTCTTCACTCCAGCACGGTGGTTACGTCGTCTCCGAAAAGCTGACTGCGTCGCACCTCTCTCTCTCTCTCTCTCTCTCTCTCTCTCTCTCTCTCTCTCTCTCTCTCTCTCTCCCTTTCCGTTTCTCTAGCTTTCCGCAGCGCGTGGTCGTCCGCGTATCCGTGAAGCGCAAGCGCGCCCAACGTTTTGCCGCATCTACCTTTACGACTTTCGTTTCTTTTCCTTTCCTCCAGTCATCGATGCCACGCGATACCAACGACGGCTGACCTCGTTTTTCCCGCCCGACCAGTTCGAAGTGAGTTTCACGGTCGTTCGCCTGCGCGTTTTCGTCCACTTCCGGTGTCACTGGTGTCGACGGTGTACGAGAACGATCGAACAAGCTCTCAGCCGAAACGCGTCTGCTCTCAGCGCAGACCGGCACCAGTTCTACAGAACGATCGTCGCGAAAAGATTCAGGCGACACGACGTCAACACGGCAAAACAGCTACGTTCCTACTACTTTGGTCGATCCAGACAGGCGTCGCGTTCTCCCGATACTCTCCACGCGTTATCGATCCGCAACGAACCGCGAAACACCCATGGGTCGCACCCACCACGCGGTACACGATACCCGACAATCGTTCTACCTATGGTGCCACACATCCAGAGAATCGGAGTACTCGTGATCGTTGAACGGAAACGCCGTGACCGCGATCGGCCACGCTAGATTCCGTGCTATCCTGCTGCTTTATGCGTCATTCATTCTTTCCCCTCCCCTTTTCACATCTTTATCCCCTTCTAACCAGCAGCTCCCTTGGCCCCTTGTTCTATCTTTCTCTCACCGGTGTTGACCTCGCTTCTCTCCTTCTCCTTACGTCATGTATTCGTCGGATGACGCATCGTCGCTATAGTAGTAAACAAACGAAAATCGCCGACCAGGTGTGTGGAATCGATGCGATGATTGTCGTTACCGATCTGCATCGCGGTGAATGTAATTAAACATCGGCAAAGAGTTGGTTATCGCGCGCGCGCACCGTTTACTCAACCATCCGAATCGATTCTTTGTCTTTGGTGGGTTGCTAGATGGGATTTTACGGTTCGTAGAAATCAGGTCGCAATCGTAACTCATGAAATGACCCGATGATGAATTTATAAATAACGCGAAGAAAGTATCAGACACGAAGCTGTCCTACTGACTTGGGTAACGCTTGCTTCTCTCTCTCTCGAGTTCGTTTCACCCTAAGGAAAAGAAAGTTCGCAACAACGACAGATTGGGCGTATACTTTTTATTGTTTCGTCATTCATTTACATACAAATATTTTCAAGATACGTCTTAAGAAACAGTGTGTGTTCGGTGTCGGTTCAATCAGACCTGCCGTTAACTAACGCTGCTAATTGTATTTTTCTCTTCTTTTTTTTTTCTCGTACAAATCTTTTCTCGCTCATTTGTCGCTTAAAACACTAATGAAATACGCTACGCGGCTTCGTCGAGCATCTCTTCGATGAGTCTAGGATAGCGTTCCGTCGTTGTCGTTGTCGTAAGAGTTTTGCGGTTGAGTCACCGGGATCGCGATAGTTTTACGAAGGGACGAGATATCGACGTTTTCTCGTATCTAGTCACGCCGGTTTTATTGGCACAGCAAGAAAGAGGGTGCGGTTCGCCGAAACGTCGCTAGATCATCCCCGCTTTGCAATCGAGACCGTCTCTCTCTCTCTCTCTCTCTCTCTCTCTCTCTCTCACATTCTCTTCGAAGGCTGCTTATAATAATTATCGTTCTTTGATTGCCATATGTTCTCGAATGGTTATTTTCCCTTTTCCTACGTCGATTTACATATAAACAACGACGGGAAACGGCGACGAGACTCGACGATCAATTAAGAAATCACGCAAACTTAACACTTTGACAGCCGCCTCTATCGTGCAAAAACTTGCAGATGTCGCCGGTATTTTTCATAAGTTTGCAACCTTATATAGACTAAAAAGTATGCTTAAAGACAAAAAATCGAACAAATAAAAAAAAATACAGCTAGAATAAATGTATCTTTGAACATCTTTGATTTTTAAATTTGCATTTTGTTACTCATTGTTCGCGTGAAAAACAGAATTTTGCCACTGGTATTTTTCACAAATATGAAGACAAAAACCAAACGGATAAAAAAAAAATAGTATAAATGTGTCTTTGACCATCTTTCATTTTCAAATCTGTATTTGATTACTCATTATTTGTACGAGAATCAATTTTCCGTTTGTTCATCTGGTTATGGAAATAAAATCACAAATATACGACGCCGGCCGAAAAACGCTGTCTGAACGAAATTACGCAAACGTGACAGCGGCCGCAAAGTGTTAAGGTATCGCTCGCACGCACGCCTCTCTTTCTCTCTCTCTGTATGTGTGTGCGTGTGTATGTGTATGTACGTAATGTGTGCCGCATGCGTGGATAAACGTGCGTGTGTGTATAGAAATCGTTGTCTTGGACAGAAAGACGAAGAAACAGCGAGCGCGTATCGAACTTGGGATGGAGGGGAGATTTACGAGTTACTTAATAAAGGAAAAAAGTATTTCGACCTCTCGTTGCCGCTGCGTCGCACTTAATACATAAAATAGCGTTTCACTCGTTATTCTTTATATCATACGTGTATTTGCTTGCTGCTGATACATTAATTATAATACACACCGTTTAATAATGGCCCTGGACACGGTATTACCTCTCGCTTTCGCTCTCTTTCTCTCTTTCTCTCTCTCTCTCTCTCTCTCTCTCTCTCTCTCTCTCTCTCTCTCTCTCTCACACACGATTACGGCTCGACCAAACGTCGATTCGATCGTCGGCGACGCCGAAAAGCAACGTCGTCGATCCGTGTTTTTTTTTTATTTATCGCCATACTCTCCTCTTACGCTTCTTAAATAATTTTCAATCGTAACAAACACTCTTTTTTTATGCTCGCGCGTTTTTTACTTGTCATATTAAAATTATTCATGTATGATGTATGTATATATAAATATACATATGTTAAATATAATATAAATGCATCTAATACTAGTCGCTTTTCTTCTCGATTAGCTTGTCCTCTCGTACTCCGTGCAATTCACGGTTTTTCCCCCCTATTTACGTTCGTCGAACGTGTACTTCCATTTACCGCGCCCAAAACTCTTTCCCTTCGAATTCCTCCCTCCCGAAACCTTTCTTTTCCATTTCACACCATTTCACGTTGTACCACTATTCACGTATATACGTATGCGGATTTTACACGCTGATACACGCATACACACATTCTCTCTCTCTCTCTCTCTCTCACACACACACACACACACACGCACGCACGCGCGCGCACTCATACCTATTCCACCTGGTTTGCCTTTTTTTGTGTTTCTTTATTAATCCGTTTAAAACTTAGTTTTTGCATCTTCGAACGAGAGCGGCCATCGTCGAATCGTTGTTCATCTTTAAAAGCCCGACGCAACGTGATCGCAAAGACCATTCTTTATCCGTGGAAAGCTTAAAAAGTAGAGTAGAAACGAGAAAGCATCGGTAAAATATGTAAACGCCAATAAACGTAGAAAAATTGGAAAAATTGTACAATTCCATCGGTGGAATATTAATCGGCTGAGCGGAATGTCTTCTGTTTTTATTAACGTGTAAACTGCGCCAAATGGCAAACAAGTTTGCCAGAATACTTATTCTTTTTTTTTTCACTTATCATTACGGTAAAAGAGTATCGTTTTATTCAGTTCGATCGGCCTTTAAATACGCTTACGCCATGTATCGATATCGTTTGTAAAAAGATCGATCGTCTTGCCGAGCTTTGTGATATCACTTGTGCTTTCTCCACACCTGCGGAATCCAGTAATATAAAATTATGCAAACGCTTTCAAGACGACCAATCGGGAAGAGATCTAACGCGAAATTACAATTTACGCAGGAGTGCAATTCGAAGGAGAGAAGTGATCAGAATGAAATTATACTGTTAGCGAAAGACGATCACAAAGGACAGTTTGTGCGAACACCGTTGATATTATCGAAAGATAGAAATCGTACTGAGAAATAAAAAAGAAATTATCCCACGGAATATTGATAAAGAGTATCGAAGATTGATATTCTTTCTTTTAGCGTTACTTTTGCTTAGACGACTAGAAGTTGAGATTAAAAATTTAGCTTGATAATACTTAAAGTTATCGTTGCGTTCTTAATTAGTGCGTTAATTTAGTAATCAGTCGTTACAGATCCATCTTACGAGAGAAGAAAAAAAAAAGAAGGAAATAAAAAAATTAAAGAAAGCTAGTGTGTTGATATGATGATTAATTCACGTTTATCACCCGCCATTCGCATTTAGATACTCAAGCATCGTCATTGTCCTATATCGTTTATCGAATGACGTTGATACCGTGGTGCTTTATGATATATCGTTCGAAAAATGAGCACGATTATCGTCTTTTTTTCTTTTTCTTCTCATTCACCTCTCATTCTCTCTTTCTCTCTTCTGCCTCTCCATCCTTTCATCCTCATTCTTTCGATCTCTTTCGCACTCTCTCTCTCTCTCTCTGGTTCGCTCGCTCGCTCTCCGATTTTTATTTTTGGTAAATGCAATAAATGCCAATAAGCCGGTGCAGATCAGCGTATATACGGCTACATTATAGATACATAGAATATATATGAACTGCAACGTTAATTTGTTTTTTTCTCATTTTCCGTGAGAATCGTACGAGAGACGATAAAAAAATATAAGAACGGAGAGTAGTATACAATATCGGTAGCAAACACGATCGCCCTGTCATGCATCGAATTTTGAATTTGTAGCGATCGATGATGCGTAAATATAAAATCGATGTGTTAATCCTTTATCGATCGGATTAGATGCGTATATCCTCGTACATGGATAAATTTGCCGACACGAGTTTTTCTCGAATCGATTGAAAATCCCGTCGGAATTGCTCGGTGTGTGTGTGTGTGTATGTGTGTTACTGTTTTGTTCTGTGTGTGGCAGTCGATCGACGATCACTTTTGTTCTATTCTATTCTGTTTTGCGGTACCGAAACATTTTGACTTGGAATGTAACGAGCTGTGCGTATTAATGAAATCTGTACATGGAAGTGGTGGTACGGTACGAAAAAAATCCAAGTGAAGTGTAATGCAAATGTTCGAAAATCTGACGCGCACTCGGAAAAGAGAACCAGTAGCAGCTAATGCCCAAATAGAACCTACGAAATTGCACCACGATCGCGGAAAAAATTCAATGCACATTTTTCTTTTCTTTTAATACCGGTACAATACTTCAAATGCATCTCAGACTAGAGCAATCTCTTTGTAAATTGTTTTTTCTTTTTTCTTTTTTCTTTTTTTTTCTTTTCTTTTTCGTATCTATCGCTCGATTCAGTTCCGTAATATTTACATATAAATGCAAGGATGTCTTTCATTGTGCGTAGGACCAGCATTACGTGACATCATCACGTTGTGTTGCTCGATTTATTAACTCTACGAGTAATACTTTTATCGGGACAAGGAGCACGGCAATCGTCGCTAATCAAAAGAGAAAATTGTACGATACCACCGAAGATTAATACGCATGCGAACGTAGATGATCCGGAGATGTGTCTGTGTATGTGTGTGTTGTGCATCAAATTGGCAGAATCGGAATCAATTTTTATCCAAAGTCGTGATCGTCGCTCGCCACTCATCTGGCGAGCAACGAACGGTACGGTTCGCTTAGAACACTAGGTTAGATATAACGTACTTACACACAAACATGTCTGATATACATGGGATATAACTGCATTCCATTTTCGCGAATACGTAGTAAAAAAAATCTCGTGTACAGCTCGTTGATGATCGTTTCGGCTGACCTACACAGTAGTAGAATCCCTCGTTTCTTTTTCTCCGTTTCACTTCAAACTGGTCCTCGTCGCATCTTTATCTTCTACTTAGTTCCGCTCTGACCGCTGGAAAACACGAAGAGGAAAATATATTAAGAGGAAACCCGGTGGCACACTTTTCTATCGATCTGCATCATTTTAATGATCTTTACCATCTATAATTTCCTGCTTCATCTTCTGGAATTCTTTGCGCACTTCTTTGATAATTTCCGCCTTGAACGCCTCCATTTCTTGAGCAGTTAGGGCAGCCCCGTCATTTACGCCGTTCACTTTTAGAAGAGTATCCTCGGAAGCGGAACCAAACCTCTTGCGAACTGATTTCGGTGATTCGGCACCGTTCGAGAATTTATTGTTCGGATTGTTCTTGTCCCATGACTTTTTATCAGGCGAACTCTCGGGTTCCTTTGAAAAATAGAAAATCATATTACAACAATCTGAAGATCGTCACCTGTTCAGATTAAGTCTAAGATGAACGGCACGTACTTGCGGCTGTTCAGGTTGTTTCTTTTCAACAGCAGCTCGTCTACGAGCCAACGTTTTAGCCATTTCGTCCATCATGGACGCCATACCGCCTCCTCCTCCCCTTCCCAGCGTGCCATAATTTCCGCTGCTCCCAGCACTTCCGCTGCTGCTAGTGCTCGAACCACTGTTCTCCACCGGCTGTTGCGCAGACTAAAAAGCAAACCGAATAGGAAACGGAAAATCAAAAACTTCCACTAAAAGAGAACAATACCAACCTGTTTCTTTTTAAGGCGAGTCGCTTGAATTGCGGCAGCTAGTGAATTAGAATCCGGCGACGGTTCGTTATTCGTAGCAGAATTTACAGATCCAGAGGAACCAGATCCGGAAAGTGGATTGAGGTTGATAGCGTTGACTTTCGGGGCAGGTGGTGGGGGAGGCGGCGGTGGAGCGGTAGGACCAGCCAGCGGTACCATAGGAGGTGGTTGAGGAACAGCATTACCAGCGGGAGCATAAATATTAATATTAACCGGTGGTGCGTGGTGACCACTTGCAGCTGCGGTACCGCCGCTAGCGGCACCACCCCCGCAGCTAGCACCGGTGCCACCAGCACTACCGCCACCAGTACTGCTGTACTGATTCACCGAGTTCGATGGTGTTCCATAAGGATTCGTAGCGTTCGAGACAGCCTGTATCTGACTGGTCCCGTACTGTGGTTGCGGCTGAGGCACGGTATTGTACTGAGACTGATTTGGCTGGCCGACACCCACGTTCATGCCAACACCTACTCCGTACTGACCCGTCGTCGCAGCTCCACTACTAGCATACTGGCCAATCGAGTTGCTGCTCCCGTACTGATTCCCACCGGCACCACCACCAACACCACTACCACCACCGCCCCCGTACTGACTTGGTTGACCAGGTTGCCCACTAGGATACGTGTTACCAACTTGCCCGTTGTTACCGTAGAAGTTGTTCTGATTACCAGAAGAATACTGACACGGGCTTTGGCCCACTACGCCGGCGGTTGCGTATTGACTATTGTTTGGCGCGGCTCCGTACTGATTTGCCTGACTGGTACCGTAGATCGACTGCGGCTGCGACTGATTCGTCAGGTTCGACTGGGAAGACGGGGATTGCGCGTACTGGTTTATCATCATCGGAGGCGGTGGTACCGGTGCGTTGAAGTTCATCATCGCTGGTGGACACGGCGGAACTGCAGATGCCATTGGAGGCTGAGGTGGCGGTACTGGAGGAGCACCCCCGCTAGACATCTGCCCTGCGTTTGTTCCTAAACCACCAGTGACTTGCATAGATTGCATCACCGTTTGTTGTTGAGGTTGAGGAGCTGGAGGTGCCGAGGAGGTTCTATGGTGACCGGATGGTTGCGGTGGTTGCATAGGCGGTGGCTGTTGCTGCTGCTGCTGCTGCTGCTGCTGCTGCTGTTGTTGAGGTTGCGGGGGTTGTGGAGGTGCTGACGGTTGTGGCTGCTGTTGCTGTTGTACGGATTGCTGTGCAGGTTGTTGCTGAGGCGGTTGTTGTTGCTGTTGCTGTTGTTGTTGTTGCGAGGGTGGTTGTTGTTGCTGTTGAGTTGCGAGGGGGCAGCTAGGGGAAATTGCGTTTGGACTATTGGTTGCTGTAAACAAAAATAAACAATTAAGTATCGTCCTTTTTCTTTCATCGTTCTGATTCGATTATTACCTTGACTTTGTTGAGACATTCTACGTTCTTGGATTATCGCCACATCTTCTCTGGTCATCGTTCTGGAGAACAAACTTTTTCAATGTTTTATATTTCTCAAATACCGATTCGTTCTTTTAATCTTTTTTCCGGGATCTACGAACCTGTATCCCATGTCTTCGTCGTACTGAGCATTAGTCGGTTGCTGTTGCTGAAAGACTGGTTGCTGCTGAGTAGCTGAGGCAGGTGCAAGATTTCTCGATATGTTGCTTCCATTGCTCAACACCTACGTTAAATATCAAAAGGATTACTAAATCAAGTGTATCGGGATCTTGGTTTATATCGATAGCTGTTGGTAGAAGCGCAACACGAGGCTTATTAATACGCGTTAGCTGACACTTCTGTTTCCCTGCTGTTTTTTTTTTCTGTTTCTGTCGTTGTTTAAACTCACATCGAGCGCTTGCAGCATCGCTCTGGCAAATGCGTCGGCGTCGTCCTTACTGGAGAAATTCAGACCGTATACTTGCTTGTTATCTCGCCATTGATGAAACGTGACTGTTGCTTGATTGTATTTCAGTCCCTTGAGGATCGCGCAGTTGATGACGATCTCGTGATCCTGCAACTTTCTTCCCACCACGCGAAACGTATTGTTCACTTGGTGATGATACAACTGAACTTTGGAGAGACCTGACGAACTGCCACTCGGTACCCATTTTTTATTCACGTCGTCATACACCATTACCGACGCACGAGCGGACGATATGCTCACTTCGCTGTAACATAGAAAAGCAAAAACAGATATCACGTTCCTCGTTAGTCTCACCACGTCACTGCCATATCTTCCTTTATGGCAGTCTCTGGTGCACCTATTTTGCACGCGATAATTGAAACGTATTGAAAAAAGGAAAAAAGCAAAAAAAAGAAAAAAGAATGCTCTACCACGATCCATATTCTCCTGAAAGGATCTGCTGCGGTCGACGAGAATTCGAGTATCGCCTCATCGTTTATACTTGGCCGTTCGTGAAATCGCTGGTGATTTTTCACGCATAAGATTATTAAACGAGAACTCGGAATCCGTGTAAAATGTTACGCTCGATGGTGTCACTTTCACCGTACCACGATCCACGTTAAAACACCACGAGCCGCTCGCGAAATGAGAACAGAACGAAACGGAATACGAAAAGATACTGCCACTTCTTCCTTTGATCGGCAAGTACGAGACAAGACCGAGCTCTGCGATAACAGCCAGCGTAGTATCCGCGACACGCGTGGCTTTTCCACTCATTTCCGTGTTTTCGTACAGTTCACATTCTATTCGAACAAATTCACGGAATAATTAGGATCGTACAAAGCGTGTCGAACGTGATTATTAATCGTCGATCCGTTTTGTTAAAAATAAAAAACAATAAAAAAATAAAAAAAAGACAACGACAACAATCTAAGCTAACACCACAGCCGCCTCTCGAAATCTCCGTGACACAAAAGATGATGCTATTCTTTCGCGTTATTTGTGTAAGTGGTAGAACAGAGGTTCGCGTCACTAGCCTGTCACGATCATGTTACGGTGTAACCCTTTTCTTCTTGCCCTTAACTCTCTCTTGAAACAACAGACGTTGTTAGAATCTTACTAGAACAAGAATCAAGTCGACGTGTACACGCGTTCACGTAGGTTGAAAAGTTTCAAATCACCTCGAACGCGATATGAATCATATTGTGACTCACGGATTTGTGTAGAAACATTATCAAACTAATTCAACGAAAGCTTTTTTTATTAATCTGTAGAAATTCTGTATAGGTTGAATCAGCGTGCAGACTTCGATAATTTGCAACGTTGATCATTGACATTCGTTCTGACAGATTTGAAAGAAATATCTTTTTTGCACAGAACGATCGAGAAAAATTGCAACAAGGATTTTTGTTCGCGGGAGAAACAGTGAAAATACGCGCGTGCGTGTAACCGATCACTCAACTAACATAAACAAATGCGTTCGGTGAAAATTTTCATAGGACGCTTTCGCTCTTTATCGTGTGCAATATACACACGCACACGACTTTGATTTAGATAAGGATAATCCGTAGAAGCGTGCATATGTGTGCGTTGGCTGGACATAAAAGGGATAGGGAACAGGCAAAGGTAGAAGGAGGCTTCGTTTGCGTTTACGATACACAAAGGCGTCGAAACGCACGAGGCTCGACTATTTGGAAGCATATCAGAGATAACTTCCGGCGACCGCACCGAAAACGAACCAACGGATGCGTGAAAGGAATACTCGAATAGCGGGGACGCAGTTGGGAAGGGTGAAAGGACTGACACGTTTGGAAATATTCGATAAAAAATCGTCACGAAGCCCTGCCCCCTGTGCGACTCCTAAGTTAAGATTCTCTCACTCTCTCGAGAGAAATTTGAACGCCGAAAGAACGATACACCGTGTTGATGGACAATGGAAAGACGATTGCCGGAGAGTAACGAGAAATTTTCAACTATCGAAAGGATTTGTTGGTTGCCGGAGGCATAAACAATGGTCGAAGACAAAAAGAAGTTGCGGCTTGAACTCGTATACCGGACTCGACTCTATACGAACTCTCGACCATCTCTCTCACTCGATGCTCTATCGTATACGTGGAACTTACTTCATGTTTGTTTGACTCGGAAGCGTATGCTATGCCTTCATGCAAGCCGTATTCCTGCTTCTGCACAGTATATCACCGATTCCATGAAAACACGCGAGATTCGGGCAGGATTTGCGGTAGTTCGACATAAATAACGTACAGCACTAACACCACCCCAACACCCTACCTATGCACATCTGGCCAGCCATATTGCCGACTCCGGCCCGTACTCCTACCACCCTTCGTCTCGATGCACACGTTTACCTAGAGGGAATACTCGAATTGCGAACGTTAGCCTCGTTCTGCCATTTTTACTCGTCTCTCTCTCTCTCTCTCTCTCTCTCTCTCTCTCTCGCTTTCTCTGTCTTTTGTTTCGTTGCTAGAAAAAGGAAAATATTTGGAAATTTCCAAACGATCCATTTCCTTATTCATTTTCAACGAGGAAAGATCCCTAGTCAAATTGGATGTTATGGATATTATGCAATTTGAAATTCGATAATCGATGTCAGATTATCGATCTAAATCTGATTAGAAGATGTTGTAAGATCGATTATTGATTCGTCAAGATTAAATCGACGCGTTCACAGGTGTGATTACAAAGTTGCGTCAAAACGAATCGCAAATCGGTCAAGCTAGAAGATTGAAATATTCGTAAACTACGGCGAATAGGAATTCTTTGGGAGAAAGTTTTCAATTGCAGAGTATACGAAGTAAGAAGAGAACGTGTCAATTGTTAGTCGTTGTCCAGAAGACTGAAACGAGCCTGTGCAGAGATATACAAATGTATATACCTTTCAGGTTAAATATATGGTTCAGAACATGTACCGGAATTGAATTTCAATTCCCTTGGATAACGTGATACGTCGTTTCTATTCAATTTAGAGGGTAATTGGAAAAAGTTCGAATTTTGTATGAACCGCTACGAATTAAGATAATAATAACGTTGAACATCAGATGGCGCGGCAATTCGAGTTCTACTTGAATACACGGGAGTTTCCACGGGCCCTGTCGGCGACGCACCTGGCGCATCGACCGAGAAACAGAAACAGCTGTCTGTTCGAGGGAACTTGGATAATATCGTTGGTTAATCGTCGATCCAGAACCGTGTGGATCTTGGTTTCGTTATTAGTGGAATGCGAAGTAACGAGGTCTCAGGGTATCGTGTCTGTCATTAAACGCGTACTAGCCTGCCCCTTGCTTCACCAACTCTTTACCGCTTTAGGCGGTCGCTTGGACGATAACGTGTTTGCCTTTTATTTTTCCGATTTCTACGATCCGGAACATTTCTTCCCCTTCCCACCGTTTCTCTCTCTCTCTCTCTCTCTCTCTGTCTCTCTCTCTACCCTCTCTCGCTCCTTCCGTGTCCCCACTTGCTCGTTCTCGTGCTCTCTCCCTCTCTCCTTCTCTGTTTCTCTCTCAAATTCGCCGTTCCTCCGTCTCTCATTTTCCCTCTCTCCTCGATTCTGTGTTCCTCTCGAGATCTGTGTGCTTCATCGACGATGTAAACAGACTGATATTTTTTGGAGAAAATCCACAAATTTCTGCTCCAATTTGCCCTGCTACACACTCGCCTGGTGCTGTTATTGCTTCGACTACTGTTAAGCGTGTACGAAAGTGACGCACCTATAGGTGAAATACGCGCGCATCAACAAGGCAGCATTTCTTTCGATGACATCGTCTTTGGTCGCTTACGATTCATGGGATAACAGTCGCATATATCGGGAGAAAGGTACGCGTAATTTTTCCGTAATTTCGATTTCCCTTCCGATCTTCGTTTTTCGCACGAGGTTATAGATAAGCATTCTCCCGCGCTATGGAACACACGGGTGTGTGAAAGACACGAGTGAAACGTCGAATCAGGATCAAAGTGACCTCGCGTTGTGATAGATTTCATCTCGATAAGTGATTCGGATTTTCTGGAAATGTGATGCTAACAAATGTGAAAACGAATTGGAAGACAATTTAAAAAAGGTCGTCTATGGTTGCCCTGTGCCTCAACATGATCTCACCAGCAACACTCCATAGCCTCTAGTTCCATTTTGTTCACCTTTATCTTTTCCTTCCTCCTTCTTTCTCCTGTGCTAATTGTTCCTTTAACCTTCCACTAACCCCTTATGCTTTATCTTCCCTTTGCTATTTTATTCACTTGAATTTATAATTACTCTAATTTATCTTGTTCAAAGCAATAAGATTTTTTTATGTTTGTCCTCACAGTGTTCTCATTACAAACAAAACATAATCCTATGCACCTGTTGAACAATGAAGGAGTACGTGGTAGCCAGTACCAAGTAATTATGGATGTTCCACTAAAGAGTGCAACGGTTAAGCACTAAGCATATTGGAGATATGCTTTACACGATCAGGAAAGGGACTAAATGAATGAACAAAATTATAAGGAATGATATTCTATTCGAGCCTATTGGATGTTAGATAAGCTGAAAAATGTCTGGTGATTCAGGATGGAGTGCTGTTATTCACCATCCTTCGGAATTAGAGCTGCAGAATTGGAATTGGGAAGAGAACGATGGGGAGCAGGAAAGGGAGCTCCCTTCAACTGTTGATATGGATGCCATAAAGGGTGGTGGTAGCTGGGATCCAACCACTGAACCTAATGGTACACATGCCTTGGATTTCTAAATTATACAATCTGTTTAAGATAGGTATTGTTGTTATTTAAAGTTTCCACATGTGTTAGGAACAGATTCAGTCGATTCCGAAGAAGACTCTGATTCCGACGACGAAAGCTCCGGCGGTACCGAGGGTAGTTGCTCTTACTCGGACTCCAATTCAGATTCGGACGACGAGAGTAGCGGCGACGAGGAAGAAGACACGGGATCCAATTCTGATTGCACTTCGGAGCATAGCGAGCAAACGTTTTCCATTCAAGAGACAAATTTCGAATCGGTACGCGGGTTAGAATAATCGTTTTCGTTGTCGTTGTTATTTCCGGTACACGAAAAGTGTAGCAACAGTCCGATAGAATTTCTAATTGCGTTACAGGGTGCGCTTAAACTGAAAATCAGTATGAAAGGTCCGAAAAAGGAAGATTTGGAAAAAGTAAAATGCGAGAAAAACCGGAGAAGCGTGTCGAAAAAAGTAAAATCCAGTCGCGGAGGGAAGGTAATTTGTATAAAATTACTGTAGGCACAAATTATCGAATTAAAAACGTTCCCCTTTGGTAGAGCTACATTTTATCACTCTCCGTCTTATTTAGTCGTCCGAATGCAGCAGCGACGAGTCTGACTCGTCGGAGAGCCGTTTACCTTCACAGCATTCGCAGCAACAACAGCAGCAGCAACCTCAGACACAACAGTCTCAGCAGCAGCAACAGCCACAGCAGCATCCACCGCTTCAGGAGATCAACCAGGAAGATCTAGCGGCTATTTTACCGGATCAGGAACACGAGGACGCGCCGTTCGATGGATTCGAGGATTCCGAGAGCGGGAGACTAGTATCGAAAGCCATCGAACGTATGTCACTCGGTGCTGACTCGGATACGAGTGAAAACGGTGACCAGAACCCTGTACCTGTGTATAGTTCCACTTTATTGCAACAGTTCGTTGAGAAAACGGCTTTGTTATCAGAACCAAGAAAAAGACGGAGTAAATTAGGGAAGAAGATAAACGATGCCGAGTATCCTTGCGTCTCGAACGTGTCTCCAGACTCTGGGATCCAGTCGGTAGATAACAGTCCGCTGCATTTAGCGGTTAGTCCTGTAAGTCCTCCAGCACCGACGCAATCTCCGGTGCAACCTGTTGTTACGAAACCAGCGGTGAACGTAGATCGTGTCTTATATCCACCTAAACGAAAGCCTGGCAGGCCAGCGAAAACGGTTTCCACGCAACCTCGTGGTCCAGGAAGGCCGAGATTGAAACCGGAAATCGTGGAAAAAATCGAGAAGATAGAGAAGACGGAGAAAGCTGGGAAGAACGAGAGGGCAGAGAAGAAGGAGCCCGCTCCTCAGCAAGCTCCTAAAGTCGCGAAGGAGGAACTTAATAATAAGAGAGGAAAAGCGAAAACGGCGTCACAGAAAATGGCTGCGTCGTCTCGTGGCGATAAAGAGGAGGAGAATGAATCTAACAAGAAATTAAAGGAGAAGCCAGCTTGTCAGAAGAAGCGAAGTTATAATGTTTCCAAAGCATGTACACAGACGAAAGTAACTGGAAAGAGAAATAACGCAAGTTCCCCAGCGCGTGTCAAGTGCCTAAGTAGAACTGTTACGAATAAGTGTGGAAAAACGGGAGTTCAGTGCAACGGTGGAACGTGTAAGAAGATGAGGAAGGATAAGCCTGGAACTGGAGGGAACAAGACCACTCCGTTACGCAGACAGAAACAGTCGGTTTGTGAGCGGGTGTCAAGCGATAGGAAAGTAATGAATTCGAGTAAGAGGAGTCTGAAGGAGAACAGAAGCAATACAGGTCCTTCGGCTAAGAGGCAGGCGTCGTTGAAGAAAAACGTCGCGCCGGTTACGCGACGTGTATTGAAAGAAAATAAAAGTACGAAAAAGTCGGGGGCGGCGGGGTTCGAAACGAGCGGCGTTGGCGTTCAGACGTTAATATCGCTACCAGTTGGCGAGGTGTTGAAGTCTGAAAAAGTAGAGAACGTGACCAACAAATGCGACAAGGCGACGCAGCCTATACACAATCATTGCCACAAACACCATCACCACAAGCATCGAAGACGACTACTCTTACCACCTAAAAATCCTATCCGCATCCATCCGTGTCTGATACAGGAGTTAGAAAAATTGATCGAGGAATTCTCGAGATCGTGCAGCTTAGGTAGGAACAATTCGAACTCTGGCTACTCGGAATTACCGCAAATATTTCGCGTGAAGAAGCTTACGAAGAAGAGGAAAGGTGATGTTACAACGAACGACGACCAAAAGCTGAAGAGGCGCTTGAAGAAGGAGAAGATACTGTCGGGAACAGATTCAAAGAATAGTACGAATGCAAACGCGAACTCTAATCCGAACGAGCAGCGATTGCCGTTAAAGAAGAGGCATTACCACGTGTCCAGCCCTCACAGTTCTCAGAGTTCGAACGCGAGTGGCGCGGACGTGGCTATTAACGAAGTGAATTCGACCGAGAGTCACATAGAAGAGGCGATCGAAGCTACGATTACGAGGTACGGAGGTAGTTCTGCGTCCTCCTTCCAAGAAGACTCTGTACCTGTTACTCCTAAGAAAAGGCATCGGGATGCAGAGAATGCATCTCCTGATAAATCGAGTGCAACGTCTTCCGACTTGCTCGAAGAGAAGCCCCTGAGTCAAATAGAAGTACAACCACGTCGTAAGAAGAAAATCGTGAAAGATCTTCGCGTGACGGTCACGAAATTACCTACAGAAAGTCACAGTAGCTTGGAGAAGGTGGAGAAGTTGGACAAGGCCGAGAAGGCTGACAGCAAAGCTGAGAAGAGTTCCAACGATTCGAAAACTACGAAAACTCGAGGAGAGAAGAGCGGCAAAGGTGAAAAGGTAGTCGCGGAAAAGTTAATAAAGACGGACAAAAGTCAGGATAAGGTGGAGAAAAGGGATATATCACCGGAACACGTTCGCCTGGAGAAAAATATAAAGGTCGACGCTGCAGAATTTAATGCTGCAGAGAGTTTCGACGAAACTGAAGCTGCGAATGAAACTAAACCATCGCAAAACAGTCTGAACCCTAATGTTCCAAATCCCTTAAATTCCTCAGCTGTATTAGTTTTGACCAAGAAGAAAATGAGACGACGGAAAGCTATAAATCGTACAGGGTTTCCAACGTTGAAAAAGAAAAAGAAGAGATCCTTGAACGCGAGCGAAACAGCAGATGCATCGAAACCTGTAGCTTTAGCCAGGGAAAATGGCACAGACGTCGTTGCCAATGGTAAAAATTCGACGAAAGAGGGAGCCGAGGATTCTTTAATGGAGAGCAAAACAGCCGTATTAAATACCGAGATACAGAACGTATTTTCTGACGAGCTTTCTATCAAACATACTAACAATAACGTCGTACAGAGCAAAGTTCAATCCAAAGCTGACGCGAATTCAAATCAGAACGACTCCGGTTCACCAAGACCAGAAGCAAATAGTCGAGTTAGGTCCGAAGAACTTTCCGAACCTCGTTCTGGTCAGTTGAGGGTTCGAAAGGATCTCGTGGAAACAGAAAGCGACAATGCATCGAACAAATTGTGTCCGGTTAAATTTGAAAAAATTCAGGATTCCAAACTTTACGATGAAAACGCACCTTTGGAAGAATCCCTCGAAAGATACAATGCAAATCAACGTATCGCCGAATTAAACGAGGAAAATGTAAAGAAACTTGAACGTGTCAGCTCCCAAACGAATATTAAAACAGAGCACTCTGGTTCGTTCAATGGTAGTCAGAAAAAGCGAAGGGGTTCCTCGAGTCCCTGCAATTTAACTCCCAGAAATATGAAACGTCTACGTAGTTCCGGCTACGATACGGAAAATGACATTATGCCTAACACCGATATCCTGAACGATGATAACGAGGTTGGAAAGAATTCGACGCATACTAGGAAAAAACAGTCTAGGTGGAAGAAACGATATTTACAGGGTGGTATCTTGCAGGAGTATGGTAAAGATTTCGAATCGAAAACACGGGGTACCATTGAGAATAGCAACTCTTCTGGGAAAAACAAAATCGTATGCGAAACTAACGATTCTGCGTCAGCAGCGTTATTATCTGCCACGTATCAATGCGGCAAGTTTCTGCGACAGAGAAAAATGCCTTTCCAGTTGCCATACGATTTGTGGTGGCTGCATACGCAATCTAGGTTGCCCAGCAGAGAATCAGTTCCATCTTGGAATTATAAGTAAGGATAAAATCTGCATGTTATCGAATATATTTCGTTATTTTCTCCAGTTTACACAACATTTTGATTTTCTCGTTTTTCGTTTATTGTTTCTTTGTAGGAAAATTCGTACAAATGTCTATTACGATGTGAAACCCACCACGTTGTACGAGGCACAAGCATGCGAGTGCAAGCCAGAAAGCGGCTGCGGAGATGACTGCATCAATCGCATGGTTTTCAGCGAATGCTCTCCTCAGCTATGTCCTTGTGGCGAAAAGTGTGAAAATCAGAAGATTCAGAAGCACGAATGGGCACCTGGTTTGCAAAAATTCATGACAGAAGATAAAGGGTGGGGCGTGAGGACTCAGCAGTCCATCAAGACTGGTGTTTTTATTCTCGAATACGTTGGAGAAGTTGTCTCGGAAAGGGAATTCAAGTCTAGAATGGCAACCAGGCACGTTTCGAACGTTTACAGTAGTTTTAAGTATGTTGAACATTTTTTTAACTTTGGTTTTTCTTATCCTGATATCTAATAGATACGCCAACGACACCCATCACTATTGCTTGCACCTTGATGGAGGTCTGGTGATCGACGGTCATCGTATGGGTGGTGATGGCAGATTTGTAAATCATTCTTGCGAACCTAATTGCGAGATGCAAAAGTGGAGCGTTCATGGTCTTCCACGTATGGCGCTGTTTGCTTCTAGAGACATCAAGCCAGGAGAAGAATTGACGTACGATTACAACTTTGCCCTATTCAATCCTTCTGAGGGGCAAGAATGTAGATGTGGTAGCAGCGCTTGCAGAGGTGTGATAGGTGGAAAGAGTCAAAGGGTTACAAAAAGTATTACTTCCATTCCGTCGCAATTAGAGCCGACAGAGAGACGATCGGTCGGAAGACCGAGGAAAAACGTACGAAAATCCAATACAGTACAATCCGTGAACTCGAAAGGCATTTGCAAATCCCGTAAAGTAGGCGATTCTAATTTAATTCATGCCCCCGTACTAAAACCCATGTCTCATCAGCAACGATGCTTTGCTCAGCAACATCATTGCTTTTTATTAAGAAACTTGGAGAAAGTTAGACGGGTCAAATCGTTGGTAAATCAAGTACAAATGCAAAATGGCAAGACGAAGTTCGGTAACGCGGCTACTGTGAAAGAAAAGGGTCCAGGCGATGCTAAGATACAATCTGATGCATTTTTCTCGCAATTAACTGCTCTGACTAATACAAATACAAGAACTGTGCGTACTCGGAGGCTAGCTCAAGCCCAGGATGATCCAGAAGTGCATAAAACTGCAAAATTGGCTAAGGTGTTGAAAGATCTATATAGTATCGTGGCGAATGCGAATGACGAGAACGGTCAATTACTATGTACGCCATTCATAACGTTACCTTCGAAGAGAAAGTTGCCAGACTACTACGAAAAGATATCCGATACTATAGACTTAACTACGATTGATCAGTGTATTGGTACAGGCCACTACAAAACCGCCGAGCATTTCGATCACGATATGATCAAGCTTTTCGACAACAATGTTAGATTTTTCGGAAGAACATCAGAAATAGGTATCGCTGCAGCTAGGTTGAGAAAATTATACTTAGGGAGTAAGCCTGATTTCGTAGATGCCATTACAGAGGCCACGGGTTGTCCACCTTCGCAAGGCTTTTTACCTCCTCGCGGTTCAACTGCGGGCGAAGAAGATGTCATTAGATGCATCTGTGGTTTGCACAGGTATATAAAAAGTATAATTTTATTGTTATCAATTATCGATAACTCCCTGTAAATATTATCTTATTATCATAGGGACGAAGGTTTAATGATTCAGTGTGAACGCTGTCTCGTATGGCAGCATTGTGATTGCGTTAAAGCTGACACAAGCATAGAATCTTATTTGTGCGAGAGATGCCATCCACGTCCGGTAGATTTGGAAATTCCGTTAGAGGGAGATGAAGAAGAGGAGGGTAAAAAACACTATGTCACGCTGATGCGTGGTGATTTGCAACTTAGACAGGGAGATACGGTGTACGTGCTGAGAGATACTCCTGAGAAGCATACATATAAAACTATTCAGAAACCTGATTACGAACAAATGGACATATTTAGAATCGAAAGACTTTGGAAGAATACAGAGTAAGTTGTTTTGCGTGGATTAATTTGTTGGAAACATTTGGGAATCTATTACTAATAATCAGTGGTTTTCGTGATTTGATAGAGGTGAAAGATTTGTGTTTGGCCATCATTACTTGAGACCACATGAGACGTATCACGAACCAACTAGAAAGTTCTACGAGAACGAAGTCGTGTGCGCGCCACTGTACGAAGCGGTACCATGCGATTTGGTTGCTGAACGATGTTGGGTTCTTGACCCCCATACGTACTGTAAAGGTGGTTATTTTCATTTTTCTACCCTTAGGCATAATTGTTCTTTTGCAAAATATTGTATTTGTTAATCCTTCCTTGTTTTTTGTTTCTTTTCTTTTTTTAAACTAAGGACGACCCGTCGGTTCCACGCCAGAGCACACTTACGTTTGCGAATATCGCGTCGATCGTGCTGCTCGATTATTTACAAAGGTTGCCAGAGCTAGGCATCAAGTTTGCACGAAACCTTATGCATTCGAAACCTTTCCACAGCGTATTAAACATTATCGTACATATTTGGTAAATATTGAATGCATATTCTTGAGAAAAAATAATACGAACAGAGATTGAAATTTGTTTGAATTACAGCCTCATAGTCTCGAAGGTATTCAAGTGGGAGTTAAGATGAACAAAGAGAAAAAGAAAGCAAATAATCAGGATATCGACACTAATCACAAAGCAGAGTCAAATGAGAATACGAAAACGCACATGAAGGATCAACAAAAGTCTTCGAGTAAAGGTAGACGGCGATCGAACGAAATTTTACCTATTGCAACACCCGCCACATCGTATGCCCAGGTAAGAATCGTTCTATTCTTAATCAATACCATGTTTCAGTCACAATCCTGGGCAGTTTAATCTTTCTTATTTTGTACACATCGTATTAACATATATTATATTGGTCATTTACAGAGAGAAGAGCAAAGAAGAAGATTGAACAACATTCTGATCGGTCTGTTACAAAAGATGCCGAATAAAAAGGATCCTTTGGACTTGTCCTTTTTACTAGAGAGGAACAGGCGAAATCGCAAAAGGCCAGGTGGATTAAATCCGTGACATTGGATTATACATGAACGATAATGAGGCATTATCGATACGTATATGTGTGATGTGCGTGCATAGACACACGCATATTAACAAATGCACGCTCGCACATATAGGTACACACTCACATACGTTCACACTCATTTACACACAGGTAATATGTGCCAGTGCTAATCTCCATTGCAGTCAAAATCTGTAATCAAAGTGATCGACCGATCTATTATTTCGTTTTCGCTATACGTAATCGATGTCATTTAATCCGTTTGTATAAGGAAAACGATGAGCAACGCGGTTTCTTCTCCTTACACTATGACCCGTCCATTCGTATAATTTAATCTTAAACGTTGAAAGCTACTCTTCTCGAAGGACATTGTATCAATCGAGATCTTTTTTATATGTTGTTTTTACATGTACGAAACTATGGAAAATTGTAGGGTACAGATTTTCTATAGTTTTTTTTGGCATCGTTTTGGGTATTTTAAGACTACTTTCTTCGCTTGTGCTGAAAGATAGTGTCGAGAGAGATAAAAAAAAACCATGAAAATAGAGGTTAGAATCAAGTCGAGAGAAAAATATAGCGATCTTCGATAAATTTTTTTGGGATATTTCAGGTGTTGTCGCGTGAAATTTAGCGTAAGTATTTTGATCGTAGAGGGGAAGTGTTCGTTTTATTTTGCTTTTTCGTAAAACGGATCGGCTCAAATCGAGAGAATCAGGTCCCGTACGTGGAACAACGTATCTGAGAAATTGGATCTAACGAGAGCTATTACTTCTAATATAATTCTAATATAATTAGAATCGCGAAATTGTATAAAAGTAATTTGTAAATTTCTTTCATATAGTGAATACACTTAAGTGTACAAATTATATATTTACTCGGGATTGAGGAAAATGAAAACGGCACATCGTAAGTGAACAGTGAATTATTACGAAAAAAAAAATCGAATACATGCGAGGCTTTATTGCACAAAAAGTACCATTATATTTTTCATAATCCCAGTGTTATTTGAATTAAGTGTAATATATAGGTTTTTAAATTAATAGATAAAAAATACTTTACTAACATATTTAATTTATTAATTATCGCAATCGAGTATAGCTGATTACTGCTATAGCGACGAATATACGCAGGATTTCGTATTTATTATTACATTATACAGTTAGTAAAATACATATTATTGAAAGCTATTTAATATGTATAAGTCTTATTTACACGATATATTTCTACGTTTTTTGCACAGTGTTGGAGACGTTTTAATCGAACGAAAATGGTACTACGATTACTATCCCATTTTGATTTATTTTTCGACGTAACACGGATACATACCAATGTAGCGTAATTACGTCACAAGATCGCATGCAATGGATCTTTTTATTAAGCATGACAAACGGGGGTACCTATCTTTGTACTAAATAGAAATTTATCTAATTGAACGTAGAATTTTAAATTCTAATTTGCCTCTCAGGAGACGCTTGTGTATGGGGTTTTACAAATGATATTCGAATTTTTTTCAATGTTAACCTTTTCCCCCTTTTACGTAAGAGCGAGATTGATAGTACAATCGTCTGGAATCTTCTAGACTATCGATAGGTGTCTCGAACTAAAGGGTGATGTTTTCTGTGGAAATAAATCGCAAAAGTTTGATATTATTTTGAATTGTAAGGAAATTATTTTAACGGATCATGGTTTTCTTCTGTACAAGTCAGGAAAGAAATATCGTAGAAGAGCTTAGGGTTTACCGATAATCCTGCATGATGAGATATCTGCGCAATTACACGGAATGCGTTACAAATGTCATTAGATAAACTGCATTGCGTACTACATGTACATCACTTTGAATTAATTTAAACTCGTATTCGTAGATTAAACACGGTCAACATGGTCGATTACGTTGACGATTACATTAAGCGTGCGTGAAGACTGAATTACTGTTACAGGATATTTCTAGCAGGTAATTGCGCTGATCAAATCTGGGTTGTAAATAATTTAAACTCCAAATAAATAGAAGATATTTTTTATTTTTACGAATAAGTTTGTACACTTCTGTCAACAAGTAAATTCTCCGTATTACGGACTAATTCTGCGAAATTATTCTTATTTGACATTCGTATTATGAAAAACAAATTTTTGTTCGTCGACTTATGGTTTAACGTAAAATTATACTTTATTATTTGATCTTGGTCGACTTCGAATCGTAGGTAGTGTGCAATGACAGAGCATCTTCGTATCTTTCAATTTTTCATTCTTCCAACATTGTCATTTTTCTTTTCTTTTTTTCCCTTTCTTGTGCATCGTTCAATGCTCGAGAAGCACCTTAATTCGAAGTCTCGCAAACTGTACAAAGTATTTTAGAAAAAGGAGGTACAAAGACAATCATCCTGTAACTATAAAATAACAAGCATAAAATAAAACCGGTACTATGCTTCGTTCCTAAGTTTGTTGCAGAAGAGAGAAAGAGAGAGGAAAGGTGATATGTAAGTGAAGCGAAACAAAGAAAGGAGAGGGAAGGAGAGACAAGGAAAAAATATATCGATGAGAATGGAAAAGTAAGAAGGAACAGGAGGAAGTACGTTGGGTAACAATAGCACATCCTTGATCGTAGAGAAACGTTATAAAGTATAAGATACCTTATTGGAAAACAATCTTAGAATCTGACCAGTTCAATAAAATGCGCGCACATATAAAATCAAATCCAATAATAATTTATTCATGACACGATTTCATGTTTTGTACATTGTCATTAGTATAGAAAGATAAGTCAAAATCATATACAATATCACTCTCGTCCCCGTTTTGTTGAGAACGAATATTTTTTTTTCTTTTCTTTTTATTACATGATACTTTATTATCCATTATTAATATATAAACAGACTTCCCGTAAACGTTCCGTGTAATACGTTTGAAAATCTGTACATATTTACACGAGTTTGTTCCGAGAGCGATAATTCATTTGCAAGTATTTCAATCTTAATGCTAATTGCATAATGTACCCATACGTGACATTCTTCCTCTTGATCGTTTTTTTTTTCCTTTTTTTTTCCTTTTTTCCGGTTAAAGGCGTTACAAGACGTTATTATACGTTACCCCCTTTTACTCATTTTAAACACTACGTATGTAATATACGTTTTCCGCCATTACGTGCTTTCTCACATATTAATAGGTCAATCTCCAATCGCTTTTATATAGCATTATTTCATTTAGTCATGCATTTCTTAATGCAAAACAATTTCATGTGGTGCATGTGTAACGGTGCCTTCACTCGACAAAATCTAGATTGTTGCTCGAGCTATAAAATCGCGATAACTTTGGAATTCGTACATTAAAAAATATACGAACAAAAAAAGTTGTGAATATATTGTCGTGGAAAAATTTATCCATCTATTTGCGTGTGATCAAAACCAATATTCCGGTATTTGAAAACACAATGACCAGGAGCTTTCCATATACCCTCGACATTTTCGCGAGTGACTATATTCCACTGTGGAATTGTTAAATAAAGCAGGTATTGTGCTTTTCACTCTGTCTGCCTGAAATAAGTAAATACACACAGTGTTGTAAGATAAGGACGATAACGTAATATGGATAAAAAGAAAAAAAGAAATTTGTATTAAGCAATTTCACCTTTGCGACGAATATAAATCTGTTATCGAACACGGTCATCCGCTACAATTATCTCATGAAAACGAAACTATTTACTCACCTTACTGTTCCACTTTTGTGATACATATATATCCTGGTGGATTATTGTTTATTTCCAGTTTGTCCACTGGTTGTTGTAGTTTGTCCGCTCGGTTGCTGCTGATCCCAATACTGATTATAATACTGCTTATTCCAACTACTCCAGTTTCCATTGCCGTAATCTTGCTTATAACTGCTTTGATTATACGATGCTTGTCCGTAGCTCTTCCAGGGACCCCATGGTTGTGATCCCCAATTACTTTGTTGGCCCCATCCTTCTTGAGACTGACCGCTTGCCCAATTGCCTTGCTGATTCCAAACGGACTGTTGTGATCCTTGATAATTTCTTAAAGCAAAAAAAGAAAAAACGAACACGTGTATATACAAATAAAGTATCGATAGTGAAAAATAGAAAGCGAAAATATAATTACCGCATTGGAGCCCTTGCTCGAGAACCTTGAGTAGAAACCAGAACTCGACCTCTGTCATTTCCTCCTCTTCTGTCAGCATTACCGCCCCTTCTATTCATTCTACGATGAACAAGTGGAATAGGCACACCTCTTCTCCTTCGTGGCATTGGATGACCATAACCACTTCTGTGTCTCATATGTCTTCCTCCACCTCCTCCACCATTTCCTCCTCCTCTTTGTTGCCGATCTCTCCATCCCATATTACCACCACCGCTACCACCACTTCCACGCCAAATTGGGTTACGATTTCTATCAGAATCTGCATATATACATTTTTTTTTTTAAAGGAATTTGTTTTTTGTTTCATATTTCGTTAATTTCTTAGTATTATCGTTCTTACAATTATTTCGCCTGTCACGATAATCTCGACTGTCTCTGTTGTCGCGATTACTCCGCCCGTCGTTTCGGCTTTCATGGGCACTATCTGATCTCGCATCGACTCGTGCTCGTTTACTCGCTTGTCGTTCACTGTAGCCAGCTTCTTTTGCTTCTGTATTATACTTTTGTATAAGCTTTCCACCCTCCTCTTGGTCGAGTTCGAGCCAATTGACAGCATCGAAAGATTCACCAGCAACCGGAGCTCTAAAACTCGCTGAAAAAATACACTATGTGTTATAGCACATAAAAAAAAAGTAGCAAAGCTTTAATTAGAATTTACCTTTCATTTCTAGAAGCATAGAATTTGTAATTTCCTTGCCATCGATTGGTTTGTGTTTCATTGTACGCGACTTATATTCTTCCTCTGATGGAACTATAACTACTGCTTTCCGCTGGTATCCACAAAAATTCTTCATTTTACGTCTTTGTGCGAAGGGATATACGTTTGTCTGTAATCGATTGAATATAAACCGTGAAATTAACGTTGAATAGAGTCGCGCCTCTTAAAATCGAATCCATACCTGATCTAGAATGTAATTACGTCTTCTAGTTGAAGCCATTTCGATCAATCTGTCTAACGCATCGGTACATTTATCGATAAGTACCTTCCATTGTCCATCGTATTCTTCCTTGTAAGATAATCCAGGATCCTGGAAAAATATTAATTATTAAAAAACATCTATAACTATTCAATGGCATATTGTAGGACGTATAGCACGTACTTTCATTTTATTAATTAAACCACTAAGCCCCAAGATATTGTACATTTTCTGAGGATGCTCAGCCGTATATTTCGTTACCCAGGTAGTTTTCCCGCAAGCAGGTAATCCGCACATCATTATTACTTCACATTCTTCTTTCTTTTCTGGTCTCCGTGGACCAGGTATTTTATACTGAGCCTCCACATTTCCGATCGAAACATAATCGGGCAAAATTTCCTCTGTCCATGGTGTCTCTTGACCAAAGTTGCAAGCAAAGCTACAATTTTTACTCAAAATGTGCGGAAACAGTGGTTTATCACCTAGGTCTACTTTAGGGATACTAAATGCTGTGCCTTGATCTTTTCCATTAACCGTGTACGATAATATGATATCATCGGATGTTGCGTCGAAATAACATCCAATCACGTCGTCTTTTCCAAATTCAAGTCCGTAATCTTCGTACTGTTTATTTGTCAATTTCTTGCCGGTACTGCTGTATCCAAAACTAAAATTTTCTTCTCCAAGTTGCATCGATGTATATGGAGTAGACCAACCAATGCGAAGCACATGCGGGTGTTCTTCGCTTCCTGCACTGATGGCGCAATGTTCCACTATTTTTGCTTCATAGTAAACTTTTCCACAAAGAAAACCGTATGATGCTCTTGCGCCAGCCCACATGTGCGAAAATCCGTCATTGTGCATAGGTGTAGCGGTAAAAAATCCATCTTTATCGATAACCAGATTCAAATCAGAATCGTCTAAAACAAAATAATACATTTTTTTAAACAATTACCTAGACATTCGCTTTATATAACTCGGTTATTTAAAGAGACGTGATTTAATTGTTTTCGTTCACATGTCAACATACACCAAGATAAAATTAAAGCTGAGTCGTCGATTTCTGGTTCGTTTTCCGTAAGAACGAGTGGCGGTGAATTATGACGATCTTCCAGTGGACTAGGAGACCTTTTCCGCTTTCTGTCGCTGACGACATCATTCGTATCTCGTTCTTTCATATCTACATCTGTATCTTCTTCGTGTTTTATTTCTGACATTTCTATATCCTTTCCACGTAAATGAAAATAGGTCAATGATTAAAAATAATATTTCCTGTAGGTACAGTAAGATTTTCATGTAACGAAATGTAGAGGACGTAATAGTTTCGAAAAGCATCCGCGATCTCAAACGTGTACTGAAATAATAAAAAAAAAAGAAAAAAAAACTTAACTATATTCCCAATTGTTTTAAATTTGAAATTCAACATTTAAAACATTTGTATTTAAATATTTCACTTCTTTCAACTGCAGTCCTCTACATTTTACTGAGATCGCGGATTATACCGGATAAAGTACACAGCAGACAAAGCCAATGAACATTGTACAAATAAACAAGGTATAATATTTCAGGAGTTACTACAGAATTAATGCTACTCTATAGGGTAACTTAAAGCTAAGATGCAGAATAGCATATATTTTGAAATTAAAAATAGGTCTTTTTAAAATATACCTGTGCATCTTGTTTCTCATCAATATTACTGTCCACTTCCTTTTCATTACCAGATAATGCATCTTTGTCCTCCAAGGATTCATCCTCATCTTTTGATTGATCATTTTCATTAATATCTACATCTTGTTCCTCTTTAAGTGAATCATTTGCTTGTTGTTCTGTTTCAGGAATGTCATTACCAGATTCTACAGTATGTGCACTATCCGTAGGTTCTATATTTTCCTCATGCTGGATAGTTTCATGTTTTGTGTCATCTGATTTATCACATGCGTCGGTAATTACATTTTCTGTATCATTTTTATGTACACCTGAAGCAGTACTTTCACTTTCTTTCGTCACATCGATGTTTTTCGATATTTCTCGAACGGATGTAATTACTGTCGCGAGTTGTTGATTTTGATCCATGTCATTTTTATCATCTGTTGATTTTTTTGGAGTTGAAGCATCTGTAGCATTGCTACTTTTAACAGGTGTTTGTACAGGTGATACTTGAGAGATTTTTACCTCATTTTCATTTTTATCACTCTCTGTAACATCTGTATTTTTCGTTTGATCTTCTTGTGTAACTTCCATAGAGTTAATATCTTCCTCCTCTATACTTGGCAATAAATCTTTCGCTTCTTTCTCCTCACTTTTCTTAGGTGATATAAGTTGCTCTTTCTCTACAGCAGTTTCTTCTTGAATTGCAGGTTCCTGCACAGCAGCTTCCTCTTGTGCAGCAGCTTCTTCCTGTGCAGTTTCTTCTTGTATAACATCATCCTGCAAGGCAGCATCTTCCTGCAAAGCAGATTCTGATGCTGCAGGTGATGATTCGCGAGACATATCATTTTGATCTGACTTTTTTGGAGATGTTCTCCTCCTAGAATATGAAACTCTGGAAGTTCTTCTCTTTTTTGGTGTAGGTTCTTCCCTTGGTGTAACAGGGGCAATTTTAGATAATCTACTAGATTTTTTTGGTGTCTGTGGTACTTTTGCTGATTTTGATGATTTCTCATCATTTTCTTGCGTAGTATCATCATGTGTATTCTCTGTATTGGCATTTGTTTTCCCTTGATTCACTTCTACAATTAAAAAAAGAATACAGTTATGTTGCAATAGTATAATGCTTAAAAATGTACCATTACAATTATACTAAATTGTACATTTAGATAAGGCATGCTATACAATTCTATTTTAATTACATTTTGAAACAAATAGACGATAAGGTAATTAATACATTTGCGAAAAAAAAATTTATTTGCTCCAAAACTGATATAAGGCAGATGTAGTGGCGTCGCGCGTACAATTCGCACGTAAACAGAAGAAAGGCGCGCATAGTTTGCGCTTGCAGAACGTTGAAAATATCGTGGAAAAGTCTTTTCGCGACAACTGACTATTTTCGAAAATGACAAATAGGTTATCTTCCTCTATTTTAAGATAATTTAACGGTGAAAAAAAAATAGCAGAAAGCGACGAGGGAATTATTACCGCCTGATTTGAATGTTTGTCAACAATGGAATACAAGAATATGCAGGTTGTCGGATGAAAATTGACATGCCTAAAAGAATTCGGAGTGGTACAAGATAAGAGCATGCAAAAAGTGAAACTTACGGTTTGCATTTTCCTCTTCTAAAGCCTTACGAAGTCTCTCAACAAGCACTGACTTGACGCCTTTCGTATCAAGTCCACGCTGTCCAAGTTCTATCCGTAATTCGACCACTTTCAACTTTTCCAGATCCATCGCGCGCTATATCTTACGGTTTCTTTTAATTCACGCACTTTTATTCAGCGGAAAATCTTACGAAAAGCCCATACACGCGCCAGTGACCCGCGTTAAATATACAATATGGCGATACAACTGCAAACAACGCGTTACGTGTTGTAAATGGATTTTATTGGTCAATGTGGCATTTATTTGAACTAACGCCAACTTCACTGCTAATGGAATTATTTGTTCCCATTGCATTGGTATACCATGACAATTCTTATTGGTTGCCTTAAGGCGGGATTGCGTTTTATTCGTCGAGGGATTATCTACGCACACGAGATTCGTAGAGACCGCCAGTTGCGTAGCAAAGCATATACACGGGTTATAGGATTCATCGCAACTCATCAGTTGGCGAAGTTGATGGAACGAACCAAGGAAAAGTAACCTTATCGCTAATTCTCACTAGTTGATTATTTTACAGTAAGGAAAGAATTTTCCGCTGTGCACGCCCTTCCTTTTTTTATTCGACGTTTCAATACGTGCAACTACCCAATCGTCGAATGAATCGGTGTATTCTTTAAGATAGCGTCATCAATCCATATAGAATCTCGCGTTCACCTCATAGTCGTGAATGTTTATCAAAAACTTATCAACTTTCTGTATTGGTTTCTAATTTCCCTCACCGTACATCATGAACGCGATAAACGTGAATTGGTTGCATTCGGTAGAAGGAGAATCGTTGATGCATCATTTTTATGTAAATACGTCGAAGAAAAGGAGATTTTACGGTAAACAGTGATGTCGAGAGGAAAGATATTTTGTTCGATAGAATCGTTCGATAACGTTTCATTCTTGAAAAATCTTTTAGGTATTCTCGAAAGACCGCCTCTACCATCTTCCATAGAAGAAGTTACATACAAAATTTTCATGATTGGTAGATCTGGGGTAGGGAAAACATCCGTTGTAGGTCGTCTTGCTGGAACATTAGAATCCAGTAATTATACGGAAACTAATGGGATAAAAAAGACAAATGTATTTTGGCCGGTTAAGATATGGGATAAAGTTGTTTTGTTCAAATTACAGTTTTGGGATACTTCTGAAACAAGTATTAAAAAATACAACCACATATTGCCCGTATGTAGGATAATTAGGAGGATTTAGAAGAGTAGAATATTAAAGGATCAGATTGAATCTCAACCTATCAATTATTATTTAAATTTTTAGGCCTGTAAAGATAAAGTTGATGCTATATGTTCTGTATTCTCCTTTGATGATTCAGCAGGGTTTAATGATGTTCCATACCTGATGAATACTATGTCAGCTATAAAAGAGAAACCAGCAAATATAGTAATAGGAACAAAGTAATTTATTCAGCAGAGTTATTCTCTTATTTTCTTTATGCCTAAGGTGCAATTAACAGGGTGTTGAAATTTTGTAGATTTAAACCATGGTCCAGTTCTGCAATAGAAGATACACGGATAAAAGAGTTTGAGGATAAGTGGAAAGTTAAAGTTATCAGAGTTGATATAAATAAGCTTTCTGCAAGGTCTGAAGTATTTGATTGTTCTTATCAGTTGAATGCTATATGTAATATACTGTGGAATAGAGATAAAGAATTTATATCTAAGCAAATGGGACAAAGTTGAGCAACTTGGTATCAAATTTTTAAGATGCCCGCGAGAATTCTTTTTTACCTGCATTTTAATAAAAATGATTTTTTTTATGATTTCGTATTGATTTCTATTTCATTTTTTTTTTCTTTTTTTATACCTAGACGGTAGTAAGTTAGAAACATTGACCGCAGAATAAAAAATGCTGTTAACGTAGTTTTCTGCTGCGACTTTTGGCGGGTATTTAACAACAGAGAGTTGGTAGCACTTGTATACAACTTCACAAGAATCAGGTGTTTGCTGGTGGCGGCAAAGTTAGGTGTATGTATGTTAATTCATGTCTTTCGTTTTTTGCAACAAGTATCGACACCCACTTCGGATTGTAAAAAGTATATGCCCAGGTACGTTGCGTCGTATCTATTTTTTTCACGAAAAAATGAGAAAATAGTAGTTGCTAAAGCAACGCCTAAGGATCGGCCTTTAGGTTATAACAGCATATTAACGTACAATTTATACATATATATTTTTCTTTGACGATAGTTATTGTTAATTGGAGAATGTTTCGAAAGTATTCGTTTATTTATCAGTTTAGTCGTTATAATAATATTTCATCCGTTATTTTGTAACGATATCAACGATATCACATTGACGTGTAGCGCGCGTAAAACAAAATGGTGTAGGATAGTTCGATTCGAACGAAAGCGTGTTGCTGTAACGTTTACGATCGTACACACGTGTACGTTTTGAAAATTCCATTTTTAGATGATAAGAAAAAACGTTCTGCTAATAATGGAAGTGGCATTGGCTACCGAGTTTATTTGGTACGTGTATAGATGGTTCCGCAGTTTTGGTAAAAAAACTTGGAACGCCCGCAGAGCAGAGAAAGCGAACGTTTGCAAATCAAAACAAAACATATCAAAAGTGATGTTTTTTTCGAACGAAGCTAGCCTTTGCAGGGCGCATATCATTAGCGAAGAACCTTGTCTCAGGGACAGTTGTCCTGTTCGTTATTTGAGGTAATTCCTGTGATTGTCCGACGAGTTTAGAGAACACTGAATGAACGTAAAATTCTGTTGATGTCGTGTAACGTTATAGAGAGGTGGAAAGTTACATAAATCGAGCGAAACGAAATTTGGACGTTTGTATGTACACGCTAACTTGCCAATTGCTATTGAATGCCATCGTGAACGCGCACAAACGAGGAGTGCTCGTTAGAATAATAATGGATCACCGCATGGCTTGTAACCAAGAAATGCAAACAGGATTGTTTTACCACAACGGTACCTAACAGTTGGATCATTAATCATCGACGATATTTAGTTCGATCCCTCGGGTCAAGCGTGGAAATTACGTTTATTTCAGGTGTCCCGATCAGATTGGACGATTTGGGTGTTTTGATGCATCACAAGTTCGCGATCGTGGACAACGACATTGTGATCACGGGTAGTGTAAACTGGACGATGTCAGGATTCTTTGGAAATTTCGAACACCTGCTGGTGACTAATCATTGCGTTCTGGTACAGCCGTTCGTCAACGAGTTCGACAAGTTATGGAAAATATTCTCAGAATCTTCGGAAAAGTCGCAACAGTCGGTGCAGCATCCCTTGATCGACACCAATAGTCAATAATTTGGTAAGTGTTTCTTTATCTTTTTGCTATTTTTCATCTGGAATATACTCCCCGAGTTGCTGGTACCTGATATCGAAACGAAAGAGTTTCTCGAGAGCGCGATGTGGGTTTGACGTCAAAGAAGCTGAAAGAGAGGTCGTAAAACTTAAACGCGTGTTAGCGGTAGGAGGTATAACAACGTATGCAGAAATACTCGGGAGATAGGATGCTCGTGGTATCGGTCAACACGTGTGAAAGAGCACGGTGCAGCCAAGGAACGTTTCTCTGGACAGCACAGGTCGACACGATACGCCGCCGCGCGTCTCGACGGGACGTGACGCTGTTCTCATCGGCCGATAAAAGTGGAACATTGTCCGTATATATAAATAGGTTAGCCTGTATGAAAATAGACGTCGGGCTGTTGGACCGGAGGATCGATGACGAGATCCCCGGCGACGAGCCGTCCGTTGCCTCAACTTTCTTTCTCTTCCTCCCTCTCCCTCTCCCACCCCCTCTCTCTATTATTATCTCTCTCTCTCTCTCTCTCTCTCTCTCTCTCTCTCTCTCTCTATTATTCTCTCTCAACGTTGGAAATTCACGGTTTCGGTATTGTCGTCACACTTCTCCACGACGTTTCCCATTTTTTTTTCTCTCTCCTTTATTTCCACTTAGTTCGTTCCGTGCGTACGTAAGGATTATGTAATAGTTCATAATCGTACGATAGAAAGAGTTACTGAATCATAGGTTCGAGTATATCAAGGTATAACATTATTCTCTCGTCATTCGATATTGTTGCATCCACGTGTAAGCGCACACGTTCTCGCACGAGGCGAATACGTTTGCGCGTTGTATGAAAAGCGTGTAGCTTGTGAAAGCAAACGATTAAGAATAGCGTACGATGCGCGGAAATAGTATCGTGCAATGCCTAAAATACGCATTGTATCCAGATACGTTAAAAGCCGGATGCACGTTGGCGCAGCTTGACGTTTGCTAATCTCCTTTCTCTGTATCCCACGTCCCACGTCAATGGTAGGAGCCTATTGATATTTAGGAAAATTAAAACCGTTCACGTTGTTCCTCGCATTTCCTCGATCCAGAACACCGTTTCGAAACACGGCCGCGAACGATTCCGCGAATCGTTTGAGTCGTGTGATAAATTTTCCGATTCCACTTTGGTTCCCACCACCAACCGCGAATAGGTTCGAAGAAATCTGTACATATTACGCGCGTATCTTTCCCAGTAAATTCGTGTTGTTTCGTTGCTAGTAAAAAAAAAGAAAAGAAAAATTAGTTTATTCGTTTTTCTCGAAGCATCTTTCGCTTTCAATTTTTTATTCATCTTCGACAACGAAGGTACGATTAGATATATAGCAAATAAGTACAACACTCGAGGAGAACTCGAGAAAAATAGGCGTCTCGTAGGTCAAGGGTGTGTCAAATCGGACAAGTGGCACGTTCGCGATGCCCGCGAGAGTCGCAGATTCGAGAAAAGGAAAAGGTTAAAGGTCAAGTATTCCTCGATGGGTAGGTACTCTTAGTTGCTGCTGCTCTCTTTTCCATTTGCAGTCGCTGGGATAGAAGGACAACAAGAAAGGAAAATGTTTCGTATACAGGTAGCGGTTTCGCTCGTTAAAACTTTGCGGAACACGGAACAAAATGCGAGACGAACCATCTATCCTTTCTTCGCGACCCTTTCAACCTCCCTCAGGGAATCAGATTCGTTTTAGCAAGCGAGCAGTTTCATTTTGTCACGCTGTTCGAATATTTTATTTTCAGGGAGAGAGAGAGAGAGTGAGAAAAAGAGAGAGAGAGAGAGAGAGAAAGAGAGAGAAAATACTATCCTCGATAGACTATATTGCAATTATTTTTAATGCATTTATTTCGACATCGTTTATATAGAAAACATTGCTTCGCGTTAACGGAGGCCTAACGCGTTTTTAGTAGTCGTTGCACATTTCTTCCCTTTAGTTTCTTCGTTCTCTACAACTGACAATTGTGTATGTTCTACCAGTTACAAATTTCATACACGTAGGGGAAGAATTGCGCATTATTACGTATATATAACCTGCTGGTTTTTTTTTTTTTTTGGTAAGATAGATCTACCAAATCGTGTATCATCGATCTCTTCTATTATTATTCGCTCCTTCTACCCATAAATTGCTAGAAGAATATATGCGCGCTATGTTTATGCATACGCTCTATCGCTTAATGACACTAAATACCACTTAATTTCTGTTCGAGTACTTCTAAAATTCGCTTCATCGTTCATTCAGGAACGTTTAGAACATCCGTTCCCGTTTTCTTTCAAGTGAGAGATTCTATTTTTTATCCTTTCTTCTTTTTTTTTTCTTTTTCTTTACACGTTTTAGTAGACTCGATGGAACGGAACGAAATCCTTCGATTCCACGCAAGGCCTCGTACAGTGACCCCTACCGGTTACCGTTCGTTAGACTATATATAATTATCATAATGTAATAAATTACTAGGAAATCCGCAGTCATTATTGTCTCTATAGTCGACACCGAATAACACCGATCGCAGTTTACGCTCGCGTTCGCCGCAGTCTTAACGAGATTTTTGTTTTTGTTTTTTTGTTTTTTTGTTTTTTTCTTAGTTTTTATCACATTCGTTTCGTAATTCTTTACGTGGAAAAATGGGAGAGAATCGCCCGTGTGTGGAGTCTCGCGGGTTCGTCGCACTCGTCGTAATTTTCGTAGAGATCTTTAGGCAATTCTCGTCTCGAAGCTGTGTTCCACGCGAAAGGAAGTGTACGAAAGTGGCTGGTACGTGAATATATATACATCGTGCCTGTGTATATACGCACATACATTTGTCGATAATTGGTCCGCTCGTAGAGAAGAATGATGCTGTAGGAGTCAGAGCGAGAGAGCGGGAGAGCGGGAGAGCGGGAGAGTGAGGCGGGGAGAGAAAGGAAAGGATGAAGGAGAGAAGAGTGTAGGTGGAAAATGACGAAGAGGATAGAAGATGGTACGAGAGGAGAAGGGGGATGACGGGAGGGATTTTGACCACACGTTTTCGCGTTCGTATCGGTCATCGTTCGAAATTCAACGCGAAAGTGTGGAAGCGACGAGGCGCTCGTTCGTATCGAAAGAGTCATGGCGAATTCGTCGCCGGTCTTTCGAACGTTGCTTTGGCACATTCAACAGGGGACGGAGCGTTGCTTTCATCGCGGGTGGCGTCGAAGCCACCGAAACTGCACTTTCGTTCCTGACGATCGCTTCTGAGGCAAGGTTCGCTAGAAGCTTTTACCATCTCTCACATACTCTCTGTCCCGAGGCTACCGACGAAAGCCGGCTCGGCGATGTCCGAGTCGCACTGCATCACCCACTCCCAGATCCTCTTGGTCACTACTTTCTGATCGACCGTTGTTTCCAGTCCATAACTGTTCAGAAGCTTCCTCAGCCTGTTCTTGTTCTCGTCAACGTTCCGCTGATCGTCCAGAATCGTGTCTAAATACAGTAAACTATCTCCTCGCCTCGCTATACCCTCGCTAGCATCTACCAACGTGGAAGTAGCGCTGTGGCTGATTTTGTTCACGCACCACGAGTCTTTCAGATACTTGTTGATTTCCGTCACATGCGGCCTCTTCTCAGGCTTATGCTCGAACGTTCGCCTAAAGTATCTTAGTAACCTAGGCGTGAATCTTCTGAACGTTGGCGGAACTTTGGTCGTTCTCCTCTTCAACCACCTTTGAAATGCCGAGTAGTCTGGATCTTGAATAAGATCAGCCGTCTGCCACGGTGGATTCCCCGTTAGACAGACGAACAGGACGATACCGAATTGCCAGCAATCGGCGCTCCTCTTGCACGCGTACCTTTCGTTCTTCACGATCTCGTAGATCTCTGGAGGTTGAAACGGCAACCAGGTGCAACGAATCTTGTTAACCAGAGTTCCTTCGCGCCTAGTGCAGCCGAAGTCGCACAGCTTGATCTTGGACATGTCCAACGAGAACACCAGCACGTTTTCAAGTTTGATGTCTCGATGCGCCAGCTGCTTCGAGTGAATGAAATCAAGGGCGGAGCAGAGCTGACTCGCGATCCTCTTGCACGCTTCCTCGCTTAATCCTCCAGCCCTTACGTTACCCGCGAGATCACCATAAGGGGCGTATTCTTGCGCGAACACGAAGCACTTCTCCGCTTTGAACGCGACCGCATACGAGCACAGAATATTCGGGTGTGGGCTCAAATGGTACGAGTAATGAAACTCGCGAAAGAAGTCCTTCTCCGTGGTTAATTCTTGGTGGACGGCTTTCAGGACAACCCTCGTGCGCGTGGCTCGATGAGTTGCTAGTAAAACTTTCGCGAAACTCCCCTCCCCGAGCGTCTTCTCCACTTCGTACTCCTTGGAAAGCTCGAGCTCCTCCAGGGGAACCTCCTGCACTCTGTGTATTCCGGACTCTTTTTTCTCGTGTAGTTTCATCTGAAATTAGAAAGGGGACACTTTGTTAACGATAACCCTGACAATCGATCGATCGGTTTTACTCTCTCCTACTCTAACCCCCTCCCCAAGTTTTTCTTCCGTGTAATCGTAACGTCCGAGGAAAAAGTTTTTCCATTCATTCTCATGCACACGACTTGAGCTGCTGTCGTGGAGTTGCTCGTACAGCTAATCAACCGCGAAACACGTTTAGCACTTGGATGGGCTTTCGTCATCAGAGAGGGCATTGCACTCTACCTTTCTCTTCCGATTCAAGAATTGCCCTTGCCCTTGCTCGTTTAAACGTTATCGAGACAGCAGAGAATTACATTTTCTTTCAGGAGACAATTAATCCCTTCTTAACAATGATATTTCTTCTCGTTACGAAGAGAGTTTCTCGTGGAAGTTTCTCGTGGAAAAGTAACCGTTGCTGAAACAATCAGGGGGTTGTTTCTCTGAACGTTGAGAACACGGAATGTTTTCATCAACAATTAAATAAGAAATTAGAAGCTCGAGAAATAGAAGAAGAGTGGCGGCTGTGGGCCGTGTAGGCGAAGGACGAAATACTGGGCGGAGTGACGAGGGGAGAACGCCGGAGGTTGGCCGGGTGAACCCAGGACCTTTTGAGCTGCCTAGATCAATAGGAAGGATTTCGCTGCGGCAACGCGCGTCAAACCGTTCTGTTATCGTACCTCTGCCGTCTTACGATTCCCCGATTCAGATTAAAAGCGCACCAACCAGGCAAAAGAGACGGAACGATTCGTGGAAGTATTTCGTTTCGAGAAAAATTTATCGATCGTTTCGAGCGCCACACCGCTCCGTTCCACCCGGTTCGCCAGGCACTTTTCTCTGTCGGTGATTCACTTTGTGGGAAACGATTCACGTTTAGAGTTCTTCGAGTTACACGAGCTTGATTTTTATCGCCGATTCTCGGTGTCGTTTCGTTTCGAAATAAATGATTTTCAGTTGGGGTACGCGCCTCTCACCGATCGCTATATTTCATTCTATCCTTTGTTTTTTACTTACGAATCGTACTTTTCCGAATTCGTCGAATTATTTTCTTTTCTTTCTTTTTTATTTCCTCTTTTCTTTTCTTTTTCTCTTTCACTTCTCTACCGGTTCTCACCGGTTCGCTCTGACAAGCTTTTGGACGCGGTTATATTTAGCATTTCTGTTTACCGGAGGTCTATTTTAACGCGTGCGTGAGATTAGTGTAGTAATATTTAGGCTTATGTCTTTATGCGTAATGAGTATTTTGAGAGAAAGGCCGAAGTAATAAGACGGGGAGAGAACAAGCTAGAACGAAAGGTATCACCAATGGGAAAGCTTCAATGAGAAGAATCACCTATCACCTTTTTCTGTTACATATGATAATTGTAATTTCACGTGCAGAAATGTTGCCACTGTCGAAGGTCGTACGTCCATTAATGTCGATAACGAAGATACGATTCGTCGCTTATAACAGGTACGAGTTTTCATAGGCGGGGTGAGAGTGGTTATTGCTCGAAGAACTTACCACGATGCTAGTAATCCGATGGTGAACGACGAGAAAGGTGTCACCGCGGAATAAAGAGTTCGAGAGCGCACAGATTGTTCACGATACAATATTCACAAATGATCGCTTGTTCCAATGGATGGCCCTTCTGTTACATCTTCACTGCGACAGCACGTCGCGCGATACGGAATAGCAAATGGTAGAATAATCGAGTAATCGAGCTAAACAGCTTGCTGTTGAAACGATCCACGTAACTTGTTCGATCGTTCGATCACCGTTTCATAGAAATCGAGAAAACTGTCAACTGATAGTGAGACGAGCAAGAAAACTACAACGTCCCTCGATGTCACATTTTCAGCAATGCGCGTATGTCGCGTCTGGAGTCGTCGCGACGCCCTGCGTCGCTTTTATAGACCCGGCCGACACGCGCAGACGTAGATCGGAAAAGGGTACGGAACATCGATGCGGGGATCAAACATCCCCGTAATTCTCCGACTCTTTATTTCTTCGCCGATTAAATATTGCGTGTTCCGTTCGATGGAATTATCGTTTCGAACGGTCGGCCGTTAAGTAAGCGTAATTACGTGTTTCCGTGAAAAGTTTCACGCGGATATAGAAGATCGAACGGAAACTCCGTCGTTCCGAGCACGCCGGATTGCAGCTTCTTTCTTTCGATTGTAAAAATCTTTTAAAATCACCGAGAAGCCTTACGTCTGCGCTCAAAGTCGTATCGAATGCGATTCTCTCTGGTACCGAGCCAACGGATTTGTTTGTCAAAGTGTAAATTTTGATCTCGAGACGAGGAGATAAATTAATGATTTTCCACCGGCGGGCATCTCGAGTGGAGTTGCTGCCCCGCTCTTTCTCGCCAGCACGTGCAAAAGTAGCGATCTTAGGTTCGCGGTTCTTCTCCGTTGCGTTACACGTCGATATAACACTATACCTAACTCTCGGGATCGCGAGACACGCACGTTGCCCAAATAATACGTACCGACGATGGCCAAATGATACGCGTACTGCCCGAGGTGGAATTTAATTTAAACCAGAAAGTATTTTTAAAATGTATGTCAAGTATACGATCTCCATAGGGATGGATCGTACATACCAGTGCAACGACGGCAATATCGAAGATATAAATAGAGAAAACCGTTACGATGGAAGTAGGTAATACGATGTATCGTCTAACTGTTTCGTTTCGATTCATTAGACCCGATAACACCGCTATTACCTCGACGTTATATCCAGATCTACGCTAAAGATCGAAGAGTATCACGCGAAGTTACGGATTCGTTTGATCAACGAGTTTATCCTTCGTGGAGTACTCGATGGGTTCTTTATTTTTCAATCGTTTATGCTTAGATACATACATAAATACATACATAGAAAAACGGTTCGCGTTAATACGATAAATTGAACACAAGTATAAGCGTCCAGCGCCATACGTATACAAAATGGTCGTAAAGTAAAAAATCTTTTGTCTATTCTATTCGTGTATCCGGAAGAACCGGTGATTCTTGTTCGCCAGGACAAAGAGCGTACTAGAAACGTTGTAACGATCAGCTACGTGCGCTGCAGTAGGTGCACGAACTGCAAGAGGAGCAAGAACTCCACGAGGAGTAAGAATCGGAGTAAGAGGATTCGTCGGAGAAGTCGATGCCGGCGATGATCTGTTCGCTTTCTGTAACAAATGGTGCAAAGTAGAGAAGTTATTGTTACGTACATAAAGTTCTTTTAAAAAGGAATAATATACCTGGCAAATAATCCATTTCTTTGACGATACGTATTACATGATGGCCAAACTCTTCCATCGCTCGTTCAGCTCGTCTCTCGTGCCTTTGTATCTTCTTTTTCTTTCGTTTCTCTTCTTTCTCGATCAGTCGTTTCTCAAATTTTCCAACCTTTCTTCCATCTGCAAAGGAAAATAATCGATTATTAAAATAGCGGCTAATAAAATACCGCGTCGCCCCGTCTTCGAAACGAAAACCATACGGAAGCCATTCACCTGTCTTCGCCATTTTTCCATTCTGTTTGTTGCATTTCAACGTTGCTGTCAGTTTGCAGACCAACGATGCCTCGTTATTTTCGAAGCTCTCCTCTTTTTTAACCTTCATCGTCCTCGTGTCTTCCATCTTGCATTTTACACTCCTCTCAGACGCCGATATGCAACGGTTATCGTTCAGTTGCTTCGTCGGGCAAGTCTCTGCCGTGCAATGATTTTTTATGGAAACATTGCACTCTACAGAAACATCCTTCTTCTTCGTCGTCGAAACGTTATGCATCACGGTAGCATCTTCCTTCCCGCTGGAATTGCTAATTCGCGAATTGTCGCGTTTCGGCGTGCTGGTTCTTATCGGCAATTTCGAGCTGGTTCTCGACGTGTTCATGGATATCGCGCTGTTGTTCATCGCTCTACTTTTTGTAGCTTTAATTATCGACGCAACGTCTGCAGGTTTGCGTATTATCGAAGCGTTCGTCATTTTCACCTCGTTTGCCTTACGCTTCGTTGCAATCGCATTTTTCCGAACAACGATTTTCGAGGCGTTTTCAGTTTGATTCGTTTCTCCCTTAGGCTTCTTTTTCTCCACTTTATCTTTCGCTGTAGGTTCACCTCTCGGTTTTTCCTCTCCTTTCTTACCACCGTCGTACTTCCTCGATACTGCTTTCTTTTTATTCTCCTTCTCTTGCGGATTCCCGCTATTCTTCTCCGTCGAATTTTTAATATCACTCTTTATTGTAACGATCTGTTCGCTTTTACGCGTTCTAGAACCGTTCGAACATTTGTTTTCCGCTTTCGTGGACGTTACCGTGGTTGAATGTCTGGTAACGATTTTTTTCGGTCCGTTTCCCTCGTTTTTCAGATCCACCGCCCATTTTCTAACTTTGTCCGTCTCGTTCTTGGATTTTTCTTTCTCCGGTTTGTTTGCTTTCTCTTTCTTGCCGTTGTCCTTCTCCTTCGAGATTCGTTTTTTCTGTTCCCTCGATTTTTGACCGCCGTTTGCCAACGCAACTTCGTCCTTTTTCTCTTCATTCGTCCGGCTCGTTCGATTTTTACGAGTCGTCCTCGTGGATATCGCCGCCTCTTTTCTCCTCAGGCTCTTACTATCTGTTGTTTAATGTCAATGATAAAACGCTCGATTCGTGGAAGTACGTATAAGAGGTTCCTTTCTGTCGCTTACCTGTGGGGGTGAGTTTCGGGTTGAGCCTGACACGTTCGTTAAATTCGTTGAGGATGTTTTGCGCAAAATTGTTATGGACGAAGTCGTTTATTTGATTCCAAGGATCGGTTTCGAGAATTTGATCCATATCGAGAACACCATCGATCGCGGGGAAGGAGAGGGCGGCCCTACCTAGAATCGTCTTGCGATTCATTTAAATAAAGGGGATAACGTCTAAAAGATGAAGATTACCGCAAGTGGAATTAGACCTCAAGCTGGTTTTAACGGAATCGAAGCTCGGTGTTCTTAAACGAAATCAACGTTGGTACGTTTGCGTAGACAGAAAGGGGGGAGAGAGAGAAAGAGGGAGAGAGAGAGAGAGAGAGAGAGAGAGAGCGAAGAGAGAGGCAAAAAGAAACAAATATAAGATCGATTTTGCCCGGTTGTTTACTTTGAAACTCCCGTTCTACGTCAAACCGTGTATTTTCGGTTTTCTCTGTTTCGAGATGAAAACGAACACCGCGTTAGCAGCACATGGGGAGAGCGGCAGAGAAAACGACGCGAATTGACGCCCGCCGCGAACAACGACTAATTTAAGAATCGTGAAAAGCGAGACCGTTTTCCGTCTTACCACTTTCAACGAAAATTCGATCGTTACTGATTCGAATGTATCACACATTGCCGATCTTTACCGATTAACGCGAAAGGTCGTCGCGTTCCGATTGTTTGTGTTTGTCGTATTTAACGGCTACTGCGAAGCGTCAACGGCTTCTTAGTATCGGAAACTCGATTAATTAAACCGTTCAAAACGTCTCTAACGTGCGTTTCGATCGATGAAACTGATAGCTACAAGGATATAATTGTTTCGACGAAGGGAAGGGCGGAAAAGAAAGTATCTCGTAGGAGGAGTGAGCTTAGGCGCGTGGAAACACTCCGAGGGAAGCAGTTTATTTTTAATGATTTGAAAAAGAGCCAAAAACGTCGATCGAATTTCCCTACTTCACGTTTGTAGACGTGCGAGAAGTCGCGCAAAAAGACTTCTGGTCATCCTGTTGAACAACAAATGTCGAAGGAAAGTTCAGTACGATGCGGGAAATGTCAAGGTACACGGACGAGGTGTGACGTCACTTTTTCCCCGTAAGCTGTCGCGAGTTTACGCTAGCATGGGACTAAACCTCGTTTATAATAGCGTTTAATCGCATGGAAAAGGGTTCAGATGACGTCACTTGCCCGATGATCGCACGCTACGCCTATGTTCTGCTACGATATCGCCGGATATTCGGTTGATATCGGCCATCCGTGAATGTCATTGTACCTTCGTAAGGTAGAAAGTACACTTCGGAATAAGGCGAAATAAGAACGGCGTGGGAGTAGAGGTCGACTATTGCCGATTTCTGCGTAGGCAACATTCTATAAAGAAAAGGGGGGAAAGAAACGCAAAGAATAGTCGATTATCGTGTTTCTCGTCGTTGTAGAGACTGGAAGAACTCTTTTGCCATCTCAATTTCTCGATTTCTCGTTTCTAGATAAATAGAGTGAACCTTTCCTGGATTCCCCTCGAGAGCACCGAACATTTGTTTCCTCTTGTTGAAATAATATTTACGCGTTCAGAATTATTTGCGCACTTTGCACTTCCGATTTAGCACGTATCGGCACGTATTATCTCAAAGTCGCTAGTATATTCTCTCGCAGTGTCGACCTATTGTCGATCCTGAATAGTTGATCATAAATTGTCACGTATATTCCGAGCACGCAGCAGGTTAAGCGCGGCTGCAATTTCCCTCTTTTCCTCTCTTCCGTTTCCGCGAGTTTCTTCCTGGAGTCACGACGAGTTACGATCGTTTTCGTTTTATCGCCCGATCGGCGGATGTCGTTGCGTTTTAAGAAAACCAGGTAGAGGCGCTCTCGTGATATCACATCGGAGAGGCTCGATCGAAAAAGGAAACAATTCGACGAAGATGTTGCCCGGGGGCGCTTTAGCTCGTTGCTTGGATCGTTGAAATAAAAAGTCGATTCATGTTGTGGAACCAGTGTCGCCACGTGTATCGCGTATATAAAAGTATCGTCATCGGCGCTTCGGAATCAGGTAACACAGTTCACCTTGGTTATTCGAGCGAACATGATCGAGGTAAGAAATCGTAGGGCTATTTCGATCGTTAAATTATAGTCGAATCAAGTTCTCGTTTAGCTGGTGGATCAAATGACGAACGGGAAAATCGGTATTTTCGAAACGTTACAGATCATCTTACTGTTCGTCGGCGTCGTTGGAACTTTGGCGGCTCCAGAAATGCCCGAAGCGGCTGGAACGCTTGGAACTTCCTACTCCACGAGAAATATCACCAAAGACGTGCAAGTGGTTTACTCTTCTCTTCCGGGCTCGGAAAATCTGAACGAGAAAACCATGCCTTTGTCCAAATTGGTTATTCCACCGCAACCATTGTCGCCAGGTGAGGAAAACTTGGTGGAAAAGTTACCTGCGCCTGCTAATCTTCCTGGAACGAAGAACCTCGCTGAAAAACGTATCCCGGAGCAAGTGTTACTCAAGTTATCGCAGCCACAGGAAGTGGATCAGCTAAATATTTAAACGATTCGTGATTCTAGCGTCCCGGAGGAAATTGTAAGAGAGTTGTTTCTTTTTTGTGCAATCGTCGATTAAGTTAGCATTAAGGGTGAAATGTACAATTTCAGACGTAGGTGGGTTCGAAGTTATTCGCCGAATAGTCCAAATATTTTCCTTAACCGCATTCCTTCACGTTTTCCTCAGTTGTTCTTCTGCGCACTTTCCTTTATTTTACCGTATTTTTATTAGCAAGTAATTGTATATTCACCGTAAATATACTCGTGCGATACGACGTAAAATGTTTTTCGACCGAAAAGGAATAAATTTTAATTGATAACAGAATAAATTAATTGATAAGTCCTAATACTAATTGCTGCTTCCTCGTTAACTGCGACACAGACGAGTTATTTACACAACAGATCTACACCTGATCACCCAATACTTTTTCGTGTCACGTAGATTTCGGGGCTCGTCTGCCCCCCATAACATTTTCATGTCGCTTTCAACTTTACCTACTTCCCAGCTCTATTCCCTTCGGTGGATAAGCTAAAAACAATTGTCGAAATCATCGAGTTGAAATCTCTATGTTATAGAGGGCGTAGGAAAATCCGCGCTGTTTTATCCTAGATCGGTATTTCAGGACGTGTAACGTAAAGTATCGTAAGGTAACACGTTGCTTCGTTTGCGCCTGTAGATATGCTACTCTTTTTATCGTAGATGGATAACAGGGTGAACTGTCTTGCTTAAACAGTTGCGTCAAAAGTATGCACATTGTCTTAGGGTTCTTCACGCAAAGGTTTTTCATCGTGAATCGAATACTTGTAGTTATCCTTCGTCGGGTATTATGGAATTGCTCTGTCCACTTGTCGGGAGATGACTCTCTTAGTTACACTCGCGGTTTTCGTATGGAAAAATTAAATTGGGTCCTTTGAATTTGTTTACCCTTTTCCGATAAAGTTTAATTAAAAAGAAGAATGTTGCTCTTATTTTCCTTGAAAGTCGTTCTTTGCTTTTGTACATTTCGTAGAAGTGTATCGTCACAAGTCGACGCTAATGCAATTTCCACCTTATTCAAAACAAAAATGCAAAGTTAATTGGTGTCGAACAGAATCCCTTTGTGCCTCGCGCCCCTTCTGTAGCGGAAAACTCGGGAGCGAAAGGAATAATGCAGGGTACAAAAGAGAGAGAGAGGGAGAGAGAGAGAGAGAGAAAGAGAGGGAAAGAAAGAAGAGGAAGGAGGGGAAATAATGAAAGAGAGCAAGAGAGAGTTAAGAGAAGGAAAAGGCGTTTTCCTCTGTTACTTTTGCAGTTGCCCGTTTTCTTTTTTTCTTTCCACGTCGAAGGAAAATTCGTCAGGTAGCCAAGCGAGAGAGACGAACGAGGGACAGAGAGAACGTGGAACCGGCGGCGAACACGGTTACGAAGGGACAAGAGAACAATTTCGATGGCTTAACAAATAGCTTCGTTCTACTGTCGTTGCCACGCGCGATAGAACGAACAGATTGTACGCGCGATCGATTATCAACGTTCCACGATGGCCGGTTTCCTAACAATCCACAGAATTATCCTACCATACGGGTAATCGCGTTACTTCATCAATTATCCGCTGACGCTGCACGCAATTAAGGCAGCGAAACACCAACCGATAACCTTCGCTTCGCCATACGTAATCGCGACCCATTCGTATGGTGGAACGCGAGCAGGAGAGAGAGAGAGAGAGAGAGGAGAGGGAGAGAGAGATGGAGAGGGAGAATGGGATAGTGCACGGTCTGTTTTGTCGGAAAGCTCTGCGGGGGCTGGTTGCGTTATTTTCCTCCGGTTATTCGACGCGTGTCGGATGCGTTTGAATATATCGATTTAGGAGGAAGGGAGGGTTAGGGAGAGGAGGAGGGGGTCCCGATAGTTTTGCGAATATGCAAATGAGCGTAACCATCAAAGGCGAAATATGCATATATACCGATTTATATACGTTGCTCTCGCGACCCCTCGAAATTCTGATCGACAGAAATGGAATTGTCTCTCGCATTCCCAGTTCCTCCCGGTAACTCTCTCTCGCGAATCCGTCTTCCCAGCCTATTCACTTACCACTCTCCTTTATTTATCCGTCTCTCTGCATAATTCTCCAATTCACCTTTATTTCCTTGTACATTACATCCACGTTTATCCATCATCTGACTTTGTTCTTTCCTCCTTTTTTTCCAAGCTGCACCGGGTACTACTCTCTTGACTGATTCATACAACGTGATACACGTAGTTGAAGCTGTGGCACAATCTCCATTGTTCCCCGGCGGTAGGTCACGCTACGAAAACAGTATTTCGAGCGAACATTCGTTTGTCGTACTTTCGCAGAGATTCCAGCGTACCCTCGGGAAACTAATTATCTGAGAAAGTTGGCTGACGAGAGCGGATAATGTGGACTGGTAGAAGGGAAAAGGAAGAGAGACGGATACCGAGACGAGAGTTTCTTAACCGGGGATAAAGATTATCCGTTGAACGTTGTGTAAAAATTGTTCGCATACGTTCCACGCGTTTCCTACACTCTTTTAGGCGAGTAAAATCAGAATAGAGAAGTGTCGAAAATCTTTGCAGCGCGGAAGATCAAAGAGAGAGGGCGAGTGTGTGAGAGAGAGAGAGAGGGAGAGAAAGAGCGAAGAAAGAGGTGGAGAGGAAAATCACGGTGGTAAAAGGAAAAGTTTTCGGTGGATGAAACGGATGGCTCGAGCGCGTCCACCAAGTCGCGGCACAGTCGGACAGAAGTTGTTCGAGAACCACGGAAAACGTTAATTCGCTTAACGGGCTCGTTTCTCCTTTTACTCACACCTACTACCTTCTCTCTATCTTTGCTGGTTCTTTCGTAGCGGCGCGCCGCTCACCGACCATCGACCGTGCCACTCGTTTTAGCGACCCTCGTGTGTTTCCCGTTTGCGAAAAAGTTCTCGCGGTTAGGATAGTTAGGGCTGTTACGATTCGATCAACGTTTGATCAACGACGATTTCTAGGTTGTTTCGTAGCGATGGAAGGAGCTTGTTCCCGTAAAAATTCGTACAGCCACCTCGAGCGTGTCGAAAAACTTTTTATTCGGTTGTACGCGAAACGTCGGCTGTCGTAAAAAAAGCGTTGCAGTAAAAAGGTACGCTCCCGGGGGGGTTTCGATGTAAAACCATCGGGACAAATTTCCGTTTTATCGTCGCGACGTCAAAGTTTCGCGACAATTGGCTCGCTGAAATTTCGAGAAAACGAACAATCCTGGGGATAGGGTCGTTCCGAATAGCTCCACGGCGAATCGATCATTCCAGCATTCGGACCATAATAGGATCTCGAAATTCGTCGACCATCGGCTAACGAGCATCGTTACGAGAACAGTAGAGGAGGGAGTGACGGCGGTGAGGGTGGTGGCAAGTTGGGGAGAGTGGATGAAACTCGTGGATCGCGAACGATAATCCGTTGGAAAAGGATTTCGCGTCTTTGTAATCCAGTGTCGAACGGGTGACATCGGTTGTTCGTTTGTTCGTTCGTTCGTTCGTTCGTTCGATCGTTCGTTCGTTCTTTCTTTGATTCGCTCGCCCGCTCGCTCGCTTGCTCGCTTGTTCGTGTTTCGATATACAGAAGAAATAACGATCGAACGATACGGGAATTATTTTTTAGCGATCGAAAGAGGAGCTGCAATTCTGTCGATGAACGATGATGCATCGACGGACGACGATTGTTCGGAAGCCCGTTAGCGCCCGTTAGTAATCGGAATTCTACGGGAGTACCCTGTCCTCCCTCTCCCTTTCTACATCCTCTTCCTCCTCCTCATCCACCTCCACCTCCACCTCTTCTTCCTGCTGCCTCTCTCTCTCCATTCCCATTCCTCTTCCCCTTTCATGTCCAGATCACGCGATGATACAGGAATGTCTGGGATTCCGAGAGCGATGGCGTAGAGCTCTTGGTTGACCCGGCATGGCCATTATCGTGATTACATTAGGTGCTATCCTACCGGGTAACGTGGAGTCGTGCGAACCACCTAGTTTGCCGAGCGTACAATTCGATGCAATCGGAAGCCGGATCGCCAGATAGCTCGATTCGCCGCTATCTGATGTCCTTTCCACGATTCGCGTCTCCTTTTTTTTTTTTTTTTCCATCCACGTCACATCATGGTTTCTCTCTACGCATTGGACATTACCTAAACCTTGCTCGAGTTATTCGGAAACCTGACTGATCGTAACGATCTGTAATTCGTCGAATAGTTTGGAAATATTTTTCCTTTTACGAATTGTTCGCTGTTCTTCGATCCAATGGTATTAAAGATGCGTTGTTCCGCGGCGCGTCGACCGAGAGAAAGCGACACCTTGCGAAGAGTTTGCCTTCGTAATAGAGTCGACGTCGTTTATCCCTCCCTTTTCGAGACTTTATTCGAGCTGGATATATTCCCCGGAGATCGCGGCTCGGGACTAACGTTTTATAACTTGCAGCTTCTCCGGTGTGTCATATAGTTGAGTTACCCAACGGCACGCTAGACGTCTACGCTTTTACGTTTCCCTTCGCTTTTCCTCTTTCGCTATCTCCTCTTCTCCTTTCTACCTTCGTTTTTCTTTCGTTTGTCTATTATGTAAATAGCAATAGATTAGGTTGTCAGAGGAGGGAAAGGTATCCGGGGAAGAGCGAGAGAGAGAGAGAGAGAGAAGTTAGGTACGTGCCTCAATTCGTACGGGAATCGTGTTCCCTTCGATGCACGTATGTCGGGTAACGGATAGGCACCGAATGCGCGCCACCAACGTGAATGCTAGTCGGTATTGTGTGCTCACGATCGAACCTCGATAATCACGATTGAGAAGCTTCACGATCTGGGAAACGATTTCCCAGAATAGTCAGTGGACTAGCTCGAAACTAGTGCTTTCCGTTTTCCATCGTCGAAACAAAACAGCTGCGGGTTTATTTTCTTTTCTTTCTTTTCGTTGCCGTCGCGGGGATGTCTCGTTCCATGCCGACCGAGTCTTTCGTCGCGAAGTCGTTCCGCGTAATTTCATAAGACCGCAGTCTACGCGGATGAGGTGAGAGGAAAATGGCCGCAATGTTTTCTTCCGTAGTCAGCAATGGTTAACGCGCTAAGCTAAGCCGAGAACAAGGATGTTGCCGCGAAGGTTCATTTCTTCTCGTCCCCGTTCTATCCTCGATCGTGCCTTCTTTCCTTTTCCTCCGTTTCACCCTTTCCCTCCTCTCTTTCTAAACGCCAATTCTCCAGCACACTTGGGTGAAGAGCGTAACGGGATATTCGTAGTCGTTGGGTGAAAATGGCTTCGCTACCGGGTAGGTAACATGTAAAAAAACAACAATTGTAAAAAGAATCGAAGAATTTGTAAAAAAATCCAACGCGTTCAGCTACTGGTCAGAGACGATTCTCGTTTCCCAACGAATTTAATATTTATACACGGCCTCTCCTTCGTCTCCACCGCCTTCCGCCCCTCGTTTTCCCCGCTCGTCTACCAATTTTCCATCTCCTTCCTACGGTTTCCTCCAGTTATACCCAGTTCATCTCGGTTTTCTCGTTGCTGCGTTTGCCAGAGTTTTTTTGTCTGCGCAATTATTATTAACTTCGGGCCAACGAGCATGGAAACCGGGAAGGGCGGGCGTGTGTGCGCGAGAGGGAACGTGAGAAGGAGGAGGGCAATAGCAAGAGAGAGTTGTGGCCGCGGGTGAATGCGCGTTGTTGTATACATCTCGCCGTGTTTCCGTGCTTCGCGTAATTACCGTAGAGCGAAAGCTTAATCATTGCCGACTCGCCGCGCGGGAAATTACCAACCGCTCGCGAAAGGATCCCGCATGTACGTGATAGGTTCAGAGCAATAACGAGAAAGCTTCGAGGCGGAATCTCTCTCGCTGTCTTCTCCTGTCTGACTCGCTTCTAACCCTTCTAGAAGCCCTCGAAGAAGCTTCTTCCAGGCATTTTTGTTCGTTTGAATACATCGTCCTGTAGAAGCGACTTGGAAGAGCAAAGCGGAGAAACGGTTGCGCGGCCATGCAAAGCGAAGAGAGCCTTTCCTTTCGGCTGCGAGGAGAAACGCGGTCGTCCTTGTAGGCAGAGGCAAAGTTGCGGTTAGACACGCGAGGACGCGATCCCATCGATCGTCCGCCCGCTCGTTCGCCTCTATCCTTTCTTGCTCTCACGTTCGCCCAATGGAAATTACGACGTACGCGTCGTTTATGGAACTTTGAAAAGTCCCGATCTCGACCTCGACCTGGGCTCGCGTGCGATCGCGAAACCGCCTTGCCACTTCTCGCCTCCTAACAATCGGATCCACCGTGGCTTTCGTGTCGCGTTTCTACCGGCGGCCCCGAGATCGATCGATTTCCGTCCTTTCTGCTGCCCCATGATGGATCGAGGTCTCTTCCGCCGTGGTAACAACTTTCGTTCCTTCGTTCCGAGTCCTGCTTGCCGAACGACGACCCCGACGTTTCGCGTATCACGCCGCATCGAGCACCCTTTCTCTCTTTCTACCTCTCGTTCTCTCGTTTCACTGCAACATCCTGCCTCCTCCGCCCTCTCCTCACGATCACACTCGCTTACAATCTTTCTCTTCCATTTTTTTTTTCTCTTTTCTCTTTTTAGAGATCTCTCTCGACTCGTCTCTGTTGCTTCGAGAACGACGATTCGAGACGCCCGACGCGTTTCTGACTTTTCACCGCGCACATCGAACATGCGATTTTCCATAGCGAGCAAGTACACGTACGAATGCGTATCGAGCTTGTACACCTATGCATCGTGCAGGTCTAGTCGCAGCGCCTCGAGAATCGATAAGGCGCAACGAAAGCTCAAACTTGCAGGTTCACCCTCCCTCCTCGCCGCTTTCCTCTACCACGGTGGTGCACACGCGAAACCGTATAACTGTAAGTTGAATAACGACCGGTGGTAATTTCTTCTACGATATTCCGGCTAATATATTAAATGTCCAAGGCTTTTCGGGGTTAGGTTTTGTTAGAACCCGGTCGCGATAAGATGCAGACGTCGAGGGTGATTGTTGGACAAAGCAGCCAGAGGGATATCGTTTCGCGCGGGACATTCCTTAAAAGCATTCGAGGAGGCTACGAGAGATCGGAAATTCGAGTAGTCTGTGCGTGTCGCGCGTCAATTGAATCGTTTGGTCGAACGTGATCGGAAACTCGTAAAGTCCCTATTCCTTCCTAAGCGTTTTATTTACCATCCTTCTTCTCATTCTTCTCTTTCTCTTACCCTTGTCCCGTGTCTCTAAAGTTTAACTTTTGCAACTCTGCACAGCGTTAGTCGAGGAAGATTCGGGATGTGTTATCGAAACGATTTCATTTCTGTAGCTTTTATCTGCTTTCGATACGAACTTTCTTCTGTAGCCGCGCGGTGGTTTTTTCCCCTGTCGGGAGAGAGGGAGGAAAGAAAGGGAATGAAAAAACAAGACACGGAGAGTGGCAGGATCGGTTTCCTGTTGCTCGGTAGGGGACGACGCATTTCTAAAAAGGAGTGAGAGTGACGAGGCGAGAATACCGTTCGTCGGTGAGCAGTTGTCTCGCAAGCAGACCGTTCTGAATCGGTTTTCGCGGCGGAAATCAGGAGGTGTCCTCGTTCACGGGACACGATGTCGCGTGATTTAAGCGAAGCGAAATAAAAGGAAATAAAATAAAATGCTACATAGGCACCGCGATATCGGCTTAACACGCTAGTTACGTGTAGCCCGCGGTGAAGCCTTTTGTTTTTCAGACTCGCGAATACGAGACGAGACGGGACGAGACGAGACGAGACGAGACGAGACGAGGTAGCGACGACATCCTCGTCGCTTGGAACACACGGACGGATTTATCAGCCATTATGTAAAAGTTCTTTTCTTCTCGTCGTCCCTTCGCGCGAGAACCCACCTAGCTGGAAAAATGCTCGAAATTCGATACATTCGCGGTCCGTCCATTTTCCACGGCGACGTGTCCGACGCGGAAGATGTGTCGTCCCTCGCTATCGGACGAAATGTAACGCGGTAAAATATTCACGCCAGTTGGAACACACGCCGTACGTATATGTGTTACGTATAGGGGAGGGTATCGTTGCGATTTTCGCTCTCCAGTTTATTCCGTGGTTAAAAGAGAGGAACGGTGACGGGCCAGGGGGAGGGAGGAGAAAAGAGAAAAGAGAAAAGAGACGAGGTAGGAATTTTCTAATTTGCCATGGCTTCCTAGCAGAGCACCACGGCTCTTCCCGTTCGTTGCGGCCCGTTATAATCTCTGCCGCGTGGTCGATTAAAATTCAAGTTTGCGAGCACGCGGCCGAGCGAACGGAATCGATAACCCGAGGGATCTCGACGAAACGAGATACTCGGATAACGACGTGTACAGCCGAAAGACGGTAAACAGTGACGTTGTTACGCGTTACTTCGGAGATGCGGAATATTCGCTTCGTCGAGCCACGGTAATGACGTCGAACGATGACAACGAGGTGCCCTCGCAAGCCGACCCGTTTGTCCTTTCCACCCCTCTTCCCTCGATCTGTTTCATATCCACCTTTTCTTGCATCACGATCATGTTCACCCGATTTCGCGAGCAAGTTTAGTCGACCACGAATCAAATTTTCGTTGGCGAATCTACGCGAGTGCACGGCTCGAGCGGATCGTGCGTTTTTCTCTAATGGAAATATCTAGTCGGATTGATATCTCGAAGTGGTCCGCTCGAAGCGATTCGCAAGCAATACGGAGAACGGAAAAGCTTCCATTCGTCGTGGTTATAATCATCGCACGTCGCCGATACGATTTCATTCTTGTCACAGTACACCTCGAAACTAAAGCTACGAGGAATCAATAACCGTCGAGTTATTTTAACGACCTCAAACCCCTCTACCTTCACGGACCGGTACATTTGTCGGCGATCCTCGAGCGAGACGCTGCCTCTCACGTAAAAGTTGCTTCTTTTTAATCGTTGCCACGATTTTCACACGCCGGCTAGCGAGGGGGGCGGAGGGGGGGGGGAGAGAAATCATCGAACGAATTTTAAAATATGGATTCCTAGAGGAGAAACTCGTCGTTCGCTAGTCGAGGTTAAAGGTACGAGAGAGAAGGAGGGAAGCGTCGAGCGTGCAAGACGATTCGAGAAGTTATTCGATGGGGAGGAGAGGGAGACTCTCGATATAAAAAGTCCGAAAGAGTAAACTTTGTCGAGAACGGTTCGCACAGATCGAAAGTTGGCTCTAACGTCGAGCAAGAAGCGTTCTCCGTCCAAGTAGAATTTTCTCCTTATCCTTATAACAGAAGGGGGTTGGGGGGTTAAGACGAGGTGTTTGAGCACACGCCGGCAGTCGCTCGATTCTCGATGCTCGACCGTGGAAGAGGGGAGGGTGCTGATGGCGGTGGTGGCCACCGAGCGTGTTCCGGCCTCCACCGGAACTTCTCGACTCCGCGACATCAACAAGTGACAAGAGGAGTAGCAAAAACTCTGTCGTAGAGCGTCGCGGTGCCCTCGCGCGATAAAAGCTTGCCGAGATAAGAAAAGTTATGGAGGCTGACTGAAAAGTACGAGCAGTCCTTTCGATTAAAACGATTTAACACGCACACACATACACTCTGTCTCTTTATCTTTTCATCTTTTTCCTCCTCTGTTACTTCTACTTGAACATCTACCTCTGCTCGACGAACGATTTATCGGTCCGATGATTTATTCGATCGGTGAAACTGAGAGAATTCTTGTTCGTTTGAAAAAAAGATCAAGGATACTACTAGACTCGACGAGTCTACTCTCGGGCGTAAATTCTCCCGGATTAATCGTGGCAAGGAAACAAGCGGCGGATAGTTTGCGGACGGCGGTACGGTAGGATAGATGGATCGTAGGAGGAATGAGTTAGGGAACATAAGTCGGAGGGTTGTACGGACGTTGTATACGCGAAAGGTGGGCTAGCAGGCGGGTCACTCGGGGCTAGTTGAAGCGAGTAAGAGAGTAACCGAAGCTCGCGAAACGTTATTCGGTTCTCCTGTTGCCGTTTCCGTGGAGTTAGGGGTCGCGCGTGGACGCTCGCCAGCGAGCGTGCGACTTCGCCTAGTATATAAGGAGCAACTCGCACCACGGTACCGTGGCCCAGCCTTCGGCAAATGCATGCCCTGTAAATTGCCTGGCATTTAATTACCATGAGTAGGCAGGCCCTGCACGTAAAGCCAAGAGCACTCTCTCACTTTCCACCTCCCCCTCCCCCCTCCCCACCGCCCACTCTCTCGCTCTCTCTCTCTCGCTCTCGCCCTCTCCTCCCACCGCCTCGTTCTCTCTTTCGTTTTCTCCCTTCCTCGTTCCGGGTTGCGCCGCTTTCGCCTCGTATCTCTCTTCGTCGTCCGCCTTTCACCTTTTGCGACCCTCCATCCACCTCTCTGTCCCTCCTTCCCCATCTGCCTTAGGCTTACAGCGTACAACGCGTGTTACCAAGTACCGCTAAATTAAACACCTGCTTCAGTCAAACGGTACGTACCTCTACTCACCGCTACGACCTACAAACTACACGGCTCAAAGCTCACCCCTCTCTTCCAACCTAACGTTTGCCGCTTCTAATTGGACGATGCTACTGCGTCTCTCTCTCTCTCTCTCTCTCTCTCTCTCTCTCTCTTTTCTTTTGCTCTTTGCTTCCTACCATCGCGACACGCGATTACGCGGATGAAAAGAACCGAGATGAAAGCGCCGCGCCGATCCCGGAATTGTTTCGTAAGCGGTATGTGTCTCTGCTATTTTCGACCGTTTCAATTGTCTCTTTAGAATTCCCGGACCTACCTTCAAATGCATTATTCTCGTGGAATAACATTTTTCACGATCCACGGTTTGCACGGTTTGCACGGTTTGCACGGTTTGCACGATTTGCATAGCCCTCGTTGTCGAGTGGAAAATAGCTGTTTGCTTGATTTCGCCGTTCGCTCAACAGGCGTACGTACTTAATTAAGATATTTATCGGGAAAGTCGAGATCCCTGTCTCTGCCGTTTCTTTCAATTTATCCCGTCTAAAGTGGGGTAGAGGAAGGAAGTTAGGGAAAGAGATGGGAACTTTCCGTGGCCTTGATTTCTCGCGGCGTTTTCAACAGACACGCCGTGACGTAATTTCCTAGTACTCGTCTCACGACGCATTTTAATTTGACTCCTTTCTCTCGAGTCTGCCGGCGTCGGTGATTCGTGAGAGCCGGTGTCGCGACTCCGGAACTTCTACGAGGTGACTCTTTGGGGGTGTTTTTGATTTGTTGGCTCCCATGGGACGACTGTTGGGAAAGAGAAACACTGGGAGATATTAGGCGGGACAGAGATAGATAGATAGAAGGAAGCGCGAAGGGAGCAAGAGAGGGAGTGAAAGGGGACAGGGTGAGAACCATGAGCGTACGACGGCGCAGTGGGACGAACGGAGGAGTGGTTGGGTAACCGCACATTATGTGATTTCTACAGGGAGCTAGCTAACTTTGCGATTGAATTGTACCGGCGACAATGGCAATCTGCCAGGGCACTCGACGATGGTTCTACGGCCAGGATTTTCAACGATTTTGCCGCGTTTCACATCGCGCCCGCGTATCCTTTCACGATCACGTGAAATTCCTTCGCGATGGGAATGCGAACGATCGACCGTCTATCGCTTTTTCCGCACCCCTTCTCCTCGTGTTTCTTGCTCGCCCGTATAATTCTATACACTTTGAACTGAAAGGTACGACCTCAGTCTGGCGAGGCTGTACCTTTTGCAAAGCCGATTAGTTTTCTTCGTGAATCGATCGCCGGTGAAACGTCGTGGTTTCCGTGGCAGAAGTTTCCTACGTTTTCTTTGGCAATTCGATAAAAAAACAAAAGAATTGTTTTCTAACGTTCGAAGGGGGAGGAAGGGAAAGAGAAAGAGAAAGAGAAAGGAAGTCGTTTAATTCCGAAGGAAATGTATTACTCGCGCGGGATGCGAACCGTGGAGAATGGAAAAGTGCCGGTTTAAATTTTGACGGGAGCTGAAAAGGTCTGGAGGTGTACGCCAGTTCGACAGTTAATATTTGATCGGGATGTAACAGCGTGGATGTCTCAAGCCTCGAAATTCGTGCCCGTTTACAGAAGCGTGTGTGAGCCGGAAGAAAAAAAAAGCGGCGCGGCGTGCGAAAGCATTACAATTTTAAAATTCGAGAAAGAACAACCGATTGTTTCTTGGACGAGCGTGAGCCAACTACCCTCGAGTTGGTTCGAGGGGAAAGACGATTTTCAAATATTTACCGGAACGTTCCGTAAACCAAACGAAATCCAAGAATACCACGTTCTCCACCAAAAAGTTTCTCCCCCTGTCTGAACGCTATCAGCCGTGGCGAGACGAAACTTTCCTCGGTCCTCTCGAATTTCGATATATCGATCGTTTTCCCGAATCGAACGTTGTCCTGAAATTCGAGCCATCCTATGGGGATATCCTTCCTCTCTTTCTCTCTGCATACTCTCGTTACCTTCGACGGATCGTCGAGCCGAATCAGAGGCAAGAGTAGGCAAGATAATCGCGACGCGCGTTGTAGAAAAATTTCCTTTAGGATAAAACCATAAGACGAGGCGAGCGAACCCCTCTTCTCCACCTCTTCTTCACCTCTTCTGCACCTCCTCCCCTTCTCCTCTTCTCCTCTTCTCCTCTTCTCCTCCGCGGCCCTTGATATCTCCTCTTATCCTTTCGTTCGTCCGTCTTGCCCCTTTTTACCTCTCTATTTCTTCTCCCATGCGTTTCCCAGCGCCGGCGGGCTCGATGGATGGCTGCTATTTGTTTTTCGTTACGTGAAATTGCGACCCGGTATTTCTCGAGGGCTCGGCAAACTACGCTCGCCATCGACCACCGACCGTAAGCAGGGCAGTCGTCTTTGAAAAACGTATTTATTTTTCGCACGCAGAGTGACTGCATGGTCGAGAGCCACCTTTTCGACTAACTGCGAACGAAGGAAAGACGAAATTATGGCTCCTTAGACCACGCGCGTCTTCTTCTTCTCCTAATTTAGTCCGCCCCCTCTCCGCCCCTGCACATTTCCTTCGGCTAGAAACGACCATCGAGGTTTATCTCCTTCCCCCTCTTTCCCCATTCACCGATCTTTTCGTCGAACGTACCTTTAATACTTTTCTTTGAGGAATCGACGAATCTCCCGATTCGTCCAGCCGAGGCGAAATCACGTCGAAGGCCGAGACGAATACGAGATTAGGCTGCGACTGTAGAGCCTCTTGTCTCTCGTACGAATCGGAGGGGAAACGACATCGTATGGACACGAAAGGGTCGCGTGGATAGATAGAGACACCATACCGTTCGTTCTTTTCGGTCCGGTGTCGGTGTTCCATGCGCTCTTTACGGTTCTGCCCGGAGGCGTCGCGATTTCGGTTTACCTTTCGAGACCGCAGCAGGCTTTCGACGAGCCACAGTCTTGAATTACGGCCAACCTCGAAACACGTTTTCCAGGATTGGTATCCGCATGTTTAGATATCCATCCCGTCCTTTCATTCCCCTCTTTCCCTCCCTTCCTCTCCCTTCCTCTCTCGTCCTCTGTCTTTGGAGAAAGGAAGGATGCTTTTCTCGATCGCGCCGCTTTCGAGGATAAGAAATTCCCCAGCGAAACGACTCGTTTGCGAAATAAAGGTGACAGGCGGAAAAAGTCTGTCGAATTCTTGTTCCCTAGTTCTCCGGGAACAACACCTCGTGGGGTGGAAAGTTCGCCGAGATGTCGGGAGAAAGAAAGGACAGGTATGGAAAAAGATTCGCGTCGTTGCGACACTTAGGTGGTTAGTTTCGCGTAGAAAATCGCCGGGACGGTAATAAAAGGTAGCAGAGAATGATTCTCCCTACGATATTTCTTCACCTTTAATCATCGATCGGCGCAGAGGGGGGGAGAGAGAGAGGGAGAGAAAGAGAGGTGTAAAAGTTGTTCGCAAAACGGACATCGACCGTTAATCATACTGGCCCCGGGAAATAAAATCATTGGAATGTTCCGACTCGATCAAGCACGCGTCGTATTTCACTATTATAACGACCGAACCACCGGTACATATTCCATCGGAATTTCGTTTTGCTAAAATAAATCAAAGTTTTCGCGAGCGCGACAGTTAACCTACGCGAGCGCGTCACGCGTCACTATCTGTACAGGCTGCCACGGTTTAATCAATCTGTACAATTATCTCCCGTCCTATTCGTTGTCTGATGAAACTTTCCCACGAAACTTTAATTCGTTGCAAAGGCAGCATCTTATTTTCAATAGAATATCAAGGCGAATCCTCCGCGAATCTAATACTCCTGTATATTTTCGTTTAGCTAGGCGTAGAGCTCGTTTCGAGACGAATCCATCGATCTATGTATAACACGTTGGTCTTTTAAGGTGATTCACGATCGTTTATTCGCTGAACGTCCACGAGACGTATTGTAGGAGGGATATACCAATCGTAGAAGAGCTTCGTAAAGGTGAGACATCGGTATATCGATCAGTCTGACTTTGTACGTCGAGGAAGGAACATCGTGTTTCGGCTGTTTCTTTTAAACATTTTCTTAACTAAATCCTTTCTTCGATTCCAAGGACCGAGCGTTCGTTATATCTCTCGATCAATAAAATATTAGATATCGCAGATTAAAATGAAAATAGCAGCTTAGATATTCCCTCCCGCCCGCCCCCCCCCCCCCTCTTTTCGAATTCACAATGAATTGGAATTTTCTTAATTTTACAGTCGAACGAGAAGCGCTGCAGCAACCAACGATTATGGAAAATAATTGTTACGGAAGCTCGGGAGTGCCGCCGCCGCCGCCGCCACCGCCTCTATCCACCGAATCGAATGGGATTTCAACGGGGCCGTTAGAAATCACGCAGTTTTCGACTGGGAGAAGTTTAATTTGGAGGTTATAAGAAAGCCGAGAGTGATCGTTTCGCTCAGTCTGCCGCCACCGTTCCAAGAAGAAGGTCGCATTGCTGAGAGCTCCGTCGGAAGTGGAGAATTATCAGGTTAGTTCATTAGAGTTTCGCTTTTAATAATAATGATTGCAAATTAGAGGATAATTGCATTAGAGCGAGCAGGTTAAAATGAATATTTATAATAAATTTTTCATGTAGGCATACTAAAGTAAAATCTCTCGTTTTTTTCCACTCTAACTATAGAATCATTAGCTTTTCCTGTTAAATAAGAAAGTAGATGGTAGTTTATTAATATTGAAAACAATAAACAAAGTTTTCGTAAGCTTCAATTGAAAGAAGACACCAGAGTTTATTTAATTTCGCATTGAATTACCTAAAGCATGCAATTAAAACTTCGCAAGTAATATATACCACGAATTTTTAGTTCTCCTAACATTATTTCTAGCGTAAATAGTGAAATAAATTCTCCGTTTTATTCGCAACTCTTTTAAATACAAAATAATTCGTTTTTCGCTTTAAATAACGATTTAAATCGTAGGCTGTGATTATTAAAAGTATTAAACAAACTTTTAAGTCAATATTTCCTATCAGTTTTTAGTTCTTTTCGCATTATCTTTAGTAAAGACAGTAAAACAAAGTTTTTACGTTATTTACGAGTAATTTAATTGCAAAATAACCACTTTTTCATGTTAAATAACAATTTAAATCGTAGAATATCATTATTAAACGCATTAAATAAAACGCAAAATGAATATTTACTAGTAATCTTTAATTTCATTACCATTATTGTTGAACAACAGTTCAAACCGTAGTTTATGATTATTTAAAGTACTAAATAAAATGTTAAATTAATAATTATGATAAATTTGTCTTTTCTTAAACATTAGGTATATTGTAGATAGTAAAATATAGCTTTCTTTTGATTTTTAAGTACTTTGTTTATAGAATAATTAGTATTTCTTGTTAATTCACAATTTAAACAGTTGTTTATAACTAATTGCATGTGTTAAATAACATTATTGCATGCTTTAACTTAATAAAATAGCTTACAGTACCAATTTCTTATTGAATTAACAATTGCATGCAGTAAATTAGTTAGAAATTGTTTATAACTTTAGTTAACAATGAATAAATTGTTGTTCGTTTGTATGTATTACAGATGGAACGTTCAGACTACCAGAGCAATCGGGAAAAGGCCTTCAACATCAGGAAACATGAAGAAATGCAATTATTTAAGCAAAAATCAATTATTTATTGTAAAATTATTGTGAAAAATGTATCTTACAACAGAACAGAATATACCAACAATACCTTACAGCATAACACAGTCTATTTATTGCTTAAACCTGCACCTAAATCCATTTCCTAAACGAAAAACTTCGTTTTTTTAAACAAATATCATTGCAAAATGAACGAAACTGCGTCCAGAGGTAGCTAGAAACGCGTAGAATCCGAATCCGTTGAAAAAATCGCAAAATTCCTATTAGAAAGCCGAAAAATCGAAAAACAAAGTTTTTCAGTAGTACAAGTCAACGGCACGTAGTATAAGTCAACGTCAGGCCAGCCGCTCGAGTTTCGAATACCTCCTCGCACCTCATGTTCTCCTGATACAAAGTCGAGATTTCGGCCGAAAATTTTCTGAAATTTTTCGAGCCGCAAGTAGTACAAGTCAACGTCGGGCCAGACGCTCGAAAATTTTCGGAAATTTTTTCAAGTAGTACAAGTCAACGTCGGGCCAGCCGAATACCTCTTCGCATATCATGTTCTCCTGTTAGAAAGTCGAGATTTCGGCCGAAAATTTTTCGGAATTTTTCGAGAGCTGCTAGTAGTACAAGTCAACGTCAGGCCAGACGGTCGAAAATTCTCGGAAATTTTTCAGTAGTATAGGTCAACGAAAAGTCAGACGGTCGAAAATTTTTCGAAAATTCAGTAGTATAGGTCAACGAAAAGTCAGACATTCGAAAAATTTGCCGGAATTTTTCAGTAGTACGAGTCAACGAAAAGTCAGACATTCGAAAATTTTCGTTTTTTCGCTATATCTCGTAAACTACTCGGAATTTCTCCGTTTTTTTTGCAGAATTTGTAAGTAAACCATCAGAGGCAACTTTTTATGAGGGTCTTAGACCTCTAACTCTATTCTTTATCGCAGAAAAGACCAAAAACATGCTTATTTTTGGTCTTAATATTTTTTAACTAATTGAAAATTGAAGATTTCAACTAGTTCTTTATAGTACGATATAAATTATCGTTCTAGGAGTGAATCGTGTGACGTAGAAGGGATGAAAATGGATACTGGACCGTGGTAGGTTAAAGAACGCTAAATAATTGACACAAGGTTGAAATTTACAAGCAATTTATTGTATATTACTTTGAAGGATACAATTACAAGTGTGTTACATAAATAAGTATGTGTAAAACTTATAAATTAACGCACGCAAGATAAAAATGTATATAAAAAGTCTAATTTCGTATATTGCATTGAAATTACGCGTAGTTCTATTAGTTTTATCCTACGTAATCGCATAAAGTACAATTTAACGTCTGCCAATACCAATTAAGTAGAATAATTAATCGTTGATAGCATGTAAACGTCCTAGCGTTATAATTAAACCTATTTTTAACCTTAAATTAACGATGGTTCAATAAGGAATTGTCCTGGAGCTCCTTTCGCCAACATTCTCCGTGTTCCGTATCTCATCTGTGACAGAAAGAAAGGGCTGTTAAGTAATGGAAATAAAATAGAATAAAAAATCTGGCCTATTCAATGCACGAAATACAATGGCGAAGCCAAGATTAATAGAAAGCGATAATTCGAGTGAATTTCGGTATTTAAAAATTGTTGAATATTACCGTCGTTGCTACAACGGTGTGAATAAGTTAACGCAACGATAGAACACATACGAATAGTTCGGTTTATATAGATAACACGTACGCTTAAACATGTTAATCTTTGACACCACAACCACACCGATATAACATATCTATCGCTATAAACCAAGGAGGCTATTTCTAAAAACAAGTGACTCGTGGAAATTCCCATCAGCATCGCGCAGGTTAACAGTGTCGCGCGAAAACTTAGATTTACTTTAGCAAAACGAAATTCCGATGGAATATGTACCGGTGGGTCGGTCGTGAACCGCAACACGGATACGAATCGATCGAAAATAAAAATAGGAGCGAAAAAGGTTGATATTTTTCCACGAGCTGGTTGGGGGTGGCGTAGAAATTGGGGAAAATTGTCCGCGAACGAACTAGGATGCGCGTGTCGAAAGTTAAAGGTCGGAGGCACCGGTATATTTCCATAGGTTGGGAAACGGGTTGCGTTTTATTACCCTTGCGGTCATCGCGGTGGATTATGAGCTCGAGATATAACTATTCGGACAAGCGTGCTGCGTTGAGTTGCGCTGCGCTGCTTTCGCGAACAGAGTTCGCGCGGATAATGAGCAGCGGGCTCGCGAAACAGTTGGGAAATGTTTAGCGACGTGGAGGCACGGAGAAGCACGCAGGAGAAATCAAAACGCGAAACTACTGGCTACTAATGGCAAATCGATTCTCATAATCCGCTAACTCGACGCGAGAGGGATTCGTTTAATCTCGCCGCTTGCTCGATGAAACAACTGCTCCTTCTACCAACGGGCAGATCGACCGATTTATCTATTTCCTCCTCCGTATTGCCAAGCTTGTGTCTCGCGTGGTCGTCGGTTGCTTTCCGGCGGGCGAAATCGAGCGATTCCAGAAATACCGCGAAGACGAGCAGTCGCGCAGTTATCCTACAGTTTTTGAAGGGGAAATTCGTTCCCGATAGTACTTTGTATGCAACGATCGCGAACCTCGAATGCCGACGTGTATCGCGAGATAGCTACGGGAGGAAGAAACGGGAGCGAGTTTACGAGGGGAACGGGTAAAAGTCCGGAGACTTTGTTCTTCTTCTTCTTCTTCCTGCTCCATCCTCGCTTTCTCAAGCTAGTTCGTCGCCGTAGCAAGTGTCAACGAGGCGCGCATGGAAAAATATTTTTCCCTGGGTTTTACATAGCGAACGTCACGAGGGTGGAAAAACTTTCTCGGCGAGTTTCTCGTCCTCCTCTCGTCGTGCTCTTGGCCCGGAGGAGACGGGACGTACAGTCTACGGCGAAGTGCGCGCTGGACCGGCAGAAAAGATACAACGAGACGAATGGGAAAATGGAGATGTTCGCGTAGGTAGCAGACGTGACGGTCCGGGAAAAGGATCCGCGGCGAAGAAGTTGTCCGTAAGAGAGGCGTAGAATTTCCCCCCTACCAGAAATTCACCGGAATGTTCCTCTCTTCGATCGTTTCGTTAAAGCGACGTCGCATATCGACGGGAATCATCTCTGTGCCTTCCCCGTTTCTTCGAACGGACGAATGGACGAATGGACGTCGTCGACGCGAAGGGCTTTCTTTACGCCAATGGGACACGGCCAGAGCGAAAGGCGAAAGGAGGAGGCGGGCGCGAGCTGAAGTCGTGGAAAATGCGAGTACGTAAGGAGGAGATAAGTGTCGCAACAGGGAATAGAAAGTCTCTTCTTTGGCTTTTTCTCTTTCTCGGGGTCCTGACGGAGCCTCGGGACAGCAGCAGCGGTGCGTGTTCGCTCACACCCGTCAGCCAGAGGAGGGAGAGATACAGCTCCATAGTTGAGCCGTACGTAATCTATATCCTCCACCCCCGTGGTGCAGGCCGGCTCGCGCCACTACCCCCTGGAGTAGCTAGCTGCTATAAATTTCGCAGCTGAAAATCCCCCGATTCGTACATACACGCGCGTGTATACGCGTTCGTTTGTCCATCCGTTGGTTCATCCGCGGATACAACTTTCGCGTAGGCCGTATATCTGTTGATCTGCCGGCGCGCACCGGTACCAGGCTAGCTCGGACTAGTATCGAACGGGAGGAACGAAAACCCCAGCCTAGAAACATCTTAAATTTTCGTTAAACCAGAGTCTGGACGCTCGCCTTTCCATTTCGCGGTCGTATCCGTTTCGATTCTCTATAAAGTTGACGCGACGGCGGCATCGAGCTGCGTAAAATTTACGCGCTCGCCTAGACCGGGCAACCGCTGTTCGAAGGAGCAGAAATTCGTTCCCCGGGCTAGACGAATGGCGAACCAGGGGGAGCGAGGGAGAGAGAGGGAGGGAGAATGGCCCCGGGAAGTCGCAGCGATAGGAACAACGTTTTATATTACCCGTGGTATATTTCTCAGTGGCAGTTGCAGCTGGTACGCGTAGTATTCTCGCGTCTTCCGCCGGACACCGAGGAATACCAAGCGGTCTCGTGTGAATTTTCGATAATCCAAATTGGATTCTTCTATTGGCTGCCGGCTACCCGAAAAATTCTTTTCCACGAAACTTAGGAATTCCAAGGAGAGCGTTTCGCATCTTATCTCCACCTGCCTCTTCCCGCTTAATTGCATGGAACGTCGAGAGTTGCGCCGCTAACCTCCGCGATGCATGCGGATCATTAAAAGGTCGAAATGTAGCAGCGTGCTCGCTAATCTCACCTGGCGAACCGGATAATAACGAGCGAAACGTTTCACGAGCTGCCGTATCGATTTCGACCGCCGCTCTTCTATCTACGCGCGTGAAACGAGTAACGTCGCGTCGTTGGCGCGTGTGTCATCGAGACTGATCGTGTATCCTAGCCCCGTTGTACGCGTGTTTTTCGGCTAACAAATCCTTTAGGCTACAGTCGATCGAACATTAGCCTCGGAAAAATCTCCTCGATGTTTCGATTGTCCGTCCGTCCATTCGTTCCATCCATCTCTCGAAACCGTGGGGACGGGAGTTGGATTTCGATAAGTAGATCGAATTCGTTACTTTGCTCGAGTGGAATCAAATTCGCAACGATAATTGCAATTATTCCCGTCGAATGGAAATTCCAACCGATTTTTTATCGGGCTGGATCGCGATCCTAATCTCAGGCGCGAATATTCGCGACTTCCCTATCTCTGACGAATAACGCGCGTCCGTCGAACAGGTGAACGCTTATCGCGCGCGATTTCCGCTCGACCACACGAACGGTCGTTCGATCGTCTGCTTCAACGATCACCCTCTCTGCCGGTACTCGCCAATTAAACCATCCACTAAATTTCAATTTTTTCATTCGAAAGCATCGGAGCAGAGGATCGTCGTCGACGTGCGATTACGTGCAACGACGTTACCTCGCTTTAACGCAGGAGAAAGAAGGAGAAAGAAGGAGAAAGAAAGAAAAAAAGGAGAAGCAGAGAGGAGAAACAGAAGGAGATACGCGACGAGTCCGTTGGTATCTCCTGGCGCATTCCGACTGAGCGTGGTTTCATCGGACCGCGTACTTGCTATTCGCTTGCATTAGGAATTCAATAATGCAAGTTGCGCTTTATTATAAAACGAATACGCGAGCGAGCGTTCGCTTTACCCCCGGACCGTCAGCCGGTCTGGTAAACGGAGCGGACGCTGAAATCTTCATGAGCCAATGAAGCCGGGTTCCATAACGGAGATAACCGATTATTCTGATTAGTATCGGAATACAGGTAGCGTGGAAACGTATAATACACACAGAGAGAGAGAGAGCTGTTAAATTATCGGTCGAAACTGAGGATCGAAAACGAGGCAAACTATGGCACGCTTATGGCACGATTAATATTCGCGGTTCGCTTTATTTTTATGCATGTAGGTGCATACCTAACCCGCCAATTCCCTTTCCATGACACGAAACAACCGCGTGCAATGTTTCGCGAGAAAAAAGAAAAACCAAAAACAACAAAAAAAAGGAAAAAGAAATCAATGCATTCGATAAGGTATCGGATGATCGCGTTTATTCACGAGTGGAGATTATAGTTGCAAAGTAGGATCGCGGGTGAAATTTAATGGAAATTAAATTGTGCACTCGCGTTCGAGCATCCCCCACCCTCTCTCTCTCTCTCTCTCTCGACGTATGTATACATATACCGTATATACTATACACACATAGGTACGTGCAATTCATCTCATCCCCTTCAACTTTTCGTCCAACCGACTGTGTACTCTTTCGCTCGATATGCACAGTGTTCGCTCTTTCTGACCAACCGCAGAGGGGACCAACGTTCGATTCGGTTGTTCGTGGTTGTTTCTTTGACGTGGGACGACTTGTGATCTCTGACTGGTGGCGTTCGATCGAAAGGACACGTGTGAGAGTAGTATGAGTCTAGAAGCGACTACTTTGGCAACTCGTAGACGCTGTCTAGCATATGGGTTGGCGTGCAAGCACACTCGAATCGTAGTCGTTCCCATAACGGGCCAGGTATACCGTCTCGCGCGTAGATAGAGAGATACAGACAGAGGAGGGTGCACGACCAAGGGGTGCGAACGTTCGTGCGCTCCGCCCTCTCCCTCCCACTCTCTCTCTCTCTCCCTCTCTCGGTCTTCGCCATGCTTTCGGTTCCCGAACGACGACGAAGGCGACGACGACGACGACGATGTCGGGTGGCGACGGCCAGAGAGAGAGAGAGAGAGAGAGAGAGAGAGAGAGAGAGAGAGAGAGAGAGAGGGAGAGAGAGAGAGGAGGAGCACTCACACAGGTGTCGGGGGAGCCGCGCAGGGTTATAGGTATGGCCAGGTCGAGCCGTTGGTCTTGCTTAATCTGATTACAAGCGGACCAGGTGGGGATCGATATTTTCGCGTGAGTTTTCCAGGCAATCGGCCGCGAGATAGCGCGGCTCGGCATATTTTATACGCGTTCGGGCTGCCCGACCCCATTTACAACCCTGTCCGTCCGTCCCTCCGTTCGTCCATTCGTCCCCCCTAGGTCCCTTCGTTTGTATAGTTCGTTCGCGCGTTTTATCAACCGTCGACGACCAAGCATACTGCTGCTGCTCGGCCGTACGTGTTTCTTTTTTCTTTTTTTCTTTTTTTTACACTGGCTGTACGGTGTACGGGTGGTACAGCGGGACACGTTCCATCGGTATTTCAGGACATCGACCAAGAACGCGAAATTCCACAGGAACCTAGTACACCTCTGCACGACGTAAAATTATCGATCTTCCCTAAAATATTTATGACGGATTAGGTGACCGACGAGACCCGGCAGCGCAACCAGCGGTGCCGATTTTACGCGAGGATTTACCAGCACTGACGCGAATATTTGTTCCTCCGGATAATGTATTTCCGAATTATCCGAGGGGATTAAAGCTCGGGTAATTGGAGCCAACCGGGACGCGGCGGTGAGTTCGGTATCGCGTCCAATTGGCTCCTATTGCAATCGTTATACGGCCGGAATCTATCGTTAGCCTTCTTTCTTTCATCCGCGTCACTCGCCGGAAACCGAATAATCTGTTCTTACCATCCTATTCCTCGGTTCGTTCGTTCTTTCTCCAAAGGACTCCGAGTCGGCGAACCGACGTCCCGTTGCCGTACGTCTCTCGGTAGACGTGCCTCGTGATGGATCATTCGGTTGCTGGACGCCGACGTTCCTCGAGTTTACGACGACACGAAATATGTCTCCCATCTTGTACGTGATGTACCCTTCCTTCCCCCTTTCCTACCATCTCGCTCTTTCTATTTATCCGCCTGCCAGTATCCATCTCCGTTCGACTTTTGCTGTACGTGGTGCGCGATGGCCTGCTTACCCGTTTACCCGCGACCGGAAATTTTTCTCCGTTGAACTTTTCGCAAACTCCGAGAGAGACGGAGAATCTCGTTAACGTATGTATTAATCCTTCGTTCCATCTGTTAATACCGAGAGAACGAGGAAAACCGAAACGGGAGAGAGAGAGAGAGGAAGGTGTGCGTGTTTTATCGGCGATTCGAGGACGGCCTGACTGCGAAATAGATCGCGAGCGCGTAATCTCGTAAATCATCGCGACGCGCGACGCGCGACGCGCGACGTGTCGCGCGTTGCAAGCCTTGGTGCCTGCTGTTTCAAACGTCCGGAGACGACGTTTTATACAAACAGGAGGGAACAGGTGGGAGGAGAAGGAATAAATTTTCGGTAACGACACGGAACGAGTCGTTGGAGAGCTTCCGGTTATTCGTCCCGGCCACGAGCCACGAGCCACGAGCGACGAGTTTCTTCGCATTCCGGATCGTAACGTAAACGTTACGACGTGACACGATTGTCTTTATTCACGCGCTGCCTTTATTCACGAGGGTGCGGTCCGCAGGAGAGAGCCTTCGCACCTTCGTGCTCAGCTGTCGAGCGAACAGCGAACGGACTTTTAATCAGATTAACCTCATTGATTTTTTCCCTCTCCCTTTTTCGCACCCATCGAACCAGCCCAGAGTTCAGACCCCTTTACAATTTTCAGGACTCTTTGCTTTTCCCTTTGTCGCCACGTTACCGAGCTTCGCGCCTCAATTACTTCTTTCTCCTTAATTTCAGCTTGAGCAATGCTTCGACGACGATTCCCCGCGATTTATGCACGTCCCGAGTCGTTTGTAACGCCAGCGATAGTTTACTCGGTATTCAATTAACCCCTTTCTACCGACAGACGTACAAAGTGGCCATCGAGTAATCATCATCCAGTCTTGAAAAATGTTGCTCGTCCGAAACGTGTATATACGTGTCCGTTTCTCGTGCCACGCTAACCCCTAGCCGTGCAAAATCGAAGGATCGCGTGTTTAGCTGAACGGTTGAACAAAGTCCTCCAGTTCCCTTCCTGGCTTCTGCTATTTTCGAGCATCCTTTTTTCTTCGCGCTTTACGGTGCGCTACTTCCCGAGTACTCTCCAAGCTTTGCCGCTAACTAAGTGTTCTCCGTCCACTTTTGTCTCTCGCCCACCCACCCACTCACCCTCTCTCTCTCTCTCTCTCTGTCTTCTACTCGAATAGAGCTGGCAGGCACGCCGTTGCTCGTTCCGTTTCTCCTTCTGTCCCTTTACCGCGGCCGGGACTTTGCGACGCGGAAGTTTCGCGACAGTTCCCATTTGTCTAGCCCGAGCATCGGGGCTCTTTCTTCGGGGTGTAGCGCGCGCGGTTTCGCGGCTCGCGAACATTCCCGGACAAACGAGCGGAAAATCCGCCGCGTGCCTTCGCGTCCAGCCCCGGTGGCTCGTTCCGCGATTCACGATTTATGCAACCCAGACGACGACGCCACGGGAATTTTCGCACCGCCGCCGAGTAAGATGAGAATCGAGGTCGAAAGTTGTTGTTTCGCGAGCGTACGACTCTAAGGACTGGGAGATGTTACGGAGAGAGAAGCTGAAACCCTCTGCCCTCGTAACAGTCGCAACACTCGCAACTGGTGCTATTCGTGCCCCTGGAGGCTTGACTAATGCTCGACTAATTGCCAGAATGTAAATAAATATCCCCGGAACGGTCATGATCCAGCTATCTCCGGGGACTGTGTCTATGAGAATATACTGCGTTTGGACATGCATCGCTACTTCAATGCCCGGATCGTCGCGCTTGCGCTCCTCTCTCTAGCTTTTACAACCGCCTCCTTCCTTTCTCCTATCTCCGATGCTCGTTCACTTTTCGCTAGATACAGGAGAATCCGGTTGAACGAATTATCGCGAAGAGGAACGTATCTTGGGCGACTCGACTCGAGTTCCCGCGGAGGGAACGGGAGAGAGACTGGCCACCTGGGCCCATACAACGGTCCCCCTCTCTGCTCCTCCCGATCGTGCAGCTATGCTACGAAGCGATAGAACCGGTAACGCGTCGGCCAATGGAAATTTCGTCTTTGACTGCGGCGACACGGCGCCGCAGTTCGGTTGATATTCTTCGCAAGTTCGCCAAACTTCAACTCCCTTTCCGGCGAAAGCGGGAGCAGATTCCGAATGCGACGATACGTAGCGTCGCGTTGGTCGCTTATCGTTTCGACTTTTGGCTCGCGAGTCGATCAAGTTCCCCGCTCTTCGAAGACGAGAAGGGCTTTCGTGCATGCAAGTTCGTGCAATTAATTTGAAGAGGGGCAGAACCCCAACTGAGTTAGAGCTGGCAGGTGTCGCGGTCGAAGAAAACCTTCTCTCGATTTCCACCACCGGCTGCACCGGCTGCACCACCATCCGCACGCGAATTTCATCGAGGATCGCGTTCCTACTGAGAATACGAGTGGCCGAGCAGCAGGAGGGTGGTAGCGGGGTGGTGGAATCGGAAAAATTTCGGCGGTACGATTGTTCGTCCGTGACTTTTCTGTCGATATGGCCGCGCGCGTACTCGACTCGGAGGCTCCTATATGGATTACGCGCGAAATTGCATCCAAAGCCTGTTTTTAATACCCTCGACCCGTCGACGTTCCTGTCGATTACTTTCAATCGGGACCATCGATTGCTCTTTAAATCGTAAAATATCAAAACTGTCGAAGCGTTCCCGTTCCCATGTACACGGAAGCGTCACGCCACGAGTATCTCTCCTCGGCCCATTCTCCATCGTTCCATCCTTCGATCGTTGCGTCGTTGCGTCGTGTTTCGGGTACCGAGACGATCCCGAGAGAACCAACCAACCACCACCGCCGAGGGGCTATACCACCTTTCCATTAATTTACGTTACGTTAATTTAATCGGCCATCAACCGCTTTGTGCTGCGTTAAACTCGACCCTCGGTGTCCTTCGTCGAACGACGCCAGACCACACGACGCGACGGTATGCTCGTCGTCTCCGTCATAAGGTGTACGTGTATGCAGGTACGTACATACATATGTAGGTATGTCGGTAAAGCTCGAGTAAACGGAACCGTGAACGAGTCCCGGAACGTTTCAACGAGCAAAGATATCTTGGTAGTCGAGCGTCGAGACAGTTGGAACTCTGCAAAGTGTAGTAGTAGGGTCGGAAGAATGGAATAGAGAGAGAGAGAGAGAGAGGAGAAAGGGAGAGAACGCGGAGAAGAGTCGTGAATCGAAAGAGCTATGACAGCGGAGAGGACGAGACTCGCGGGGGGCTGTGTTCTTTGTGCGATCGACCCGATGCATCCGGTCGGCGAGTAGATTGCGCGACTGTCAATAGCAGAATAATTGAAAGACGCGCTCTTAATTAGTATCCGGCGGGGAGTCTTGCGCTCGACTGCCACCGTTCGGGCTTATTTCGAGCGTGGAAAAGAGACTACCGAATCTACACAAAGAGAGCAATGGTAACGTTGTGCGAGCGCTTTTCGCGGAAAAGATACAAAGAGCGGAGGGGGAAAAATTGGGGCCGGGGGAAGGGAAAACGGACGGGACGAGGCACGGGGGCAAGAACGGAGGGAAGAGAGCACTGGAAACGCTCGCATTTCGCATTTCGCAGTTGCCGCGAGTTGCGCGCGACGAGAACGTGCCGAGAATTCGAGACGTTTGACTCGCGGTGGGTAACCCGCGTCCCCAACTTTCTTCCATCTCCCTTCACCGGCCTTTTGCTTTCTCCCCAGACGCTACTCCTCCACCACCTACCGCTACCACTACTATGTCAACCGTCTCCTTAATCGCGTTAATGAAATTTCACCACGCTTGGATACCGTGCCGGACGCGAGGCGAATTTCTTTCGTAGGAATCGATCGAATATCCTCAAGAAGTATACGAGCGAAAGGAGCAGAAAGGGAGCGAGCGAGCGAGCGAGAGAGAGAGAGAGATAATTCCTCGCTCGTCAGCCGTTTGCTTCGAAAGGTTTATGTCTTGTTGGCTTCGATCCGCTTCGAGGGGGCCGTAAACACGCGGGGCGGCGAAGACGCGAAAGGGCCATCCATTGTAGCGCTCGAGCTCGCGCACTCGAGCCGTCGTGCGAGCGAGTAAATCGACCCCGTAAACTAACTCGTCGTTTACAGGCTCGTCTAGTCTGCGAGCGCTGCCAGCCTGCACGTACTTTCCTTCTCGACGCGACGTTAACGATATCTCGTTAAGTCCCGTACGCGATCGAACGATTTTCCCGCAAGGCTAAGCAGTTTCGCGCCACCTGAAGGGCTAAACGGTTCTCCCCATCCCCGCCACTGACTTTTCTGACTTTTCTGACTTTTCTGACTTTTCTTCCACTCTTCGATACCGGCTTTTCCATTATTGCGTTTGCCTCCTCTTCCACTTTCTCACCTAACGATCCTCGACGGCCGCTTTGCCCGTTTCGACTTGCTTTTAAAAACCGCCTGTTCCCATTGGCTTGTACACACACTCGCCTGATAATGCCACTTGCTGCCAAAACGAGCCAAATACTCGATAGAGAACACTACGGTTGTCGATTGTACCTAGCCACTGCCTCCTCTTCCCCGGGTGAAATTCTTCCTACGGATTTCTCGCGGCATTGCCTTTCGATTTAGAGAAATGCAAAGTACCTCGGTGATTTGCAAACGAATCGAGTGAGTCGTTATCCTCGGCAAAATAGTTGAGGAGGTGGGAAGGGACTTCTTCGCGCGGTCTATCGATTTTCCGTCGTTATTCTTAATTCGATCGCCGTCGGTCCAGTGGGCTGTGGTGATATAGTCGACGATTCGCTGGCGATTAAACCGCTCGAAGAAAAGGAAAAAAAAGAAAAAAAATCAGCTGTAATTAAGGCCGCGGCAGTATTTTATCGACGATACTCGAGGCAAGAGGGTCATCGGATAATCGATATTTTCGACCTGTGTGTCTCGCGGAGGCCGGGGAACGATCTTCGACCTTTTGCACCTGCATAGAACGTGTAGAACGTATTCGTGCCGAAGCTCGTAATTCAAGGTGCTTAGATTCGCGGGTCTGTTTTCGGCTAATTCGAGGTCGGCATTTGCGTCATTCGCTCCCCGTATATATCCCTCTACTGGATCCCGCGAAACTGGTTCGCGTGTACTACTCTGCTTATAACCCTGTTCGAAACTTTTCAACGAGCCTCGACGCAGAGGACACGGGACCGAACAGATCCCAGCGTACTCTCATTTAAACTCATTCGCAGATTCCATAGACTGGACTGTGCGGGGACGTAAAATAGCTCGTAAATTAGCCTCGCGTCTCGAGATTCCTCCAGGTTTCCTTCGCCAATCGAAAGGAGAGAAAGATGGTATTGGCAAGTTCTTTCCAAGCACAGTTTTACCGGGGAAATTTTCCGAGGAGGGGAAGATTGGATGGACGTTAAGAGGATCGAAGCGATAGCTCATGGACCGTGGGGAACCGTGGCAGCCTTCCGCAACCAACTTTTCTCCTCGTTTTTCCAAAAATACACCCATCTCGGTTGGTATCTGGCGCACAGCTAGATCGGAAGGACGTGGATCGATCGTGAGGAGGCAAGGGACATTTGAATTACGTCGCGCGACAGCGAAACCGCGGAAAAAGAAAGGCGCGACGACCAGAGAAGTTTACTTTATCTAAGATGCTTTTGATTCGAGAAGGCGCGCCACTTCCGCTGGAACGAGAATTTTACCGGAATCGAGCGTTAATTGCGGCCCCTTTAAAACTTCCACAGCCAGCAATTAAGGTAGCACGAATTAATTAATGTTCTTCAGACCTGCTCTTGCCTGGCTTTTTCGCTGTCTATCGCGAATACTCTCTCTTCGTCGCGGCTACACTCCATCGTGTCGGTATCGCGATCCCTCTCTTCTTCCCACCACTTCCCCTTACGCCATCCTCCTCCTCCTCCTCCTCCTCCTCCTCCTCCTCATTCTCTTTCTCACTATCCCTCTTTCGTTTGCGGGAGCAAACTTTTAACGTAATTTCAATCGATCGTGAAACCACGGAGCCAACCGGTCGTCGATCGATCCCGAAACGAGCTCGGCGGTGTCTTTTGTTCTCTTCGCGGTTTCCAACGGTCTATCCTCGATTTCGCGTTTCACTCGTTCGTCCGAGGAGCTCAAAGCGACGAGTCGGACCACCCTCGCCGCCTCTTAAAGCCACGACCGCGAAAAGATCACCGACTGATCGTATTTTTCGGACGAAGGATCCAGTTTTCCCCGAACAATTCGTCCGCCAGGACAGAGAGAAACGCACGGGACCCTCCGCTCAAAGGAAACCACGCGTTCGATCGTTTCCCTTCCTCGACTTCCATCCCTTTACACACTCCGAACCTCGTTCCTCTCGTAAGTTAGACGTCTATTCCTTTGCTTGCTATTCTTCCGCGTGTTTTAATGGAACTCCTTTACTACGCGAAATTCTCTCTCTCGACTTTCTATCGTATTATTCCTACATATCTGAAGCCGCAGTGGAATTTTTACGATCGTCGCGTTTATATTTCCTTTTCTCTTTTCTCTTCTTTTTTCTTCCAATTGCAGATCCTTCATGGTAATCGGAACGCGTGAATTCCCGTCACGCTGGACACTCGCAAGAACAATTCCTCTCGTCACGTAGCAAGCAGATCGATCCTTTTCTTCAAATAGAACACACGGGGGAGAGCTTGACGCGCGTCAAGTTGACGCGCAAACGAGCGGCGAAGCGCGAGCCGTAAAGACGTTAGCAAAAACCTAAATCGATCTGGCAAACTGCAACGAGATGGACCTTGAGATTGTGGTTTCTTTTATGCCAAGGCTGCCGGGCACGCTCTCCTGCAGGGACATTGCGCGAAGTCACGAATGCCGTAATTGAAAATCAATATTTGCGCTCGCTTCGCCCCCGTGGACGGAATACGCTTCGCGAATACTTCATCCGGCCGATCGAAATCTTTCGAGCATGCACACCCGCTCGCTTCGTCCCGACCTCGGTATATAGCCCCGGAGACTTTCTTTCAACGCGTGCAACAAACTCGAAAATTCATTGATTTCGACTGGAACAAGCACCGACTGATTACTTGCTCGAAACTTGCCACGGTTAACTAGCCTGCAAGTTTAATTGTTTCTCATTCGAACTAATGCTAAACGATCTACGGTGACTGACGACTAATTTTACGCTCGACTCGCCTAACTTCGAATCCTCGAATATTTACACGAATTCTTAGATGTGCTCTTACACCGTTGCTTGGCATGGTTAAACTTTTCAAAATACCTGGATTTATTACACGTTTTCGAAACTTCGCGCTCCCGTGCAGGCAGAAATTCTAGCGCATAAAATGTGCGCTGATTATCAAATTAAATCTTCCAGTTCGAAAGTAGTTGCCACGAAGTTCACCGGCGGGGAAAGCTGTAACAAGCCTCGCGGTGAGACTTTCTCCAAGTTTTACCCACGAATCATCGTGGACCACCCCATGCGTCTTCACGGTTCGAATACAAGCGGAATCTTTGTTACCTGATAAAGGAGCAGGGTGTGCTCTTTTTCAAAACGATTTTACGATTCAGGGGAAATAGTGCGTTTGAAAAAGAGAATTACTTTGGTATTCGCGTCTCGCCGCGTAGATCTATGTCTCGTAAGCGAGCGAACGAACGAAAATTCACTGGCGTTGGAAAGCAGAGAGGTGGTAACCGTGGTTGCACGGGCAGAGAGAAGGAGATAGAAAAGGAATATATATATACATATATATAGAGAGAGAGAGGGCGTCGTAACGCGACCGGTTTATCGCGTAATCTTCGTATCTCGTGGAAATTGCGTCGGGCCATCTTCCCGAGGTGTTTGCCGGTCGGATTTGTAGCTCGTTCGCGTTTGAAAAACGCTGCTTGCCTGGCTCTTTCTCACTCGTGTCTCGCTCCGGCCGAAAACTGTAGTAGTTTGCCAAGTCCGCGCGGCGCAGCGAGACGAGAGGTTGTGTAGACGAAGCGAGAGAAAGGGTGCAATTAAGCTCGCGTTCTCCGTTTATTTGCGCGGCTATGTCGCAGGGGATACACGCGTCTCGACACAGGAAACGGCTGCTGCGACGGGGACGGCCGCGTGAATAGGGGCGAACAGACCCCGACCACCCAGAAAGACCTCTACAGAGGATTACTCTCTCCTTCTCTCCCTCTCTCGACCTCCGTTTCTCCCTTTATCGCGCGACTCCACCTATTATGTACCTCGATGCATTGTGACATGACGGTCAATAGGGCTGATTATTGTGACCGCGATCCACCACCATTTCGCGCTATTTCGCTCGTTCTGTACGTGGCCACGCGCTCCGCACGATCTCGTTGTTAAATGCGGAAATTCCGGGGGATCGTTCCTTTCTTCTTTAACCCCCCCCCCCTTCTTTTTTTTCGACGGTCAAGGTACAAGGAAGGTACGCGAATAAACGGACGAAGAGGATTTCTCAAAAAAGGATGTTTCGGGGTGTGAAATAATTGAGGGGGAGAGGGATAACCAGCGGGCCAGGTAAAAGCTAAGGGTGACCATTCAAGCTAAATAACGGTCTGACTCCCTTCTTCAAATTACGTTTGAGAAACTTGTGCAAAGAGTCGAAAAACGAAGGAAGTACAAGTTGGTATGCGGCAGAGGTTCTTCGTAAAAGTGATTCCCCGGTTTTCAGGAATTTCCTCAGTCTTTTGAAATTACGCCGTACCCATCCTAACAATCCTGACCAATTCCTGGGGATCACGTGAAATTCCTGGAATTCTGAACTGCCGTGAATTTCAAAATGATCTCATGCGAAATCTGATGTAGAAATCCACCAAAGATTTCACGGTTTTATCTTTCGAACGTATCACATCTGTGGAAACAATTTCTATTCGTTTATCCAGAACTTCATTTTCGGAAGTTACGGGATATATTAAATAAACCGGAACAGTGTCATTTCGTAAAATACAGCGATAGAAGTTACCAAGAATGATGCAGTTAAACTTCAAGTATCAAGAAACGGAGCGTGTCGTTTCTAGAATAAGTTCTCGATAGTTGCCTACGGGGAACAGCTTCCAACTACGCGCTCTCGAATATCGTTAAAGTCTTTTATGAGTTTGCCTTGCACATTTTTCACCTAAGGAAAGTACAAATAAAGAGTTTCCACTGACGCTTCTACGTCACTTCCGAGTATTCTAATTGAAAACAAATCTTCCGCGCCGCACAAATTTTACCGCGCATTGCGATTCGTAGAAAAATTCCTCTCATTGTGTCTTAATTGCCTTCTAATTGAAACTGCACGGTCTCGTAACTTGGCGTTTCATTTGCTGAAGAAACAAGCGCTTCTCGGAAAAAGTTTCACGTATTTGCAAACCTGTATTTTTTCCCGATAGCGGACCATTTCACTCGAAAAGAAACCAAATTCTTACACAAACGAAACTTGCTTCCTTGCACGGCTATTCAATTATATTCCATTCACGACCGTACGAGAATATTTTGCAAACAGAGTTCAGCAGGTAGGTGGTATCGTAACATGGTAAATCATAATGTGTAAAGATTGTATAAAAATATCAACGCTAGTAAATTCCTTTTTACTTGCCTAACCTTATAATTAAAGTAATGAATTGGTGGTGTCGCGCGGAGTGTAATATTATAAATTGACCTAATTCCATCTTAAATTACCCACCTGAAATAATTGTTGCGATAAAAATTCAAACTAAATGGAACTAATCGCTATTACTTTCCGTAATCGCAAAGTGGTCACTGTCGCGTGCTCGTGGCTCGCGTGCCGTCCATTGTCCATTGGTATTCGCGTCCACTGTCTTCCGATGGCATTGCGTTCCGTTTCCACCCTTCTTCTGCAACAGAAAGAGCTAAATGTTATTGCTGGTCTGTAGACGCTAAACGCCGTGAGTGGAGACCATGCGTAAAAAGAGGAGACGTTGGAAAATCACATTGCTAGAAATAAAGGCTAGTTTAGTCGCATTGCGGCTAGCTACTACTCTCACGTAGCTGCATCGGTGTGCACCTTCCGGACAAACTTCTCAACGCTGTACGCTAATTATCTTGTACTTTAAATTACACTGCTCTGAAAGTTCACTCGAATCCGCAAGGAACGAGTTTCGCGACACTTCTATGAGAAATCTACTTCAATTGATTCTGACTCGTCAATTCCAGCTCGGTCGTGCCATCTGCATACGATGTGACAGATAGAAATACAAGAGAAACAGAAATTAAAAAAGCTACGATTAGACGTGTCAGAGCCGATCTCAACGTACCTCTTTTCTAACCCCTAACTTTACGGAATATGACAACAACCCTGCACTTCTTTACTTTAGTCACGTTCAGAAATATCGAATGCCTTTTCGAAACAAGAGGATATTGCTTCGATTGTAACTTCGATTCTAATCTTCAACGAGAGGGGTATTTACCGATCTATCCAAGATTATGCGCAACCAACCACTTACCGGCTTACTTCTTTACCTTTAAACACTGCCGTAGACAAGCGATTCGAGCACGACTTTGTCCACTGCTACGCGCGGACGTTGCAGCGCCAACCGAAACTTTTCTACTGTAATTACAGACGAGGTTCTCGTTTTCGTAATCGTAGTAGCTCGTACCGAGAAACTTCTCGCGAGATCGAGTTTAGAACGCAGATTGGCGAGCTGCTGAAAGGTATCGTAACCGTGTCGAGAGATCCGATCGATCCTAGTGCGGTTTTTCGCGAGCAGCAGGTGCACGGGCTGGCTGGGCCGTTCGACATTTTATAATTCAGGATGCAGCGAGAAACGGAAGAAATTACGGAATGACGCGACCGTCGGAAGGCGGCTACCGCACGAAACTTTTACGGGTACCGATGATTTTCATCTACCTCGTCAGGTGTTACTTCCAAGACTTCGCTGTCCCAGAGTCTCGAATGTTTAGATGTAAAAAAGAAGCGGAGGAGGGGCGGCAAGGGGAAGAATAATTGAGATTTATGTCGGCGCAGACGACGGACAGGACGGAAACGCGAGGGGTGAAAACGCCGGAACAAAAAGGAAAGGAGAGAAGGGAATCTCCTCCGGACGAAGAAGTTAATTAAAGAGGCGGCAAGGCGGGACACACCGCGACCGGAATATCGATCAACTCGAAATTCAATTTCGAATTTTCAATTCAATTTCGATCGAAACGAAGAATTTATTAGGACGCCGCGCATTTTCACGGAGCTGCTATTACAATAATTTTAATAAAGCTCTCTGGGCTGTCCGAAGGGAACGGACCGCGTTCGTCTTCTCTGTCGCGTTAAACCAACCCACCGATTCGTCCAGATTTCTTCCCCACGAAGATATTCGAATAGGGCGAGAACGCCTTACGATTGGGTCAGTCGAAATGATATTTTCGAAAGATTGCCCGACCTCGTTTCCCCAGCCGAAACAATCTCGTAATACCACGAGAGACGTGGTATCGACATTGTTCGGTACGTAACGCGTGTATTTTTAGCATGCCGTGACGAATGGAAAAGTCAATGATTCACCATCCGTGAGGTGAGACGGAGATAGGGAGAGGACAAACGAGACGCGACGAATGACACGGTTATAATTACCTCGCATCGATTCTCTCTTATCCTCGATGCCAAACTCGTCTCTCGTTTCGTCGGCTGGACAACCGTCCAACACACTCGCCCTCTTACAAATCGACCGAATTCTCGACGTGATGCCACGGCTAATTCAGATTCAAACGCTCTCCTACGTCTATGGAGAAGGAGAGTCTCTCTAGAGACTCTTTCTCGTTTCACAAAGGATTATGCGTCGATATTGATGGATAGAGGAACAGCAGGTTTCTAAGTATTTATGTGAAAGTAAAACTCGTACACGATATAGTTCGTTGATTAATTTATTTGTTCGTTAAACTGGATATAGATCTCCTCGAGAGAGGAGACTACTGATCAATCTGAAAAGAGAAAGAAATGCGTTCGTATTATTTCGCAAATATTTATCGGTCGTATGTCGGTGATCTTATGGACCAGGTTGGTGGCGATGTTCGTGGAAGGGCAGGGAGGCAAAGGTGAAGGGCGAAGAGCAAAAGACGAAGGAGAAGGCGAAGGGAACACGCATCGATACATATTCAAAGGCCTGGCCGTCTGACCTGGCACGGGCCATTAGCATCGATCGTCTTCCGGGAGAGACTCGGTCCGCGTCTACCGACCGTTTATCCTCTCGAGAATTTCCCTGGTATCGAGTTAAGGGGCGCCCCTTGGTCCTGCTCCGCACCGTCCGTATTGTCCCGTGGCACGAACGACCATTAATTCTTTCTCGACCACCGGCAACACCGAGAGATCCTCCGTGTCCAACGGCGAAAGCCGATCGAGCAACCCTGCCACCCCCGGAACCCAGAGATCTCCTAATCGCGCTCGTCTGTTTCGTACACGTAAATGGAAGCGGATAATGGGCCGTGTGCTCGCAGCCAGAGGGAACGTAGCTTCCTATATGTATGGAAGGAGAGGTATGGTATTTTACTCTGTTGCACGAAGGAGCAAGCGATACGGGAGGGAAATCGGGGTCGAGAGAATCGCTCCTTGTAATGAAATACGATTTATTTACTAAATATGCGAAATATATATATATATATATATATGTATATGTATACGTATATACATTAGGCCATATACACAAGTACGTAATCATTTTCCGATGTCGGGTGACGGGATGATCGACCAAAGTGGCGGCTATCCATCGATCTGTGTGCAGTTCGATCCTCGCAGCGTCTCCCTTCGCGGAGGACTGCCGCGATCGTACTCGGTAATCCGGAGACGCCAACCGATCGTTGCCTACATTCTACGGAAAGCACGATAAAGTTCCTCGCCTCGAGCGCGATTCAACCGTTTCGTTTCTTCTCTCTAAATTGTTTGACAAGGTACGTGTAGATACGGCAGGTGTAATCGCAGCTATATACAAAGTATACATACAGATACAGACACATCGAGAGAGCCTGCCCATAAGGAGGGAAACCCTCCTCGCGTTTTTTCTTTTCACTTTCTCTTTCTCTTTCTCTCTTACGTCGATTCATCGACCTCCTGTGACCCACCGACCGATTATTGGGTCGTGATCGCGAGCGTGAGCCGTGCGAGTCCGGCGTCCTTTCGGGAGTACAACGGGAGTAGAAGCTTCGAAGCCGTATAACGGGTACACGTAGGTATCATTGCGTGCTACGCGAGTGCTCGTCATGCGAGAGAAACACGGATATGCGCGGGGTGGAGCATCGAGACGCTTCGCTCGGTCACGGCTCCTGCTCGCCACCACCACCACCACCACCACCATCAACTCTTCTCGTTCTCTCCTCTGCTGCTATTCGCCCTCGCGAGAGTGTATTTTGGATCCAACCTCGTCGACGGTTCGAAGCGTGGTGGCGTGTTCGCGAGAAGAATATCGTTCGCCGATTCCCTACGCGCTTTCGACAAACATTTACACTAGCCAGTGCACGTCGTATTGTACAAATTAATCGGCTTACATAGCCTCGTAAATTGTATTTTTGAGTCGCGTGTCGTCCACCGGGTCTCGTGGCCGGTGCTAGTTTATCGATCGGGTATTGGCCAAGTAGCCGCGCGTTCATCGCGATTCGCGACACGGTCTCGGAGCTACGTCAAACCAGAATTCCACCATCATCCTCTGCTATTTCGTCCCGCCCCGAAATCTCGCCATGGATCCATCAGCTATCCTACTGGTTCGCGGCCATCCTCGTCCCCGCCGAGGATGATCTACCACCTCCCCCCTTCCGTCTTCTTTCTTCGATCGATAGTTGAACAACCCTTTCCTCCCTCCCTCCAGTGGAGAACTCTTCGTGTGGAATTGCACCGATTCCCGTGGATGCGAGCGCGGCCGGCCGCGCACCGTCTCCGCTCGGCTTTAAACGGTGGCCAGTAGTCGTAGAAGTAGAGCGCTCGTCACGGTTAGACAGATGGAAGGCGCCGCCGCGACGCTCGCGTATCCCTTCACTGAAACATAAAGTAAACTCTGCTTCGTTTCGATCACATCCCCATCCCTCGTGCGACGATCACCGAATCGCGATCATTCGAATAGCGAATTATCTTCTTCCCTATGTTTCTTCCTCGTAGCATACAACGAGTTGAGAACAAGGAGAATTAACTACGGAAAGGGTGGAACGAGAGAATAGAGCGTCGAGGATCTAAATTCAACGAACGGGGAACGATCAGTGATGGTGGAGACGCTCGGAATTCCGCGACAATTTGAAGTTTTTAAGCCGACGCGGGCTGAAACTTTGCTCTTCGCCGCTACGTCTGTCCCGATCTTCTTCCTCGTTGGCAGGTCGGCGCGATGGAAAAGTTTCGGCCTACGGGAATTCAGTCGGGGCGGCTCTTTCGAAACGATCCAAAGGGCGGAGAAACGGGAACGGTAAATGCGGCAGCGCGACGTACGTCGCTTCCAGGAACGACTTGGACTAACGAGAAAATCGAAGATTGTTAAGAGCAATTTTGTCGAGACGTTCTCCGTCCCCTCTCACTCTCACTCTCTCTTTCTCTCTCCCTCTCTCTCTCCCTTGCCGGTTACCGCACTCTGTTCTGCAGCTTCTCCGTCCCCTTTGGCGATTTCGGTCGACGTTTAGACACCGCTCGTCCGGGAGCACGGCCGACCAAATTTCCCCACCACCCCCTTCAACATCGATCGTTTCCTCCACCATTATTTCCTTCCTCCTTTCTTTTTTGAAATTTTATTTAAATGGAATCGCGCGGGTTACGAGACGGCGCGGTTTCACCCATCATCCTCGCGGGATTCGCCCGACGTGATCGAGCATAACCAACGCGGGCGAAGAGAGAATTTCTATCGGTCTCTCGTTTGTCAGAAGGAAAGAAAAAGAAGAGAAGGGCGGATCGCGAGGTAAAGAGCAAACGAGTGTAAATTATTGTTTTAATTTCGGGTGGTTCGCGGCCGTCTCGTGGGAGAGACTCGACTTTGCCGCAGCCGCGAGACCTCGTTCCACGGACAGCGCCGATCGTAAAGCATCCTTAATTCGTTAGAGCGCGCGAGCGATGCTTAATTTCCTGCGAAAGTGACTCCTCGCGTTCACCCTTTCCACCTGCTCCACGGAGCTGCGCCTCTTTCTCGCTCGGAAATAACGAGGTAATCGTTTCTCGCGCCGTCAGGCTCGCGTTAATTAACGCGTCCGTCGTTTCGACGCTTCTCTCTCCCTCTCCCTCCTTCTCTCCCTCTCTCGTTCCTCTTCCTTTCTGTGCAAGCGACACCGAACGACCACCGCGAAAGGGAAAAAAATAAGAACGTCGTGGATCTCGCGACGCTCGAAGAGAGCTCTTACCGAAAACCTCCGTGGTGCGCGGCTTGTCGAGCAGCGCGTCCGAGTTTGAATCCAATTCCACAGTCGCCTCGCATCTTCGACAAAATTTATAGAGACGTATTAATCCTATAGCTGGATCAAGTGACGATGATGATGATGATGATGATGATGATGATGATGATAGTGGTGGTGGTGGTTGGTGGTTGGTGGTGGTGGTAGTGATGGTGATGATAGTGATGGTGGTTGGGGAGGAGAGATTGTCCAGGACGGAATTACCTGACGTTTATTTTGTCGCCGGTGATGTGGTTCGGTTCCAACTGCAATCGTAAACTGGACATCACCGAGTAGAGTCCGTGATGCTCGTATATCGTTTTCGTGTCGGGCTTCACCTGAAACGAACCACCGTCGGAACGTGTTGTCCGAGTTCTATCGACAGACAGTCATAACGAACTTCCTTACGGTCATTGGATACTTTCTAACCTATCCTCCGATCGATCACCCTCCTTATTGTAAATAAGAAGAATTTTCCGTAAATAAGAACGGAATAAAAAGAGGCCGCCGGGGGGAGAGGCGACGAGCAAGCGCGATTTAACGCGTTGATTCGCGACAAGGTAAAGCTGAGACGTCGTCGCGGCACGGTGCGTCGGCTCGAGATTTCCTCGGAGAGGGAACGAGATTCGCTGCCGCGGGCCAACCGAGGAAAGAGCCTCGGTCTTCCTTCCTTTCGCCAAATGAAAGATACACGAGCGCGCGAGTTTGCCGAGGAAATTTGTTCGTTCAACGTTCCCGCGCAGATCCCGAGAAAGATTTCGTGCAAACCAGACGGATCATTCGTTCCCCATTGTCCTCCCTTTTATCCATCACCCATCTCTTCTTCTGTTTCCTTATCATTTTCTGCTCTTTCGTCCGTGAGTCTATTGGGGCACGCGAGTTAGAGGGAGAGCGAGAGACAAACGAATCCCGAAATTAAATCATTTTTAAGCCGTACTCTCCTGGCTCGGCGCGTCCTCCTTTCGATCACGCTCCGTCCGTATTCTCGTCTACCTCCCCTTTACCTCCCTTTCTGCGAATCGGCCGACACACTCTCCCATCTACACTTCTATTTTATCGCGCGCTCCGCTCGCTTTTTGGTAAATATCGACCAGGCACTGCCGGAAGGAGCGCGGAGAGGAGAAGCTGCAGATCCTCGGAGGGGCTTCTCGCTGGATAATTGAAAGAGAATCGAAGATTAAGTGCAGCCAGAGGCGGAAGAGCAGGCTACCGATCGAGCGAGTCGCCAGGGAAAAGTCAAAGTCCATCCCCGTCGGCTTTGTCGCCAGGTAGAATCTTTCGAGACTCGCGAGACTAGAACGTTTTCGAAACAATATTACTCGCGTTAAGTGGCACGCTAAACTCGCTCAACTCCTCCTAATGGACATCGTCGAGAAGGTTGGCAAGTTTTCCAAGCCGTGAGCCCTAAAGAGGAACGGAAAAGGCAGAGGAACGGAGACGTCGAACGGATAAAAGGAAACTTTTCGAGCCGCCGCGCTCGATTCGCTCGCGAAGCCCTAAAGGGGCACCGACGTTCATCCGAGTAATCTTTAAGCGCGTATACTTGCGCTCCTCGCGTCAATGTCCGCGAACGCGCGCCTGCCTCAACTGCCTCCACTTTAGTTTATAGATTATATTTAAATCCTTCGAGAGAGACGCCGTGACCTCGCGACACACACACTCTCTCTCTCTCTCCCCTGTCTAGCAGTTCGATCGCCTGGGTTTTAATTTACGATCTTCCTATTTGCAAGAAAATTCGATTCTTTACGTCTACGTGACACGGATTAATTAGCAATTAACCGGGTCGCGTTGTTCTCTTCTCCCTACGACTTTACGTTTACTTCTTTTCCCCGACCTCGATTCTTTTTCAACCACCGCTTTCTCTTACAATTCGAAGAAAAAGAGAAAGAAAGAAAGAAAGAAAGAGGTAGAGAGGGAGGGAGAGAAAGGTCGCAAAGTAGTTTCGAAGTAGGCGAAGCGAAAGGGAGGCTTGCCAAAGAGTTGGTGGTGGGACGACGTTGATGCAGCGACGGATGTAGACTCGGTTGCGCCCTACTACACGCGCGTTGCACCACGGCTTACGGTAGCGCTCGTTAATTGGAGCTTTGGCTCATCAAGCATCGTCGTCGTTGCCGGTATCGTTGGCCCAGCCATCGTGGCTGCGACCAACCTAAAGGTTCTCTCCCTCCCCCTCTCCCTCTCTCTCTCTCTCTCGCTCTCTCCCCGTCTCTCTCCTCCGTTTAACGATCCCCTCGGTCCTGGCTGCCTCAGCCAAACGCTTTGCCTCTTCTCCAGCTGCACACCTTCGCCACGTACATTATCGAAATTCCAAGTATCTGTACCTTCCGACCGGTATGCCTCTCGAGATCGACAGAGACGCGAAGAAGCGTTCGACCGCTTCGGCAAATTTGCCCGCGAGCAGAGGGAACGCTCTCTCACCTGCTTCCCATTGATGAACCACTTGAGCGTCGCGGCGGGATTAGACTTGCCGCTGGTGCAATTCAGCCCGAGGACGTCACCGCTAGCGTAAATCTTATCCACGCTGGTTATCTCTGGCCCGTCTTGCGGCAAAACTGCAATCACATCCAAAGAGGACAAGTTTACAAGCGATCGCCCTTTTTAATAAAGGCTCTCTTCTCCTTCTCCTCGTCTCTGTAACGAGATTTTACACGGACGACGGAGAAACGATAAGGGTGTCCCCTCGTTAACGACAAGCCTCCAACTACGCTGAACGCCTTCCACCATTCACGCCCTTTCCTTCGCGTCTCCCTTTCGCCTCAGAATATCCAGAGACGTATTTGGAACTGGAATTCCGCGAGAGACGCGCGTCACACGCCGACGAGAATCGATCGAATCGCGATCCTCCTCGTCTATCTGTACCATCTCCGCGAGATTTTCCACCGAGCTCGAGATTTAATCTGGACTCGGTTCGAGAAAACGGTCGGCCGTCGTCGGATCGTTTCCGAGAACACGATCGCGATAAAAGTTCATCCTCCCACACCTCTCGATAGATAAGCCTGCCTGTCGGTGTCGCGCGACATCCCGCTTGGAATATTCAACGAAGCCATTCGCGACTGCGACCGGATTGATCCTTTCGCGCGAACCGATCAACCTTTCGCGCGAAGATACACGACTCGGATTACAGAACGGGACATCGAGCTTTTCTTTCGCCCCCCCCCCCTCCCCCAAAGCTCTTATTCTTCTCGGGTCGTTATCGAGCGAGATAGCGTTTCGAGAATCGTGTCCTCCCTCGCGTATTCGACGGGAAGCGTAACGTCGCGTTCTCCGACGAAACGCGAACGAGCGGCAAATTGAAATTTACGATAAACGCGCATCTTCACCTTTGCATTCGCTTTCTCGTCGCGGTACCTGTGAAAAGGATCTGCCAACGATAGCAAAGAAGTAAGGAAGCAAGGAAGGAAGGAAGGACGGAAGGAAGGAAGGAAGGAAGGAAGGAAAGAAGGAAGTGAGGAGGGATAGAAAGAGAGAAAGAGAGAAAGAGAGGAAAAAGCAAGAAGGATTTGGCACGGAGGCACGAACGATGCCCGCGGGTTATTTGCCGCGCACCAAATTTTCCACGAGGTCGGTAAAGGTACGGTAATGGCGGGTACGTGGTGGGTTATCGATCGTGCATGGCTCGAGGAGAGCGCCATTGGACTATACCGGAGGAGGAACGCGACGGAGGAAGGAAATTTTGTCCCTTTTACGAAGAACACGACTGTTCCTCGCGGTGGGAATCCGACTAAAGGGTCGCGATGCTTTCACGGCATCGTAACGGCTCCTTTCCTTCTCGTTTTCATCTCGTCTCTTCCCTGCAGCGGGGATCCTTGGCGCGCGTTCGCGTTACGATTCGTGGAGACTTACGGCACCGTTATATTTATCGGACTTTGCATCGTCCTTACGCGACGCTAAACTTCAACGCTCCCTGTGTCCCTGACTCTTGACTGAGAGAAGATAGATCGAAAGTTTTTGTACCTTGTCGTAGGTCTAGGCGGAGGCAGTCGAAGCGCGAGCCGGTTGAAACCGAAGCCCTACGACGGCTACAACTTCAACGGATGGGAACGAGGGTGTACGGCACCCCTCGTTCAACAAACCAGCCGCTCCTGTTTCATTTCGGTACGCGGTAGCGATCTTCGAACGGAAGATTAATCCAGTTTTCGACTCGATCGATTCTCCTTTGATACGGCGTCGACATTCGTTAACGTCCCTCATCATTTTCGAACCCTCGAAAATAGTAGTTCCGTTTGCCCGTCCGGCAATTCTGGGAAATATTTGGTCGACGATCCTTCTCGCCTCTGGGGTAACAGCGTGGCAGAGGACTGGCGAAACTCGCAAACGACGAAAGCTTTGCTCGAATTATGGCGGTTCGATAGCCGCCATCAAAGGATTATTAATTACCGGAGCAGTAACCAGGGACTGGATTCATGATGACAGAGGAACGTGGGGGACAAAAGGGGTGTAGATCGCTCACCTACGACTTCCATACTGGCTTCCGCGCTGACCGAGTTGAAGCTGGGGGCCTCTGCGCTCACCTCGCACTTGTACTGTCCGCTACTGTGCAGGCTGACGTCCTGCAACTTTACCTGCTGGTCGTCCGAGTGTCGAAGCTGAAACAAAGTCGACGAGCTCGTTCGATAAATCGTCGACGCTAATTGTCCACCGGGCCACTCGCTCCCTCCCCAGGAGATTTCTTTCTCTCTCCTTCTGCCGGGTCTCGTTTGGTTTTCACGCAGGGGCCAAGCGCGGGGGATCGCTTTATCTTTCAAAGGGGATCTCGTGGTCGCGACAGTCAAGATCGATGCCTGGCTGGTGTCGACGCGCGACTTCTCTTCGCCGTCGACCCGGAAAATGCCCCTTGCGTTCACTCCTCTCTCCTTTTCTATCTCTATCTCTCCATCTCTCTCGCATCTGGTTCACGTTTCAGCGAAGGCAAGTCCTTTGCCATTGCCGCCGCAGCATTTCAAAGTTTACCCCGATACCAATGGAACGAGATGATGGAGGCTCGTTTGACCGAGCGTGGCCAGACAGCCCTGTCGTTCCATTTGTTGCGCCAATTTTTCCAAAGTATCGGAATCACTACCCACTACCTTGTACCATCATATCGGGGGGGGGGGGGGGGGACGTGCGACCGTTCCGCCTCGATCCATAACGTTTTCCAGACGCCGCGCCGCTTGAAATTATTCTTCATAGACAGAATATTACGCTATTAGGTGGGTAAGAGGCTTACGCGCTTATATCGATTTATTGCCATAGTTGCCGCCGGGGTACCGAAAGTTATTTCATCGAGATGGGTGATACAGCGGACCTGTTCCGCAGGCAAGTAGAAAAGATACGTCGCTGATCCGACGCTGCCCCCTTACGCTATGATCGAGCTGCTGTTAAGACGACTATCGGCAAAGTGAAACGTGATAATTCGTCGTTGGAAAAGCTACGAAGATTCCCTCATTTTACAACAAGGATGAAAGACTGCGTAGCATTCGATTAATAACCAACCCCTGCTTTGCGAATAGCTTCCACGTACTTTAAGCGAGCGAGATAGAGAGGAGGATGGTACAATGAGAGAACACGGAACGAGAAGACCTGCAATAGATGGAATCGTGACGACGATAATCCATTTACACCACAACACGGGTCTTTTCGCTTTCGCGTTACGCATACTCTCCTTTCCATTGGTTAGTTCCTCTTTCAGTCTATCTTTCGCTCGACTGGTTACTCCTCTCCGGATCACAGGGTCCAGTATTTCGGGAGATGAACGAAACGAACCGTAGCCTAAGGCGTCGTGTATCTATCGCGCGAGAATCGAACGAAATTTCCTAGCGAGAGCGGCGCCCAAGGTTACCAGTTTGCACGCGTAGAAACGTCGACGTTTATTCCGAGACTCGGTCGGACGCGGCAAACTTTCCTGATCGACAAATCGATTTACGTTCGAGCGAGAAAAGTTGCCGGAAAACAAGGGATGAGAGCGAGAGAAAGGGGCAAGTCGAAACGTTCGCGGGAATCGCATTACCTTCGGGGTTATTTCGTCCGGCGGACGCGACCGTTCGACCGTGCGATTTAGGTCGCGTTCAGGTGAAACGAGAGGGACCGAGAGAGAAAGAGAGAGGGAGGCCAGGCGGGGAAAGAGGGACGCGTGCCTCCGATGGGCGAGAGACGCAGCGGCACGTCGCTACGTCGACGGACGCGTCCCGATAAAACGTGACTCGTTTCGTGCTGCTTCGTACGAGCTACAATCGCATCGACCGTTCCTCTCCCCGGGACATCTCGTCGCGCGTGTTTTCAACGAGCAACGCGTCCTCGTGCGAACGGACAGAGGATCATCCGTGCTTCTTCTGCCGCGAACGAGCTCAACTTTCTTTCCGCAGAGAGGGAAAAAGAGTGACAGGGAAGTTCGTCGGGTTGTTGGTTCTTGAATTCCGTTGTTCTCGAGACGCAGCGAAAGTTTCACGTCGACAGCGATCGCGGAAGACGCGGCTTTAAAGTCGATAGCCGTCGTTGTTCTTCTACCGATCTTTAACCGGAAGTGGGAAGGATTTAACCGTGGATGGATTATCGAGAGGTCGGACGTCGGGTGAAAGCGGCTCCATAGCCGTTGAAAGCATTCGCGACGAATAAGAATCTTAATCGCCGGTACTCGTCGTCCATTAGTTTGCCGCGAATACTTGGAAGCCCGTGGGTAATCGTGGTTACTACTTCTCCATCTCTTCTTTCTCCTCCTTTCTACTGGTTCGAGCCGCGACTGGTAGTAGAGGAAAAGGGGGGAGAGAGAGAGAGAGAGAGAGAAACCAAGCAGAAAGAGAGAGGAAGAGCGAGAGTTAAATAAATGTCGGGGAAACCGGCGAGAGGGCAGCGGGTGGGGGACGATTTAAAATTTTCAGATAGCGAAATTAAGTGGCGTTACGTAACGGAGCAAAGGGGCGAATGAGAGGGAAAATTAAAAGTCGAGAACCTCGAGTAGAAATATACGAGTCTGCCCGCTAAATCCACTTAATTCCTGCTACTCCAATAAGTGTCACGGGAGCGTATCCGAGCGGAGGAATGGCCGGGTCTCGCAGATCGAGGGGCCCGAGAGGGAGGGAGGGTGAAAAGACACGCTCGCTTTTGTCCACGGAGAAATTTCTTTGTCGATATCGAAGAGCCATTGGACCGAGCCAGATTAATAGCCATGCTCTCTCTGCTTCCTCCTCTCGCCTCTCTCTCTCGTGCTTTCTGCGAGTCTCTCTGAGGCTGCTCGATTTCGAGAACGGGGCAAAGGGATGAGCCGATTCGACTCACGTAATGCTCGTTACGCGTCGGCCGATATTAACGAGCGTCGAAGAAAACGGAACTTTCGTGCCTTCCAAAACGTGAATCGGAAGCGGACGTATCGTACCGAGAATAGACGAAGCTCGCGCGATCCGCTTCTTCTTCGGCTTTCTCAGCCTCCGCGGGACCGCATCGCGCCCGATCAGAGAAATCGATGGCTGCGCGCTTTCCTTCTTTTTCCACCTCCTTTCTCGCTATTAATGCCTCCTTTTTCCTTTCGCGACGACTCGGTCGGTCTTCTCTCCGCGTAGACAGACACCGGTGATCTCCCCCTCCTCTCTCTCTCTCTCTCTCTCGCTCTCTCGCTCTCTCGCTCTCGCACCGAGTCGTCCCGATTCGTCAAACATTTATTCGAGACGATAAAGGCGACCTCGTTCCGGCTATGCGGGGACAACGCGCCCGCGCACCCGTCGACGGATATCGAAACGTATCGGCAACTTTATGCTTTACCTCCCTGCACTACCCATTCCCGCTCTCATACCTTCCATTCCTACCGGCACGATGAAATACTTTTATAGCGACGTCGAATAAAATTCAAACGGGAAATTGAATAGAAGGCTCTCGCTTACGTCTTGCCTAGGAGCGAGCTCGCGTCGCACGTCAAAGAAGAAGATCGTTCGTGAACAAACGCGCGATTCTTCTTGCGTCTCGAGCTTTAGCACGCGCGCGTCCAGCGGAGAGCGGTCGAGCGCATTACCGCGAGCAATTGCGTTCGGCACGGGGTCGAAACGAGCAACGGAATAGCAGTCGAGACTTTACGAAACGCTTCGATATTCGACTATTTCTGCACCTTACTACGCGACCTCTCGACTTTTCGCGCGAGACTTCCAAAAACGCGAATTCTCCGCTCCCTTGCTGGTATTCGTATTCTCGTTCGTCGCCACACGGTCAGATGAATCGTATGCACATACCTTTTTACGATCGCCAGGCAAACTTTTCACGCGTCGTCAAACGACGCTCGCGATTTTCCGCGGTTGTTCTTCGCGTGACGAAAAGATCGAGGAATAATTCGGCAAAAACCGTTTAGACTGTGTTTATCTTACATCGATCCATCTCACGCATATTCGCAAAGGTAATTGCGCGTGTTTCAGCGCATCTCGTAATGCACAAAGATACTCTGTATACGTTGGATATTGAAGTTGGATGCGAGATAAAAGAACCGGGTAACAGCGCTCTTTTCCTCTGTACTTTTACCAACGACGACGACGGCGGTGGCGACGGAGGAGACCCCTCTCGTAAATGGAATTTCTGTCGATGCCGCCGCTCTAGCTTTGTTAGTTTCCCGAACGTGAAATCACCTAGAACGACCTCGTACGCCTTTACCCACAATCTCCTTCCTCTGTTGGTGAAAAGTCGAAGGAACATTTGCGACTTTCAGTCGGAGATTGAGCGGGTTAATCGGCACGGGAATCGCGAAACACCGGCAGTGATTCTAGAGAACGGAGATAATCCGCGAAACGGAAGGAACTGTGAGAGAAATGGAAGGGAAGACTTTGGCACCGGTGGATGTCGGTCGCGCGCGTGAGGAACGCGGCAATGCGGAGAGATCAGGCGACAAAGTCGGAACAAGGCTGGGCGACGTTGGGGGACACAAGAGAGCTTTCAACTCACGTCAACTTTAACGCCCTCGACGGGATAGCGGTGCTTCGTTGGTTCCCCTCTAGGCACGTATCTGTAGAATTCCTCGTGATCCTTGTACCACGTGATGGAGTAAAGCTTGTCCGCCTCCAGATCGTACCTGTAACAAGAGAGCAAACGGGCACGCTAAACTTATGCATCGGGGAACTGATCAAAGTATTATTCGACGGACGAGAATTCGTTTCTTTGGTCGCTGCTTTGCCGAGTTAGTATCGATTTGGGAAGAAGATGAAACGGTAGTCGGGACGTGCAGGAATCGTTTCTCGATTAGTCGCAGGTCGAGCGTTGAGCGTCGAGCGATGGCTAGGTCGCGCGAGTAATGGAAACTGTTACCCGCTTCCGACAATGTATTTGGAATATCGAGCGCGTTCGACGTATTCTTTGCTTTACATATCGGAGATTTTTCCGTTTACCCGATATTCCGCGAAATATCGGTCTCTCTAGTTTGGCCTGACCTGGCCCGCCTCGCGCGCGCCTCTGTCTGGTTTTGTTTCGATGCTGTACAGCTCGAGAGAACTCGTCTGAAATATCGAACGCATCGTCGTCCAGCTCGAGAAATGCCACAGCGTTTGTCGTTCGTGCAAAGAGGCTAGAGAGAAAGGGGCGAGAGGGGCGAGAGGATGGGATAAAAAGCGATCAGGTCTCGCGGCTGTATAAACGAGACAGGCGATACGGCGACGGTGCATGTGTACCTATGTATGTACGTATATCGGGAATCGTGCCGTCAGAGCGTGCTCGGCCGCTAGAGCTCATAGGTATGCGCTTTAACGTGATTGCTATGATGCCCGGGATCGGCACGAACGAGCGGACGGGCCACTGTCGCGTGACAACCTACCAACGAGGGGAACAACAATTACGATAATTGATAAACAACATCCACGATCGAAGGGTATGCACGCCGCGAGTTGCATCAATTTGCTAATCGAGTCTTTTCCTCCACTGCTCGGTCCTCCTTCTAAAGGAACGAGGAAACGAAAAATCCCTCGAGGATTCTCTCCTCGTTTGCGTTTCAAGCCAGAAATCTTTTAGCCCCGGATAATTCCGATTCTACGGAATCGAACACGTCCGGAGGTGGAAAATTTCCCGAGCGAACGCGCCGTTTCTCCACCATTATGCGCCCGTCTCTATCTCCCGTGGACCGAAACGCCGCTTCCGTTTCTCTTCCGCAAACGAAATCGGATCGGATCGAATTCTACTCCTATTAATCGTCGATTACCAGCTGGTGCGGCTCTAGGCTCTTCTACGCTTACGATCGAATCGTCGATAAAATCTTGCGCGAGACGCAACAGGCTATTCCTCTCCCGACTACGAGTACGAGAACGAGAGATCGTACGCCTGTATTCGTGGCTCGAGTAACCCTCGTGATAATTAATATTCGCAGAGTGATTAAACTAGCACGGTTACGTCCGCGTTCGGCGACGGCGGCGGCGATGTTCGGTGTTGGAGTGATCGCGACGCGACACGTCGCTCGTCGTCCCTTCGGATTCTCGTCGCCCGTAATAGCTTGGACCGTATCCACCGTGGTATGACCACGGGTTAATGCTAGGTGAAACTTGCTCGGTGGAGAACTCGTCGTAATTCGAGGGATTTTCCTCCTCGAATTTGATTACACCCGAGTAATCGGCTCTCTTTTCCGCTTTCGCGTCCCTTCTCGCGATAACAAACCAGTCCCGTCGCGCTCGCTAGTCAAACTGTGAGCAGCAGCACGTTTGCCGACAATTAAATTTTATCTTCGACGCGAACCTTGCCTGCCTTCGGTTGCAATCGCTTTTCAGAATCTACACGACCGTCGTCGTCGTCGTCGCTCCTCCTCCTCTTCCTCCTCTTTCGCCTGTTCGTCTCGCATTCTAACTCGTTAAATTGCGTTCCAACGGATTACGTTTCGACGTATGTACATAAGCATCCTCTCTCTTCTAGTGGTGGAAAACGATGCGACGCGCAGGGGAAAAGCGCACGATAAGGTAGGTGTACGACTATGCTAGGTGGAATACGTCGATGGAGAGGTGTTGTATCCCGACAACGTCCTCGACGACGTGGTCTTCGTTTGTACACTGCCTGTTGGCCAACCAGCCGGTTGACTCCCGTTGCTCCCGTTGCTCGGTTTCTCTATGTTCCGGAATACAGGGTTGGTGAGATCGTTGCTCCATTGTAGAGTAGAACGGCGACACGACGGTTGCATCGAGGTACCCCCAGGGGGGCATCGGTGGGAGGTGGCTGCACGGCGAGGCGAGATGGTACTCGCATGCAGCGGTGCCATCGTCATCGTCATCGCCGTCGCCGTCGCCGTCGCCGTCGCCGTCGCCGTCGCTGTACCAGCTCCCTAGTTCCCAGCTGTAGCTACCGGAAAAGGGATTGCCGTATTCGAGCGTAGGTGCACAATTTGGAGGGCTGCGTCGTGGGATTGATTTGCATCCTCCGGCTCATTTGCCGGGTCGTGTCCTGCGGGAACTCCCTCCGAACGATCTCGCAGCTTTCCTCTTTCTCTCTCCCTCTCTCTTCCTTCCTCCCTATCGCTCTGTCTCTTCTCGCCCGCCACGTCTTTCCACTTCCTTTGCTCTCTGTGCGCGCTGGCTTTTCTCCCTTCCGTGTAGACCCTTCCAATTTTCTCTTCCGTCGCCTCCCGTTCTCTCGTCTTTCTTCAATTCTTCGCCTTCTTTCTCCCACTCCTTCATCTCTCGTTCGCTTTTCCGCTCTAAAAGCCTCTCTATCGTCTGACGACAAAGCGAAAATCTTTTCTTTCAATTCGTTGCTCGCGAATACGCGTCTACTCGTCGCACGCGTTGCACCACCAGCATCGACAACATTCACATACGACTACGTCCGAGATTAGTATGAACAAACACGCTACTCTTCTTTCGTGAAATGATCACGTGTCAGATTTACAACTGGCAGAAATAACGCGCGGCCGGAAAGGTGCTTTATATCTAACAACGTTCCATTGTTCACGGGCGGAAAGACGGTTCCGTCCGTCTAGCGACGCAGGAAGGTTTCTCGAACGCGTCGCGACTAATTCTTCGCTTCGTTCCCGCATAAAGGCGCCTTTGACGTCGTGAATGCGCCACGTCGCGCCGTGTCGCGCAGCGTTCTCCTACTATTCACCGATGCTCCCACCGACGAGAATCGAAGAAAGCGTTTTGTACGCGCACGAGTATCTACCCAGGGGAATAACGGAGAGCTCGAGGATTTCTAACGAAGGAGATTCGACTACAGTTCCCTGTCTGGGAAAGCTTACGAGAGACAGAAAGGAGGAGAATAGTCAGTCTACGGGTACATAGGAAACAAACGCCTCTTTGATGCTACTCGATTATCTGGACTCCACCATGTCCAAGTCGAAGATTCTGTTCAAAGGGTTACGACGACGCGTTAGTCGCGCTCGAAAGAATCCTCCCGCGATCTCTGTCGTCTGTGAAATTTCATGGAATTTCCATGGTGAAATCAAGGAAGCGTCTCTACAGCTGGTCGCGAAAGCCCGAATCACCGGGCGACTTTTCCTTGTTGGCTGTTCACGCAGCGCGGGGATGCTTGTTGGTACGGGAGAGAACGGCGAAGAGGAGGAGGAGGAGGAGAAGAGGCCGACACGCCGGATAAACCAACAAGCGAGCGCTCTCGCCGGGGACGGTAAACTAATTTGCAATTTATACCTACGTCGCGTCGGAGAACGATCTCGTCTCTTTGCTATGTCGCGCTGCCATCCCGATGCTCGACTGGCACCTAATATCAAAGAACTCCGTCCTGGTACCCGTTCCTCCTGCGACGCAGAGAATACGCCGCTTCTGCCAAGGAAAACGCTCCTTCCGCCAGGATAATCGAGGATTCCAACCGTCCCGGTCAAACAAGCGACGCGTTTCCTGAACATCTCTCTCTCTCTCCCTCTCCCTCTCTCTCTCTCTTCCTGTGCGAACACGATCGTTTCGATCGAGTAGGAGAGCCTCTGAATGGACGCGATCCGACAAGTCTAGCTTCGTTTGAATAAATCACGCTGACTTCGAGTTTACGAGTAGTAGATGCAAAGTTCTACGAGCGAAACGTCAACTCGACTTCGAACCTCGTTAATTACTCAACTCGTCGTCGTCGTCGTCTTCGTTTCTCACCTCGCCATCCGCACGGCATCCTGTCCCGTTTTATTTTTAAAGCGGCGGTCGTCGCCACCAGCAGCGCACGATCGTGTTTATCGATGTACGGTTTGGAATTTGATAAAATTCGGTGCTGATCGTTGTACCGTGATACCGCGAAAATCGAACAGTGGGAGACGAAAATGAAACTGCCACTGAACTGTCCATTCTTCCGGGCATTGAAGGTTAAAGAAGGGAGAGGTGAAAAATTAGAAAAATAGGCTAAACGAAAAGGAAAAGCGTGACACGTTAAGGGAACAAACGAGACTTCGATGGAGGTTTGCGTAAAAGGCGACGACGAGTAGCACAGCCTCCCTTTTCCATGTGATTCCTCGTCGAGGTATCGTGGAAAAGCGCACACTCCAATTTGTCGGCGCTTCGCGCACTTTTCAGCATCTCGTTTACGACGTTACGTGGAGAGCATACGGTCGCTTTGAACGTACGATACTGGGAAATGGAAGAAGGAACGGTTCCGTGTTGCGTCAATGGAGGGATCGGAGCGATGATTCGCGCTTCCCCCTTACTCGGACTCGATCCACATCGAATCGACTCCTTGTTCGAGAGGAAGAAAGAAACAACGGTGAACGTAACGCGGCAATATTTCTAGCCCCGCGGGGCTAAATAAATCGATCGCAATGCAAGAATAACGAAAAACTTCGAATCCAATATCGCCTCCCACGTTCCCCAGTTATTCAGTTTCAAAGCACGATAATCGATTCGACACGCCACGCCCACCACTAGCCGACGAAATTTTACTTTTCAACTTTGCAATCCGATAACGCATGATCGTGACACGATTTCTTCGTTGGTCCGTGTCAACCTCCCTTTCTCTCTCTCTCTCTCGCTCCATCGATCAGTATTACCATTTTCCATCGAGGAAAATAATCGCGCGGAAGCCGTGAGTCGGATCAACGACGAAGACCGGAAAATTGAGAAAACCTTTATCTTACGCTCGGCTTCGTGTCCTGCGAATTAATCTCGGGATTTCGCTCGACAGGTGGCCGGGATCAACGCGTTGATTCAATCGATCGGTGGAACCGATCGACCAGCTATTTGCCGCGTATCCCCGGCGATATAATCGAACGATCTCGCGGCCGAGGTCGATGACACGTTCGCGAAAAATCGATTTGGTATGAAATCGAGTCGAGTCGAGCCATTCGACGCCCTGTTTCTTACGTTTCTCGCGATATACATCTCGCAAGTACCCTCGAGAAACGCGCGCGGCCGCGATAACCAACGGTCGACCTTATTTTCTTCGTGAAAAGTCGTTGAGCCACCGCGCCACTAATTAGAATGCATATTCCGACTAGCCGTAATTGTAGGACGCGCAATGCTACGCCATAATTTCATTACGTCTTAATTAACATGGTCGCCTGCCCGTTCACAGCTTAAGGATTCACGAAATATCATCGGGAATGCGTTCTAGCGAATGCACGTTGCGTTTTGAGGCATCCTGGTTGCTGCTGCTGACAGTGGGTTGTACTTCTCCTCATTTTCGAATTGCGTTTCAATGTTTAGTCGGTATTACAATTAGCTGTAACATACGAAGCTCGCGCAGCTTCTCATCCTACCAGATATAATGTGCTTTATTGAAATTTGTACCGATTTCATTTATCCTGCTACGTCGGAAGCAATTGTAATTCTCTACCCATAATTAGCTGTAATATCGTATAACATCGTTTTGAAAAATGCCGGAAAATATTACACGTACGTATAATGTTGCGATACGTGTATATCTTCGCAGTGAGAATAACGTATCAAAGACGCTAAAACTTTCCACGATTATTATTCCAAAGTTCTCCATAACTTCGGTATGGTAATAAGCCCTGGTAGGAAATGGGAAACTCTCTTCTTTAAAACGGTTTTGGTTTTATACTGTTACGACTTTCCATTCCTGAGATATCATCGTTTAAAGCGGAGCATAATGTTTAACGTTTTAATATCGTCTTCCTACTCGCACCGATCGAATCTAGTATGCCACCCTTTACACTGACCTACCCTCCACACACCCCAATACCCACACACACTCGAATACAGGTGTGCTCGATTCTCGACATCTTCCGGGGATGATGGTCAGCTAGATGCTGAGCCAATCGTGTTGTTTTTACTGTTACGATCACGCGTGTACGTGGAAAGAAGGAAGGAACAAAGGAAGGAAGGAAGGAAGGAAGGAAGGAAGGAAGGAAGGAAGGAAGGAAGGAAGGAAGGAAACTGGTTGTAGGCATCTTCGAGAATTCCACTCGCTATTCGCTATCTCTCACACTTTGAAGCGAGTTGCGCTGCTCCAAGGTTCCATATCCCGAGAAGTAAGCGAGATCTGAGACTGGAAACGAAGCGTATCGAGTGTATCCTCTATCTCCTCCAAGTATCCTGCACGGTTCGAATGTTCCTTTAAAAAGAACGTATATTCCTCGTCTCTGGAATCCTGGCCAACTCCTCGAACCCTTCCCAGTCTCCTCCGATGAATCGTGGTTAATCGAAACACGTTAACAGAGATTCGGCGAAACCCGTCGTTTCATACCGGAAGAAACTTTGATTCCCTGCTAACTGGACTCGCGCAATTACCGGTCAGACGACAACCCCAACGCAACGGGGTGAACGATGAGCGGGGTGAAGGGGATCTGGTGCTAGCGAAGATCGACGATGGAACGTCGCTTCTGATCCATCTGTACCATCTACCGTATTTCGAACGGTAATTCTAGCTAGGAGTGTCAGCAGAAACAGCTCGAGGCGATAATCGGACGAACGAGCGTTCAACTGTTGGCTTCGATGAAATCCGAAAAACCCGAAGAACCCGAAGGCGAGGTAAAAAGGCGTAAAGATTCGAACCGCGAACGAGTTCGAAAGAGATCTCGCGGGAGTTCGGAACGTAGCGCGCGCGCGCGCGCGTGGATATCTCGAGAAGGGAAGCATCTTTTTCAGAAGAGAAACCCAACAGAGATAGGTAAGAAGAAGCTTTCCTGCTTGGATTGCGGTCTACGATATTGCGAGTATAAATAAATAAAACGCGAGGAGAGCGGAAAGATATCGAGATTCGTAGCTCCAAGGAATTGCCGCCGATCCATCCTCTTCTCCTCTCGTCTTATTTTTAATCTTATTTACCGTCTCGCTTGGCCGCTAAGCGTAAACTCGATACGTTATTGGCTAGCATCTTATCGATGTCTTTACGAGTTCTTCTCGCCTGGTTTCTTTCCCCGTAAATAAGAAAGAAAAATCGTTCGACCCGTCCTCGCGTCTTCTTCCCCTTCTTCGCGTTGTGGTTTCTACTAGACTCGCTTGCGCCCGCTTCCGTTTTGTCGTCATGCCGGAGGTTTATCGCTTTAGCTTGCATCTATCAACGACGTCCATCGCGAGTGCTTGGGAGGAAATGTTGTCGAATCTCGCTCGTCGCATCGTGGGAACGCGGAGACCTGTTCACCGATGATCTCCGACCACGCGGTGAAGAGAAACCGATCGATTCTTGTCTCGGACGACCAGTAAGAATCTCCTCGAGTACAGGAGACGCTCGCTGGTCGACGACGACGCTGGTTGCATCCAAGTACCCTTACCTGCACTCGAGCTGTGCGCTCTCGCCCCTAAAGGAGTACGCCGGGACGTTTATGCGAAGCAGCTTCAGACCAGCCACTGCAACAGAAAGAGAAAACAAAGTTTTAAACACAACCATCAACGTGTACGCCGCGTGTACGAAAAGTATTTCGCGAGTTGACAACAGCATCTTCGTGGTCGACGCGCGAGGGCCCTCTTTCGACTGAAATCCCTGCTAGCCCGAAACGCTTGACCTACTGAGAACGACACAATAGAAGCATTAAAAAAACGGCACTCTCTGAACACGCCACTCAGCCCCGAAGGATATTTTCGACGATAAAATCTCGCGGCGAACTTCGAGTTGACCCATGTTCGACTCGACTCGACTTCGACGACTACAAACAACTACATACCTACCCTCCAAGCGCGACGAAGAAAAGCCTGGAAAGTTGTGGTTCGATCGAACGATCGACAGAGTGGGGACACGAAGGGCGCGAGTGGATTGTACTAGATGCTCAAACAATGCTTGGCAAACTCCATTGTGCTCTGTCCTTTGTGGCTCGTGCTCCTTTCTTTCTCCTTTCGTCTTTCCATGGTTCTCCTCAGTCTTCTAGGTCAACGTCGCGCTAGCCGTAATATAAAAACTTTTTCCACCGGTAGACGTGATTTTCACCGAAAGGAACGACAAACGGCGGCACACGGGCAACAATAGAGATACATGCGGGGCTCGGAAGATCGCGTGCACGCGATCAGCTCTGCTCGGAGAGTGTCGAGTTGGCTAGCAGGTATGTACGTATGTACAGAGGATGGCGAGAGGAGAGTGCGACTCGGTGGCTCGCTTCAAAGGGGGTTTGCGTTTAATTAAGCTCGCGCGATATTTTACGACGGTGACGGTATGCGTGGCTATTCCACCGAGGGCCAGCCTTTCTCTGGATCGTAAAATATACCGTCCCCGTAATGCACCGTTACGCCAGCCCAGCGCATAGGGTGAGAGAGTGTGCGCGTGTGCGTGTGTGTGAGTGAGAGAGAGAGAGAGGGAAAGGGAGAGAGCGGCAGGTGAGTTTGCCTGAATTATTCCCTCGGAGAGTTGCAATTTTTCGTACGTTCTAACGTGATTTCGAGGCTAGCCTGAACGGATGGGTTGGCCTCCCCCCTCTCTCTCTCTCTCTCTCTCTCTCTCTGTCGCGAGCGTATCGCGCTTTTTCCCTAACCGTAATTTCGTGGTGTCTTTCGCCTCTGCCGGACGTTTCGCGCGTACGTGGTCGGCTTATAAGTTACCGTTCCAGAAAGAACCACTTCCCGCGGTTAATCTCTCCCATGGTCGTGCCGCTTAATCCGCCACTCACGAACCAAGATACATTGTTCTTCTAATTACTCTGGCTACGATCTTAATGGACTTGGAAATGCCAAGCGCGTCAGTTCCGCGTGCAAATTACGCAAACGTGGAAAGACTCTTTAATCGTTGCGGAAGGAACGCGTTAGGACACCCCTCCCCCTAAGACCTCGAGTCGAGTTGCGAAAAAAGCTCGAGGCACGGCTGGTCGGCAGGGTTTTGAAACGGGAATCGCAAATTATCACACGCCGGTACACGGCTCGTCGTTTGCTGCGTAGAGGAACATTCGGTGGCGGTCCTCGGTCACGTTTCAATGGTACGTACATACATACGTAGGGTACCAATCATCGATCGTGTTCGGTAGTGACGCGACCCAGGGCCGTATCGATTTGCATCTCACCGCTTGCTTTATCGCGTGCAAATTCTATTTCGGCTGGTAACTCGGCGTCGAAGAAAGTTTCGTTGAAATCGTCGACTGTGGTAATCGCCGATTTCCCTTGCAGATGCTCTCGTAACCGATATCTCGAGAGGAACGATGCGCAGGCGAGCGAATTCCTCGCAAAAAAAGCATTTGACAGAGAAAGATGTACGAAGAGAGGGAGAGAGTGAGTGAGAGAACGGTCGCCGGCGCAAATTCGATATCCGCGCATTAACGAGCGTTAAATTAGTTTCCGAACGAATCGCGACTCGGATCGAGAACACTCCGCTCGGAGAATCGACGATTTGTCGTCTCGTTTCTAGGTTTGCGAAGACGACCGGTCGGGAGCGTTCCGTAGCCACGACAATAACGTCACTTACGGTGTACGTAGCGGAATCGTCCATTGAATTAGAGTGCCCGCGGCGTTTCCAGACAAGCGAGTTCGAGTCCCGACTACTCAGCTTTTGGCCGAATACGATCGTGACGCGGGTCACAAGTGCCACCCCCCTATCGACCTCCTCCTCGATTCGCTTTCTCCACGCCCAGGAATTAATTACACGCCGGTTCAACTGTCGAATAGTCACTCCAAGTCGGTTCTCAACCAAACTCGCTGTCTTCTCTATACGAACGCTAGACCCGTGCTTCTTCTCTTCCCTCTTCAATCTCGCCTGCTCGGTCATCGGCTATTCTGTCTGTACCGTATACGCGACAACGAGTCACCGTCTGCGCCGTTTCGATGTTAAAACTCCTTTCGAGCGGTTCTCCGTTGACGATTCCTAAACTCTAAAGTTCTCCTGTCTCTCAAAGTCCGAAAATGCGATCTTGAGAGATTATTATCACCGATATATCATATCGTCACCGAACATCGATCGCATTCATCCATTCTCCCCTCCCCCACCCCCCCCCCCGTTTCTGTCCCATTTTCTACCCCTCTGCGTCACCCTTAGTTCGTTCGAGTCATCGTTCGACGTGTTGCTCGTTTCTAGTTTACACTGTCTGGCGAGAGAGTACACACGAGAAAGAGAGACGACGCTTTGAAGTTGCCGTTTAGCTGCGTCTATTATTCTTTTTTTTCTTTCCCTTCCTTTTCAACAACGAATTACCGTATAATGTAACGGTGTCCCGGCCGCGTATCGTATAGGCGAGCAGAGTTTTGTGCGCGTCTCTAGTGTTCCGTTCCTTGCCTCGAGTTCCGCCACGGTTCGTCGAAATCGTAAAACCGATTTATTCGTGACTACGAGGCGAGCGAGATTAATTGGCATGGTAACGAAGAGAGAACGGTATTCATTCAGTTCCGTTTCTCGTCCGGAAACACGTCGACCTTTTTTCCCAATTACCCGTCGTCACACAGCGATACCGCGCGAATTCGAGCGGAAAACGCGCCCGCAAGGTGATGGAGACTTCGCGGCACAGAGACAGGTCTCCCTTGAACCCATTTTTCACTTCTTTCGAATGCCCGGAACAAGTGTACGACTTACCCGTTAAAAGCATTCTACACCTACCACCGGTAGACGCGCATTAATCCTCTTTGGTCAGCACGTAACGAGTGCCACGATTCCTGTTGGCTCTTTTACACGTTCAGCGTGTAATTACGCGAGATCGATTTCAGAAAATGAACCGGGGCAAACGAAAGGGGAAGCATTCTAGGAATGTACATGCAGCGAACGTCCGTTCAAGGAATTCTTTGACCGATTTTCCTTCGAAAGAGGAGAAACGATTAACCGTCTTTACAATCGGTCGAAGACCGTGAAGCGCGTGACTCGATCGACCCAACAAAATTGTTAGCCAATAAAGAGAACGTTGCACAAGGAGGAAGTCCGAAAGAGTCGTTATCTTATCATATAGTATAGTGGCTGTCCGGTTTGGTAGGCGGTTACAGCTGGTAGGTATCTGGTCACGCCACCGGTTAAATTCCCCCTTACGTACTTATCGCGAATTAAAGCGCTCCTTCAAAGGAGGCCGGAGACACGGAAAGGTAAAGGCCGTCCTTGCATTATCGCGTCTCGGACGAGCTTCACGCGACCGCGCAGCCATCGCTCGACATTAACGTTTTCATTATGCGATCTCTACAATTAGTTTGAGAGAATCGGTCGCTTCTCTTTACGGAGAAACACGCGTGGTATGCCATTCGTATATACGGTATACGTATGGACGGTATTTACACGACGCGCGTCTTCGATGGATCTTTGACACCGTTCTCGAGATTGCTTCCCACCTTCGTATGTGCGTTCTTCGTATCTCCCTCCATCCCATCCTGTGTCGTCGCTGAACGACCATAGAGAATCGGTAAAACGATCGAGAATATATCAACGGGTATAGAGATGGTCGTAACACTTGTAAAACAACGATAAAATAGAGTGGCGGAGTCAACGTCGAGAGGTTAAGACGAACGAAACAAACGGAAATCGAAGCGCGGGAACGATTTCCTTCGCGCCTGAAACCCCTCTCGACACGAGCAAACGACATCGAGGAGAATTTGTTAAAGCGCGGGCGGGCAGGTTGGCGTGTACACGCGTATTAGGGATGCGTGCACGCCAGCGGGAGAGAAAGAGGAGGAGCCCTGTCGAGAAATAAGTGGCGAGCACGGAATGTGTACCCCGTAGCCTCGGGCCGGACAATCCAGTCGACGATATAAAACCGCGTTCCCTCGTTTCGTATCTTTGGTTCGGTGGGGCGCGTGTACAGGCAAAGGTCGCTCCGTGGCATAGTCGTGACGATAAATTTATCCAACGATAAGAGTCCCGATTTTTGTCTTTACGAGCCTCGCCGGGCCTTTCCGTCTGAAAGAAGGAGGAAGGGAAAAGGCTGGGTTCCGGGTTATGGCGTGACCGCGTCACCCTTTGCGCGTGTCCCTCGACGCCACACGTACCTACACACACAGCAGACACAACCGTATGCACGCTGGGCGAAAAGGAAGAAAGGAAGAAAGGAAGAAAGGGAGGAGCGGAAAAGAAAGAGACGGTTTGCCTAAACCGTCGCTCGTATACGTTCATGGCCCTCGTGTAATGCTATCGAGGCACATTTTCCCCTCGAACGCCTGCTGGGCGACACAGAGGGTACTGCCTGCGGTTCGGTCAGCCGCGTAAAAACCGCGTAGAAATCGCGGTCGATTTCCTGGCTCGTTTTCGCGAAAGAGGGGACGGACGGGTTAATCTTGCTGGAGGCGTAAAGAAAGAAAGAGAGAGAGAGAGAGCGCGCGAAAGAGATCGTCGGTGACTGGTTTTTCACGTGTTTCACCCGTGTTCATCGATTCCCTGAGGGACTCGCGACAATACCACGCGAAAAATATAGAAGAGAGTGGAGAGAAAACGAAAAGAGGAGCGTATATGTTCTCTGCCGGCTGACTCAGCTGAAAAGCACGCTGGAACGCGACATTAATATTAATTATCGCGACGACGACAACGACGACGACGACGACGAGGAGGAGGCGCGTGTCGCGACATGCGCTACTTTTTTTCAGGCGAAAACGTTCGGCTCGGCGGCAGGGCTCTCGAACGAGCAGAAGAGGACGCGGATCGGCCAGACACGAGAGAGAAACGTGGCCTCTCGTCCCCGTTCGATCCCGGCTTTCGAATATTCGCGACACACCAAAGGGGAACAAAGTGGCTAGGTTTGCGATTAATTATTACCGTACCAACCCACCAAACCACCAAAGGACCCCCTCGTTCCACCGGAGGAGAGAGACATTTCGCCGCGAACACGGCTTTTCGAAAAGTATCCTTTCCCCACCACACTCACGGTCCCGTGCACCGGCAAATTCTCAAACGAAAGGGGTCGAGAGAAAGGTTGCTTTTCGACGACGGAGGTCAATGGGTATTCGGGTTGAATCGCCGCAGGCTGAGCGGGTACTCTCCGCCCACATCTACGTGTCGTTCTCCTCGAGGAAAGTGGAAAACCGCGACGAAGAATGTTTGCTTTCGCTTCGGGAGGAGCAGCGAGATAAGCGATCGAGTTATCGAGGTGTTGCTCGTACACGGCTTGGGCAACTACAAATGAATCCAATGAAAATTTCGATCGAAATTCTACACCGATTAGAAAACTAACACACGCACACCGTACTTTCTCCCTTGCCACCTGACGAGGAGGAGAATGGGAGGGAGAATACAAGCAAGGATGAACAAGAAGCGAAGTAGATTCGATAGGAACGAAGGGAAAGTTTTCTCGTTGCGTCGAACGAGAAGGGTATCAAAAGTTTGGATGCGAGGGGTTCGAGAGAACTCGTTCTCGCGGCGATCTCGAAAATAACGCGGTCTCGCAATCTCGGTGAACGAACGCGAAGAAAGCCGGCCCCGATCGGGCAGGGCGCACGCTGCGAGATAACGGGAGGGCGCAATTAAAATCAATCATTCGATATTTATGGAGTGCTCACGGTGGAACAGGCCAGCCGAGTCTCCATACGAGACCATGTTCCCAGAGGGGTATTGCTATTGGTCGGTACACATAACCCTTCCATTTGCCATGATACGATAATAGTGTAACCTTCGTGTAGCGCGTGATACACGGAGACGAATGGCGAAAGACCGCGCGTGTGAGTGAATTGCACGAGCGCGCCCAAACTGTACACGTTGCCGAGTGCAATGATTAGAGGGGAAGTAAAGGGTTGCGAGAGGAAAAGGGGTGCAGAGAGAGAGAGAGAGAGAGAGAGGAGAGAGGACAATGCAAACAGCGACCACCATCGTTCGTTTGTAGTCCTAGAAACGAGTCCAGGCGAAAACCATAACAAAACTACCGGTACATTGGCGACGACATAAACGAGGAGAAACGTATACCTTCTTTCCACGAAAACGTTTCAAATGGAGAATTTGAAACATTTCCAGCTCTCTCTTGGCTTTTCTCACATACGATCGCAGGCTGTTCGGCGAATGGTTGGGTCTGTCGTGAACAGCGGAGAGAAAGGTCGCAGACGGCACTCGAGTGTACCGACTAGCGACGCTCGACCACCTACCGACGCATTTGAATGTTTAATGAGAGCCGACGATGGCTAGCCACGTTGCTAGTTGCCGATTACGTTCGTCGTGGAGAAATTTCCATTTAGGATCGTGCGCGGTTTGGCCACCGTGTTTCTGTATACAGAACCTCCCTTTCGTTGGGTTCGCGATATACCAGTGACGCGTTTGAAAATCGTATCGCCTGGATGAATAGAAGTGTTGGATACCTTCGTCGAGGGTTTAATTCCCGTCGACCCGTGTAAACCGCGGCTACCGACAGAAATATCAGACTCTCAACGCGAGAGAGAGAGAGAGAGAGAGAGAGAGAGAGAGAGAGAGAGAGAGAAAAGCTCTATGGACCCACCGGCTCTGGTATACAGTTCCCGCTCTCTCGATACGATCTCGCGGCTTGCTGGAAAATCGGAAGGTACGAACTGGATGTTTACGGCCGGTTACAAACTGAACCGAACGAATCGAGTCGGGAGAGAATTGATTGCGTACAAATTAGAAGGAAACTATATCCAACGAGTTACGGAGAAAGAGTGTTCGACGTACAGCTCGATCTTTGATGGACGCGAGCGTGGACTCGGGCGCGTTCGACGCGGAACTCGAAATCCCTTTGGACAGGAGCCAGCCGGCGTGGCGCGGCGTGGCGCGGCGTGGCGCGGCGCGACGGGAATCTTTCGCTCGATAGCAAGAACTTCAGGGGAAGTATACACGACGTCCCATTGTTCGTCGACGATGCGTCTTTTCAAAGTTTAAAGACGTTCGATGACGAACGGGACAGCGGATGAATTTCTCGGGAATTGCAGGAGGGTGGGGCTCTGTTGCGGAGGTTGAACAGAGAGTATACGGACGAAAGAAGCTGACTTTGGAAAAGGTAAGTCGTAACGGTAATGCGTTCGTTTCGACGGGCGAAAATTTAAATCCGTACCACTCTGGAGAAGCGCACAGCCCCGCTCGTGATTGATAAAGAATTCACGCAGTAGCTTTTCCGCGGTTTAAGAGATTCTCAGGGAGCAAAAGAGGGAGCGCGATTTCCGCGAAAAAGCGTAGGGTACTCTCGGATGTCGTTAGCGAGCGCTCGTGGAAATTTACGCGGATATAAGGGGACAGGTGGTGGTAGTAGGCAGCGTCGGCTAACGTCGACTTGACGCGTCGTAGCCGCGAATGAGTTTTTCGATCGAACACCTACGGTGAGCGACTGAGAGAGATAGATAGAGAGGGAGGGAGAGAGAGAGAGAGAGAGAGAGAAATAGATGCGAGAGGGTTCTTGGTCGTTCTTTCATCGTGGCGAGCAATTAAAGTCCCGGCCGGTTGGTCCGTGTTTGCGCTTTTCGGTAAACGTTTCTAGCAAAAGCACCGGTTGCGTGCTCGCCGTGGCATTTTCCTCGGTCGTCTATCCAAATTTGCGCGGCGCATCCGAATATAGCCCGTCGAGAGATGGAGAGGAAAAAGGAGGATCGCGGTACGCGCTCGACGCGATGCGGAGTAGAAACAAGACCTGGAGAGGAAGGGAGCTTGCGTTAATACGGGATGTGGTTTTATGCGCCCCCCTTTCCCCCCGCTGATGTGACGCGCGTGCAGCGCGACGCGACGCGACGCGGTTACTTTCCCGTACACCTCACCGTAGCACGAGCAACGAAAGTATTATTCCTAATTATACCGAAATATAAAAATACTAATGCAGCTTTTAGCGGAAAGTTCGCTTCTTGCTGCGACAATCCATTTCGCGGAATTACGAGCGGACGCGTATCGCTGCTCGTAAAAGGAAAAAAAAAAAAAACTTATTTCACAGGTGAACACCTCGAATCCTCTCTTTTTCTGGCGGGAAGAGGATAAAGCCACGAAAGATCGAAATTTGTTTCATTTGCGACGATTACAGACATACAGGCGCGTATCCACACCCACGCCAAACTGAAACGGGGGAGAACGATGCTTCGACTCAGGTAGGAATCGTTTAACGAACCGGTGCAGCGCGGGTGACCATTTCGAACCGCGATGATTCGCGTGAACCAGACCTAACCGGCAACAGCGACCAAGTGCAACGGGGCCAGGGAAAAAAGTGTTCGAGGAGGAATCGATTCGAAGCGAGCCAGGGCGTGAACGTTAACGATTCGACGCGACGCGACGCGACCCGACGCGCCGGCACCAATCGTTTTATCGACGAGAATTAAGCCGAATTAAGGCTGGCCCTGCGGGACAACCACGCGCAATTTTACACGCGCGCATGCTCTTCCATTGAATTTCGAAAAATTGTTTTATCATCGTTTTCCCTCCTACCGCCGTCCTCGTGATATCTGTTGCGCCAAAGTAGTTTAACGGGAACGACCCATTCGGGAAAATTCGATATTCCTTTGCCTCTCGATACACGTATTTTCTAGCTAAGTACGTTCGCGACGACATTTGCTGGAAAAGCGAGGGCTCTCCGAACACTGAGAGGAAAACGCAACGCGAATTCGAAGGTACCGGGTTCTTTTAACTGTTCTGCCGGGAGATAACATTTTTCCAATTTCCCAACTAATGTAAATGTTCCCGAGAATAGAACGAAAATAATTCGCCCGACTAATTTTTCCCCGCGTACTCCAAACTGTTTTCTCCAGACGTTTTCCGGCTCGGATGGAAAAACGTGCAGAGAGGGCACCGCTGAGAGAGAGAAATAAAACGCGGCGAATTAATTAGAAATGTACAGCGTGCACCCAGCCGGTTTGTGTATGTGCAGCGAGGAAAATACCAAGCGGTTTCGATTTAACGAGTTTGCGATACGTTCCTAAGTTGCGGGACAAAATGACGGTGATCTCTGACGGGAAACTCTGATACGCTACTGTGAATACCACACCGGAGAACAAGGAAAAATCAAAGTGGGCACTGTGAACGCGCGTTATCTGTCGCGTTTGCAGCGAAGAGAGGGAGCGATAGTTGGCTGAGGAGTGCGTCGAGTAGGAATTAGCGGTGGAGCGTAGAGCAACGACAACTTTGCGTTCTCGTTATGTAAAACAGCCCGCCCCATTTTGCTCTCTCTCTCTCTCTCTCTCTCTCTCTCTCTCTCTCTCTCTCTCTCACTCTCACCCCTCCTCCTCCTCCTCCCGTTTTCTCCTGTCCGATTGTTCGGTGAATTTTTCCGGTGAACACCCACGAAAATGTCGGCAACGTCCGCTTAGAATTTTATCGATCGCCGAGTAAATCGAATTTATCGAAAGGCTGAGAAATTTCAGCGGCGGATCGGTCATGGGAATACTACTCGTAACGTTCTCCCTCTCTTGTTCGCCAGTTAGTTGGTTTTCCATCTCTGTTTCTCGATTCATTCTCGCTTCTTTTTCCAGAGCTACCTGTACGCGCGTGGAAAATTAGAGGATCCGAGCAACGAGAGGAACTGGCCAGGGAACTCGATTTACATACCTCGACGGGCCTGGATCGCGTCGGATCAAGTTAGCAGGGGCGACGAGTGAACTTAATTAAGCGCGTGCGCGAATCGTGGTTCGCGGCGTACACGTGCCATACACTTCGTTAAATTTTATTCGCCGTAATTGTGCGACTGCGTCGCGTCGAGACTGGCCCTTGGTTCGACTCGACTCTACAGAGAGCGAGAGGAAGAGAGAGTGAGTTTCATCCAGCCTTCTCTTTAATTACATCCTCGTCGGAGTTTAAGACCGACTCACCGAACTCACCACCATCCTCCTCCTCCTCCTCCTCCTCTTGCTGCTACCGGTGCTACTAGTGCCCGTCGACGCGGCCGCTGCGAATCGCGAGTCGCGCGCGACCACTGAGAAAGAGACACCCTCTTGTCAACGGATCTTTTACCGCCGTTTCCCTCGTTAGTCGAACGTTAATGAGAAAAATCTTCGTTACGCGACATTCAAGCGAGAAACGTTCTACTCAGGCCCGGTTTCACCGATGGAGCAACTGTCACGAGGCCACGTGGCCCATCGTACCCTCCTCTCTCCCCATCTCTCTTGTCACGGATGATAATTCTTTGCCTGTGGTAGAAAGGACAACCGCGAATAGAAACGGCTTTTATCTCGACCGAGATAGAATTGCCCGATTGGGAATCGTGTCACCGTGCCTCTGTCCCGTTCCTTTTCCGCTTGAAACGATACCCCCCGCCCTTTCCCCGCCTCTTCGCTGAACCGTTCGAATCGATCGAACACGTCAATGTATCTCGTCCCCATCGTTCCAGTTATCCTTCCCTTTCCATCATTTTCATACCGCGGATCGGATCCTTTTGCCTCGTCGGAAACTGGCAGACAGTAGCGGTCGAAACGTCGCGGTTTCCTTCCGTCCACCGAGCATCCTCGCCGATCTTTCGACCAGATAAAGCATTACATCGAGATTTGCGCAACACCTACACACACCAACCATTCGGAGCGAAGCCACTTTTACCTACAGATACCGGGGACATTTCGATTCACCGAGCACGCTGTGCACAGACATTTCGTTTCGACGGTTCCTGACAGTTCTTCTAACAATTTCGCATTCCATTACACCCCTTTAAATTCGTCACTTTAACTCGCGTTAACGTCGTTTCGCGTGACAACGCTACGATATTTCGTTTAGTCTCGGAATTGAAAATTACTACCGCACGAACGCGTCCCAAAACGATGCGGCGATTGCAACGCGAATATTTAATGCAATGTCAATTATTCGAATTCGGTTGGTAAATTGGTACCATATCGATTTCCTCTGTATGCAAAGCTACCATCCAGCAGCATATGTATGTATATGTATGGCTAATTATGTATTTTCCGGACGATGAACGGAAAAATAACCGTGATAACGGACGCACGAACGCGCATACACGATCGAATCCGGCGCGACGATTGCCCCGCGACGATGCTGCTCCGGGAACGGAACGGAAGGTGGACAATTTTTCCATTTCCCGATTCGCCCTTTCACCTGGAAACGGTTTAATGGCGAGGTACTCGGCCAAGTGGAAAGGCACGAGCTGAATTACGGAAGCGAGAAAGCATCGGCGACGCCGGCTAGATGTTCAACTAAGTAATCGAGGATATAAAATATGCAACGGATTCCCTTAACGAAAACGTCACTTCTTTTTATCCACCGTAATTAACGAGCCGTGCGGTAATGTACGTCGACTGCAAACTAATGGCGACTCGATTCCCATTTCCTACGCCAGAGACGGACACGTTATCGAGACACGAAGACAGTTCTCGAGTGGCAGAAGATGTATCGATGTACGAGGGAAGAACACGGGGGCCAGAGAGAAGGGAGAGAGAAGAAGAGGAAGGGAAGTTTCGCATCGTGAACCAGCAGTCGGTCGGTCGGTCGGTCGTTAGATACCGTTAAAGAGAACAAGAAAATGTCCAGGCGGCCTTGCTCCAACCCACTGCGGACATTTCGTTTCCGGTTCGAGGAGGTCCAAGTAGTCGGAGAATCGAAGTTGAAAAGCGCTGAAATCGCACTTCCTCGAGTACCTTTCCAGGAACGCGAGTGAAACGAGCGAAGAGGCGGCCTGTGCGAAAGAGAAAAAGGGCAGAGCTAAAAGGTAGTAGGGAAGGGTAGCGGGAAAGGCGGAAAGGTGGAAGTTATTAGAGCTTACTGCCGTGCGTGTAGCCAATAAGAGTTTGCGGTTATGAGTACAGTTGCGAAGCTGTAAAACGGTGTAGAAAGAGAGATCAACTAGAAATAATTAGACGACCACGAACCACTCCGAGCTCGCGTTTTCGATCGTTTCACCTAGACGACGACCGTTTCGAGGAATCGTCAGGTCAACGACAAAGAGCTAGACGGTCAATTTCGATCCTCTTGGGAAATAACGATCTGTCAATAAGCGCATATCTCCATTTACAATGGAAAATGAGACGAGAATACCCACGTTGCTTCTCGAAGACGATACCGTGCGGAGTATTTATCAAAGAAGGACACGGTTTGTATCAGAGAAGCAGCACAAGAGGCCAAGAGACACGCAGAACTGTAATATTCGAGAGAGAGAGAGAGAGAGAGAGAGAGAGAGAGAGAGAGAGAGAAGGGGGAGAAGATGAAAAAGAAATCGCGAGAGTTGGTGCGGTGGAGGAAACGAGCAGGAAAAATGATGAGCCAGAAATAATTAGCGGGGTTGCAGAGCGTAGCCGCCGACCGAACGCAGATGTGTCAAGACCGTATGAAAAATTAATGACATCCCGTTCTCTGGCATTCCCCTTCCCCGTCGTATCCCCACCAAATCCCCTTTTTACTTCCCTAGCGCCAAGTTTATTCCCTCTTCGGTTCTTTTTTTCCCCTCTTTTTACTTAAGCCCGGTTTCCCTTTATTGCCAGCCCTCTTTTGACGATCTCGCGTGTCTCAACGAAATTTACCCGCGCCACGATCCCCGATAGGCTCTATAATTATCCCGTTTTATCTTCATCAGGTGGGGTAGTTCTAAGGGGAAAGACTCGCGACCGAGGAAGCGATATAACCTCACGTCCAACCGCTTACTCCGAATGCGTTTTCTATTCGAGTCCAGGCACACACTTACACATTTACACATATGCGCACCCGCTTGGACCGTATTTATTCCTCCGCTCTTCCTCCTAACGCGCACACTTCTCCACTAGCCGAGCAAACATGCACCACACCGCTTCCTTTTAATTCGTCTTCGTTACGCGCGTCAATCACTTTTTCGTTTTCCTGTCCCTGTCGCTTGGCCCTCCCCCCGTCGTCCATCCTACCAAACTTCCACACGTCGTTTTTCATATTTTTCCGCTGCATAACGATCGATAAGTTACATACGCGACAGCGTTTCGACCCGATGCCTCGTAACGACGCGCGGGAGCCAACGATCGTGACCGGCTCGTGAAAGCGCGAAACCGCTGATCCGTTCAAAAACCGTTGATCGCTCATCGAATTACCCTACCCTTTATTCGTACGCTTTGCACGTTCTCTGTCCTTTGTCTCTGCCTATGCCGGAACAAACAACTCGTCCGAAAACCTTTTCTCCTACCACCGCCGCGCAACATCAGATAGATTCCACACCACTATGCCCTACTAGACAAAGCTGAATGACCAACAACTTGGAGAACTCGTGCGTCCCGAGAAGAATGAAAATTATAGCTTTCCCGCGGACCGGATGCTTCGTTTAACGTTGACGTATATGCCGCGATTGCCGAACACACGACCGCAAATGGAGCGACGGAGAAATATTTACAGTTAATATTATCCCATCATAAAAGCGGCGACCGTCCTGTCGCGCTCGACGGGCCGCGATATAACGGCGCGGGTATTGATAAACGATGGAGAAAGAGAGAAAGAGAGAAAGAGAAGCGACGCGTCTGTTCGGCATAATATCGATAATTTATGAACGCAAGCGAAGCGGCCGAACGCAAAATCGAGTTTCTCTTCTCCTCCGCAATTAACTCGTCGATTTCTATCCCCGTGTGGGTGCCTTCTCCGGGGGGAGAGGGAGGGGGAGAGAGAGAGCTCACGAAGAGAGGCGGAAGAGCAGCAGAGGCTTTCGACATCTCGGTGGGTTGCATGTTTTATTTATTTATGCTAATCCATTCTCTTGGACGGATCGTCTTACCTCCAAGTTTACCGTCTGAAAATTTCATATAGTATTCCCATCCTTGTACATACATAGAGTGCGGCAAGTCCCGATCTCCTCGAGTTCTCTCGTCTAGACGCGTGGAATATCCGCAGGAGAGCGTCCTCTTTCCTCCTTATTACCCTTAAATCTTAACGGTTAACCGATGAACCGGGATACCGTATCAGCTTCTGATCCTGGTCCTTGCGTCAAAGGTTTACGACTTTTCACCGGAGAACCCGCGTTCGCTCGTTTAATTTTTACCTTTGCACCGCGAGAACCGTGCTCTTTCACGCGGAATTTTTTATTTTTCCGCTCTCTATTTTCCCGACCCTTCGTCCTTCTCTTGCGTTCTCCTCGCTCTCTCGACGTCAAGCTCGGGTACCGGAACGTCATAAATCCTAACCATCCTTCTCTCTCGACTCTCTACCCCTTCCCGATCCCCGACCCTTTCCTCTTCCACTTCCTCTTCCTCTTCCTTTTTCCCCTTTCGCTTCTTTCCCTCCGTCTTCCCGCTGTACGTTGCTCTCGGGAAAACCCGTGATAACGTTGAAGGAACGGCGAAACGTAATTAGAAAGAGTGCCATTTTTAAACCGCTCCTCCCGTTCCCGCTCACCGTGCACTCCGAAACGAGAGTCAGCATTTGCGCGATGGTTCGTTTTAGACCTCTGTATTTTTACCCTCACCTCACCTCACCTCCCCCCCCCCCCCCCCCACCTTTTTCGGAGAAAGATTATTCAGCCAGAGGCAAACGGTATCGGCGACCGCGAGAATAAACGGCCATTTTGAAATGAAACCACCCACATCGGGGTGGTCTCGTCAGCTGTCGGACCGTGGAAAACGTCCACCACCCGAGGTAACGACGGGAACACGCCTTCGGAGGAATTGCGGCGGTTAACGTTAAGCCGTCTAACAACACGGCTTCGAATCCCGATTCGAAGAAGAGGAAACAGCTCTCCCATTCATCGCGACAATTTCCGAATGAATTTTCCAAAGAAAGTAATTCGAAATCTGTTACTCACCCTCCTGTCCGAGAAGCGTGGCGATTAAAAACAGCGTAAGATCCATCGTCGGGCACGTTTCCTCGGCGATCGGACCTCGATGCACTCGGCAGCCTTCACCTTCGTTCGATTCTTCTACCTCGCTCCTCTCACCCACGTCCTCCTTCTTCTCGTGCCAGCAACGTGACGATCAGCGACGATCTGCCGTGTAAACACACACGTGTACGTCCACAACACTTGGTCAACGATACTAATTCGCTAAAATGCATCGGTAACCGATTTCACTTCAACAATTCAGACCATTTCTGACACCCCCTTTCCCTTCTTGCCCTTCCAAAAAGAAGAAGAAAAAATTTGCCTTTCCAACTCGTGCCCCGAATTCATTTTCAACGAGCTACGATACTCCGATAGGGGAAGAGAGGCGAGCAATTATGTCGCGTCACGAGACGAACGTTGGGTGCAAACGGCAAGGGAGACAAGTCGCGGCTCGACCCTTCACGGTATTATGTCTCGCACCCTCGACAAGGTTAGGTCGGGGCGACGGAGGAGGGGTTGCCTGACTTCGTTTAAAAGTCCTCTCGAGCGTTTAAATACTTCCCGCGGAGATTTCCAAGTTTCCGCGATTTTTGAGCAGAGCCGCGTCATCCGATCTCCTGGTCCGATAGCGTAGCCGGTGATAGTTTGGCACCGAGACAGGCCCGTTAAGAGGGTGGGTAATTTTCGCCTGGAAATCTCGAACAACGATCGCAACGTCGACGAAAAATAAGACTCGGGGATATCCGCAAGGAGAAGTAGCAGATTTCAGGCGAATCCTAGGAAGAAAGCGTATTTAACTCGAGTTTCACGAATTACCGCACACACTTAATCGACCCTCGTTACATTACCGAACCCGATCGGCAAGATTCGCGACAGATATCGCGCGACCGAGGTAAAAGAGGAACGAGATTAACCAAGAATTTCGGGAATAACTCGAAGCGATCGAACGGAAAATCTGGAACGACGATTCGACTTCGTTTCCCGTGGCCTGGACGAGAGAGTAGAGGCGGGACGAGAGGCGGGAGGGAGGCGCGAGAGACGGCTCGAGAAGGAGAGGCGCGAGCGGAGAAAAGAGAAAACGGAAAGTATACCAGCGTACGGAAGGTACGGCTTTTAAATGCAACTTGTTGCAATCTCGCCCAAAGCTCCGCGAGCTCCTTCAACTAGGAACGCGCACGTGTGCCTCTCGTCTGGGTAACGTGCTCCCGCACGCGTGAATCGATCTCAACGTCGACAATTCACAGATGAGTTTACATCGCGAGACATCCGTGGCCGTTGGCCGAGCTCTCTCGACGTACGAATCGCACCGTTCGAATATAAGTAGCAAAGAACTCTTAATCGAGATCGTCGCGGTAGGCAAAGCAAACTCGGAGAACGCCAAACAGAGAACTCTATTCGAGAGTGAATCCCCAACGGAAATGGGTAATATCGCGAAACGACGCACATCTGTGTTTGCTGCGAACGCGATGGAACCTCCAGGACAAACGACGACTAAATTATTAAGCGTGCTAGGCCGCTGTTTACTCGACGATTCCCAACCATTTCGGACGGGACCATCCCTTTGTTTTTCTCTCCTGACACGTGCACAACAGCGATCGTCTGGACACACGCACATCGACAATTATATTCTCTCTTGCACTCCTCTCTCGACCTCTCTCGACCTCTCTCGACCTCTCACCCTCCTCGGTTTCCGACCGTATGACGCGAATGCGTATTGATTTGACCGAGACTATTCCCTTTCGGATCCATTCACAGAATGGGTGGAGCGTAGTGGGTGTACGTGGGTTCCTTTATTTATCGAGATAATTGCATCGACACGAGCAACTCTTCACCAGCCTTCTTACAACCCTTAAACGCAGGCTGACCACGCGATCGATGTCGCGATCCACGGCAAAGTTACGTTCCCGTACCAACCGACGATCGAATCGAACCTGCTTCTCCCTCGCGCCTCTTTCCAGCTTCTACGTGAACGATATTCGATCAGCGAGCGCGTTCGCGGTGATTTCTCGATCGTTCGAGATCACATCCCCCTCCCCATGTCCGCCCTCGTGCTTAATTGAATTTCAAACTTCTCACAGGGACCATCCCGTTGATCTTCGATTGGGATTAAGAGCGGCTTACCGCAACGCCGTCGATAGCGGCTACTTCTGGTTCATCGGGTGAACACGGCCGGTCTTCTTCCGTAAACCAGGGCGATCCGTAGACGGTAAAACCGTAGATCAGTTCGTCGACGCGTCAAAAAGAGAGACGAGAACATAGAAATCCCCCAGTGGTTGAAAAGGACGAGCGGAGATCGGACTTGGACGTGTCCTCCGAGTATCGCGATGCAACGGGAACAAAGAGAAATAGAGAGAGAGAGAGAGAGAGAGAAAAAGTTTCCTTATGCGAAAACCCCGCGTGATTTGAAATTTCAATACAGAAACGTGAAGAGAAATCAGATGATCGATGAGTTTCGTCTCCTTTTCTTTTTCTTTTACTCAAAAATGAATCGGTCGAAGAGGTTGGTGAGACCGTGGCTCGCGTTAGCGACGACGCGACGTCTCGCGGCGCGGCGCGGCGTGGCGAGGCGAGGCGAGGAGCGTCTCGGAGGGAAAGTTCGCGTCGCGGATGGCCGATGCCGACTACGAAAGCTTCGACGTCGCGCCAGTTTAGGTCTGTGCGCCGGTAGGTCGTATACCTGAGCGCGTGCGCATTGCGACTCGAGCAGGTACGAAATGCACGCGGTACTTCACACCGAAAGGTCTGACACGCGCCTCCCACAGCATCAGACCGCGGTCACGATCCGATCTTCAGCTTTCGACGCAGCATCGGGAGCGAAATCTTTGTCCGTATCGGGGATATCGATCCGAATAGAGACGGCTGCTTCTATTTTTCGCGTTTATAAATATTTCCGTTTACGAAAAGATAAAGATATCGAGTGCAACTGGGCGACACCACTTTCGTATACCTTCATGTGGTCGAATAGCTTCCAAACGGTTGCTCCGACGATCCAACGATCCAACGAAGGTGAAGTTTCCGCATCAATTTCGACGGGTTCGAAGACTCTGAAATACTTCCGCCAGATGTAACTCTATCCTCGCGTTGTATCGGTATTCGAAAGAGCAGGTTTGGTGTCTCGGAGAATATAACACCTCGGGGAGGCAACGACGCGTATCGTACGTTCGATTAATTGTTCGCGGAATCGAAAGTTTCGCACATCGACCCGTTAATGATGCAACGAGCGGAGAGAAGCTTCGAGGTCGATAGACGAAACAATTATTCCGCTACCTTTCGAAAGTCGATGCGCGCGCGAATAGATTCGCGAGGCACTTCAAAGACGATAATAAGCTCGGTCGTTTGTAAACGCGTGCCGCGGGGAAATCTTCGCAAATGGAAAAAAGAGGGGAAATTAACTTTCCACCGTTTTCTTCCCTCGGCGATTCGTCGACGAAGCGAGAGATCTCTCGCTGCGTTTTCTCTCGTTCCGCAGGGGGTATAGGAGAAACGAAGAAACGAAGAAACGAAGAAACGCGTAGTTTGCTCCGTACCGTTGCGGGATCTCGAGCGGCGTTACTACAACCACGAAGAAAAGCTGTGCAGTAGATCCAGCCGGCATAAAAATTTCTCTCTAACGGGATAATCGTTTTTTCCCACCTCTATCTACTACACCTAGGCCTCGCTTTTCCTCCACTTTGCTTTACTTTGTTCGGCAAACTGAAACTGACGCAACAGCCAATTTCGTTCGTTACGGTAACGATAACGGTAATTGTTAACCGGGCGCGCACGTTCCGGCTGCGGTGAGTAGGGGGCCGACGATCGAGGGGTGCTGGCTACTCCCTTTACTTCCGGCGGAGAGTACACGGAGGATGGATATCTTTGCGACTAGTTTAGAAAAATCTGAGCACAAAAGGTCGGCGAGCGTGACACGATAATGTGAGAGAAAAGGAGAAAGGAAAATCGAAGCGCGCAAGAACGTAACTCGGCGTATCGGCGTATCGGCGTAACGACACGACCGTTTTTCAAACCATCCTGCTGACTTGTCTCCACACGTTACACGGCCGTGTACGCGCGCGTTTCTATCGTTCGCGTGGTTGTGGATCGTGACGCAACGCGGTGATGCGTTTATCGTACGAGCGACGTCTCGATAAAATCGTTACACCTAGGCGCATCCCATGGATGGCAGGAGGCAGGCAGAAAGCTGGATAGGGTGAACGACGCGGAGAAACGCGTCGAAATCCCGTTCTCCCTCTATTCTCGTTGCGGTGTTCCTTTGAAAACAGTTGCGGTACAAATCCCAGTCCGTAGGTATAGACGATGAATTCCATTGTGGTTTGCAACGGATTGAGAAGACAGCGAAATTGTTTTCGTTGAAAACCGCGCATATGGTCGATCCAACGATTTGCGGTTGCGCCATCAAAGACGTTGTACTTTGACCAGCAGTTTCCTCGAAATTGGCGTAAATCGATTATCCGTTCATTAATCGATCGACGCGCGCGCGATAAACGATCGAGTCCGTGAAGAGGGAGGAGAGAGAGTCCTCGGGTTCCGTGGGTCGAACGCTCGGAAATTACGTCGTTCGAAATACCAGTTCGAGAGAGTCCTGGAAAATCGTATACGTCTTCCTTATTGGCGGTTCGCGTCCGAATATCGACGCGCTCCCTCCTCCTCCGTCTCCTCCTCTTCGTCCTCCTCGTCGCCCCGCTCCCCCCGTCCACTATTACTCTGCCCACCGTTTACTCCCGTTCGCCATCGTTGCAACCAGCGAAATAAGTCTGCCTCCTGCGAAAACCAGACACCGGTAGCCAGCGGCACAGACTGCAATCGTTCTTTGTTAAAATCGCGCTTATCTGTGAATGAATAATTCATCGTCTCGTTTATCTTCTCCTACCGGTGGAGCTCCGCGAAAAACGGTCAACGCGAAAAATAAAATTAACATTAAACGAGGCTACGAACGTGATTTAGCGACGCATAAAAAAAGTTGTTCGCGCTGGGAAATCTGGTCGAAATGCGTCGTTAATCAAAGAATCGTCCGTCCACCGAGATCCCATTAGTCGATTCGGTCCTTGCAGCTTCCCTCTCCGTTTCGCGTTATCGATATCGATGGCGCGTCTGGGACGGAGCGTAAATTGAAGTTTTGTTGCGCGAGGATCGAACCCGCAGCGAGTCATACGGAATAATTAGGAGGGTAAATGGATGGTAAAGCGCAAAACGCTTAGACCGGAGAGGAGCTCTGGTCGCTGTAACAAGAACAGGACTCCTGCATCCTTCTCCTTCCTCCGAAAACACAATGGAACTCCTCGGCTATACCGGAAGTCTTCGAACGTCTTCTCCTCGAAGGAACAAGGAGACCAAATCCTTTCTATGAGCTAACAAAGTTTCGCGAGGGTAGCGCGCATCCGTGAGTACCGTATGTAGAAGCTCGCGTGCTACTTAACCCGAATAAATAGGAACGTTCTGCGTCTGCTGGAAGATAGTATCGACCATCCTTTCCAGCTCGTCGCACTGGCAACCTCCTCCATCCCCGCTCTCTCGTTCTCTCTCTCTCTCTCTCTTCCCCGAGCTCTCTCGCCCTCGACACCACACCGTCGCTCGCGCCCTCCGTCTCAAGCCCTGTTGCACCACCTCGAGCAACCTGACCGCCTGAAAGGCAACCAGCCGGTGGAAGGGGAGCGAAGAGACGACCGGGGACCGAACTCGAGGGTGTAGCTTTCACGACCTTTCCGGGCTACGGAGTTAATATTTATCGAGGCTGCCTGTAATTTTCTTCGGAGTCGGCTGTGGACTCCTCACCGGTGTTCCACGGTATAGAGAACGCAGCCAGAGGGGTAGAGGAAAATAATTAAGGTAACTCCGACCAGAGGGTTTCGTGTACTCCTATCCGATACGATACGATACGATACGATACGCTCCTTTTGAACACAGAGTAGGCCCTCGATTGATCGTTTCTCGAGATTATTGACTTTTCCTGCGAATCTTTTTGTTCTCCAAGTAATCGGACGAGACTCGTTCGCGAATTTTACGAGTTCGCGTACACGCTCGGGCTCGAGCCTCCTCGTTTCCTACCACCCGTACGAATCGATTCGTGTTTGCACAGGTATCGAGCCTCTGTACTTTCCTCCCTTCGTTTCTCGTTCAACGACGTACTTCGCCGCGGGATACCAAACGACGCGACTCGCTCGATCTGACGGTGTTAGCTCGAGAGCACGAATCTAAGCCACTCCTCGAACGAGAAACAAGGATCCATCCAGCCCGTCGTAAAACGTACGCGCGCGCGAATATGATACACGGCCAAACTATGCATTCCTCTTCTCCATGTGTGGCAGCTTGATCTACTAGTTTTACGTTCCTTCGTAAATACCACGCCTGCCTGCCCGCCTGCCTCCCTCTCTTTCTCAGCGAACTTTCCAACGCGTTGTTCCGCGGCAACGGACTATTTTACGTTTCGTCGTACGCGCCAGGCTTGGCGTACGCCTTGGCGAAGCGTCGCGACGCATAGTTCGGGAAGGCAAGGAGGTCTATCAACAAGTAAGTTCGCTCGTTTCCTCGGCAGGCAATGACAGGTCGAAGAAAGACGCGCGGAGGAGGAGGTGGAGGCGGAGAGAAGGAAGAGGAAAGGGAGCTAGACAAGAGAACCCACCCCCGGTGGTTGGTGTTGTGTTGCTACTTGCTGGTTGATTTACGACGTAGCGCGACCGCGCTCGCTATCGACCACGATTCCCACCTGCCTCCCTCGATTAATTGGTCCACCCTGTCGCGGGGTTAATTTATAGGCATGCCAATCGCTGGCTGGAGCGAATTGTCAACAAGTGGCCGATTCTCGACGAGCCTCGTGCAAGGCGAGAGCCCGGAAACGAATAGAACAAGTTGCTAGAGCAAGTTGCGTTCCTCTTTCCTTTCGGTTCCGAAAAATCTGCATCACGGTTCATCTAGTTAGGCGGGTCGGTGGTATCGATCGGGTCACCGGGGCGAAAGAAGGCCGACGAGAAGGTAGAGAGGAAGAAAGAGAAAAGGGGGCAGGAGGAGGGTGAATAAAAATTAACGGTAAAGCGAAGGTTCACGGAATGGAGCGATGTTGGGTCGGCAAGGATCCTCTGGGAGGCCGAAAATGCAGTTTTTATCGCGGTACATCTTGTATGCGCCGCGGTATCAGGCCCGCGCATACATATTTCCTAGCACGTTCCCCGCACGTAGCCCTGGTGCTACGGCTCCACGTCCCTCGTTCTCGATCGTCTCCGACGGCTCGGTAAACGTGCAAGGTCGACCGTGCTCGCTCCCGTGTGCCTTTACGAAGTATCGAAAAATCAACGAACCGTTTCAACGGCAAGACAGAGACGCACAGGCCTTGGGAATCGTTCGTCGACTCGACGCTTCCTCCGAAAATTCTCTCCTCGCTACCGCTCCGCCGCTCCCGTAAAAAGAGAGTGGCGACGTCCGCTTGGGAGAAGTTTTTCTTATAGCAGAGAAGAAGAACACGTAGACCGGGGAGTATATTAATCTAGCCGGAGGGCAAGAAAGTATGAGAAATAAAGTCTTTTTGCGGTGGTGGTCCGTGAGAGAGGAAGGGGAATAAACAGAGAACCAAGGGATCTCTTCCGGTCTTCCGGGAGCCACGGGATTCCGGGTGTACGGCGACAAGGAGATTAAGCGGCCTCTCTTAAGCGGTCGGAGCCGCGTCCCTTCCGGCATTTAGTCGCCGTGCTAGAAAGAAGAAGACGAGGAACGGAGAAACGAGAGGGGGAGCAGAAATCTATTCGAAAGGTGGATAGGCTCGATTCATTTATCTCTGGCACGAAGAAGCGAGCGTTTCTCGCCGCTGTTACACCTTGAGAAATTCACGTAGCGAAACGATCCCGGAACGATCCCGGAACGATCCCGGAACGATCGATTCACCGCGTTGCTTCGTAGAAGATTAGCTCGCGATTAAGCGAAAACCCGGTGGATACGGTCTATCGAAGCTGTAGCTACTTTAATCCGTTAGCAACCACTTTCCTTACCCGAGCAAAGATTTATGAGGGCCGTTTTAGAAGGCAAGCGATTAAGAAGCAAGACATCCCACCAGGCTTGACTCGAGACCTGTCTCGCAACGCACGCCGTCGCCGTCGCTCTTAATGGCTTATACGCGCGGTACAACTTCCAAGAGCGAGCCGACGCTTCTCTCTCGCGGCGGAACGCATACTCTCGACCAACAGAGCACCAGTCTTTAATCAATTATGCAAATGATTTGCGGACTACTCCCGGCGTATTTCTCCTTCCCGTTCTGTCGCGCGAGAACGCGCAATCCCGAGTTCCCTTTCCCTTTGTAGGGAAAACGAGAGAGCTCAATCCACCGTGAACCATACCCACACTCCGCTTCTTTCGCGGCCTTTCCCGCGTTCACCACCACAACACTCCCGGTCTGTCCCCACCTGGCTTGTTTATTAAAACTTTCGAATTAACTCGTTTTAGGCACGCGTTCGTTTTCTACTTTTCCAGCCGCGCGGTATATTATTTACCATCCCTCCTCCCTCTCCCCCGCTTTTTACCTATGAAAGAGTACCACATAACTAAAATACATGCCCACTTCCTCTTTTCTCCTCTGGCCCTCTCGTCGCCGTCCTAGTACAACCCGTCTCTGGCAACGCACAGTTTCGCTTTACCCGCGTATAACCTTCTCGTATCTCCGGTCCCTCTTCCTCTTCGCGTCCGTTCTCGTTTCCGCGCTTCCCTTCTAGTGCCAGCACTCGTGCATCGCTCGGTCCTCTCTCTAACGAGTTATGTTTCGCGCCCTCGTCGCGAAAGTTCGGATACGAGATTACCGTGCGCTGGTCGACTCTCGGGCATCGTTCCCGATATTATGGAAAACACAAGAGTGCCAGCAGGAAACGACGAGTACGCTTCTCCACGATCCGCTTGCCTGCTCTACGAAACAACCGAGCCCCGCTCTTCCAGAAGGAACTGATAGATTTAACGCATCCACTGTACGATGACGGTATCGTTATGCTACACGAGAAGATATCGATGTTGTTTCCTTCTTTTCTTTCGAGATGCGCGTATTTATCCTACCTGGTAACATACAGGAACCCGTGTATCGCTTCTCTTGACAATGCTGACGATATCCCCTTGCCAGAAAGGAAAAGTGCGCAGATACTGAAAAATATCCGGAGCAAGTGGAGCGTATCGATAACAGACTTTTACCGTGAACGCGAGTACGATGGTTTGGGGGAAATGTGGAAAGGAGACGAGAAGGAGGAGAAATGGTTCCAGATACGTACATACATATACGTACACGTTCGCGGGATGGAATTTTTCAGAGTGTCGTCTCGCTACCGTTCTCCTATGGGACACACGCGAGTCTGATTAATCGCGTTCGGTAACAGCCTTCTCGCTAACGGGACGCAGGCGGTGTTGGTTCTAGCCGCGATCTCTACGAATTTTACGCGCGAAGGAAGGACAGGTGTCGTGCAACGTTCTCGTGCAAACGCACAGACACGGATATCGCGAACGAAAGAACCAAGACAATTTCCAGGTGTATTTCTCGGGTTAAAACGCGGGAGTCGCATGCACGCCGCGTTTCGTGCCGTGCTGGCTTTACTATGCTACTACCTCAGGGACCTGGCTGCAGGGCTAACTAGACCGGAAGATCGTGCAGAAAGAAATGTAACCTCCACACGTTACGTCACTGTAATTTTTTAAACGGTCCACGATAAACTGCCTCGTCCCTCTTTCATAAATTACCACGTAAACTCGTTCGCGTCGATACGAACCCACGCTTTTTATAAGCTTTCATCGGACAAAGCATCCGGTCGGTATTTTCGCGGATCGGTGATCCGTTGCCAGGGATGGTGCAAATAGATCTTCATTAGGGCAAAAGTCACTCGAACGAACAAGACGCGACGAAATGTAACGGGTCAGTCTTCTATTATTCACGCTACGTCTTCATCCATTTTGCGTTTACTTTTTCACCGAATACCGTCTGCCTTTCTCCCTGTGTCTCTTCGAACGAACGAACGATCGTCTATTCGATTTTTTCTTTATTCTCGCGATTAAGGACGTCTATGGAAAAGTTGGGATGGAATTTCGTTACAGGATATACATACGTAAAGCAGAAGCGGCACGAACGCTAGACAGATAGATTGATGAGTTTTAGGAGGACGGAGTTCGGGAAGTAGGATCGGCTCATCGGAAGGAAAACGGTCGCCTATGAAAACGAGAGCAGAATAATCGTTATCGAAGTTTCGCGCCGATTCTAGAATGAATCGGGAATTGGCTGACCAAGATCCGACGAACTGCACCGGAAGTCGGCCGGTGAGTTGGTCCGAAGGAACTTCCCATCGAATTAGAGAAAAGTGTTCGCACGGCGTCCCGTGCACACCCGTTGCGACAAACTTCTCCGTTAATCTCCTGGAAACCCCTACGGGTCTCGATTTATCGTCGATATCCGATACGCGGAGCTTCTTCCTCCGATTTATTCTACCCCTTCTCCTTTGCCATCCTCCACCTTTCGCGCCGCGCTCCTTGCTCTTTGCTCACCGTTTTCCCATTTTCCTCCCCGTCCTAATACCCTTCCTTCAACCGTGGCTACGCGTCTGGTACGTTCTCCCGTCTCTCGATACGGGTGGTATCGTGTACATAGCGATCCTCGACGTTTCGACGCGGAATAATACGAGAGAGAGAGAGAGAGAGAGAGAGAGAGAGAGAGAGAGAGAGAGAGAGTTGCTTCATTAATCCTCCTTGTTGCGAAAAGCTCGAAAGGGAAGGGGGAAGTAGGATCGAGGAAGGATCGAAAGCAGAAACTGATAAAATTGACCATGTTCGACGGTGTGCCGATGAGGAGAAGACGAGGAGAAGACGAGGAGAAGACGAGGAGAAGACGAGGAGAGGTGGAAAACCGCTCGAGTCAGACTCGCTCTCGACTCATTACTTTGAATTATTCGAATAATATTTCCCTGTCTGGCTGAGAAATCAATGCGTCTGCCGAGGCGATGCATAATTCATAGTATCGGACAGATCGAAGATTAATAGGCCTGATCAGACGCTCTCTAATCGACCGCTTACCGCCTACTTTCCTCTTTTCTCAATCCCACTTTCTTCCTCGCTCGCTCTTCTCGTCGTCTTCCGTTTATCTCTCGTGGAAGCTGTCTCGCATCCTTGTTCCTTTTTCTCGAGGTGAAATCGATAGGTAGCCTCGGGACGGAGACGAGTTCGAATGATTTCGAGAGCCGCGAGGATCCAAGAATCTTCATTTTCCGCAAGGGAACTCCTCTTTCCCTATTTTCTCTCCCTTTCCCATTTGCACAGCCACTTTGACGGACGAGAAAGAAACGGCCTCTTTCGTTTATTCCATCTCGGATATTCGCGTCCGCTCGCCTCTCTTCGCGAACAGTCAAGCACGAATTAGACGTTAACCCGCGACAAGTAGCTTATTCGATTTATCCAGCGTTCTAGGTGATATTCGCAAACGGCGCCTACGACTTCGCCTTGCCATTCGTCTCGCTTCGAAGAGAAAGTTGAGCGAAGACGAACGAAAACCGTAACGCTTACGGAAACCACCGTGCCGCGCTACGCCGTACGGATTAAAAAGTTGGAAAACCTTTTCTCGTCAAAGTTTTCCCGCGATAGTTGCATAGGTCGAGCCGCTGCACGAACGGTGGATCGTCCTCGTCCTCGTCCTCGTCGTCGTCGTTTCGTTCGGTGTAGATTACCCGATTAAAAGCGAGACGATCGTTAAAATCGCTTTTCGGTAAATGGTTAACGAGTAAAACTATTTTTTTTTTCAGCGGAAAGCAACTTTCGTCCGGATAACTAGGAGCCCTGGCCAATAAAAGTTTATCCTCGCATGATGCGAGAAGAAATAATTTTGGCTGGCGCCTGGAAAACTCGCGAGCGAGCGAGCGAGCGAGCGACAGACCTAATTGAGACGAGCACGTACAACCCAATAACTTTCGAGTTCGACTCCGGAAATTAAATGACGTGAGGCAAAAGCCAAACGCGCTCTCTCTTGGCCATAGAGGCGAAGGGAAGGGCGGGGGAAAAAAAAAAAAAAAGAAACACAAGTAGTTTAAAAGAAACTGACGGAACGAGAAGACGGAATATCGCGCGCGTTTGGCTCGAGTTAACCCCCAGGATGAGACGAGCCGAGAATACATTTGGACCACCGCGATGGGAAAAGTTTTGCATCCTCTGACGACGCGAAAAAACGTCCATTTTACATTTTCCTTCGTGATAGCATTATAATTTTTCCGTCGATCGATCAACTTCTCCGTCGCTAAACTTCAGCGAGATTCGTCGCAGCTCGAGAGTATAGACGATTCCGGTGATATTCGTGTTCACCCGTTCGACGCGGAACATACGCGGTTCTACTCGCCCTAACGAGAAACTTTCTCTCGAGATGCTATCGGTGATTTCCGCAAAGATTCAACAGTGCTATTCTGTACCGGCATTCAGACGCTGACTCGGCCGAAATTGCTGGCAATTTAGCCATTACCGCGAACGAGACGGTCGGCGGGCCCGTTTGAAACGCTTAAGAACGTTAAAAGTGTCGCTAACGGAGAATCGATGGCGATTACCGTTCGCATTTTAAACGGGGAACGAGCACGCGACCAATACCGACACAATACGATACCTGGGTGGTTTCCAAACAGGGTGTGAGGGATTTAAAATCTGCCGGTTGCGCGGTGCGGTAGGTAGTGTACATCGTCGATTGTTCCACTGCCTCCAGATGTCGGCTATACGTCATACTCGTGCATGCACACTGAGGAACGTTACGCGCAGCGGTTATATCAATTTTCAGCCAACAGGATTTCACCAGGCCTTCGTGTAACACCGTCGACCGTACAAATTGCCATAGCGGCTGCTAACTAACCCGTGCCGTGGCCTGGCGTACGAAAAACGAGCGGCCGTAAATAATGTCGCCGTTTCGAAAATGATCGATTAGATCCGATGCTCGTTGAGACAAACGAGCTTGGCCAAATTCGCCCTCGTCTTCGCGACTTCCGTTTCGGACTTTCTCCAAGATGCGGTGAACCTCTCGCACGCGATTCCGCTGGAAAATAGGAAAACAGGAAAGGAGGAAGAGAGGAGGAGAGGAGGAGAGGAGAAGGGGGGTTTCGGGTGGAAAATGTGGACGCGAGTAACGTGGAGAAGAGTGCCGGTAGAAGGCATATAATGGCGAGTATTACGGGCACTTAGTCACTTTTGTACTTCGGCCGGTATTGTCCTAAGACAAAAGATGGCGAATCCCCGGGAGCGATTCAACTGTCCCGCACGAGCCAGTCGGCGGCACTCGAATAACTACGAGGGGCTCAGGGCAAAATTAAGCCGAGCGGGATGGCGCGGCAATTCGCGAGCGTTCACAAACACTCGCTCTCTCTCCTCTTACCCCTTCTCGTTTGTTACGGTCACGATACGCTCGCACGTTCCTTCACTCGCGTACACCTACCCTACAATTGCAAATGCGAGAGCACGCTACCACCTCCGTGTTCGAGCCCTCCCCGTCGCGCCTCGTCATCCCGTGCGTCCATGTCCGGGAACCGAGTTCCTCTGCGCCTCTGAAACCTCCAATACACGCATTGTGTGCCAGTCCCCTTTGTTATTTTCTTCTGTCGCGAGTTTACGCGGCACACCGCCGAGTACTTGCTACTAGTTTCGTCTCCGACAATACCGCCCTTTTCCTCCTTTTTTTCTTCTCTTTCATCCTCCCTTCCCTCTCCTCCTCCTCATGAAACCGTTACGCTTCGAGCTACAGACGTTAGTTACCCTTTCCTGATTATTTCTCAACCTCCTCCCTCCCTTCCCTTCCTTCCCTCTGCGCTCTTTCAGAAGGAACCGTCTTCGACGAAACCAACGAATATCTCCCTTCCCCTCCCTTTGCCACCCTCCTTCACGGACAGCTTACCGGAGGACCTTCCTCGTGGATTTTTACAGGTGTTTCACAAAATTGTGAAACAATATATACGGCGAACGATATCGAGGAATGTCGCGCATTTCGAATTCGAGGGAATCGAGGAATCGAGGAATCGAAGAAGAGGCGAACTAAAGTTACGGAGAAATAGGAGGAACACAGGTTCGGAAGACCGCTCGCTCGGTCGCTGGCTCTTTCATCTCGAACATCAAAAGGCAATTCCCGAAATTATGGAGATTTTTCCGAAGAATTTCGCGAAATCGACGGTATTCTAGGTAGGACCGCGGCCTCGCGCGCTCTTTGTCGGAACAAACGGGTCGGGAGTTGAAGAAAGGCGGAGAGAAAGATAGTGGGGGAGACGGAGGGGAGGAAAACGGGAACGGGAACGGGAACGGAAACGAGGCCGACGAATGTGAAGAGGAGAGGAGAGGAGAGGAGAGGAGAGGAGAGGAGAGGAGAGAGACGGAGAGAGGAGGCAGACTTGGAACAAATGAGAGGTTATTTCAGCCGGTAGACGTATGTATATTCGGTACCCTCGTCTCAACCATCGGCCCGAGTTTTCGACTTTGCATTTTTACCGTGAAACTCGTGGTTTCCTCTTAAACCTCTTGCCTCCACCGTTCCTTTACCACGAAACGACTCTACACATACCTAGGAAACGATCGTCGCTAAAATAAACGTCCAGGGTGTTAGGTTGAAAAAATAGACACGAACATTTCACCCAATTGCTCCGGTGTTGTCGCAACGATATCCGATTAACGACGAATCTAGAGTAAGCGGAGGAATATCAAGGATAAAAATAAACTGTCTACTCATCTGATCACCGATTAACTTGATCCACTTCGAATTTCGCCACGCTTCCGACTTAACCCTATGGAATTTCGGAATGGACGTTTTACGAGAACTTGTTCGCTCTCACGGAGGTGTACCTGATGGCGATATTTTGGCATGCAGGATCGGCTGATATCGCGTCGGAACGACTTATCCGCATAATTCTACGCGGCGACCGTAAAATACGTTTCTATCTTTTACGAGATGATATCGTATCTCGGGGCGATCTTTTTTCCACGAACGTCGGATGTTATCACGCTGGCCTCTAATGTTTCTTCGTATACGGTTGATTTGCTTCGTCGCTGCATCCGGAATAGAGAGACAGAGACGCGGACTGTACAACGATAACGCGGAAACATCCCAGTATGTACGTATCAAGGAAACGGGACAAGTAGCGCGCATAATACGGTTTATTGTGAGCGAGATGAAGATCTCCTTTCCGTGTACGAACGTTCTCTTTCGTTCCTCGTTGCTTTCCTCTCTGTTGGTTTCGCGAGAAAATAATTGCAGGGAAGCGGCGCACGATCGGCCGGAAAGGAAAGTGGCCGGAACTGAAGCGAATGAGAATGTCGTGGTTCGTCGACGATAAATAAGGAGGCTCGTTAATATCCCTCGATCGCCAAATCGTTCGCACAGGGAATCGCAAAATCTTCCCCGGAGAATCGATCGAACGTTCGATTTAGCCGTGAATCGCGAGACAGTGTATTTATTCCTCGGGGATAGGGCGCGATTAACGGGGATGCCGAATTGATTTCGCCGTAACGAGAGGAGAATCCTCTGGGTTGAGGATACGGAATACCTTCCCGTCGTAAGGTAAAACCGGCGTACCGGGAGGCTCGACTCGTGGGACGCGATTTGAATAATCACGATGGCTCTTGAATCGGAAAAAAAGTGTCAATCTGCACGCTCGGTGCATGAAACTCTCTCTCTCTCGAACGAGCGCGCATGAGAAGCAAAGGGAATACGGAAGGGGCGAGGAATCGTGGTACCATTAACGACTCAACTGCCGTTACGACGACGACGACGACGACGACGACGACGACGACGAAGTCGGCGACTAGGAGAAGGCGGAGGGTAAGAGAAGGACCAGCCAGCGGCGGCCGCCCAATTAGCGTTAATCCTTGTTAATCCGCATCTCTCCAATCTGCATTCCTTTGTTCTTCGTTCGGGCCGCTTCGCGCGGGCCGCCTATCGCGAGTTTACGACGGGAATATTTCGAGTTGGTGGTGAACGTGGTGAGCGCAAACGGGTGGCACGGGAGAACGCTCGTGGAAACTAAAGGTGGAAGCGAAAGCGGGAGGGATGTGGCGGGGAAAGCGTCGATATCAAGAGAGAAGTAAGCCGGAACGGCGAAGGGATTCCTATCTCTCGGCGAGTTTCCACGACAATTTCATTCGCGACTGTCGATCCTTCTCTTCCTCTCCATCTCCCTCTCTCTCCTCGATTCTACTGTCGAACTCGAGAAAATATCAAGTAACGAGCTTGCCTCGAAACAGGCCAGGCTGAAACGCAGTGACAACGTACTGTTCTACTCGTCCCAGCATCCTCGAAATCGCGTGGAAACTGTTGACGCACGCTGCGAAAATAATGACGAGCCACACGGGTCGATGGTGGTCGCAAAGCAACCGAATGGCCTCGTTGGCTGCGATCGGCTGCTGCCCAGAAATCTCGACAGCGATCGATCTTTTTTATCCGCGTATCGGCCAGCGAAACGGAAAGTCCGCTCGAAATGGGTATACACCGGCAACGGTGCACGAAATACCTACTGAGGGAAATTCGCGAAATCTGCCGAATCGGGAGGCTTGTTTCCAATGCATCGAGATAGAGGGAGAGACGGAAGACAAAAAGAGACGCGCTTAGAAATGTTTGTCCCTTCGAAGCGACAAGGCATTGTCCTCTCGTCGATGGACCCTGTCTGTTGTGGCCGCCTCCGGCTGAACGACGAGATAAAACTCTGGATATGCGCGGAAAATCAAAAGTACCTACTATGGCAGGACGAAGGGGATAGTAGTGGTCCGCCGTCCGTTTTGGTCGACCGTCGTCGCGTCGGGGAGATATAAACGTCGCTGGACAAAGAGAACGAGAGAAGCAGAGGAGGAATCGATGAGAGATGACGGACGCGCGAAACCACGAACGAACCGAGAGAGATCGACGAAGAAGGGAAGGGTGTTTCAACGACGCCGATGCTCGACGAGAAAGAGGGAGAGAGAGAGAGAGAGAGGAGACGACAGGACCGGCGTCACCGGTCGCTTCGCTCACATTGTTACTATAATCGGCCTCGGTTGGGCCCATTGTTTGTCATTCAATTTTCCCGCTGGATTTCCACCGCGGACAATGCCGGGGACGCTTTATAAGTCGCGGGAATTACACGAGCGAACAAAGCTCGTAAATATATCTGTTGAATCGTGAAAAACGTCCTGCTACTACTCTCTCTTACCACGTGCAGAATGAAACTCTCTCTCTCCCCCCCCCTCACTCTCTCGTGTGCGTGTTCTTTCACTCTAGGTTGCGCGCAAAACGCGGCATACACCACAGAGAGATCGTACCTTCTCGCGCGGACGCGCTTACACCGGGCCATATACCGGAGGCAACGTACCAGCCAGCCGACTAACCGGCCACCGACTGGAAACGCAACGGACACCAGACAAGTCTACGCGCGAACGGATCAGCGTGAACCATCCTCGTAAATCAGTGGAATTCCGGCTCCGTTCCGGGACAATTTTATGATTTAATCCTGGTGAATGCGCGAAGGCTGTGGTCGCGGTAGCTTCGGAACCCGCGATATACCGGTTGCACTTGCCGAGATGAATTTCGCGCGGCGCCAAATGGTGACCGCGTGTAAAAATGGTTTGCGGCGGCCGACGAGCAGGCAGGCGGGTGGGCACAGGCAGAGGTAGGCAGGAGGGCGACCAGCCAACCGGGCGGAGGCGCGACGCGACGCGACGCGACGCTCGACCAGCGTGAAATTTCAGGACGCTGACCGATGTGCGTCGCAATTTCTCTGAATTTTCGATCGGTTCGAGAGCGTTATTCGGTTAAACCGATAACAAAACGAGCCCTCGATTACCAGATTGACGGGGCACGTCCAATCGATTCCGAGCTTCGAATTCAGCACCCTCGTAATTTCCCTGGTTGACGAGTCTCTCTCTCTCTCTCTCTCTCTCGACTGACTACGTCGCCCGACGCTCGACTTTTCGACCAGGGGAGAGTTCTCTTTGTCTCCCGACGTGTCACACCTTCACATGCGTAACCTTGATCGGAGATTAAAAACGGTCGCGAAAGGGCATCGCGTCATGCGAAGGGTAGTAGGCGAGAGACAGAGAGAGATCGGTTCGCGTGACCGCCTAGACTCAGCCGAACAAAAGGTTTCTCGCATTGGTAAATCGCAAATCGAATTAAACTCTCAAGCGGCACGCTATTCCCGATCGCGATTCGCGATGTGCGTATAAAAGGAAGGGATCGCGATCAACCAAGTCAAGTGAGTTGCGGAACGTATCCACAACCTGTCCACCGCGTCTCACTTCAAGCCGTGTGCACCATCATTATACACCTACCTATATATTATATATTATATTATATATATACATATATACCCCTCTTCTTTCACGTCGTTCGATCGAGCCATAAGGGAAGATATCCGTGATCGTCGAGCTACTCTACTAATTGCTGATTAATTTTCGAAGCAACCAACTGTCCCGTGTATCGAGCGTCTAGTATTCGAGTCGTGCCGGGATGTTATTACGCAACGAGACTCTCGTCAATGGTCCATTGGCTTTTATCAGCGAGGGAACGGGGTGTGTAGACCTAATCTCTCCGTTTGCCGTACGCGAAATCTCCTCGCGTTGATCCAGTATTCGTAACGTCTGTGTGTATCAGTAATATCTTGCTCCGCGCGAATCAAGCAAATTTTCAACGAACACAATATACTCGTTACGATCGGACAGCGATCCTTCGGAAGGAAGGCGGTATCCCCTTTGTCGATAACGACTATTGTATATATAAGCTGTGAAAGATTAAACGTTGTTCGTTTACTCATCATCCAGGTATGTCCCGTCGATGCGTGAAAGATTCCTGGGATGGAACGTCCCGCCGGAAAATTCGGAGCTCGTCCATCCCCACTGGAGAGGGTTCATTGCACCTGGAAAATATTGGCACATTGGACTAGCGCTCATATATGTCATGCTGCTAGTAATGTCCGTCGTAGGGAATTGTTGCGTCGTGTGGATATTTAGCACGTAAGTGTCAATGTTTCTCGTATTGCCGAGGAAGGTTGCGGTGCCCTCCCTCGACCACGCTCGATACCGAGGTGAACCTGCTCGCGAACATGTACCGACCATCGGTATTCGACACCGACACCTTCTTTCAGATCGAAATCGTTGAGAACGGCTTCCAATATGTTCATCGTAAGCCTGGCGATATTCGATGTAATAATGGCCTTCGAGATGCCAATGTTTGTGATAAACAGTTTCTTGGAACGTATGATCGGCTGGGAAATTGGATGCGACGTATTCGCGTTCTTTGGAGCGGTTTCCGGCATGGGACAAGCAATTACGAACGCTGCCATCGCGTTCGATCGATACAGGTTACCCTCGATGTTTTATCCATCCTTGCGAGCATCTCGGTCTACCGTACCTACCTAAACTGTGTCAGCCTGCAATACCGAACGTGCTTTCCTTCTTTCTCGACAGGACAATTTCCTGTCCAATCGACGGACGGCTCAACTCTAAACAAGCCGCGTTAATCATCGTGTTCACGTGGTTCTGGGTAACGCCGTTCTCTGTTTTACCACTACTGAGAGTCTGGGGTCGATACACTACCGGTAGGAGAACTACGGTTTTCCCAAACCTTTTTCGTTCTTACCTTGAAAACTGTCTAACAAATTCATCGTTCTTCTGCTCGTTTCTTCCAACTATTTCAGAGGGCTTCCTAACTACTTGCACATTCGATTATCTAACGGAGGATGAAGACACAAAGGTCTTCGTCATGAGTATCTTCATATGGTCCTACGTGATCCCCTTGTCTTTCATCGTGTACTTTTACTCTCAATTACTCCAGTCTATTCGCAATCACGAGAAAATGCTGCGCGAGCAGGTATGCGAGGAAAACTATCTTTTCTTTCTTTTCGCGTAACATCGATGTCTATTTCAACTGTTTCACAGGCGAAGAAAATGAACGTGAAATCGTTAGTGTCGAATCAGGACAAAGAGAGAAGCGTCGAATTGCGAATTGCCAAAGTGGCGTTCACGATCTTCTTCCTGTTCCTCCTGGCATGGACACCGTACGCGACTGTCGCTATAATAGGGGCATTCGGGAATCGGTAATTCCCACGTTATTTATTTAAATCTCCCTCGACTAACTACCACTGTAAATATCATCTTTCAGGGAACTGTTAACACCTGTATCCACGATGTTGCCTGCCCTGTTTGCAAAAACAGTGTCTTGTATCGACCCATGGATTTACGCAATCAATCATCCGAGGTAACTAACGAGACGCGATGTCGTCGAACGCAACGATTATCCTACGAACACCCTTCCTATTCCCTTCTCTTTTTTAGATACCGACAAGAGTTGCAAAAGCGGTGTAAATGGATGGGCATTCGCGAACCGGAAACGGCGACTCACGACGCGGCGTCCGCTCAGACCGAAAAGATTAAAACGGACGACGCATAAATCGAGCATCTGCGAACTACGAACCACGATACGCTTTTACGGGCATGACCGTTTATTTCGAGTATTCGATCGAGATACACTTCAACAAGCCACCACAAGTGTGATCTCAATCTTACGTCTTTGGTTTTTACTCTCGATTTACCTATGAGCACGTACAGTCTCAGATGATATTGCGTTTCAGGACGCCGGATTGTCAAACGCGATCGTAACGGTTGATAAACCAATATTACAGATTGTACTCTCATTCAAGTATTATTAAACGAAATTACAGAGCAAAATGTATCTCGTTAATATTTACCTGGCTGCCTAAATTCCTAACTCCTACGTCGTATTCCTCGAGGAAACCAACCGCATTCCCGCGCATTCTGATGCACACGCCGCGTGCCATTTTCTTCTTCACCTTCGTTTCTTCCGCGAAGAAACGAACACTTTCACTTTGATCACTCTATAACTGCACGTTTGTACTCGCGATTTTTATACAAGGCAACGATTTCACGGTCGTTTTAAATATACGTAAAGTCACAAGAAACTACTCCCACTAAACCCACGCGGCTACACAACCGAACGCCATATTTGCACTAATGGATGCGTAGAAGAATGCGCACAAGGATGCGCCGAAGGCGTTGCGCGCTGGCCTGCGCAAGAACTTGCGCAGAAATTAACGCGCGAGGTACCATATAAATTCAAACGAGTTAAACTCGTCTACCTGGGACGTTTCTTAAATACAGACTGTGTTTCGGTGTTTTACGAAACCTGATCAAGCAAATAACGACAAATAAAGTTTCTTTCTCGATAAAATATTCAGACCTTAATGGAATTCGTAAATAGCCTCTAAACATTTCTCAATGAAGAAAATAATAAATATGGACCTTTTAAAACTGCGTTGAAAGTTCTCGACGGGTTGATTCAGGGCATTGCTCGTCGGATAAAGTGCACTCGACGAGTTTCTCTTTAGAAATGAATCTTCTCTCGCAATATGTAAACTTCAGCCTTCTCTCTTTCGTCGTAAGAAAGAGAGGAGAAAAGGACGTTGTTTGTGTGGGCGCTTGTTACGGAAAATTGAGAGGATCTCGTTACACTCTCGTTATCTCGATCCCCTTAACTTCCTTGGAATTTTCGCCCTTAAAATTCCCCGAAAGCTGATATCTCGTGGCAGAAAGAAAGGCTGGAAAGAGACGCTACTCTTTTACGTAGATTTGCATTAGACGCGTCTATCTCTCTTCGCATGTACGAGCGAAGAAATCGTAGGAATGCGTTTCCTCCCTTGAGAATACGAAGAAGATTGAATTTCCACAAACGTGGAAGAACTTTTAGACTGTGGTGTCGCATTGACTTTTCCACGCGATACAATTTCCGCACGATTTCACTATTGTTTTCCCCGTCGTTTTAATTCCAAGACGCCCCGACGGAACGAAGGTAATGAATAACGGGAGATGGCGTGCAAACTTATGCTTGAAAAGTTTCTTCCGGGTGAGAAACATTGCTTCATGAATACATACGTACACGGAAAAATTCGCTTAGGTGAAATATGCGCCGGTTCCGAGGTAGAAAAAGAATTTCAGAGGCTGACGAACGACCGCGAGCAGAATGTCGCGTACGATGGAACGATATTCCAAGATGCAATTTTACGCGTATCGTGACATATCGCTGAACTAGTCATCGTTGATCGGTAACAAGAAATTACGATAGAAACGATGATTTCGATCGTACGAGGATTCCGATTCATCGAGAAAGGCAAAAGATGATAAACGCGAGGCGGAGAACGAAAGAGCCAAAGTTTAGTCACGATGCTTGCAACGCTGCCGGATAGTGTATACGTAGTACATGCAGATAGCACACTTACTCGCGTGGCTCCCCGGACAGTAAGCAGCTAGAGTCAACGAATAGCCCGGCAGTTCAGTTAATATGCAGTTAGTACGTCATTTGTTTCTCGCCGCTCGGAGGGCTTATCGTAATCTCTGACGTCACGGCGCCCCACGAACTCTGTCGCGTTAGCAACGCTTAACTCGCATCGGACTGACAAATTTCTGGATTCCACGGATCAAGGACACTTCGTACCCTACCTTCTCGTCAGATTGCGAACAATTTTTCCACCCTCGAGGGATAATTTCGTACAGCACTCGTTTGTCCTCCTTGCCTAGAATTTCATCAATGACGCCGTTTCATTCGGCAACTACGTACTCGCGACTCGTCGAAGAATGGAATCTATCTCCGATCGAACAAAATTCCATTGTACCTGTCGTCGATCTCGATCACGATTCCTTTCTCTCCTTTGCCCGCCCGGTGGACGCGACTTTCGCACAATCAAAGTTTTCCACGATTTGCCCCGCTATGGGTAAGCCGAGAAATAAACGAAACGGACTTGAGGAATCGAGATGAAAGGGGGGGAGAGAGAGAGAGAGAGATCGACGAAGGCGAGAAGAAGGCAGCGAATACAGTTTTTTGGTAGGACGAGGGTTCTGGAGAAATCCTTGATTAGATGTTCCCGTCAAAGGAACTCTCCGCCTCCTTCTGCGAATCGAAGAAAGAAAACGGGAGGCGGAGAGCGAGGGTGGATAGAGAGAGAGGGGCGAGTAACGGAGACGGATAAAGTGGAATTGGAGAAAGATCGAGGTAGGTTGGCCGAAGGGAGTGTGGGGAGCGAATTAAAAATTGTTCCAGTCCGCGAACATCGAGGAATCGGGGAAAGCCAGAAATAGAAGGGGGACGACGAATAAGGCGGCGTTTTAATCGAAGAGGGCTCGGAAGGGATTGCGCCGTTTCGAGAATGGAAAGGAACGCGATCCCAGTCGGTTTAAGATACATCCCGTTCTATTTCCTGAGGTCGTACCCGGCGACGACCAGTTATGGATGTTGAAAATTCAATTACGCGGGATTTATGGCTGCCGGCGCTGGGCATATTTATTATCGTAGCATCTCCTCCTTCCGTGGTAGCCTGTCTAGCCCTCCGTTACCATGTCACGGCCCTGTCCACTATCAAATATTCCCGTATATACGATGCGTTCGATTCCGCTCCAAGATTACACGCCGCCTGCGTCTTTTATTCGATTCTCCGTTCGGATCGAAGCGTCACGGGAGACGTTTACGATTATCGGGCTTCTTCGGCGATACGACAACGGTCTGCAAAGATGGAATACAACCGTCGCCTCGAGGATCACGTTCCAATATTCTTCCGGTAACACACGTCCTAGAATTATCGAGGGATAGCCCGAGTGTTTGATTACAACGTTTAGCTCTCGCTCGCTTTACAGCGACGCAGTCCCTTTTAAAGCTGTCTTAATCCTCGTTAAGCGCGGGCTAATAAACTCTACGGTGCTCATTAAGCCAGATTCTACGCTCTTTTTGTTCGTCGCGGCACGAGACGTGTATTAACGCGAGCAGCAATAAATATCATCGTTATCGGTGCTGTTTCGCCACCTTGTTATCGTGTATTGATTTTCTGCGAACCAACTAAGTGCAGTAAGAACCATAACGCAGCGAGAGCAAGCTTGAAAATTTGTCCAATTTTCCGTGGCACACGATTCGTTGAAACAACGATTACCATTCACCATAGCGTTCGGTGCGTTTTTCATTTGAAGACGGCTACCGAGCAAATCACGCTCTCGAATCCCCAACTCGTTCGCGTATTTCTGCCGGAGCACGTCAGGGAAAACTCAGCTGTAAAATTTTCGTGTCGGATAGAATTTGCTTACCCCGCGAACTGCATCTTCGGCGATCTTATCGGCGCGACGGAATGATTTATCTCCCGCGTTGGAAATCTCTGGCATGGTTTATCGGCATTTCCAGGTACGCGATAGACGAACAACGCCGCGACGTCCCTTTCACAGAGAATCGCGCAGTTTGCGCACGATCTTTCAACATTACGCGTTTCGGTGCTTTCCTCTCGTTATTCAGCCAACTTAAGACGCTGTTCGGTTAAATTCTCCGTGCTTCAGCGGATGAAACAAAAGAAGAGGGGGGTCGTGGTTCATCGTACAAGGGGGAAAATTGGCAAGAGGCACGTAGAGAAGATGGAGAATATAGGTACGCCGCGGTTGACGTTTGTGGAGGAATTACTTGCGAGCGAGAAAAAGATGGGGAGAAAGATCGGGGGAAGTTTGGGGACGAAAGAAAACGATGAAACTAATTTCAAAGCTGTTAAGAGCATTACGAAGGTATGTCTTCGACGAGCATAGACGCGCGAGCGCGCATTTAGTCTCGGTCACGGAAACGAGCAGCGCTGTGCGTTACAATAGCATGGAACTAAACGGAAGGAGCAGCTTTAGGAATCAAGTCGAGAGAGCGGGAGAGAGAGAGAGTGTGAGAGAGAGAGAGGGGAGGGACTTCCGTTTCACGAGGTTTAGAGACACTCGGGTTAAATCCTTTCGAAGCGGCAGTCGTGGAGCGGGCTCGGCCACTAAGAACAGTGGAGAGAGAGGAGAGGAGCGAGGAAAGAAAACAGGTGAGCGAGTTAAATCGAACGGGTAGGAGAGGAGAGAGGGTGGTCGACTGGTTAAAGTGGAAAAAGCAAGTTGGCCCAGTGCGATGCAGCTCGGACAATAGTTAGCCGTCGCTGAAGGGGTTGGCTAGAGAAGAAAGGCTCCCTCTCTCCCTCCGCGAGAGCGAGGCAGAGAGAGGGCAGAGCTGCGAACCCTCTCCCGCAGACTGAAATACTAAAGCGAGCTTAAGTGCGTTGCCATAGGGACCGGCTGGAGTCGAGGGGCGAGAGAAAGGTGGTTGGGGTTGCCAGGAGAGAGCGAGGGAGCCACGTCCCGTCTACGTCGCGTACTTTCCGAAACGCGCTAAACCGCTCGGAAGTAGCCAACTTCGAGATTCGCCGGTCGCTTTGCTCGACACAATTCGGCGAAGCCGGTAGGTACGAGTATTCGCTTCGACTTCTTAGACTCGGCTGGACGCGCACGTTGGAAGGAAGCGCAGCTAGCCCATAATGTTACCAAGGTTTCTGTGTGTTTCTCGTTTCGTTAAACTACCACGTAACGGCAAGTCGAAGGAGCAGCGTCGCGCGCCAGCTGAATTGTCCTACACCTCCTACAAACTAGACTTGGCGTGTGTATTGCTCGATTTATTATTTGCAGCGCATGCTGTCGCACGTCCGTAACAATACTTCGTAAGTCCGTAATTTGCATCTCGTTGCAGATGTATTCCGTGTCGTTCGTGTATCAGCTCCCTGGCACGGTCGTTAAACGAGTTTCCTCTTTCCTCGTTCCTCCTTTTCTCTTCGCCGCTCCGGCAGAACGCTGCTACAGCATTCCGTTTCCCGTTTTCCGTTTCCCGTTTCTCCCACTGAACGATTCGAGGATTCCTCTTGGTAGTTGACGCGACAGTCGCTCGGAGAAAAAGAAAAATTTCATTATTCGCTCCACGATGTACCTGATCATAATTGCGGGGAGGGGATCGTTCCTGTTGCACTCGACACCAAAGTATTTCCCGCCTCGAATAGGAAAACCTCAACATCCTTCCCCGCCCAAATTGCGATTTTTACCTTTCACTCTTGTATTCGTGTAAAACGTGTTAACGGCGCATTACTCCCTACATGCACGAGTCTCAAAGAACTCCACCCCGGTAGACCGTATTAATACGCTTTTTGCGTGAAAATCATGCCAGGCAAAGGTCGGCGGCGAATCGCTCGAACAAAAGACGAAATTTTCAACCGCGTCCCGCGCGCTCCTCCTCGACCAGTTTCGAGGGTCCTTTGGGGAGCTCCATAGGAGGCAAAAAAAGGAGCGAGTTGTTTTCTCCCTCGAGTCGATGCTTGCCAACCGTCTGCCTTTTTGTAATTTCACATTCATTTTTTCCCTCAACGATCGTTTTCTCTTCGTGCACTTTCGGTTTCTTTCTCTCGGTGCCACTTTCAGCTGTTTCACACTCCCTTGTCCCGACCGATCGGCGACGTCCCGCTTGCCTCTCTGAAGAGCGGAAGTTCCAACTACACGGGGAAATACACAGGCGAGAGGGGAGTGGAAGATTGTCGGACGGAAACTAGGCAAGCTCGGCCAGCTGCAATACCGCGATACACAAACTTACTGGTGAAACTCGCGAAACTTCCGTGAGGCTTCCGGAATTTCAAGATGGCGAATATTCGCATAACAGATTAACCGAGGAATACCGGGGCGCGGAAGAGTCAGGTCGAACGAGCGAACCCCGATGGAAGAAGCGGACGGTCCAGTGGGAGTGGCGTAATAATATCGAGGGGATCGAGAATGTCTCGTGACGCAAAAAAATAAAATAAAATAAAAATAAAAAGAAAAAAGAAAAGAAAGAACTCGTACGATTCCACGTTTCAACGCTTGATGAATCACAATGCCACCACTGCCCACCGCCACGGTTTCATACAAATGATCACGAGTACAGCCTATTTGTAATTGACGCGAGAAAATTGGCGGGGAATCGTTTCACGCGCTATTCCTATTGTAAATGCCACGAGGGTTAATTAGGTCGACCATCTGACGATTCGATGCGAGGAAATTCGAGCTCGGTCGCGATAATGGGCCATATTAATTATAAACGTCACACCGGCCTGAATTATTCAAGTAGGAAGCGCGATAATACGTTCGCGTTCTCACAGCATCCCCGCGTCCTCGTGTAAAACTCGCATTGTAGTCGAAGAAACGAATAGTTTTTAACGCTGCGGCCTGGTTCAAACGACACGAACATTCGTTGTTCGCTACCTCTTTCGTCGTCGTCGTCGTCGTCGTCGTCTCTCTCTCTTTCTCTCTCTCTCTCTGCCTCCACCACACACCTGTCCTGAATCAACGTGTTCGCGAGGAATAGCTGGTGAAATTTTTACCGACCTTTCGCCCGATTAAATTTCCTCTCTCGAGTAGGAGGTAGAGGAAGCGGAGGTGGAGGAATACCGTGATGCCCCTCCTATTCCGTTCACGCCGCGTCGATAGTTCGTTTCTCTTTTGCCGTATTGCGACACGAGATTTCCCTCTACATTTTCCTTTCTTTCTTCCCCCTTCACCCCCTATCAAGTTCAAGGTCGTGTGTCGCTTATCGACCACCGGCAAACGATAATACCTGTTTCATGGAAATATTCCCAGATACGAGAGCAAAAAAGGAATCTAGACTAAATAGGATAACGTGGAGCTGTCAACCGATAAAGAACGTGCAAATAGAAGAAAGTTGTCGATGCAAAAACGTTCGATTCTCGCCGGACCGAAAATTGGTGCAGCACAAAGAGTAAGAAAAGCGACAGCGACGGTGGAGTATAAGCGCAAATCGTCCAACTAATCGATTACATTCCTCGTAATAGCGAGTAAACGACCGCTGTAAGCTGCGCGTTTGCTAATATAGAAAAGAACGAGGGTAGGGGCGGAGGTGAAGAAAAAGCAACGCGGAAATGCGAATGTCGCGGGTGCGGCAGGTTATGGCAGAATAATGACCGCTGCAGGAGAGAAAAATATTGGTTCGCGAGTGTACCGAGCTTTCCCTATGAACCGTGCTCTTTACGTCACTCTCACCTTTTGTCGGTGCTATCCGGTAACGAGTGCTGGTAACGAGAACATCTTTCGAAATCTCGACCAGTTTTTTCTTTCCCTCTCTTTTTCTTTTTCGGTGTTACTCATTCCATAGAAAGACTTCGAAAGGAATTCTCTTTGCAGAAACGCAGAAATGTATGACAATGTTTCGACGTCTCTCTTAAATCCCTTCGTATTCGCAGCTAGTCCCCACTGAAATAAGTTTACCGGCGGAATACGCGTCTTCAATGTCCATACGTATCGCATGGATTCAACGACCATGTTCTTTCCAGCGTGGCGCGTTGGATAGAAATTCGTCTCGCCTATCCACGTTTATACTACTCATACACGAACAGAAGAGGCGCTGAAGAACGGAAAAAGGGGAAAATCATGGAAAATGGACGACCATTGTACGCTCTTCCGAAGAAGCGATAAAAGCGCGTGAACGCGCGAAAATTAGAAACTGTTTTTTTCCACACGCTTCTCGTTCGGGTGGCTGTGCACAGCAGAGGCCATAAAAGTTAACGAGCTGCTGGCGAGGGATCATTAAAAGTTGCCGTTAAAAATTCGTAAAATCGGATGCAGCACGGGTGTCCTGTAACGGACGTAATTAAGTAACGCAATTTGGCCTGATTTTATAAGGGTGACGTCACGCTGGCGCGTAAAAGAAAGATGCAACGCTTCTGGTACCCGCGAGTATTTCTTTCCTCTTATTCGTTGGATGACAGAACAAGTACGCACACGTGACGGGAGATTCACGTACACGCACGGGTGTTACACCTGATAAATCTAACATTAAAGTGCACTTGTATTTAAAGCGGTAGCGAGACCATGCGCGTGGATCAGCCTCGACCCTTATATTTTCCAGGATATTTCCGCATATTTTTCAAGGATCTTGAATTCCAAGAGACGACGACGATCATATATATATCGCTCTGATCATATCGCGTATACCTGATCCCGCTTTGGTCGTGACTCGCGCGTGAAAATACCGGCTGAAAAGATGCTACTGTATAACACGGTCACTGCTTATTCGGTACGACGAAATTCAGAATGCATCTCGACCCTGTTCCTCGCGATGCGCGATATACAATTTTCCCCCTCCGAATTCGTCGTTTCTTTGGCTCGTTCCCGCGAGAGAAAAAATAAGGAAAAACCATATAAATATAATATAATAAATAAACCAGAAAGGAAAAGAAAAAGCGACAGAAACAGCGACGTACATAACTGACCGACGCGTAAAAACGTACACCCAGTTATGCCGCGAGCGAAAAAATGGAGGGCATCGACGTAAACGGAGAAAGAAGAAACGAAGAATAAGAAGAAAAACGCAAGCTGTAGACATTTACAAAAGGCTACCGATACGGTTTTCCGCACACATTTTCAGGGTTTCCTTGTTTGAAATCGAGTTAGGGAAGAGAGACGAGGGAGTGAGAGGGAGGAAAAGTCGAAGACCCTTCGATAGGCGAACGACTTTTTCGATGTGATTTTGATGCCGTGAGAATTTTCTTGACCACCCTTTATAGGTGCGACACAGTGCAACTATGTACCGGGATACCCACACATGTACAGAGAAATACACAGGAGCACGGATAAGCGAGGAAACGAGGAGAGCTAGAGCATGCGCTTGGGTATCGCAAATGTACGAGCTTCGGTTCTCGCTTTAGTCGAACCCCGGTTACGATAGGGGTAGCACGCGTTCGAGCGTCTATTCGACAACGTGCTGGCCACTGGACAAAGGGGTAAAATACGTCTCTCGTCGGTGAAGGAAAAAGAACCCAAGCCCGGTGTACTACGACTATTCTCCAGATGATTTTTAGATTCGAACGTAATGTTTCGGACTCGTAATAGTTTCCATCGTGCAATTCTGTACATATACACCTGGCAACGAACACGTCGTTCCGAGCTTCGATAAAACGCGGAGCGTACAGCGTGGAAAACAGACACGGCTCCCGAGTCGATTCGTGCCGGCGCTTTAGAGCCGATTCTTTTCGATAATTGTGAGATCGGTGGCAGTGCCGGTAGCGATACTGGTGAATAGTGTTTGTGGTGGTAGTTGGTAGTGGTTGGTGTTGGTGGTAGTGCGGGTGGTGGTGGTATCAGTGTTAGTGGTATCGACGACGGCAGTGGCGGCACGTGAACGTTTGCCGTGAACACGTTAGAAAGATGCGGTGAATCTCTTGCTTGCTACACCTTCCTAACACCTTCTCGAATGCACCGAAGGAGTTGCTTTTCCGACTACTCGACACTGGTGAGTGACCAACATTTTCCACGACGGTATTTCCCTTCTAATTATCTTCCGAGGTTATTTCCTCGGTGTACGAAACCTTCCGTTTCTCTCGTGCGGAGGACGCTGAGAATCTTCGAACGTTGAAACTTTATTTGAAAGCTTTCGGGGAGAAATCAAGTCGATAAACACGGTAACACGCAACAACTACACGCCCGTTTTAGAGAACAGTGGTACAACTGCGCGTAGAATCGTTCGAACTCGTTAACGAGTCCAAGAACTCGTAACAATGTTCCGTTGTCCCGCCGCGCCGCAAACCTGAGAATATCAGAGATGAATTTTCCAAACAACCGGAACGGCGATCGTCGTCACGACAAGCAACAGCGAAATTTTCTTGATCATTCGCGACAACTTGTGCCACGAGGTAGTAAACATAATATTCTCCAGCGTTAAAATTTGCGAATGGATCGAAAATAGGAACAGAACTTTAGAAACGTTTTTCATTCGTTGCAGAAATTCAGGGTTAGCAATTAACCAGGATAAAACAATAGGTACTAGTTTGTGTGATACGATCTTAATAAAATCGTATCGCTCCGATACATTTCCACCAAGTTATCTATTCACGCGATAAAGATTAATCGTCCGATTAACACTTCTCAGACTTCTCGAGTCTTTTGTCAACTCTAACTCCCGTTAAAGAAAAATGTTCCATTATTCTGGTGTATGTAGAAATGCGTGAAAACGAGTGTATGCATATATCGATATCGATTATCGTAGTGATCGAAAATTTCTAATTTCCACGTAACAGCTAACGTTTCGGGATCTTCTCGTTGACAATGTTTCCGATCGATCACCGACAATACCCACGTCCAGATGCTGTGTGACCCTCTGATGGTACTCGGTATTCAATCGTTGTACAGGTTAAATAAAGGGTTGGCCGATGTTAATTAGGGAGAAACGGTTCGATTTCCCCCGACGCGATGCGACGTACGAGTATCGTTTCGAATGAGATATCTCTGCATTCGGCTTATTTCGCTTCGAGGATTGCAGGACAATTCCCAGGCGAGCCTGAGTTTCCTAGGTTTTTCACACACGTCCCCGTCTTTTTTAGCGATAGAGCATGGTCGCCAATCGAAAAGCTCCGTTATACGTAGACGGGGCAAGTGCCCGGAGCGATATTTCATTAGGGACACACGGTTGCTTCGAAACGATTATCTCTCGTTGGAATTTTCTCCCCTTTCTTTCCACCCCATTTTTAACGAAAGTATTTTTGGGAACGCAGTTGCAGCATTTCAACGACCCTTTGGGATTTTTATTTAGCTTTCCCTTTTGGCGAGGGTCACCGAGCTAACTGTAGACGAGAAGAACTCGGTAGCCAAGCAACCGCGTAATTTCGTTATTAATATTCCAGAAAGAAAAAGAAAAGCTCTCGTATGTCGTGGATTATCGTACGGGCAACCCTAATCACCTTTCCAAGGTGTCCTTTTTACCTTGTTTTGATTCTTTCGCAGAGATACGTTCTACTTTCATTCCAGATTACACTCGTACGAGCCGAATTACTATGCGAAACATCGAACGAACTGGGTCGATCCATTGTCCACGCACGTTCAGCCTTTTCCTTTGCACAGCGTGCTAACGAGCTCGATATCGCATAGACACGGAGACTCGAACGTAAGCGAGAGAAACGAAATTTCATCGGCGCGTTCGTGCGGGTACGTCGTCCTGTCGGTAGCAAGAGGCCTACATTAATCTCATCGACGGGATGCCCAGGGTGATTATGGCCAGTGGATCGACTCGGTTGCTGTCCCTCGGGCGCGGTGGACCACGTTGGACCACGATGGACCATGGAGGGTAACTGGTGGAAACATTTTGCCTCGCCGGAGGGACAGACCGAGAGGACATACGGGCCAACGCCGGCCGAACGAAAGGGGGAGACAAACAGCGAGAGGGTGTGTGTCAGACGCGCGAACCCTAGTTGGTTGTCCGTTGCTAGTAGGCGACAGCAAACAGTTTCAGGAATGCGTGGCGTGTGTTTCGAGCGCGCCGATATGATTTAGGAATCGCTTCCTACGGTCTCTGACTATCTCACCGTGGTTCGCACGAGCCAACCATGGCGGCAGGGTTGCGGGATTTGCGTGCACCGCTGCTAAATGTTTCGCTCCTCCGAAACGCTGCCTCTGATGCCACTGTCCAAGATTTACCGAGCTTACGTGACCTTTCGGCCGCGAAATTAGGCCGATTCATCATAGGCTGGCTGAATGCTTACGCAGGGATGCCGGCGACCCTCTATTCATCGTCCTCCGATCGACGATACACGCCATTCGCCATTCGCTATTCGCGTTCAATCCTTCCATGGTCCATAGATCGATCGATCCTCCCCCGGTGTCGATTGCACGATCCCCCCTCTCACCGCCCTCGCAGCGACTGTTCGACGTCGCGTTTGACGCGGCTCGAAATCGCTTTGATTCCTCGGGAGTTTGCTACGCCTAGATCTGCGCGTATAATTCCTTCGAGTCCTTCCGCGATGTATTATTATCTCGCACATAAAGACACTTTACACTTTCGACGCCGCGAGGGTGTGCAAATTATAAATGTGCAAAGGTCGGAGAGTCTTTCGTAACTGGTTAATTACGTATGTAACATAAACGCAAGTGCACTCGTATAATTGCGAGACGCCTAGATGGGACGCCTTGGTGATCCCGTCGGTGCTTTCGCGTTTTTCGCTCATCGAGAGACTTTCTCTGTTCTTCACCTTCCAATTAGTAAGGGGATTGTAACAAGTAACACGTTGTCATACGAAAATTGTCGATCGAGAAGTGAAACTGAGACAACGCGGTTCGTCCCTTTGATTCCTACGAATAAGTTTCAGCCAAACGGTCCGCCAATGAAATATAACTTTACCAATTAGGTTAATTAATTACTTCTAGCAACGCAGATACAAGTACGGTACGTGAGCGCGATATAATAAGGGTGGCGAATTAACGCATCGAGAACGATGTCGGTCAGGTCGTTCGATATCGGTGAGTGCGCAACAACAGTCAAGCGAACAACTCCGGTCTCGTTGCGTTCATTTTATTATCAATGTTCTCCCCGTGAAATTTTCCTAAATCCGACATAATCGTTGCACGGTTTGTTGCGCCGCGTTTTTCCCACGTATTTTATCCTTTTGTCATCTCGATCACCGTTAGCCGATCCTCGTCGTCGAACAATTCCATAGCGACGATCCAACAATCGAGCAGAGATGAAATCAACTGATTATTCGTTCATTGGATACGTAAACTTGGTTCCCTTTGAGAAGGAGGTTCGCGAATGCACAGTTTGCCGGCGTCGAGTGTCGCTTGCTTTCGTTTTCCTTTCGACAGGTGCTCCGACACCGTGAAATCTCCTTTGCCCGTGCGTTCCGCTGCTCCCTCTCTCTTCAGGATCGGAGCGTAACTCGGTCCTCTTTCGGTTCTTCTTTACTCTGTGCTCTTTACTCCCTTCGACCTTTCCCGCTTTAACGCTCGGTGAATTTTTCAACTGCAGCTGGCTGGTCGAGTATATACGAGTTGGTCGGATTCCCTCTACGGGGATTCTCTCTACGCGAACATGCTCGAGGCTATGCAAGCTCCCGAGTCTCGTTCCCTCGGTTTTCGCGGATGCTCCTCTCTGCTTCGCGCCGCGAAAACTTCCAATCGCCAATCGCTCTCCCCCCATCCCACCTCTTTCTTCTAGTTTCCTCCAAGCCACCGGTTAGAGAAATGTCACAGTATACTTTCTTTTCTCAGAAATTACGGAATTTCGATGATTTAGTAAAGAGCAATCGATACGCGGCCAACTTTCGCGCCAACCTATCGGTCGACCAAACTCCTCGTTAAAGACCTAACAACCCTTACCTTCGTTCGCAGTTTTATTTCCGTCACGTTCGCTTCCAGCCTCGACTTTTCTCCAGGGTGAATTCCTCGATGTTGCGCCAACGTGGCGTGGATTCACTCGAAATCGCCACGGTGTCTCGCGAAAATAGCCTCGACACCTTCGACCCGTTTACGAACCTAACTACAACGACCACCATCCGAGCGTGACACAGGTGGAGCATAGATGAACATTAGTATGCATACACATGGCGAGATACGCCAGCGATAAACGGCGACAAACGACCGTCAAGTGATTGGACGAATTCAAAATGGAGAACTTGTAATGTTACGCAATGTTAGATGCACTGGCGTTCCTTCGAACGTAGCCTTATAAAAACCTTTGAGATATTAATTAAGTAAAAATGCCTCGCTTGATGCGGGTGAACGACAAGCTCGAACGACCACGAAACGTCCCAGACGATAAAACGTCGGGCCATAGACGGATACTGCTTTTGATCGAGCCACGACTGACGTTCAATTTCGACGATTCCGCCATTCGGAGTTCATGCAGAATTAAGTTCGGCGTACGGCGAAATTTGTGGAAAACGATCATTTACATTGGCCGTGAGGAATAAATGTCTGAATTTCGTTCTTCCAAGTCTTTCGATTTCGTTCAATTGCTCGATTCCCGTGGATGTAATTACAACACGGGAGCCTGTAGTCGTCTAATTGTAAGTTTCCGAAGCGAAATTGCGTCTTGCTCCTTGTTTGTTCAAGTCGATTCGAAAGTACACGGGCATCGTCGTTTAATAAACGTGGGTGTTAGTAAACATGGGAAAGCTACAAACTGGTTCTCCGCTAGGAACTCCTGCGACTATCGTTAGTGTCCACGTATGAATATGTAATAGGTGCAAACACGGCGTACAGAAGCACGAGCGAGTTCCCGCTTTTGTACGCCGTTTTCTCGTGAATCGTCCTGCGAGCACGTAAGCCGAAACAAACGCTTCCCGGTTCTGAATACGAGAAAAAATGCGCGACCATGGTGCTACGCTGTCATTTGCTAGGCAGGCCGGAACGAGAAAGGGGAAGAGAGAGAGAGAGAGAGAGAGAGAGAGAGAGAATTAATTCTCGGATTAATACGTCTTTCCCCCGGTTCGTTTCTACATAACGCAGAGACTTTTTCGCGTGTATGCTAGTAAAGTCTCTACTCGGAGTAGTAGGTACTCGTAACAGCAGCAGACAAAGAGCCGTGGCAAAGGATGAGCCCCGACCGAGTAAAGAGGTTGTCGCGAGGCAACGCGACAGCGAGTGTGAGGCAGCCGACGCGAGCGAGAAGCAGCTAGACGAATAAATACAGGTGGATAGATAGACGGATAGGCAAAGCTAGAGAGAAGGAGAGAGGGAGAGGGAGAGAGGAGCTCCCGACCCTCCTTTGCGGTCCTTCGCGTACGATGCGCCAGTCAGGGCAGCATTGTTTGAGTTATCACAATGGTTGAACAAAACCTCAACCGGAGGATCGAACTCCACTCCAAAGCCCAACTCTCCACCGCTCGTCGGTCTTTTCCCTCGACGAGTCACCCCTCTCTCCACCGGCGAACTCGCTCTTGGTACGATCCGCGAACAACGAAACTACCCCTTCGAACGCGGCCTCTCTCCTACTCTCCCCACCTCTCTCTCTCTTCGCTGGCTCGCGCGCCTATTCGCGACAGAAGCTATCGCTTTTCGAATGACAACAACCAGCAAGAACAAAGGGGAAAGGTTGACGGTGCAAGATGAGTCCATTGTGCCACCGCTGCCGCTCTGGTGCGTCGATGGTTTTCGACTCACCGACCGTGGAACGTCTTTTCTACTTCAAGTAGAAAAAAAACAAATCTGAATCAACGATGATTCGCGGCCTACTTACGCGTTCTTTTCGTACCCACCCATCCCTGATCATTCCCGAATCCGTCTCTATCCCGAAACTATTCATCCACCTCGTTGAACGACGCACGCATTTTTTACAACAATAAACCATCCATCTCCCCGAACGAATGTTGCTTCGTATATCGTATGAAATGATAGAACGTGCCGCTATCGGTGTAGTTTCGGGACTAAGTTGAAATAATCCAAGTTCGCGCAACCGAACGTCGAACGATTTCGGAGAACCACGGTTTTGCGGTAGCTTCTCGTCGAATCCTGAAATCGATGCAATTCCGAGATTACGCTTCTGTATACTTTGAAAGCCACTTGGACTTGACTGATAGTGAGCCGAGTTCTCGCGGTTTTAGGGCCTCGTTTCGAACCGAGAACAAGCGTAGAGGCTTTTCCTCTTCGACTCTGCCAATCCTACATTCATTCGTGAATCTTTGAACAAAGGTACCACTCGAGAGAAATTTCGTTTCAACGTGAAGAGATTGTTCTAGGGCGATCGACTAAAGTTGCTCCTTTAGCAGCGAAAGAGTTCAGATGTAAACGTCAAAGATATCGGGTGGGTAAACGTTCCCGATTCTTGGCCACGTCGTGAACGATCGATCATCTTTAACGATGGATTCATCTCTCCTAGACGTGTCTCTAGAATTCTCAATTAAATTCTCGGGTATGTGAGACAGAAGCAGGTGAATTGAAAATTGTTAATTTGAAAACCTAATTCACAATTAACGATGATGTATAATTGGGAGTAGCCGAAGATTGCTCTTGTCGCTAGTGTCAAAAAGATCGACTGGGATTTCTCAGTTAGATTCGTCCTACTTTCGAAAAAAGCTACCGCTGAAACGTGCAAAAGTTGGTCGATAACGCGCGAATCGATGGACCGTGCTCGCTCTTCCGTAGCTCAGGATATGGAAGATCGCGGAAAAGCGTGGAGCAAGAGGGATGAAGAAGAAGGAAGGGTGATGCCGATAAAATAGAGTCGTCGGTCAGGTTTCGGCGAAAACACGTCTACTCTGCGTTCACGAATCTCCTCGTAAATCTCTCGAGTGTTCCTACGAGAAAGAATATTTTTTCGGGGGATGCCGCTACGGTATTGGCACTCGGGAGAATACTTATCCACCCGTAGGAAATGCTCGAACCCTGGTTCGCTGGCTCTCGAGCTAGGACGTGCAGCTGAACGATGATTGGATTAGTCAACGTCGTTTGCTGCGAGTCTCAGCGAAGGCGACCGGGATTATGCGGAATTTCACAGGAACGTCCAAGGGGAAAAGAATTGTTCGCTTTGTATCGAATTATCGGAGAAAAGCAGGGAAAGCAAGATCATTTGAATCACCGATCGATGGAGAAGCCAAGTGTAAGATGTTGCAGATGTGTACCGTTGGCTGGAGGTAGAGCTCGTGTAAAAACGATTACTATTGCCGCGGGAGAGGTTGATTTTACGGGATAACGACCGTAGCTATTGCGGTCCGCGATGTTTTACTCGGTCGCCCAAAGTGACTTCGTAAATCACGGGGGAGTGGGTTGTGCTCCTCGGTCATTATACCAAATTTACGCGTTCTATACAAGCCCTGGTGGGGTTCTCGTTACGCGATTCGTTGGGAAATTCGCTGCCGTTCACCCGCCCCGGTCGTTCCCTTTAATCGAAACAAAAACTCCCGCTCGCTCTCCCTGGACCAGATATCGGGGCTAGCGAGAACGTCGCGCGGACCGGACTCTCGATGACGCAGAGATATCACCAAAGTTTCGAGCGCTAGTCCCGATTAATTCGAGCGATTATACGGCGTTAAATTGCAATGCGGCGTATAATGCCGACCGCCCCGCTCCCCCACGCCACTCTGGCAACGCCACCCCCGCCCTCGACCTGGCTATAATACGTTAAGTCTGGCCAGCGAGTTCGACGGTGCGAACGAACACGTTTGCCACACGTACCAAATGTCACCGGGAACGCTGCTGTTGAAATCGCGCTACATTGTACCGATGATTCTCGTTTTCGCATCTCTCTAGCCTACTATCTTCTTTCCTCTAGCTATCCGTCGATCCTATCTCTCTTCCACCATCGCTCAACAGCCAAGTGGAGTACCATGTGTACAGTTAACGCCATTTCCCGACAACGTTTCCGCTCCTACTCTCTTTCTCTCCTCCCTACTCGTCGGCATACTCGACTACGATACGAAGTGGCGTTTCAGATGCAACGCGAAAAATCGTTCTCGATGGAAACGCGAACAAACACGAACGACCAAAGGGACCAATCGATGGAACAAGTAATAGACGACTGGCCAGGCCGCGTAAAGGAACGTTTAATGGGAAAGCTTATGGTGACGCGACACAGCGGCCATAGCAGGCCATAGCGGGCCATAGCGGCCCATAGCGGGCCACTGCGACAAGGAGTGCCGCGTCTTAGGGAAAAACTGCTGGAATATTATTATACTGCATCATAGTCACTCGCAAGGCTCAGAGAAAAATGTTTTGCATCTGCAGCTGACTAGGGTATGATATAAGTAATGGTTGCGCAAATTTCCTTTGGGGCAATGCGTTGCTATCGCGCTTCCCAACCCCGTGTTGCCGAGTGACACGCGGTTTTCTTATCGCATGAAGCCGCTGTTTCTCTCCCTCTCGATACAGCTCGCTGCTGGTTATACCGAGGAAAAAGGAACGTGGCGAGGGGGCAACGTACGTTAATAGTCAGAAAACGGAATCGCCTTCTCCTCCGAATTATTTTCCCATACCCCCTGCTCGCGATACTATTTAATAAAAACGGCAACCGTAACGGGGCAACGTGCTGGCACCGCGCCAGGAAAAATTAGCCCCGTGCATCCTACCGGTAGATAACGCGATCGTAATTAGAACGAGGAGCGATAAACGAAAGTGCCGCGAGAATGTACGTTTTAGAAGGAAGTTGGAACAAGGGGTTGGTTGGTGGAGCGAGAAGCACGAGAGTACGAGTTACCGCGAACTCTTCTCTTTTTCTTTCTGTTCCACGAACCGCGCAAGTAGTTTTCGGGGTCGTGTTACACGGGTGCGCGTTATTCAAAACTCTCTACCAGAGAAATAGGTGTTAGTGTTAGGGTAACGCGTGCTGGCTCGCAGAAGGATTCGCAGAAGCAGCGGTTACGTTCCTCTCGTCGAGGATAAGGTCCGCTCCATTACCATCCTCTAAATCACGCCGGTAACGTTTTTGGGACGGTCGTAACTCCGAGCTCCGATGTTTTTGGCCTCATTAGTAGCCGTCTCCCGGCTTGATGTGGTACACGGAAAAGGGTCCTGAGAGGGCGAGAGAAACGGGAAGGGGGAGAGGTGTAAGAGGAACGAGAAGAGGTTCAGAAGAGAAGTCGTTGCCTGGAGTGAGCAACGGGGAACCAAGGGTGGCGGAGCTCGGAAGCAAAGGAGATGCGGTATGAGGCCGACTGTAGCAGAGAGGATACCGACAGTGGCTGCGATTAATATTCCCCGGTTCTAGCAGGAGTTCCGTCGTATCTTCGTCGTACGGCAACCTGCTCTCCCTAACGTTTGCACTTTGAGTCGTAGCCGCAATCCCCTGGCTTTCGAGTCACCGCTGGCCCTTTCGAGATCCGCATTACGCTCGATAGCGTCTCCCCTGATCTCGTCCTCTCTCTTTCTCTCTGCTCTCTCCTCTCTTCACTTGGGGCAGAGAGAAACGACAAACGATACGTCTGCTACCATTTTAACGCTACACAATGTCTGGAACACATTGCCGTGTTGTATCCCCCGCGATCGGGTACCTTTTCAAATATAATACAACCTTGTATCCGTAACTACCATGGGACTCGCGAGATTTATGTTACAGATTATACGCTCGAGCGGGGAAAAATGTTTCGTCAACGTGGAAATTACCGGAGGAATGAAAAAGAATCCGCGGAAGATTAGTGTCTCGTTACCGTATAATACCGACCATTCAACGCAACTCTTTTCCTGAAAAGAGGGGAAACGTTGGCTGAAATTTTCTCGAGCAAGCGCCGAGAAACGTGGCACGTCGCGACCCTAAAGAGAGAACACAGGAACGACTGAGTTTCAAGAGACGCTACGGGGATGCTGGCAGACTTCACGGTGCTAGAATCATCAAAGGAGGAAACCAAATGGGAAACGTATAAAAACCGTTGAAACGTTGAATCTAATTTCGTTCATAGGACGTATCAGTTTTGACGTTCGCGTGAATATATCAGCTGAGCTTATGTAATTCAGTTCTACCAGGTTAAAGGGATGTAGCATCAAGTCGGACAAGATTGCAGAGAATACGAGAGACTAAGCTAGGGTAAGAGAGGATAGATACCCGACGCACGTATTCCCTAGATTCGAGTGGGTCGGTCGGCGCACCCATTTTCCGATAGCTAATTACCGTGGATATGCAAGCGCATCCGTTGCAAACGCGTGCGCTATCGCGTATACGCGCGATACGCTTATCCATGATGGTTCGATATTGGCCAGAAACGTGGAACGCGAGCTCGTGGCACGTTGCTGAAGTCGCCGAAGTGCACACACTCGAAACAACCCGAAGGAGGGGAAAGAGGGAGACAGAGAGAGCAAGAGAGAGAGAGAGAGAGAGAGAGAGAGAGAGAGAGAGAGACAATTCTTGCGTCGTGTCGAGCGTTACTTTGAAAGCGCATGCTCGACACCACTCGCTGCTACACGCCGGTCTGACTCATGTCGGTCTGTAACTACTTAACGCGGCAACCTGGTAATCTAATTTCGCAATGACGTCTTCAGACGCGAATTAACAATTTTGGCGCAATAAACGCGCTACGTAATTCCAAAGCGAATCGCTCGAACCTCGATGTAATCGTAGCTGTAGTGAGAAATTAAAGTCGATAGGGGTACCAAGACGGAGTTACTCTACGATGGATTCTGAATTTCCAATAGTATCGTTTAGATAGACCGCGATGAGATTATTATCGACGAAACGCTGGAAATTTCGTGCCTCGTATAGTCGTAAAAGGAAGGAAACTGCACTTGGATAATTGAATCACGACTCTCGTTACGATCATAGCAGGTTCGTTCGAGGAGCAACACGTTTCTTAATTCAGGGAATGATTACGAATCGATACCCGCGTAAATTTCAAACCAGTTCTGAAAATGATCGACACGTGGTGGCTCGCTGAAGACAGCGAAACGCCGTACGGTTGTGTACGACGCTTAAGCCGACGCGTTATCGACACGCTTGGGAATTGGAGCTGCTAGGACAGCTGCTGCTAAAGTATGCATGAACGGGGACTGTTTTGTATCCGCATACTCGGTGCAACTATTCCTCGTACACGTTGTTTCGCGTTGATCGAACTGCTACATTTGTCGCCCTATAGTTACGATGTGGTGCTCGATTAAGCTCGACGGAGACGTATTTTCAACTGTCCTTATCCTCGCTAATTCCTTCCGCGAAGAATTCCTCTTCAGTTAGAGTATAGAAAAATCATTTAGCGAGTTCGTTCAACTGTTTAAGTATGTCAATTTCCGCCGCATACTACTCGCAACCAACTCCCGACGACGAGCTAAGCTGCAATAATCGATTGGTATTATTATTCACCATTGTGTCTCGATCTATTTCAATTAGGCGGGTTTATAACGTCACTTAGAGTATAATCGTTTGATCGTTCGTAACAAAAACCAGCTGAAACTTTCACGTTAATATTACTATTTCAAGGTAGCCCGCGTTACATTTGCGCGCAAATTGCACAAGATAGGAACGAGACCGGGCCTTCTGAATAAACTGGAGTGTAGGTCGCAGCCAGATTGCGAAGGGACAAAATCGAGGAACGTTCGAATACGTTTTCAATCGCCTCCACTAGGCAAAGAGGTCTCGACGATTACGTCTATAAACGGTGGAGCGACGCGAGACCGGATCGATTTCGTCGGTGCGGCTTTCGACTTTTGGCACGAGCAAGTTCCGTTTCGCCGTGGCTACGAGTTCCCTGTCGGTGTTAAAGTCCTCGACTTCACCCAACTGCCCCTTCCTACCAACCCTCGTCTTTCCGACAAGGGGCTAACCTTTAATGTACGAGTCGTGTTCAAACCGAAACCTGTTTGGTGTAGTTAGGAGTCGTACGGGTCCGATACCTCCTTCCATTGAACCACCAAAGGCGGTTAGGTTCGCACGTACGCGACTACCAGAGATCACCGACCTCGATGGTTCGATGGTTCGATGCCACTACGGAGAGTTGTACGATTCAAACGTCAAGAATAGTCCCACAAGTTGGTATACTCGGAAGATACTGGGTGCAAGGGACGTTACCAAGATAATTGTATTCCGTAACACCGAAGGCGGTACGACCGCATTCGATAAAACTTTTTCGACCATCCCAGGGTTCCTAGTTCCCTCCTTCCATTCTCCCGAATTCTCGTTTCGCTTCGTTCTATCCCAGGGTCGGCCGCAAACACGTTGCAAGCGGAACGAACCTGGCATCGGTGCAACCGTGCAACGACGCAACGGTGCAACTCCGCGAAAACTCCAAGTGGTTCCGTATCGTGGTGCATTGCAATGCATTGCAGACACCACCGTACAACCCCACCCGGCGGCCAAGCTCGACGCCGTCCGTCGCCACTGCCATCACCCCCCGTTCTCTGTTCCAATGTTCGCGTAAATAATGCACACCTAGATCCGAAGGAGTGGCTCGCGAAATTACCGCGTCAATTTTATTGCCGAGTGTCTATCACTCGTTCGTCTCTTTTCCTCGCCTACCCTTCACGCGACACACCACGAATGAATTTGCTTCCTTCCTTCCTTTTTCCAACAACAACAAAATGCTTCTGTATTTGCCAACGAAAAGCCATGTTTTGAAAAGTAGGCACGATGGATGTAGAAAGATCGTAGTTGAAGCAGATTTCGCGGCAACGGTACTCGTTAAAGCAGCTCGTGGTGAATAATCGCGATAACTTCAGGATTCGTCGCAAAGCTCTCGAGAGTATGGCCAAGGATTCGAGAAAGCTACGCTCGTTCACTTAGATAGCCCGCGTGTAATACACCGCCGGAAGGAAGGGAGAAAAACGGGAAGAGCGTTATTAAGGGAGAAACTTTATCGGTTATTCCTGTACTTTCCTACCGAGTGAACAGACGCGCGACGATACGTCGCGGTGATAAACACCCGGTGCTGGTTCAACCTGCAGTTTACCACCAGTTAGATATGTACGTGTGCAGGAATGCGAGGATGTGTATCGTTGGTGCAGACCTCCATGAACCTTACTTTGCTATTTTATTTCCACCTAGAGTCAGTTTTATGTATGTATATTTCGGTGCTTCCAGTTCGGTTATGAACCGAGTCCCCGAGAGATTATTTCGCCGGGCAATGAGAAAGCGCGCGTTACATGGAAATAAGGTTCGCGCGAACGAACGGGACAAAGCGATCGTCTTGTCGTCTAGCGATCGCATCCATTTCATGCCCGATAGCCCTGCAGCTAGCGAGCCACGGTGACGCCCCATCAGCCAACCTACGTACTTCCTTAGATTCTGTCGTACCTAGTTGCCTCGTCGTAGTCGACGTCTAACGATTATTAACGAGCGGTAGTTGCGTCTTTGTACAATACTTTCACGGGTATCGTGCGAAAGAGGACGGGAAACGAAGCGTGACCGTGGGCGTGGACGGGTCAAAGTTCACGGGAAATCGAAACTACGCGAAAGCTTCCGCTAAAGGAACGCGAGGAGTAAATCTGGCTGGCATTCGAGGATTCTGATTAATTTTAATCAAGGAGAGTCAACGAACCGGTGTATCAGTGCAGAAAATCCTCTTGTATTTTTGACATAGGTACGTAGAGTTTCGTACACAGGCGAGACCACCATGCTTCACCCCCCATAAGAGCTGTCGTAACCTTCAAATTGAGGGACTTTGCGGTGAGAGGAAAATTATTGACTCTCATTTCCAGCAGTCCTTGCGATTCCTCCTGGGCGAAGATTTCCCCAGCTGGGCCGGTTATTCTCGAAACACGACGTCATGTTCATGGGCAAACCTCGAGTAGTACGGTGGAATTAGTGGTACGGGAGTTATCGGCGACTCCCAGTTTCACTCTCTCTTCCTTCTTTCCGTCGTTCTTGCTTCCCCCTTCAGTTTATCCATCCTGCTCGATGAACTCGTCCCGAGTATGGCTATCGCAGCAAAGCACGCACCCTATCGCTCTCTCAAAGTAAAACGTACCATTTCGAACGTGAAAATAAACGAACGAACGAACAAGGCCGAACTCTTTTTTTTTTCACAGGGGAAAAGAAAATGAAGAAAAGGAACGGTAGATTTAACAACATTTTGTGTTTTAACACCGTGCCAGTTCCGGAATAAATTTATCTAGCACGATTTGCACGGCAATTTCGTCTTCGAAACAGTTCGTGCATTAAAGCGTATAGGTATTTGTTTGTTGCGTTCCTGCGAGAACAGCAGCAACGGGGCGAGAGAGGAAGCTGCATTAAAATTTATGCACGCGGCAATGCATTCATTCAACTGGGGCTTTCGCCGGTAGAGAGAAGCAAAACGAGACCGATTTCGTTATTGAAAATATTCCAGTCGTGTTTTAGCGATTCTCTTGAAGAGAGAGAGAGAGAGAGAGAGAGAGAGAGAGGCCGCGCCGGCTTGCACGAGGCTGTGCTTCGTGATAAGGAGAGCGAGATATCACCAGCCAGTGGTTTCGTAATTGTTTTAAAATATCAAAATTACTCCAATATACCGTTTCTCTTCGTTCCTCGCTTTCTCTCTTCGTCGTTTTCTCTCGTTGGTTACCTGTGCCGATGCATCGAGTCGCAATGTACATTGTGATTCGATGCAAATCAAGTTCTTACAACACTTCGTTCGGTTGCAACAAATCGAAACCGCGAGATCTCGAGTATACGGAAAAGGCTTTCAACTGAGGTGGACTGCCATCGCTCTTTCCGAAACGATATTTCCGAGAAACTTTACTTATTCGCTTCATTATATTTCCATGGAATATCAGATTGTCGAAGAGAACGTGTAAGTTTCGTTCGATATTTCGTTTAACGGTTACGTTTAAAATTTATCCCATTAACGAATAACTATGTCAACTTTCAAGTAACGAAATTAACAATCTTGTAAAATTCTTTATACGAGATAGCTACTACCGCGTAGTAGTCGATATTTCACGATTTTTTCGAAATATTCGACATTTCGAGACCTGTTTACCTGCTAGAGCAAAACCTTCCCATTTTTCGACGGAAGGATATTCTTCATTGGTGCTGATTAGGTGGAAATCCTAGCATTGGGTATTCGCCTTTACACGATTCGTCCCAGAATACTTGAAACGGTAATGCAAATTTGCTTTGACGTCGTTAGCGTCAACAAGAATACTCGCAAAGAGGAATTCCTACTGTCTCGTCGAGATTGTGGATATTACAAATAGCCGTTTCAAATTAGTGAAAATTTCGCGAGATAATGCCGCATTTATTTTCACCTATACACGAATTCGTTGATGCTTTAATTGCACGAGTTTAAATATTCGAAAATTTAAATATTCGGAAATTTGAAAATCTGACAGTTCGTAAGTTATATAAATGTAAATATTTGATGTTGCCAATTACGAGCAAGTAGATCGAAAGGGGTTAACAATTTCTCGTTAATTACTGTTTCGATCGATTCGCTTGTTTCATCTTTCCCCACTCGATGAATGGGACAAAGCTGATCGTGATTCTTATAGCACAATAAAGAGAAGGAGGGTAGCACGATAAGCTTACGTCTTGGAAAAAGCAGAAACGGCGAAAGTAACGATTGAGCCATGGAGAAAGGAGGATACGAAGGAACGAATCGAGTATCGAGACGAAGCAAAACGAGGCGAGGCGAGGCGAGGCGAGGCGAGGCGAGGCAAAGACGAGGGTGGGTCATTGCGCGGTCTAAGCCGGAAAACGCCAAGAGGAAAGAAGCTATGGTATTATATCGAGAATATTTCACGGCGACTCCATCGACTACCATAGCCGTCTCCTTCTATTGTTACGCTCCTACGAGTTTCCCGATACTTGGCATTATATTAAATTATTATAGCGCATACGGGTCGACGCTTCTCCTCGAGGATGTAGTCGAACGACCACGTAATACCCCCGCACGATTTACGCAGGAGTCTGTGAAACGCTGCTTTGGGGAAACTTCGAAATCGATAAGCACGAATCGTTTATCGACGCTCGTTGCAAACCGCGTCAACCATGCGTGTTAACGCGCTCGTCGAAATCGGACGGTGCCGTTAGTTGTTCACCTACTGTTACCATCCTCCGAGTGAAATAAAGAGAGACTCTCGCGGGAATTGTGTTCTCGGTTCAAAATCTGTATCAGCTTGAAGAAATTCCAATTTTCCGGATAATTAAATCTGGACGGAACGTCGAGAGGAATGAAAGTACAGAGGAGCAGAAGTTTCGCGAGCGAGCAATTTTACCATCGAAACTTGAGCAAGTCGAAGTGAAAGGGAAAAAGTTTCCGCTAAGAAAGTAATTAGAATGTTCTAATCGCCGGAAGCGATTGCGTCTACTTGCCTAACCGTCGAGCAGGTAGGTACGTTAATTCGAGCCGATTATCATCCCCATAGCCGGACAATAATTAAGCGAGCCCAGCTCGGTTTGTGAAGAGCTGCGGTTTTGTTCGCATGTTAACCTAAATTCATGGGATGTATTTACGCCCGCATACTCGCGTGCACGTCTCCGGGTCGTTCTAGCGACCACCTCGCCCCTCTCTCTCTCTCTCTCTCTCTCTCTCTCTCTCTGAGCGTACTTTGCGAATTCAATTCCCCTAAATCCTATACCCGACCACCCCGTTGTCCCGTCAACCTTCTGTAATGCTATTGCTGCTACTGCTGTATGGCCCACCGAATTGATTATCAATTTTTCGAACTCTTTAACCATACCGTCTGATCGAATAAGGGATATTTTCGCGCAACAGGTTACTCATCCACCTCCAGGTTCGACTTTAACCCCACCTTCTTGAAAATTTCTATCCAAATCTAGAAAGACGTTTATTTTTCACGATAATCGATCCTCCGCGACGACGCTCGTCGATACTTTCGATATAAAGAAAATGCTATCATTCGCAAAATCCTTCGAGCGAGAAGAATCTTCATCGGCGATAAAAGACGTTTCGTATTTCACCGATTTTCCCTCGACGTGGCTCTGCTCCCGAGCAAATTCGAAGAGGCAAACCGACCTATATTTCACTGCGAACCCGTTCTCGTCTTTCGAATCGGGCTGCAGTGTATTTGAAGAAGCATGGTTCCTCGATACGAAAGGCCAAATGAAATAGTAATTCGATTGCTCGTTTAACGCGGCGTAAGTTTCGCGTCACTTTGTACTAGAGAGTGGAAAGATGTAATAAGATCGACCACCACTTGCAGCGGAGACAGAACCTTCCTGATTAACATGTGTACGTGATGTGTACGTGAATATGGTTCCCCTTTGAAAGTTGTGCGTTGTTCAGTGGGGCAGATCTTTCTGCTCGTACCGCTTAGTAGTGTAATATCGTTGTCTCGACTCGATAATCGCGAACAGGATCTCTAAGCTAGCCATCTGGTTGGTTACTAACGGAATCGATTATCCGATACGATCGGAATATCGAATGGCGAAATGCCATCCGGCGTGGAGAGGGAACGAGCTTTCTGAGAAAGCGGCTTTTAATTTAAAAGATCAAATTGGTATGCTTTTGAAAAGGAACGACGCAAAAGCCGCTCGAACAGAGTAGGGCCACTGCACGGTTCTTTGCGATCTCAGTTACCGCTCTCCCCATAATAGCTCGCTAATAAGATGCTTCGGGGCAATTCCATCGTAGGATTCCTATTGAATCGTTAGGCGACTATGCGCGTTGCATATTCAACGAATCGTAAAAGAGGACCCCTCGTAATTAGATGGTGTGTACACGGTGGGTTAGATTAGGCGAAAATATTTTACGTATCGTTACAAACACATCCTGAGATACGTATCGTTGAGCAGATCGAAAGCAATCTTGGTAGATTGCTCGTGTAACGCAACAACTACCTTCGTGTTTCTTTTGATTTTTCTCCCTTTTGCTCTGCCGCAACACACCGCTATCTAGCTAGCAAAGCTCCGCGGGAGAAAAAAAGGAAGAAGCAAGAAGAGAATTTCGACGAGTACGTCGACAGAGAGCCCCCGCGGAGTTGTAAGAAGCGCACTAGAAAATTTTCCTCGATAATCTCGACGAACCGTGAAGCTCGTTTCCGTGCTTCGAGGATCGATAATCGGCGAGAGTATTTTCTCTTTAACGGCAACGAGTGCTACTCAAGGGAGAGAGGGAGATTTTACTTTCTAGCTTCGCCGACCTTCGTACTCTATCGAGAGGAGAGTGCGAAAAATGTTATTGGCTACGCGGTGAAAGAGGCTCTTCGCGGATCCTTTTTCTGAATCGCGATAAGGATCGTTCGAAAGGAGGGTCTCTCTTTGACAAAAAAGAACCACGATTCGATTACGTAAAACGAAACGAGCCGGTTAAATTTCCAGCGTGTCAGTTCATCCCGGTGTAGGAGGTCTTGTGCCCTCGTCGTGAGATAACAGGGGAACCTAGAATGCAAGATCCTATCTAATCTAAAAGCTCCGCATAAATCTTGGAACACTCGGAAAGACACGGGAACGCAAATTCGAATTTAAAGACTACATGCAAAGGACAAGCTTTCAGGGGGATGTCTACTACAGGATCGATGCCGAGTAATTTCTCGAAAGGCGGCCCACTTACGGCTACAGCGAACAAGTTTCGTCATTTGTGGAAAGTTACGAATATTCGCGTTCTCGCTCAATGTTTGACATTAGCTGTAATTACCGAAGAAAGTACTTCCTTCGAGCAAGAAGAGAGAGAGAGAGAGAGAGAGAGAGAGAAGAGCGAAGGAGAAACGTTTCGGTGTTAGAGAAAAGGGGAAAATCGTGAGATCGCGAAAGAGCTCGAAGGCATAGGAAGAGGGCTGAGAGCTGAGGGTTGAAGGAAGAAGGGAAAGGGTATTATGGTAGGTTGGACTAGGTTGGAAGTTAGATCGATGGCGTGGCCAAGCGGCGAAGACGAGAACTGGATCTAGGTGATCCGTCTTCGGTCCATGGTTTAGTATCGGCCAGTTGCCGTTAATCCGACGTTACATCGCCGCCTAACCCTGCCGATCGAGCGAATCCTAGGCGACACGGCACCCTGCACGCGTACATAGTTCGATATTCCTGGATAGTATCGCGTGGCTGTACTATCGTGCTAGAAACGATACCGTAGCTAGGAAGGACGATAGGAGTTTGTTCGAGCGCGAGCGCTAAGCCGAAGAGCAACGCCATCGCTGTGGAAAAGGACAGAGGACGGAGGACGTCGGGTGGCGACGGTGTCGGGGGACGGTCTAATGTTACCGCATCCAGAAGCGCCGCGATTTCTCACCCTTATCTTATCTGCCAGCCGCCGCTTTCCTCTTGGTTCCCTCGCTCCTTCTTCCGATGCCGTTTCACGCGCTATCCCCGTGTCCTCTTTCTCGCGTCCACGCGCCCACCGCCACTCTCCGTTCTTCCCTCCCTCCCTCCACCCCTCTATATCCCTCCTATTCCTCTCAACCCTTCAGCTATGGCCAACCGAAGAACCTCTTTACCCTGTCGATTCTACTCGAGAGCGACCGTCAACTTTCCTCTTTCACTCCCTGGCTCCCTCTCTCCCTCGTTTCCTCGCGTTCGTTCGTTCAAGGAACGCCAACTTCAATTCGCTTGGCGAGCTTTTAATTCCACGGATTGACGCGGAATTTCGAGTGAACGGATCTACCCCGGTTCTCCTTCCTTTGCTCCTACTTCGTTCTTCGTCCAGTTCGGGACAGAGGCTTCTACCGTGCCAAGCCCCTGTCTCTCTTTTCGTGCGAGCGCCCCGAGCTAACGGAGCGAACGGAGCAAACGAAGTAAACGGAGCGAACGGACCGAGCGAAGCTTGAAAATCCAGCCGTATCGATCGGCACCGTTCGCGACTCGTCGGAATTATGGGTATCGATTGAACGGAACGAAAACGACCATCGTGACGATCAGGAAGCTCCGTACGTCCGTACCACGGCTTTCTATCCTCTTTTCCGGCATCTCACCCACCCTCAGAGTCTCCTCATAGCCTCCTTCCTTCTCTTCACCAACTTCTTCCCCTTCGACGGTTCCGCGGGACGAACCACCGTCTCATTTCCGCTGTCCGTGAAACGATCCTTGCCGTGCTGCACCGTGTCACGCCTCGCATCTCATAACGCCTATCCTCTACCCACGGACACTTCTCTCCCTCCCTCTAGCCAACTACGCGCCTAGTCAATCGAAAAAGATCGCTGGATACCGAGCTTCCGTGCACTAGTCACCTACGAAGAATCGATTAACTATTTCGGTTCTTCGAGGGATGAGACGCGTGTCCATAGAAGAGGCAAGGTTACAGTCGATGAATCGTAAGAAACTCGGCCTCCGCTGTTACGTAACTGGAATACCGTATTTAGAACGGACAGCGTTACGTCACGCACGAATACAACGCGCAAATTCGTCTAACGCGAACGAAAATTTCTACGTGGCACGGGTGTAGCATACCCGCGAAACGGTAACCGTTAAGCTCGATGGAATCTTTCCGTGAAGGAAATGCATACTCGAGATACGAATTTCAATGCGACGTGCCGCAGCAATAATAGGAGTATCGATCAGCGATTAAAGTCGAAGATTTTGGAAAAGGGGATTTTTCGATGGTATGGAAAGGACGAACACCGGCAAATGGCAAAGAGGAGGCGAGACAAAACGGTTTGTACCGTGTTGAATCAATTGGCTCTGGAACTTTTTGATTCGATCAATTTACCGAACACACCGGCAGTTTCGATTCCTCCTTTCCCTCTTTCTATCCCAGATAACCTATAGGTACTCTCGGTATCGTTCGACGCGAACCAACGGCAATTTATCAATTTCAACGTATCGCCGATAGGCGTCCTACGCAACCTGTGGGGTGACTGTCGATTCAAAAAAATAATGTCGTTAATATCGACGAACCGCTACGCGTCACTCCTTCCCGTTGACATTTCCGCTTCGGAATACGGCCCCGTGATCGCGCAATTGTACGTTCGATCGAGCAAACGGCGAGCACGATTTAGGAGCGGCGAATAGGTCTGGAATATCTGTCCCCCTACCTATTTCGCTATCGTGCTATTTAAAATGCTCGATGCGATCTATCCTAGACGCGGAATTTCGTGTCGCATAGTCGAAAACACGCAATTCCAACGGGACACTGCCCTTCTAATCCCAAGATTCGACAAATTTCCCTGTTACTGGCGTGGGCAACCTCGTTTTCGACGCGAGATTTACCGCAACGTTCTACCGATCGATCACATCGGTCACCACCTACCCCCGCCGCGCGGATTCTTTGTTTCGGAGAAGAAGGTGCGGTCCTACCTTTCTCCCTTCTCCTTTTTTTCTTTCCCTTTCTTGACAATGCTCGCGCGTACACGCGAACCTGTCCTGCGAATAAGAGACTCGCAGATAGAAAGAGGTGCAGCAGCAAGCAGCAGGTAGGAGAAATGGGTTTTGTAGACATATACAATTTGTCAAACTGCCGCGCGGCACAATGAACCGTGTATTTTCTCAGCAGATTTTCCACGACGGAATTCGGGTCATCGTTCTCGTCCCTCGGTGTTGTTGCTCTTGTGGGCTTGTCCGTCGTCCTCGTCTGCGTCTCAGCTTTCGTTGCTTCCTTTCCCCCTCGCGTTGCGTCGTTCTCTATCTAGTACCGGTGCTTGTACCGCGCGGCAACAACGTCGTTGGACAGGTTCGTTTGTAGGGAGACGCGGATTCGAAAATCACGATCGAGAACGAACGTTTCCCTCGTTCGTTGCAGTTTGTTCACCCATCCCTCCTCTCTATATTCCCGTCCCCGTGCCAGTACGTGAGCCAGAATGCGCGTATAGACGCTCGAGAATGAGCTCTGTTGTGTACACGCGTTTTCCACGTGCCTGCCCTCGCCTCGTATTTACTTGCCCCATCTTACGCCGCCGCTGTTTCGTTTACTCTTTTCGCAGTACGTGACCTCGTGCCTCGTGACTGCCCGATCGCCGCCATGCCGCGTTGCCTCGGATCTCGATCAATTTTTCCTGCATCTCTTCTTCTCGCCGACCCTTCTGCATGCTCTCCTTCATCTCCTTGTCACCCACGCTTCGCCTGATTCGCCTGATTGATCGAATTTACGATTAGGAACAAATTTCGATTTCACAGAAAACAGAAAAAGAAAAGAAAAACACAAAGCAACGACTGTTCGACACGGCGTCCGTTCTTCAACAAAATGGCGTCGGGTAGGGGACGAATAGCGGCGAGTATAGACGATTAGTCACGATTTCTTACGACTCTCGCCGAAGAACGTGTACTTAGTAGCGAACGATTACGAGTGACAACGATTTGATGCGAATTAAAACGAGTCCCGACGAATTGGACCGACTCGTAGTAAACGACCCGGGAAAATCAAGCCCGATGGATTCGCAATCGAGCGAGAATATTGATCCTATGCCTCAGCCTCGCCACCTAACATCAGATAAACTTTTTGTACCTCTGCTATCGGTGAACATCGATCAATGTAGTCGAAACTGGGGGGTGTTAGCTCGTGCACAAGCTACGATTGTATCGGCCCTATCGTGAAAACGTCAAAGCGGTCGCTTAATCTCTCCAAGAACGACCAGAATTCCACTCGCGTGAAAAGCCACGACGAAATTTGACACAATAACTCGAAAAATTGTATACCACTTGACACGTGCTTTGACAAATGCTAACCTAAGTGACAGGCGCGATTAACGTCTGTTGAGAAGCTAATTTTAAACCATTTAATTTTAAAAGTTGGAATATTTGAAAATTTCGGAAAGTCAAAAATTTCTCCTTACTCCCTTTGTCCTCATCTTTATTCCGATCGATTTCAAGCATCGGACTAAAATCGGAAAGGTGTGCATGACATTTCCTTTCCAGGAACTTGTCTCGGCGAAATACTGATCGATTTCGCGAAACGGTTAGAACGTGCTTGGAAAAAGAACTCGCGAATTTTCTTGCCAAGAATTTTTCGGTACCGACAATAGCGATCGGGCGAAAATATCGCGACAAGCTACGTAAATCTCGCGACGTCGGTGACATCGGTGACATCGGTAATCGTACGCATTCTCTTTGAAATGGGCGGGGAAATAAGTACTCGCAAGGAAGTGGAAGGTGGAAAAGGAAATGAAAAAGAAGGCAAGAGAGTCGAAAGAGAGTGATTTCAGCATCCGGTGCTTTCGAAATAGAGGGTAAGAGGAGCAAAGCTTAGCGCAATGGCGCGTACGTGATCTGAAAATGAAGCCTAGGTTGGCGAACGACGCGACGTCAGGTGAAATCGGTAGTTCTCGTGGCAACGGTAAGCCGCACTCGGAACGTGGACCCTTGACGTTTTCTTCCTCGAGCGCATGGTATACCGTTCGCGAGGATGCAAGTGCCTTCACATTCGACTTTTGACCCACCGTAGAGAAGACTTTCTCGTTTGTCGCCACCACTTCACCACCTACACGTCTCGAGAAGAACCGTCGCTCTTCCAAAGAAACTCTCGAACAGCGACGTTTCTCCTTTCGATCTTCCCACCTGTGTATATATATATATATATATATATATATATATATATCTTCGATCCCTGCTCCTTCTTTTCCTTTTTTTTTCTTTTTCATTCCCTCTCTTCCTATACCTTGTCTTTGCGTCTACGAGTTGACGCACATCTTTCCTCTTGTCCTCTCTCGCTCCGCTCGAGACCACTACAATGCACCGCACACCTCCTCACACCAAATGACTCGAACGATCGATTTTCTCGCGGGTTCAGGAACGGATATCGCGGAATGCAAAACGAATCGTGGTTCTTACGATCGTCCTTACGACACCTCCGCCTCGTATTCCTTGCTTGCTTGGAAACCCTTAAGGGGAAGGTCTGCCTTTCGGAGACGAGTTCCGAGCCAAGTTTTACGGGCCAAGTTAGAATCTATAGAGGCGGCGAGGAGAAGTGGAAGAAGAGCGAGGCGAAGGAAATGCGGTTGAGAGGGAAAGATTTCACGGGCGCGGCCCATAACTTTGCTCGTAAATTCGATATTCAAAACAGGAAGTGAACAATGCCCTTATGTACTTATGTACTTCCTACACCGATGGCTGTCTACTTGTACCGCTGTTGAAAGGCAGCTTCGCGAAAATCTGACGATTAAACGATCCATGTGTCTCCCTAGCGATACTCCCAACACCGATCTTTACGATTCCTTTCGATATGTCCGGGAGAATTTTCTCGTTCTGGCGTTTGGTGTTCCAACACGCTGACGCAACGGGCCGACATCATAGCCTCGTAACGGCCGATTTATCGGCCATAGCTGCGCAATGGCGACCGCGCACAACACCCGGTTCGCACTTGAACCAGCAAATTTAACGCTGTATTTCAGCAAATTAAAATTCAAACGATCGGACGATTGACTTTATTTGCATACCGCTGCTATTTATTAACAGAGGCGCGGACCAACCAGCCCTTGCTCTTCTTCCTCTTGCCTGCACTCTTCTACCCTACGCGTACATACGTTCACTCCAACTGTTTCTTCCTTCCCTTTCCCTCCTCCTCTCCCTCTTTATCTTCTCTGCTTATTTTTATATTTCCCCGATCAACGATCCAACGAGCACGATGCACAATATGAAAACCACTCTGCTGCTTTGCGAGTTCAAATGATAAATGAATTTGAAAGCAGCAAAGCAGAACTTTTCATTCGTAACCACTACAACACCACTTCGAAGCTTCGAATTATTTCGCTCTCTAACGTTCAAAAGGATGTATTCACGCAGCTTTATAGATACGAGAACAATACTCGTTTATTATTTACAACACTGATCTGGCGCGATTCCAATGTTCACCGTTCCGCCAATTTTTTGATCAATGAAGTAGTTAGCCGCTCGCCCTTGCACCAGCCTCGATAAAGCCCACAATTTGGTCCGCACCGTTTTATTGCCAGTCGAACGTTGTTTTACGATTCACCGGTGTATAGGAAAAGCAAGGAACACGCGAAGAACCTAATCCCACCTTTCATCTTAAGGATGCGAAACCGTCGGTCGTTCGACGTCAGGATTGATACTCTCGAGGAATATTTGCGAGAACGTATCAGACGCGTCGATTCGAAACCAGCGCCGACGATTGGCCTCCAAGTTCGGTGGAAAAATGAACGGAATTAAGGTTGGAAATCCGAGAGAGTAGGGCGAACCGTTTCGTCACGGTTCCTGTGGTTTTCCCGTGGAATCGTTCCAGTACCCTGATTACGTTCCCCGCGAATCGTCTCTCCCTCTGCTGCTTCAACAGCCATGGAATTGTCGTTCACAGGGCTAATTCGGTCCACGGTTAAACGCTGATGATAAACGAATTACTGGCAGGCAGAACGTCGGCTAGAGAATAAGACGAGGAGAGCTGCTTAAATGATTGAAAGGAAAATGAGACGGGAAGGCTAGTGGCGTGGAGTAGAAGGAGGGAGAAAATACTGAAAGAAGGGAGAGAGAGAGAGCGATTGACAAGCGAAAAGGGACGAAGGAAGCAGGGGAAGAGGAGTCGTTCAATTAGAGGACCCGAGCTGGCACGATCGAATGCGAGAATTCAATTTCTTCGGTCTTTCAATCATTTCGAGTGCGCCAGGTCTCTCTCGAGTCTTCTCTTTCTTCCATTCGCTTTTATCTCGTTCCATATTCTCCCCTCGATTTTAGCCTATCACCCGCTTCGTTATCTTCTCGCGTTTGTTTCCACTCAAAACTCCGGGCAGCCGAAAGAATAAATTTAAAAAATGATCCTCCTCCCTTTTACTTCCTTCACGGTCCGCAGGTGGATTCCGGATTTTCTAAATCCCTGCGACTCGCTCGCGAGTTTTTCACATTTCCTCTCGCGTCTCACGATTAAGGGTATTGTTCTTCCCCCTAGGCCACGCGGAATCAGAGTCCACTCGCGCGATTTCATTGTTCCTGTAGCATATGAAATTTGTTACCAACTCCCCCCCGTCTGAAAACCCCTCGTAAATGTACAGAACGCCTCTCTTTGACGATTGGATTTTCGTGAGCGTGACGCGAAGCCGCAAAAGGACTTAGGTACCTCGAGATGAAATTCAGGAAAAGCAAATTAACGCTATGTCAGCCGTACACGGTTGGTCGTCGACTGTGTGAGCCAACAGCGCCGTTGAATCGTACTTTTCTCGCTCTCCGCGATTTTATTTTTCTATTCGTGGAAAGTACCAGAAGAAGGAAGAATTCCTGTTTCTCCGGTTGGCTCCTCCATCCTCCTTGCGCGGGCGGTGCTCTTCGCTTCGTACTTCTTTACGCTCGCTTTGACCGAAACGCTTTGGCAAACGCATTAAAATCCCCTCGTTCTGCGACTGCTTTGATCTCGATGACAGCCACGCGTGCGCTCGCGCATAGACGATCTAACCGCAAGAACATTTTCGACCGTAGAAATCAAAGGGAAACACGAAGATATAAAACCGTCGGGATGAAATTTTCAACTGTTTCCATTTTTCCCCCTCCGCGGCTACTTGCGAAAGCTACACGAACAAATAACGAACGGAGAACGTACATAAATCTTGCTGGTATCCCGGTCGCTAAGTGCATCCTGTACGTTTAATCCTGATATCGAGGAAGAGGATAGGTTCGTTCTGCTGCTATTTCAAGTGTAAATAATTTCACACGTTCTATTCAAATGAGTAAACGAAGAAGCGAACACGACGGGAGGAGATAAGCAAGAAACAGTCAGCCTTGTTGCTCCTGTATCGAGGTTGGTTGGCCGCCCGCGTAACTGACAGTGACGAAGAGACACGGGAAAGCATCGAGAAGGAGAAGCGAGAAATAGAAGAGGGAAAAGTATGGGACGAACGTGCGAGTTCTCGACGAGGTTTCCAGCAGCGAGGAGCAAATCGTTTCGGGGTAAAGATTCGAGAGGTGGGGTGAGGAGGAGGAGGAGGAGGAGAGATACGGAGGGGAAAAGAGCGAGTGCACACTATTTCCACGTAGCTACAGCCGGCTCATCAATCATCAGAGTTTAGAGTCGGACACGTAATTTCCGGGACGTGGGATTCGTTCGACGTGCGCGTCCGTTCGAGCGAGGCTCCGATTGGCTGTTCGTAGCTAACAGGGCCATCCGATTGGCTGCTCCCCTACGTCCGCATGATTTATGAGCCCTAGTGCGTTCGTTAATATGCCCGGTGATCGTTTCGAACGAACTAAACCGACCGACAGACAGACAGACAGACAGACAGACCGACCGACCGACCGACCGACCGATCGACCGACCGACCGACCGACCGGCTAGCCAGCGAGCTAGCCCAGTGAGACAGTTCGACTGCGACGTGAGTTATATTCGACGATGGCTCCCCTGTATTCCCTCAATCACCGGCTATTCTCCTTTGCTCCCTGATCGTTCACATACCGCCGTTCGACGCCGCTGCTAGATACCGCCAACCATTCGACGTAATCGGATCGCGAAATCTATTCCTCGATCGTTAATCCAATCTGCGAGAGATTTCACCCGTTGTAAATCCCCGCCTGACGAACATCCTCCCATCCGATTTGAATTTGAACAACGATAATCTTGGTAAATCTTGGTAAATCTCGACGAGTCGGTTAAAACTGGACCGACCGACAAATCTTCACGCCCTTCAAAATTCTTCTCGCCGCTCGTGCCTGAGCGATATCGTCGATTTACGAGCAGCTATTACTCGACTAAACACCAACTTTCCCCACCTCCCAGGAGATTTCGATTTTTCGCGGCTACCCCGTTTGTCCCTGTTGTGAATTGCGAAATCGTTGGTCGCATTAATTGTAAAACGTTATGATTATTTGAGAACGTATATCCACACTACCGGCAGCTAATGGTCGACCGGGATTTACATTTATCGACCTTTTACCGGGGGTAGTCACTGACGCGAAACTCGAAATTACGTAAACGCCAAGTTTCGTTCGGACGATTGGTCAGCCGTTCGATCCACGATTTTCATCGGAAAATTTTGGATCACGCCCAATTCTACCGCGCAAACATCATAATTTCGTCGTCGCCATCGCCACCGCCGCTGCCACCGCCGCCACCGTCGTTCCTCTCGACTTTTAATTGCATAAAGCGAGGTCGTGTCATCAACGTTTCGAGCAAGACACGCGACCACGAGTTCTCTCTCGATTGCCGCGACACTTTTGCCAGAGTTCCTTAACGACAGTCGTAATCGTACGACACACACCCGCCGTAAACGTTACACACGGTGAGATACGACGAGCCTTTGACTTTGAAATTAACCCGGGTAGCAATTAGTGCCAACATTTTAATTCGATTTATTCGAGAAACGTGAAAATTCGCCCAACCAAGAGAAAAGCTCCTTCGATATCGAAACTACGCGTGTTCCAATTCCGTCCTCTATCATAGTGGACGTTTAATTTAAACGGTATTAGTATCAAGTGGCAAGAATTAGTCGGCTATGGGAAACAACGTTCCCGTCGTCTAATTGTTCGTAACGAAGCAACGTTATCCGACCGACCTGGATTATTTACGACCATCGGAGTAATTATGCCCTCTGTTTGGTACAAAATCACGATTAACGAAGCTAATGGCTACGATTTGGCAGGATTTCCATGCACGATTGCCGGATACGAAAGAACGAACAACAAGAGGAACGTTCGTTCAGTGAAATTGGCAAATGACAAGAGGGGGGAAAAGTGAAAAACGGAAGAAAAGAGAGAATGTAAATACCTACGGTACGTTTCCCTTGCCCGAAGATAGATCGAAGAGTCTCGAAGGAGAATCACCGTTACACTGACCGGAAGTTAGAAAGGGGCATAGAAACATAGCTGAAGGAAAGCGTGAAGTGGGATCGGTTACGACTAGATCTCCCTCGTTACGACGGAAAATGATTATTCACCCTCTTACGCTCCGCCCTAACACCGGCGAGGCGAGGCGCGGTGCTCTGGTACGTGCCTCGTCTGACGTTGAACGAACGTTTCCACTTAAAGACGGGACCGGCTTTATCGTGCGTCCCGAGTAGAACGCTCGTCCAGGCCGGATTATCGCTCGATTCCTTAGACCTAATCCTGCCGTCTGCGTCGTTAGCCGGTCGTGAGGAAAATTAAATACGAGCTCGAACCGAAGCGATTCTTACCCGTGAAGAACAGCGAAGATCGTAACGGTAGCGACTTGGAATATTTATGGGATACAATGTAGGAAATTTCATTAAAAAGTCTCTGAAACATTTCCTGAAAGAGGGAGGGGGAAAAAAAAAGGAACGCGTGACGGAATATCCACGTACGAATCGAGTAAAGTCTCTTCGTCGGGTCGTACTGTACCTGTACAACGGAACAAGCCGGAAACTTTACTCCAAGTTCGTCTACATCGTGGGTAGGTAGATTCCAAGACTCAGGGGAGTCTCGCCTTTATTATTTATTGCATAGCCTTGCCAGCGTACAATCGTTCGTCTTTCTCGTTCCACTTCCTCCTCGTTTACTTATTCCGTCTTCTTCTGAAACCAACCTCTCCACTATGATAGCCCAATTCTTAGTAGGTGCGCCAGTCAATGTTCCCCATCGTATTCCTTGCCACCTCGTTACTATTTTAAACTACCTCTGCCCTCGCTCGCAATTAGAAATCATATTTACAACTGAATCTAAGCCGCGGAAACAGTTTACATTAATAAATTCTTCAGTTGGTGTATCGGTTGCTGCATTACATCGACGAGTCTCAGTTTGACCGAAATCGATAGAGAGATAATCGAATATAGCACTAATACTTGTAACATACTGGCAAATTAAGCATTAACCAACGTGGTTAGGCTGCAAAGTCTGGTGCAAAGCTAATGTGTATAATTGAACTCTTGAAAATATACTTGAAAAGTATTTCGATTATTGGTTCTTTCAGATGTAATTTCCATTTCCCTTTCGTCGAACTATCAGCTACGATAACAAAGTACATAATGTCATAGAGGAGTGGGGCTTCTATATATTATATTTCTATAGCCACAGATATGATCGATGTACGCTACGATAAGCCACCTGTTAAGAGATCCAGGGAAACGACGATGTTTGCTGCAATTGACAACGAAGAAAGTCTCGTGTGCTTGTGACAATAATCCTAACTGGGGAACAAGAGGCTGTTAGCAGCGTTGCTCCACGCTATAACCCTATCGTCAACGACACAACGTGCTTCTCTATTGTATCATAGCGAAACGAGTATAGCGCGCTGTTTTCGTCAAGTACCTCCTCCTCATCGTGAATCTCTTCCTCTCTTTTCCCTCTACACCCTACATCCTACGACTACGCGGTCGCTCGACCGCCCACTTTCACCGACATTTTCTTTCTCTTTCATCTTTCCTTCTTGACGATCAAATTTAACGAACATTCACTATAATTTTATTATTTTCTTCCATCGCGTTGATTAACAGCAGGGCAAAATAGTTCTAAAGTTCACTACGGACTCCGTTACTTGTCGAACATGCAACCAACACCACGGAATATCTTCGTAATTATGGCTGACAAATGGAAGCGTCTCGCGAAGTGGTAACTGGCGTTGTCAGCTTGCAAATGCTCAAAACACAGTGCGGTGATAGACTGACATGTGGGATAACTGACGAGTGGGCATTTAGAGGGAATTTGCCCAGCCAGAGACCTGCTTTTCCTACAGAAATACATTTCCCTTGATCACAGTTGATTGTCGATGAACCACCCAGCGAAAGGGCTCGGGGTGGGGAAGAGAGAAACCGACAGAAGATTCGTAGTTTCTCACTGCGAGTTTAATCAAAGTGTCTACTTAATCGAAACTGTGCAAATGAGCGCGGGAGGATAATTTTATCGATCGTAAGCAACTGTCTGGTGCAATCCGGCTCGAATCTATACAGATAGTCGAGTCAGATGTTATACTATTTAATCGGATACCGAGGTTTTATCGCGAAACTGTTCGAGGCGCGATAATGGTAGGAGTGCGAGAAGTAGAGGCGAAGAACCGAGTGGAGAGAAAAGGCGGAGAATATCTTTCCCAGTTCGTGCTGTTCACCTTTCTAGGAAAATGGCGCCGCTTAAGAAAATCCGGCTGGGTTATCACAATGGTCGGTTCTAATGCTTTCTCAGCCACTCTTTTTCCCTTATATCTCGGCTGCTCAAAATATACGGATGCGGAGCGGTTACCTTTGGAGCACCGATAAACTTGCAAAGTGTGCCACTTTATCGTTTCGTCTCATTACCGGAACAACGAAGGAGATTGCGTTTCGCTAACTAAGCTGGAAGTGAGCGGCCGAAAGAGAAGCCAGAGGCTGGGGAGAGAAGAAATGCCCTCGCCTCTGCGTTCCCGGAACCTACGAAAGTTCCTCTTTCTCTACTTTTCTCATCCGACGACAAGACGGATAGAGGCCGCAACCAGCATTGGAAAACGTATACATTGGTAAAAAGTTCGCCGGAGCTACTTTTCCCATTTTCAGATGAATCTTTCGCACCATTTTCATCCAGAGTTTCCACCAGTTTTCGCGAACGTTCTATTCAACCGGAACAAGAACGCGACGGCATTAGTAAGTGCTTTGCCGGTACAGTCGTTCTATCTAAGGAACGGGGAAGCATTCTGGAAACGTAATAAATTAATCGCGTCTATCACGACATCGGATTTATGACACATCAACGTGAGTAGATCGGCTCTGAAGCTCTCTTGGAAAGGAATAACCTCGTACTCGGAGACAGACCACGTCTAAGGAAGTCGGAACGCTAATATGGATTAGCGGTCACGAAGGATCAGGCCCTGTTTGTCGTGGTTGCCCACCGAAAATCCCGTCAACTACAAAGTCGACCCTCGTTTCGACGATGACACATCCAATCTTTCACTTCTCTAACAAGGAACCTTCGAGACTTTCCAAGGGGATGGGATAAGCGAGATCCCAAGTCATATTTACTTTAGAGAATTCCCGACTAGACGAAATTCGAAAAGTTGTAGCCCTCTGAATATTTGCAAAGTTGCAACTTGCTAATTTAAAAATTTAAAGAGCAACGAATGGAAGTACTCGAACATGCCGTGGCCCACATTTTTCCCCTAGAAACGTATACGGGCGATAGTAACGGGGAAGAAAAACCGCTGACTCGATGTCTGCCGTTGTCTGCCGTTGTCTATTATCCGGCACACAACCGGAATAGTGAGCCGGAAGCGAGGGGCATCGATCTAACGAGCCCGCGAGAAAGTGATACTAAAATACGTATTAAAGCTGATTCGGTTTCAAATTCGCTGTGACGCTATTTCGTAATAACGAATGATCTTTAACATCTGTACCACTGTTCCATCTCTATTTCCGTTCGAAACGGTTCGTTAATCAGTCTGCAAAGTAGGTGATTGTAAGTAGTAAGTTGCGTTTTCTACGAAAACGAGATGAGTCTTAGTTCGTTAAAGCAAGTCTCGAGGATTACGCCGGTGTGGCGTGCTGGTAGCAGTTAGCGTGACTTCCGGCGGAGGCGCTGAACCCCGGAAACCAATCGTAGTCTCCGCCAGACCGAATCATCCGCGCTTCTGCGGTCAAGCGATTCCCCGTAGCCGTTTAGTTTCCGTTGGCATTCGCTAGTGGTCTCACGAGATAAAGGCAAGGGTATAATATTCCTCCCTTGGAGCATGCCGAGGAAAATCCCTCTGTTAAGGGTTTCCACATTTCCGAGTTAATTAAATCCCTCGAATAGCTTCACTCCTACGACGCGAGATTTTTCTGTCACCGATATGAAGGTAGCAAATCTGTCGTAAGATTTCCACTTCTCTTCTCGTCAATTAATTACAAGAATGCAAAAAACCGATATGTCGGAGCAGATAATTTATTCGAAGGAGCGAAGACGAAGGTACGAAGAGGGAACGGAAGAAACCGAGATGAAGACGTCGAGATTTCGAGGGTGGATCATGGGTTTTGTTTGTCCGGAGGGCCGCCATCGAGTATCGATATTTGGAATTTCGCGAGGCTTGGTTTCGCGCTGATGCAAAAATCAATGAACCAATAACCGAGGAGATTGGTGCTCGTCTGGTTCCCGACTATGTGTACACGATGTGGCGAGTGTATGCGCGCGTATTTCACTTTGTGCTGCTCGTTAACCTCTACGCTCGAAAACCTCTTTCCAGACCAACAACTTGGAAAGAGATAGTTACGGAGGGAAACTCGCCATTGAAAAAGTGCTGTGTGTTTCTTTTTTTCTTTTTTCTTTTTTCTTTTTTGCTTTTTTTTGTCCCTTTCGTATCTTCCTCCGATAGATAGAAAATCCGCGATGTCTTTTCAAGCGGATCGGAGCCGACTAAAACTCGAACGGAAGTAACTGAAACGACGAACGGTACCCAGGTATTAGTTAAATCGCTTGTTATTCCATGTTCCGGGATCCTCGTGTCACGAGATGGATAATATAGCTGGATCCAACGCGTTTCCGTTGACGTGTGTGATAAATTGGAGATACCGTTAGATCGAATTACGAGAGAGGAAAGGGAGATGTGAACCTATGACCAAACAGACGATACCTTAACAGAGGAAAGCGCAAAAGTTGAGCTTTCGAGTATTCTGGAAATGAAACGGGAAATTCTACGAAGGTGGAAAATCTTGACGTAAATGCCGGACGATTTGGATGCAAATCGAATTTGATAATTGAATAACGCGCTAACGAGCAAATCCAGGCAGAACTCTGCGATAATATGGCAAATAGAATAAAAGCATGACGATGGCATTATTACGACACAGACGAGAGTTCCGACGTAAACTGGCCGAGAAGAGTGACGGAGTGTCGAGTCGTCATAAAGCGACGAGCATTTTTCCACTAGACGAAGTGCCGGTGAAAGCAGGAGAATTCAAATTCAAACGGTTCCGTCACTTGAAATCGCTTAAAATTGACCAAGTTTCGCGCTGGCCTCAACTTTTAGGCGGTAGATACTCCCGGGGAAGATGGCGAAGTGGATTTAAGGGAGTGCGATAACGTCCGGCTGGAAGCTTGAAGCAGTGGCTAAGCTGAAATCGGCACGAAACGAGTTCGGAGGTCCGTTCGAATGAGAAAATTGAGAAAGTGGGGGAAAAAAGTTGTCGGATGAACGCGAACGACGGGAATAAAATTCGATCGAACGCGAAAGTTTGATCGGTTTTCTTATTTTTCCTTTTCGCAGGAATAATAAGAGAAACGTCGTGGCCAAACTACGTTCGCGATAGATCGCGAGGAAAAGAAGACGAAAGGGAAAGAAAGCGAGCAAACGGTAACGCAAGATTATCACCGGGTTTCTTGCATTGTACACGCCTTTACACGTCTGGGAAACTGGTTGATAAAACGTCTACCTAGAAAAGACGCGTCGGTAAAGTTCATCTTCGTCGACTGGTAAAAACTACTCGGCTCCACGTCCTCTCTCGATTTGCTTTCGCGTCCGAGAAACCAATTTTCCACGTGCCGTCGTCGTTCTTGTCGTTCTTTTGCAGCGAAAGAAGACAGAGGAGGGTATAAAAGGATAGCAACGAGTCGGTACCTGAGTGGAAAGATGGAAAACGAGCGGCACACCGAAAACCAAACGGAGAGAGTTTTCCTTTGCTCCACCAAGAATAAATCTCTCTGGCTCTTATTAATAGGAATTCTTAAATATCGTGTTAAAGTTTGATAAAGTCGCCTGCAAATGCTAGCGAGAGTAACTTACTCTCGGCCGCGCCGGGAGAAGCTTTGATAAATATACGGAAAATATTAGTACGATAAATTTCCCTTTGAAATTTAAATGGTAAAGTAAACCAATTCCGAGATAAAAGATTGAGGATACGTTAAACCATCTATTGAGCCAGTTAAAATCCAATTTTCCAGCAACGTATGCGTGTATCGACTACGCCAAAGTAAGGTTCGACGAGAGAATAATTTACGTTCGAGAAAAATTTCACTTAGCGAAGATCGATATCAGTTTCCCTTCTAACGGATACTCCAACTACATTCCGGAAATATTATTTCGGACGTGATAGGGCCTACAGGAAAACTGGTACCGACATATTTACCGAAAGGGGATGGAATAACATTCGATCGCCAAACGTTCGTGTAAGATGCCTGTTTCTGGTTGTAAGCGTTGTGGAAGTCGAAAGGAGTAGTTAAAAGTTCGTCGATGTAGCATGCATATTGGATAAGGTTTGGTAGGGGGTAAAAACAAAAAAAAAAAAAAAAATACACGAGCACGTTTCGTCTACGGTTTCTCTATTGGAGGAAACGTCAACGTTTCTCGCAACGTCGAGGCAATTGTCAATGGTTTTGTATCGACTACTCGCACCGTTGCACCACTGTACTCTTTAACGTAGAAAAGGTACGTCAGTCGTAATCGTTTAACGAGCAGAACGTGGATATTTCAGCATTGGCCCACAAAATCATTCTCGTGCCGAGTTTACGTATCGTCGATACGTTTGCTCGCGGTTCGTGCTACCCTTTTTTCGGGTGCCTCTTTCTCGTCGATGCATCCGCATCCCGTTTTCATTTCGGCATCCGATATCTGGTCGTTGCCCCGTTTTCCATGGATTTCGGCCGCGCCCAACCTCCTCGTTTCTCGTCTCTTCCTTTCCCACACTTCTCTCTCTCTCTCTCTCTACACTATCGGTCTTTCCATGCAACTACGACGAACCATTTTTTGCAGATTTTTCACTTCGATGGATCAAAAGATAGAGAATCGAACTGAAAAGACGGGAATTAGCTTTCCTTCGTTAGCCGACTGTTCCCACGCATCGAACATGTTGTCCTCGACGAATCGAGATCGCCAACTTCATGTCGCGATCGAGTCGCTTAACGACTGAAGGCAGGGACAGACGAGTGAGGAGAGAAAGAGAGAACGAGAGAGTTCATTAAGGAGAATCGAAGAGGAAAAAATGGTCGGATAAACGGCATTAACGAGGCGGAAGGAAGACTGCGCCCAATGTTCACCTTATCTACCGAAATTTGAGAAAAGCACAGGGATTCCTCTAGCAGCTACTTTTCACCTAACTCTAGGAAAAGGAGGAGACCGCTTGGCACCGGAATTCCGTCGGAATTCGCAAAGAAATTCGCGCTCACGGCCTCTGTTCGCTCGTTTGTCTCGAAACGGTGCGCGCGGACTAGCCATAAGGAGGGCTGTAATTCACGCGACATTCCGCGTTAAGGGTGTCTTGCCGAATCCCGACTTCCTTCTTTTCTCCTCCGCTGCCCTCTCCACTCTTCGCGAGCGCTTCTCGGAGCTGGTCTTTCATTCTTCGTTCTTCGATCTACCCTTTCTCCTTGGCTTCGCAGGGGCGAAAATAACAGCGGGAAGACGAAAAAGAAAAAAGGGAGGAAAGAAGGAAGGGATGAGGTTGCTATCCCAATTATCGACGACACGGACTTTCCGCGGCTGTAAATTACCGGAAACTTTGCCCCACCGAAAGTTTAATCGCGTTCGAGCTTCGAATCGCTATGCGATAGTTATCAGGATAATTTCACCGAATTACTTTGATAACTGTCTTCGTCTTACTTCCTCGATGAAAACACGACGAAGATGTTTCATGGCGTTCGAATAGCGGTTTACCGTGAAAACTGTGCAGCAGAGGACTTGAGATCTGACACTTAATATCCGAACGTTCAATTAGCCGCGGAAAATGTGCAAAGTGCCTAGTTCGTTCAAATTCGGGAACACATCACACTGCTAGATCTGTTTTCCGATACGTCGCTCGCTCTATTCTCGTTAATTATGAGCACAAGCTCCTTGTCGTCGAACGTTTGTACCACCTCGACGAGCAGCCCACCCTCGTGTCGTCGATAATCACATTCGTGGCTAATAATTAGAGAGCGTCCTCTCGAAAAAGGAAAACCCCTTGAGTTAAATAGCAACGATCTGCTTAGAAGCTAAACGTTGCACCGAGAAATAAAGCGATGCTCATTAACGAGCCCTTTGAGTCGTTAAACCGAATATAAGCACATCCACCAGCGCTCGTTAATTACGGCACGGTAACGAGATAACTTTTTAATCCGAAGTTTCGAAATCGTTAGTGGGTTCCGCAACGCGGTGGCCGAACGGATTTACATCCCCTTCGATTTTCGATCCACGATGCACAGAGAACATGGTGATATCGAACGACAGGCAGCGATGGCATTTGAGCGTGTTAGCACGTTACCGCGTAGCCACGGGGCATTCCATTAGACGCTTCGTCCAATAAGTTCTAAACGCTGAAACCCTCGGGCAAGGAAATGCGAGAAAATGAAACGGAGAAAAGTCTAAGGGTACATAACGTAAAAATTTAAGACTATTAGATCAGCCATATCCGGTACCTTAACAATGCTGACACAGGTATTTAACCTCGGGCTTGAATGAACTTTGTGAGAAGAAGGAACAAAAAGCATGTCAAGAAGAAGAAGAAGAAGAAGAAGAAGAAGAAGAAGACGGAGAATCGCGAACGACCATGGATGGAGGAAGCAGAGGGGCTGGCAGAAACGCCGCACGGAAAAATAAGAATTTCAAATCTAATTTTCCCAGGCATATTTAATAGCTCGCCAAGCATCCTTCCACCCTCGTTCCACCATCATCGCCGACAGGACTGCTTCTTTCGCGACCCTCGCTCCTTCCACCTCCCACCGTTCCTTCCCTATTTTATCGCCCTCTCTTCTCTACCCTTCCACCGACAAGACGAATATTCGAAGAATACGTTTAAATTAGACCGAAGAACGAACGAGTGGATTTCCGCTGACGACATTGCGCCATGCCATTACTCACGACGCATTTCTTAACTTTGATTTAAAGTATCGACGAACCCTTATCGTTCCACCATCTGTAACTTCGAACTGTAATATATAAGATCTGAAAAGAACAATTAAGAGGAACGTAGAGGAGGGTAGTCGAGGGAGAAAACCTTATAAATTGATAAAGTTGTTCGGACAGAGTAAACGGACAGACCATTTTTATCGACATAGACGAAGGAAACGAATTCGATGTGATCGAAAAATTGCTAATCGAGCGTGAAGAAGAACGTATGCGGACGTCACCTTTGTCGCACTAGAGAAAAATCGTACCGATTCTCCTCCAGGAGATTCGTTACCCGTTCCAATTAGCCCCGATTCTCCGGCTCGAGACTTGAATCAATTTCGCGGAACAGTAGGTCACAGATGCCACCAATTACGTTCTGCCAATGGCCCGCCATCTTTTTCTATCTCTCTCCGTCGTGTTCAGGAAGCAGGTTAAATGATTTTTCTCCTCCCTGGAGTCGGAACAGCGCGGCATGGCGCGACCGGTCGAGCGCAGGAAAGCCATTTGACGACTTTACCTCAATTATTGTCGTGCGGCTCTGCGAGTATTACGACCAAGTACTCGACCGTTTCACTACCGGCTTTTACTTTTCTTTCCCTCTCGTTTCTCTTCCTCGACTGAGAGGTAATCCGTGATAATTTCTCGAATGGATAAATCCGATGCGAGACACTCTCGATACAACGGATGGAATCGTTGATGGAAACGTTTCACGATATTTTCACAACCAGTCCTTTTGAGAATATCAAACGTCACCGCTGCCTCAAGTTCAAATGCCTCGCGGTTAATCGAGCGTTATTTGCCGAGACACACTAGTTTCTCTACATCAGCAGGATCGAGACAAAAGTTTCGTCATTAGTCTTCGAAGTCGTCGCACAACTAACGAACTTATACCCTTATTCCTCGAAGCTATTAATATCGGTAGACGTCGGATGTTAGCTCTTCTTGTCATTAATTATACCACGTTCGGCCAGTCTTTCTACTTGTTCTTCCCCTTGTTCTGGACTTACGAGGACGTACAAGCAACGTGAATAGATAATGGATGATTCGGTACGATTCTCTTGCGAACCTGTAATTACAACGTTGCTTCTGATCAATCACTCCCCCCGAAAACGTCAAAGATTCGTACAAACGACATAGGTACATATATCTGCTGAAAATGCTTCACGCGAGGGGGGATCGTGATCGTTTTGCCTGGAACTTTTCCAAACCAGTCGTTGAGAGCATTGAGTACGGCAAGTGTGGTTACCATCAAACGTTTCGTTACTAGCATCGTCAGCAACCACTAGCCATATATCTTTGAATTAAAATGCTGCCAAATAAGCCGATTAAAATCTCCACGTTTATTCTCATTGTCAGTCCTTTTTATCTTCTTCTTTGCTCCCATTCTGCTGTCCAGTCTATTCCCCCAGAAATAGGTAAAAGAAAAGGTAAAAGGGAATGCAAACACCTCCCGTTAATCAAGTTGAAGTTGTCAGCACACCGATGATATTTCCAATCCTTCGCGGCGTTTCGACTTTTAGATTTTTATCGTAAACCCCATTTCACTCTTTCGACTTGCTCAAAGTTCGACGCGTTGTTCGCAATTTCCATTATATTTGTTCCGAAGTAACTTTTTCGTTGAAACTTTTAAGCGAAAATGTTTTCACCCTCTCTGCCATCGCTTTCCTTCCCTCTTGACATGTCCCGCTCGCATACTATCGGCTCCTTCGATCCATCGTCCGTTGTTTCCTTACATCGCGCGAAACTAAATTTTCAGAATACTTGAAAACTCTCGAGACGCATTTTACATCGCGGCTAAAGAGACGGCCGGATGAAACTGCCACGCACAGAAGCGTTGCTTTGAATAAAACTCTGCCCTTTTGTGCATGCTACTCAAGCTCGGGTATGAATCGAAGAAACGTATTCCCGTGGCAACTGTGCGGTTCCGCCTACATCACGACGGATTGTAAACCGCGATAATCGCGATTGTACACTCTGACTGCCACCTGATGAGTTCAAACAGGTGTTTCTTTAGGAAAAAGAAACCTGTTTTAAAGCCGATCGCTTCAAAGGTAGGCCTCTTGGTTCAATTCGATACTCGAGAGACGCGAAAGAGTGGTGAAAAGGGGCAAGAACGAAAGGAAGAAGGGAAGATACATCGAGCGTGTCCCATTTTAATTAGCGTAAAGCCGCGCGAACGCGTATGATAAATTTTCAATGGAGAGGAAAATAAGTTTCTCGTCTACGTGACTGTAATAGACGACAATGCGATCTCTAGCCCGGAGTCGGCACACAGTTTCCGCTTCGGGATGAACGGCTAAGGCTAAAAGACGTCGGAGCAGGGGTTGCTCTTTTCCCGAAGGAACGAAACAAGCAAAGGGAGACGGAAACACACACACACACACACACACACACACACACACACACACACACACACACACACACACACACTTCTCCTGAACGTCTCCGTGTAGCAAACACGTGAAGCAATGCCGGTGAGAATTCGCGCAACAAAGTTGGCTCGACGAGGCGGTGGATACAGAGGAACGCAGGCAAGACAGGTGGATGCGCAACGGTGTGCCGGATACACCGGAGGCATTGGAGACAGTGCCCGGCGGCCACTTCGAGACGTAGCTACCAACTTGAAAGCGATGGAGAAGGATTAGGTTTCTTCGGGTAGACCGAGGGAATAGTCCAACTGGATGCACTTAGTTGGTTTCATTGTTCAACCCCGTAGAAAGGTCAACGAGATTTTCAGTTCAAAGTGAGTCCCATAAGCGCCTTTACGAGCTCGTTAGTGCCGTGACAGAGATTAACTTATCTCAAGCGCTTGACAATGAAACGCAGATTGAAACGACCCTAACTTTCCATGTAAAATTGATGCCTCGCCCTGTTTAAACCAGAAACGGACAAACGTGAAGCATCGCTTTCGAATATAAACCATCGCTCGAAACGTGATGCGAACAATTTCGGAGTCACGCGCGTTTTACGAGCGAGCTCGAGTCGCTGACCTGTAAAAATCTAACACGTTTCGAGCGCACACGGACAGATTCGAAAGCGAAATAATGGCGAAAAGTTTGATTTATCACGGCTCGTCCTACGTAAAGATTTCACTGTTTTACCGCATGACGAATCACGCTCGTCCATCTATATAGATACGTATACTCTTCGAGAATCGATTCACCCGCAAATTCGAGGTTCCCTTGTCTAAATAGATATTAGTACGATTTAATTGGCAGCGAAACCCAGTCCGGTATCGTTTCGTAATTTCTGTGCGTAGCAGACTTCGTTCCCACAGATACTCTAAACTACGATTAAACTTTACTCTTCCAGATGGCATGAAGCAAAGAAAAATCGATGGTCTCGACACGGAGAAACTTCGAATAGAAAAGTTTGATCGAGCAAATTACGCCGAGGAAACTAATTTGTCGAATATACTAAAAGTTTCGGCGAGTCCCTCGAGGAGGTGACTCGAAAGCGGGGCTAATACTGCGAATGTTCGATATTTATCGCGCCGGGAGTGTTCCTGATCAAAATTCGGAACTCCTGCGGAAAATTCGGTTTCGAGAGATGCAACTTGAACTGGCGCGAGGCGACGTTTCTCGAAATCCACGGCTCTTCGGCGATTTCGTTTTTTCTTCCTTCGCCTATTTAAAATCACCGTACCTTTCCTCCCTTTTCTCCATCGCTCTTCGGTTCTTCCCTTCTTCTCAACGACACTCAACGAGAGGGGGACACTCTGTGGCACGCCTCCGGACATACCAGAGGGTTGTTCGTGCAAAGACGGCAGAAAAGATGAAATCCACCGTCCCTATCTTTGCCCGCCTCTTTCCGCTTCCGTTCTTCTTTTTTCGCCTTATTCTCAGCCTTTCTCACCCGTTTCCTTCTCCCTCGCCATCGCGTTTCATCATCTCCCTTCCTCTTTCGACCTCTTTTGACAATTAGAAACATTCCGGCCGAGTATCCGATTCGTTCAAACAATTTTCTCCTCCGCGAAACGTCGAGAACATTAACCCACTTTTCACGCTTCGAAACCTACTGGCAAAGTCTGCTCAAGCGCAAAGACAAAATGCATTTATTGAGGCCAGGAATCGAAAATCTCTCGGGAATTGGTTCGGATTTCATATCTTTGCTACTGCTCGATCTGCCGGAACACTCTCCGTAACCAATCTTCTCATAAAGAGAACCCTTCGAACCATTTTCCTCGTAAAGACCGAACCGAGGGTGAAAAATAATAGGACTGAGCCGATAGAGTCGTAACTGCTTTTGACTTATAGTAGCCGGGGCACAAGGTCGCGTGTCGTACGTTATTCCACCAGAGAACCTTCTAATATCTTAACTTCAGGTAAAATCATCGAAATCGAAATCGAAATCGAAATCGAAATCGGATGGGAAGCAATTCCACGACGAATAGAATTATTTCAAGTTCCCTGATAACCGCCGTGTCAGAGAAATAGCATCCCCCCGCGGAAACTGGAGATACCGATTGCTGGTTAGTTATTCGAAGAAACTATGAGCAGAGGTGAAAGTATCGGGGGTTAGAAGGTGCGCGGTTGAAGAAGAGAGGAAAACAAACTAAGTAATTCATCATCGAGAGGTACATAGTTAAAAGGGAAGAGATAGGCAAAGAGAAAGGGTGGGAGGATAGAGAGGTGATATATTTGAAGAAAGCGTGCTAGGAACACACGAAGCTTCCGCCTTTTTTCGGCGTACAGCTAGCACTCGAAGAAAATATGACAGTGAAAGGAAAATAAAAGCTAGAGCTCCTCGGGCCAGGTCACCCTTCTTTCTTTCTACTCTCGGCATCTCATTTTGCTTGCTTCCACCTTACCTCTTTCCAGCCTACTTACTCGCCGTGTTACCCCCGTTTTCTCGCTGCCACCCTTTCGGGAATTATTAAAGGGAAAACACCCTTGAAATCCGCTTTCCCTTCGTCGTTGGTAACACCAACCGGGAAACTATTCGTTCCCAAGTTTCGCATCGGCAAAAATAAAAAGATGCAGATACGTATCTGTAGAATCCAATAAGAGATCCTAAGAATCGACGAATCTTTGACAAGCCACGTTGGAATGATAACCGTATAATTGTGATTACTTTGCCCCAGTGAACATCAAACGATGTTCGACAACGCCCAGCAGAGCAGCGAGAAAGTTATATCGAGTTCGACCAAAACTTTTGTTAGCTATTCTATATTTTACACACCGCTGCTCGAATTTCAAAGCACGCTAACCGAGCCATTATTACTGGCAAACGAAAGTTCGGTTCAACCGTGTTAAACATGATTTACGAAAATTCACCGCTCCATCCAACGCAATAAGCGAAATATCGTTCGATCTAACGAGAATACGTGTTGTTAAATAAATACACGAGCTTACAGAAGGAGTAAAGGAGGAACACAGTCAAAAATGTTTCAATTAATTTTTTCCCTATAAAGTTCCGTATCGAAAGTAGGAAGGAAGATGAAACAATTAAGCAACGTTCGTTGGAAGTGCAGAATTTGTAAGAGTTTCCGAGATGAATGAAAATTATGCTGCGCCCCTCCTTACGATGCACAATGACAACACTGACAAACTTCGACGAATATTCGTTCGCTATCCGGTTTGCATCGTTTCGAAACGAAATACCGAGATCGCATTTAAATGACGTTTGGAACACTCGACAAACGGGAATGTGACATAGCACGATAAAATAGTGCGAAAGGAAAATCCGGTTAAACGACAGATGCGTATCGATGCTCTTTGATCTACAGTTCAAACGTATTAATCTATTGCACGAAGAAATAGAGAAACATGGATGAAAAAGTGACGCGAGTAAAAGTGAGCCAAGGAGAAATGAAAAAGGAAAACGAAGGAGTCGTACGAGACCAATGAGAATGTGAGGCAAAAGTAACACGGCTACGAATTGCTCTAGATAAAAGTGATCGAGACCGTAGAAGTGATAGCAATATAAAATCTTGGTGGGATTCAAACCATATGGTACACCGAGCCTTCCTCCTACGTACGTCCATTCGTGTACATATCCCTCTCTTCTACTTCCGTAGTACCGATGTACATACTTACGTACATTTTATCGACTTTCTTTTACCGATGCGATTCTTCGTATGAAACCACGAACCACCATTCCTGCACCCCTATCCTCCTTTCCTATCTCTCTCTCTGTAATTCACAAGCGTGTTCGAGGATGGAAAAGTGCATACTTAGACGTCAAAGGCTAACGTTTCTAAATTGAATACGCAAAGCAACGTCCTCCGTTTCGTCCTCCTTAGCGCAGACTTTTCAAGCGGACTTCAATATTTTTCCCGAGTTCGTAATTATCGGACGATTCAATCCAACTCTTTCCTCGTTCTCGTTTACTCAGGGATATAACGTCTGCTGAGTCGATAAGAAGGACATGGTCTCGAAAATAACTTTCAGGATGGACGTCTGCCGCACAAAGCGGTTAAGATGTGCAGGAACATTTCAACAACCATCGACGTAGAACGAAGAATAAGAAAGTTTTAATAGCCATGTGCGCTGCGTATAGAAATGTAAACTAGAGAAGATTGTTTAACGGACGTTTTCTCCGTTCGCCGAAATTTTCCTTCGCCAAAAAGGGAACGCGGTTGATACATCGCGTGTTGCTAGTTTACCGTAACCAACAGTCCTGTGTTCACTCCGTTGAATACGGCGTATCGTATGGAGGAACTACGGCATATAACCGATACACCGTAGCAAGAATAACCGAGGAGGAGGAGGAGGAGGAGGAGGAGGATGAAGTAGTATCGCGAACGAAATTCCAGGACGGTTGCTGCGTGTGCGCCAGCTCGCTCATTATACCAGCTTTGTTCCGTCGGACTCGAACAGAGACTGGTATTCCCAGCGATTTCCTATGGGATCCTCGATACCCCTTCATTTTCTACGTCTGCCTCTTCCATCCTCGCCTCCCTCGCCTCCTTTTCGTTGCTCCATCTTCGCCTGGGTAAACAGCTACTAGCCTCGACTTTATCTTTCAACCATTTCGTAAACGTTTCTAACGCGAATAAATTTTTGTAATCGCCGCGAAAAAAAGATCGATCTCCCTCTCTTTCTTGTCTCGCTCTTTGAGTGTTTCTCGATCCCTGAGCAAGCGAAATAAAAGAAAGTCCGAAAGTTTCACGTACAATTTCGATTTATCGCCTGGAACGTAAAACGCGGCCGCAGCGAACGATCAAATTCTTCTAAAGTAACGGCGGAGACCTAACAAAGGGATCGTAACTCGACGAAACGTGGCTTGACCGCTCGTTTGACCAACTGAACGAAGACCGAAGGGAGCGAGAGTTGAACGAGGTACTTTGCCAGGTTTTCTGGTCGTTGGAGAACCATCCCTGGAAGTATACAGCAGTTTATACCGAGAGTTAAAGGCCATACTCGGAGATTCCAAAGGATCGATTATGCGTCTATGAGATACAGACTGTGTGTTTCGCACTGGAAAAACAGGAAGGTTATTGTACTAAGATGGAAGAAACTACTTTGAGTAAACAGGCAAATACCTATCTACGTACATCGCTCGCATGTTAGAAAAGCTCTATTATTCATGCGCAACGTCCTCTAGTAGTTTCTTCTTGGAGCTTCATTTTCAACGAAAAGTTCCGGGGAAACTTGTAAATCGTTCGACAAGAATGTTTCTAGACTTTCGAGTGTACGATAAATCGGGATGATCGATCGTATTCTTAACGCAGCAGAACGTTCGCAATCCTTATTGAAGAGAAGGTAAAGGGGGGGAAAAGCAGGTTGGCGTGCGACGAAATGCAAAAGAAAGAAACGAAAGGGAAAGGATAAATGAGACGAAGGAGGGCAGCGAAGTGAGGAATGGATCAAAGACGTACCACGAGGTGGAAGGAGGCAGGGAAAACGGAACGTCAAATTGTGCCGTACCTTAGAAAATTGCCTTTTGTCGATATAACATCGGAGCGAGTTGATAACGGAGTGGTAGCACGGGGTAAACGACCCCCTCCGCCTCGACGTTCAAGTCTCGTGGCAGTGGCTGTCTCATGTGCACGTGTACTCTGATGTATGCGCCGACGTGCAAGCCTGCTTTGCATTTTTACGGTGCACGTAGAACGAACCGGTATAAAGCGATCTCTTCGTTCTATGCGCGTATAGGCGTACAAGCGTGATGTGTAGGGTACGCGTACTGTAACGCGGTCGGTCGCGTGTTTCACAGGAATCGAGGAAAATATCTACGCGAGGCCAATGGAATTTCTCCTCTACCTAGCCAACCATGTTTCACCGCCAATGCTCCAGGCACATTTATCAGTAGACGATACTTATTTTCGACGGGACACGTGACGACGGGTACTCGCGTTAAACGTGCGAGCACGAGTTGCGCGCGAACACTGAATCGATCTACGCGACTCTCCCTTTCTCTCTCTCTCTCCATCTCTCCTCCCTCCCTCCTTCGTTCTCTCGCTCTCTTCAAATCGATTCCACAATGGAAAATGAGTTATTGGTCTACAATATATATATATACATATATATATATTATATACACACACACACACACACACACACACACATTTGCTCCTGCGTTATTGAACTTCTGTGATCGATGCAGCTAGAATTTACCAATGATGCATCAATGTTGAATTGGTAACTTCGCAACCGAATAAAAGAGAGTAGGAAACCGATTGATATTAAGTGAAATTAAAAGATGGGAGGATATATAAAACATAATGATTAAGAACCCTGCCAGATACACTAACTTCTTCAACTACCAAAGGATCCTAACTTTACTTGCCCCGCAAAGAGAAAAGAAACGGAGCAAGATATCCGATATAATGACGAAAGCTTCTTACTATTAAGTTCCTTTAGCGGCCGTCTCGTTAAAAATTAAACAACTACTCAGCTACTTTGAAGGAAAAAGAGGAAAGTGGTGAACATGTATTAAAGCGGAGGTACCCTTTCATCGAAATTCTTTTTACACTAAACGTAAAACACACGGTATACCTTGCCTCTCTGAAAACGATTTCTTTGTATAGGATATTTCCAGAATGACATGAGAGTCAATTTTATTGTAACGATATCTACGCAAAATGTTGTCGAAATAATGAAAAAATGACGCAGAGAGACAATTGAACTCCGCAAGTTTGAGTAATGCGGTTGTAGAATTGTTAGCAAGGAGAAAACCTGAAAATTTCTAATTCGCGCTCGGACTACATTTTTTCACTATTTGTCCTCCCAGGCTGTTCGTGCTCGCTTTTATGCACCGATTCTGCGGCTTCTATTTTTGTTTTTTGTTTTTTTCCTTCATTTTGTCATTCCCTTTCCAACTGCACCTTGTTACGGTAGATATTCCGGCAAGCTACCCCCGCGTCCCTCGAACAAAACCCCAGTTCCGTTGTCGTACCGTACCGAATGCGCTGCCCCATTGCAAGACTCCACAATTCCCAGCATCCCCGTCGCATTTCCGGAACCTCTGCCTCCACCGCGTTGCCTCTGTGCGTTCACCCCCTAGCTAGACTTCGTAGGACCCCCGCGATGGTCGTGCTTTTGTTTCGAATTAACATTAGGAGGTTTCCGCGTCAGAGAATTTATGCGAACATACAAATAAGCTGCATTGCTTCGTTGCGACGTACCATTTCGAGGATTATTTCGATGCCGAGATGAAAAATGATCGAAGAACAAGTAGAATATAAAAATCATATTGGGGAATTTCACGGGGAAAAATTATACGCGTACGCGATACCATGAATCGCAATTTATCAAGAGGTTCGAAACACAGAGACACGTATTTGACATTTGAAACGAAAAATTCATATTGCCGAAAATGTGGCGCGAATGAATTTACGACTATCCATAAATCCTCGCTTATTTCAAATTATACTCCATACATATCTTTCATTAGTTCCCGCGTGATGATGAATCGTCCAACAGGATAACACTGACACGTATTAGCTGTGACTGATTACGCTAATGGTAAATTACAAATACCTTTGGAAACTTAGACTTCGATCGATGTCGTGAAAAAATCATCGGTTTACCGTGACGGCTCTGACAGGAAACGAGGTAGACGTAACATTGTCGTGGAGTGATGTCTCGTCGTACTAGGACACTCTTAGAATAATTGTCGTACGAATGTCTTCCTCTTTTATTCTCTCTCATGGCTGGAGGCTACTCAGTCCCCATTTTGCGCTATTCTTTTTGGACACTGTGAAGCAGGAATTCGGATATCCTGACCCACATACGGTGGCTTAAATAGGTCGGCTTAACATTCTATTTCACTTGCAAACCGGTAAAACTTATCAGACGTTTCCTCTCTCATATGCTTTCGTCCGCTAATTAAAACAGGTGCCGAGGAATGCTGACGTTACAGAGTGTCTATCATAAACGGAACTATACGATCGCAAACGCAGTTTAGAAAAACCGCGATCGAACGTTTGATATTTAACAATATTCGAATTATTAGAATTAACCCTGAATTCGAACAGTGAAACTAAATTTGACACGGATCGTCTTGCTAATTCGGAGACATGTGATTGTATTGAAACATAATTGTAAAATTACATGTAAATTTCAAGAGACAAGTAAACTGTAGGTACAAGTATCGCCGACTGTCACAGTTTAGAGGCAATTCTATTTCCTGTGTGGTGAGAACAGTCGTAACGAATGTACAAATTGAAACAGACTCGAGTGTGTTTGGACTGGTTCTAGCGAAATTACAACGAAGACTTTGTCTCCGATAATTGAGGCCAGCATCCCCCCGTTCGCGAAGCCCCTCTAAATCGATGCCCGAAATCGTTTGCAACGTCGATTCACGCATCGCTGGAGTTTAATTCGGTATTTCGAAGCGCAATTTTCCAAGCCACTCTCCGATGATGCGTTAAGAGTGCAAAGCTCGGTTAATCTCGTACGTTTAGTCTTCTGATTAAGCAGTCCAACGATTAACGTTTTCTGGTACCGAGTGTAGAAGAATTTGCGCAAGGAAAATGCTTCTGTTAATAAATCTATCGTACGTTTCTCCTCGGAGTACGTTCCTCCCCAGATTTACCGTTTTCGAAAAAGTCATCGTACAAATTGATCGCGTTGAATTTATTCAGACGAAAGAAATGTTTTCCTCTCTGTTCGAAAGGATCGATTTGCGAAACGAGGGGCGAATAAGAAATTGGAATAGGAAGAGAAGAATTTTATCTTAGTTTCCCCAAAGACAGTCGAACGACAATGGCCGGGGCCACGAAAGAAAGGGAAGAAGGAAAATGCAGAAAAGCAAGGAAAGGAAGTTGGCAATATCGTCTGCGAGGATCCTGATTTTGTACGGTGACGCGACACCGTAGGCAATCTTGAAAGCTGCTTCGCGTTGACGAGAACTTTGCCGTCCGGTTCATCGGCAACAAAGGATCGAATCTCCCTCTCGTGCGCGAGATCAGAGATTGCAGAGGGAATGGTTTCACGGAGAGAAAGAGGAAGCAAAAACGACGAAACTTTCTCGAAGGGAACACTGGAAAATTCCTCTTCCCCGTGATCGTGGTTTTCGCCGATCTGCGCGATTCGTCGGAACATTAAAATCCTGTACACTTTGTATTTAGATAAATGAAAATAAATAATTATAGAAAATAACATTCGCGATGTTTCATCTCTCAGATTTTCCTCTGAATCCCGTGAAAGATGAATTCCCTGCACACAGAGAATAATGCGACAGAAAAATGCAACTTCTGCTCGAAATCGTGTAAATAGGAGATGAAACAAATGTAGGGAAAGAAACAGCGATGGTAAAGTGGGAGCATTTTATGCAGTTCGAATTTATGGATAATGAAATGCGAGAAAAGGGCGTAGAGTGGAAGAAGAGGCGCGGCATTCGAGCAGGCCAGCAGTCATAATCGCAGCTTAGAATGCATGGAATAATTGCGCGCGTGCATTGCTCTGTAGGCGGCTTAAACGCTGCGGCAATCATAAAATATAATTTCTTCGGGTCGGCTTATTACCTACGCCAAGCTGTCCTACCCATTCCGCCGCTCCCCTGCTTCGGATCTTTTTCTTTTTTAAGGCACCTTTCGCCATTAGGTGGTTTGCGCCACAGCGTAACGGGCAATGCTGTGGCGAAACAGCAAGGGGGAAAAGGTTGAATTTGCGGGGGTGAGCGGCGGGGGTGAGTATGTCCACACGAGCAAATGCATGCGTTAGGCGCATACGTACTATGTAGCAGTGCCTTGCGTGAGTGCGGAATACTTGCTACCTTCTCTAATAAAGCACGTATAAACAGTGGTCGAGCTCTTCTTTTCCCACCTCTTCGCGAACTCTCTTTATCGAGTTCGCGCCCGTGAAATGCAAATGTATTTCCCACTTCTTCACTTTTCTCCCATTTTCCGTTGCCACCGAGGCCTCCTAAATATTTTCCGCTCGAACGAAAGGAAACGTATGTACGTCGAGAATCTCATCTAAGTTACGAGCACGTTTGCAAATTCTCGATAAAAATCACCATGAAATAATAACGAACGTGACATGTGTAATATATACATAGCACTTACTATATATATATATATATATATACGATGCTCGTGACAATTTGCCAATTTCTCCGAGTAGGTTTGTTGACCCAGCGAAACTACCATCTTACCGGAACCGGCTAGAAAAAGGAACGCTGGCTCTACTTGGCAAATTTTATCAATTTCACGATTTCCTGGCGCTAGTCCAGCCACGACCTCGAGAAACGAGACAGTACCGCTTATTTTTGTCGACCATCGGAACCAGATGTACGTATATCGATTTAAGATTTCCCTTCTACTCTCGCGACAATTCAATCTGTTTGAATTACGTCAGTTACGATAAATTAGAATTTACGTATCTTGGCATCGCGACACTTTTTCAAACTCGTTTAAGCTATACGCGAAAAACAGGTAGTTTTATACCGAAAACACAAAGTAAACGATCCTGCCTGATAAAGCTTTTTTCTTACCTTCTCGCGTGTAACGGTAATAGAATCTAAAAGAAGCCGAAGTATACTCGCCTTATAGCTTTTCGCGATACCACTGGTAGAATTTTATTAGGCAGATTCTTCCAGATTTCCTTCGCTCTTCGCCTTTCAAAAGAGACTCTAGAAGGTTCTGCGCAGACAAGCTTCGGCAGCCAATATCTCGGAGTGCGACTTAACGCTGATCCTTCTTTTATATCCGTTGAATTTAAATAATGGAGCCTGTGCTAATTCGACGCCCCAGGGGTGGTCAACTAACTGTAGCAAGCTCGGGGAAAATTGTTTAAATAGCTATTTATCCGTTCTTCGATCGTATCGATTTACCAGATGTTTCAGGAATTCTTTGCTTTCTCAAGCAGCTGATAACAAGCATCTGGTAGTTCCGTATTTATCGTGGCACGGCGTACACTGAACCTAGAGTAACAAGAAGCTCGGAAAACGGTCGACGAGGCTTGAAACGGATACCGAACAGATGGCGGCTTGATCCAACTGCTGTAACTCGTTATACTCTGCGGTTACACCTCCGTGATTACCTGCACGAGCAAACTTGGACTTCTGCCTGAGTTTCTCATTATCGCGAGTGCACAGTGTAACCCTGAACTTTAATCACGGGCCTATCGTTAGGAGGTTTTCGCCGGCCTCGCCTTCCCCGAGAGTCACGTTTTCGATAGCACGTCCGTATTTTTCCGGAATCGGACATTGCGATCTCCGGAATGTCCCTTAGGGAGAACGAATAGGTGTTTTTCAGTCTATGAAATGAATTTCCTACCGTATTCGCATTGCCGCCTATCTATCAAGTGAGATTTATCGAGAATGCGAGGAGAAGAGAATGCCGATCTATTTGCAGGTACTTTGAGAGATGGAAAGAGAGATGTGCGGATGGAAGTGATGGGTGAGCTAACGCAGTAACCAAGTCCAAAATGTTTTTCCCCTGCTGGACCGTCGAGTGCTCAATATCTATGCTAATCCGGTCTACCGCTTCTTCGGTGCACGGTACTACACTCTTCTGCTTCAGTCGTATCGGTATTCCTTATCCTTTCCCCATACTCCTTCTTCTACGTTCCGCTCTTTTACCGGTCTGCACTGTCCTGGCTTCTGTCTCGGCATAGCTAAGTAAACAGCAACTCAAGAGGCGATTTTCCGAGCGACGAATCGATAACCGGAGTGTACGATAGGTCGATTGGGTAAAACTCGTACCGCTGCTTAGTTTGTTTAACCCTAGAACGGCAAACACTTTTTTTCTCTTTTCCTTTCTTCGACCATGAAATGTTCAACTCTTCCATGCACAATCCGTCGACGTATCCCTATTTCGTGGAGAAAATTTACTGTAACATTAACATCTCGAGTATATACATCTATATAGATCTTGTTATTGCAATTTCCGGGTTAGGTGTTACCAGGAACCAGCAATGTGCCATACTATTACTGTTTGCTACTTTCGTATCGACCAACTCTTCTTTCCCACGTAAACGTTTACGTTTCACCAGCAGGATATTATTACTCGGCTTTCGCAAACGTTTATGTATCGCGAAATTACAACTGGTGTATACGTATATACCTTCTTGAAAGCGAACTCGATGAAATCTTTCACTTTAAGAAAAGTTCTTTCGATCGTACACGAACAACGATGAAATGCTACCGAAGACCTGTCGACTACGATGGGAAAACCCTATCTGTCGTATTTGATCTTTCCGCGAGAACGTTCCGATAGCCAATATTCAATACTCAAGTGTCGAGAATTAAGTAGTCGGAGTTAATCGTGGATATCGGCGCGATGCGAAAGCGCGAGAATCCTATCGACCTGCTGTATTTCAATATTTCGATAGCTGTATCGACACAGGGTAAGTAAGTACATAAGTTTCGTCCATTCTCCAATCGGCGTCTTCTGGCACACCTGTCGGTTCCTTTGAACCCCCAATCTTCTATTCAACAGCTTCGTTATTACTGTCAACGATAGCTACAATAGCGAGTTGATCGAAGCAACTGTATATCGAAAGCCAACGTTGCGAAACTGATACGCGTCGTGCACCTACAATAAATAGAGAGATAATAAAAGACAGGCATTTTTGCTCCAGTATTCCCATCTTTTCCGTCGCATATTTCCTTGTCCGCCGCAGTAATTTTCCAGATCGTTATTATTTATTAGTATTTATTATTTACACCGTTGCACTATCGTAACGCCTGTAACAACCACCTGGCATTTCAGAGCATAAAAAACACTGCGCAGCATGCAGCGCAAAGTATTTCCCCTTTTCGGTAATTTCGTGAAAAGAATATATCGCCTGAAAGACATGCATACATATAACTAGCAATTTCTGACGCTGATCGCGAGGAGAGGCGACGAAATACGCTCTGTCCTCTTGGGACAACGTCGTCCTGCAAGTTTTGGGATGGAAGGGCAATTTCGAAGAGGAATTATACGCACCTATACATTAGCCGTAAAACGCAATTGCTCCCTTCGTTCGTACTCACCTCCTTCCATTCTCCTCGGCCTTCTGCACTGCAGAGAGCACCGGCGATCATTAGCGTGGATAGCCTGCAAATCATTAACGCGATTACGTTGTAGCACAACACGCCGTGAAATCTATTGTACGCTATCGAACGAAAGGGGAAAGCACAATTAGGAGAACAAACAGACGGAATAAACATCGACGAGTCTTGGTTAGATGAACACGAATATCCGACGAAAGCTCTACGTCGAGTCTATGCGAACGAAGGAAAGAAAAACAAGATACACACATAGGAAATAGTTCTGGTTTCGAAAAAACGAATGAATTTCTGCGCGAAAGGAGGTTAATCGATAGCTCCCGCTTTTTGATTTACCTAGGTTACGCCGCGCCGTCCCAGAAGTAGGTGGCAATACTTGCGACTAACGCGCAAGTATTCCATGGTTCTTTCAATGTTTCGCAGGCTCTGAAATATTCAAACGACTCGTCGGTGTAATAAAAATAGCGTTGAATGATAGAGGGATGTCGGGGAAAGTAACTAAACAAAAAACAACAAATTGCTAGCATAGCTAATGGACGAGTCTTTGCTTTACAACAGCCGCACACGCCGCCGCTAATCAATTATCGACTGTCAGCGACATAATTATGTGCCGGATATGGAGCACCAAAATCACTGGTAAATATAATATCCAGTGTTAAATCTCATTAGGGGGTGTACAAAATTATGTTAATTATCGATAAATCGTATAGAAGCTGTATCAAGAATCGATGAACGTCGTTTCAGGGAGTTCCTCGGGAAATTTAACGATCCACTTTACGTATAAGCGAGAGATCTCGTTCCGAAGTAATTCCGCTCGCTGGCAGTCCGATTAACGTTTTAATCCGATTACCAAAGTTTACTCAAACTCGCGTGGGATCGCCACGAAGAAAACCTAGAGATTCGGTAATACGACAGAAATTTTCCGCCGAGATGTCTGGATTTCCGTCTTTCCGGCGAATCTTAGTGTCTCGGCTAATTAATCCGCTAAATTAGTAGGTCGGAGAGTGAGTGTTCACCGGAGCGTAGAGACCACGAGTAGCTACCAAAAAGACCGTCTCTTCGTTTCTCTCTAGCTGATACACGGCCGGCAAGGCTGCGGCACTAGTCGAGTTGTGCCGCACCGAATATGCCCCTACGTACGTACGTATGTACCGACATAGACAATTCTACGAGAACATTCGCGCTCGCGCGAACTCTCGTGAAAATGCATAACTAAGTAAACACGAACGTGAACGTGAACGTGTTACTGTTCTGTTGTCTGCTCGCGTTCGCGATTGCGTTAGCGTTAACGTTCACGTTCCAGTATGTGTATCAAACGTAATAATGCCTTGTAATGGAACAACGTTGTTTCTGTCGCTTCTGGAGATGTTTCCGGGCAGCGCGCAGCAGAGAAGGTGCCGTGATGTAAAACTTGCGCAGCTAGAACGCAACCGGATGGAGAAGAGAGACGACGGACCACCGCCAAAGCGGTGTACCGAGCTTAGGCTTGTCTAACCCCGATTTCGAAGAGCTCTATGTGCCGCGGTGACGTCACGTGCGTTCAACACCCTCGCGTGGTCATCGATCTGCCACCACCGCCCCTTACACTCTCGGACGATGAAGGTGTAACACGACCGACCGAGCATCTATTCCGGAATGGATACGCCACACTCCATTTTCTCTTTCGATCCGTTAAAAAATCTTTCTCACTCCCTACCTGCGTGCTTCCTCGGTTTCATTTCTGTACTGACCGAACACGTACACCGGTTACCGTGTTACCCTTTCGAAAGATACGTGACGGACATCCCAAAACTACACGCGTACACCTCTATACACGCGGGATATCCCATCGGGTCGTCAAGAAGAATAAATTCCGGAACGTGACGCCATTGATGTAACTTGCCACTAGAAAAAAGCAAAAAAAAAAACAATAAACTTTCTCTCTCTCTCTCTCTCTCTGCTCGATCTAGACAATATCTCTATTCTCCCGGTTCCCAGTGCTTCGCTGGGAAGAGTACCTACTCCGACTTTCGCGCGAAACTTTCTTCTTTCGTTTCTGTCTCGGAACTTGGTCGAACTCGTGGAACAACGTTACGCGAACACCTCGGAGAAAAACTTCCAACTTCCTCGCCGTCCCTCTCGTTCTCCTCACCGTCCCCTCTCTCTCGCTTGTCTTGCACGTGGCTGCGAGCGTTGTGCAAATTGCCATGAAAATTTCGATAAATACACATCTATCTATCTATCTATCTATTAAATCCTACCAATTCTTTTATAATTCCAAATCCTTGGATCCATCGAGTTGCATTCGCTTTGAAAAATTGAGGAAAACTTACATTTGCTTCGCGAGCACGTACTCCGGTTATTTCATCGATATGAAGAATCGTTAGAAAAGTTCGCCAGTGGCGATCCAACGAGATCTGGCTGCTTCACCGGTACAAAACATTAGCCATGAATTCTCGAAGAGGTTCCAATTCTTATAGAGGATCTTGCTTCGAATACCGTTGCAGCGAAGTGAAGAATCTTCTCGAATTTCGACAAGAGTATTTACGCGGAAAGCTTTAAGGGTGCAAGATCGCTATTCTCTATCAGCTTAAACACTTCCGAAGGTAAATGTCGGCTAGGAAATTTGGTACCTACCGTTCGTTCGTCGACTCCTCGAAAATCTCTCCATCGTTCACGTGCGCAACTCTTGAACGTAACGAAGCTTTCATCAGCGTTGCGTAATACACGCAGAGTACCATGTCGGTGATCCTCCAATACCGGCGAAATCGTAATATGTCGTCTGAGAGAAGTTTCAACAGGTCGCGTCGTCCTAATTCAATATTCTCCCCGATTGTTCTTCCCTTTGCAGCACCAGTGACGATCGATTAAGCTGAAATAATGAATCCTGCTCCTTTTGGTAAATAGTTGAAGGATAAAATGACTGATCGGCCATCCAGACAAGGGTACTCGTGCAAAAAAGAAAATGGAAGAATCGATTTCGTCGCGTGATCCGCTTGAATAGCTCCAACGATTACCTTCCGACTATTGGAACCGTAATGGCCGTGTGAAATTAGTTCGAAGGCAATTACTCCGTACACGCGTAAATCCCTTCCGATATGATTAGTGGAACGGAATAGCTACCATTTCAAGGATGGAGTTGCCTCGAGCAGGTTGCAGATACGAATCTTCCGACAGGCAATGGGACACGGCATGTGTACGTCTCGTCTGCGTGCGTCGGATAGCTTGGGGAAAGGAAGCAAAATGTTAGCGAAAGATATAGCAAGTGAAAATAGAGAGAAAGGAGGAAAAAACTGTTGGAAAGAAACGAATCGAATAAGCGGCTCGAGAGGAGTTTAAAGAATCATTCAAGATTAAAAATCGACGGCAGGCAACTCCTTCGTAATCGCATCTGGGTTTTCGCGATCGATTTACGTCGAATTTCCACGAAGGTTCCCATGGCTTACCCAAAGATTTATCCCGCGGGAAATCAGTTAGTTTCGTTCGTTTGAACGAAATTGGTGGCGATCGAGAAAAGCAAGGCGGCTTTCCGAACACCTCGAATAATCGCTCGCCGAACCGTTAACGTCGATATACATTCTTACGATGCTCTCTGCTTATTCATTTTCATTATTCTCTGTACTTTAGGCACAGACCTTGTCTGTACGTAGACACAGCGATAAGAGAAAGAATACGTACCTTTCTTTCGTGTGTTGTTGCAAACGTGGGAATCAATTCTAACCTCGACGCGTTAGATATGCCCACTGGCTATGTCTAAGCTTCGAAATTTTTACCATGCTCTCATTTCAATAGCAAAAAGCTAACAGCAGTATCTTACTTTTACGCAAAAGTACGTTTAATTGAATAATATTAAAGTAACATACCAATTTTCAAACGTTTTCGCGTCTTCGTGCCTCCAGTCGTGCCAAGCCATGCTTCGATTCCGAATGATACACGGTATCGTCTTGCGTAGAAGTTCAGGATGACGAATTCAGGGTCCTGATGAAAGCTGACTACTTGTTCTTCGTTATTTCCACAATTCTCAACAATTACAATTTGATTACAAGAACTAATTAAGCAATACTTGACACTACGTAAACCACGTTACCACCATACTGTCCCGCGCACGCCACTGTAACAGGTTCGAACCGGATTCGTCGTGTCTTCCCGCGACGACTCGGCTGCCTTCGGTTTTCCCGCCATAGGCGGAAGCACGACGCAACTTTCTGCGCATAGGCGTAGTTACTAACAAAAATTAACGTAATAAAAATATTGAAAATATTTTCAGTATATTATCTGTGTTTATTTATTAGCAGCTACCAAAAGATATTGCTCTATTTTTACAGAATATGCAATATTATGTATATACTCTTATAGTACATACGTAATCGGTTCGATCTATTGTTACGAATCGAATCACGTACAAAATTTGAGAGAAACTTGCGAGAAAGTGCATTTTAATGGACGTGGTAGAATATGATTGTTTGAAAACATGATTTACGTAGAGCACACTAGGAACGAGCATCTAAAATCTATCCTTCCATTGGCCGGGTTCGTGCAAAAGTTTGTAAAGTAATCAGAAACATGGAAAGAGACTGTTACGTCGCACGCACGCACACACATACACATTTACACAAGTTTTAAACTCCGCCTTGCAACTTTCCAACCCTTCCGTTACTATACCGTCGTCCACGACAGCGAACGAAAACACATTTTCAAACTGAAGTTTTTAGAATTATACACGATGTTCGTGCAAATATTAATCGAGCTCCGACCACCGACAGATATACACCTTCCATTTATTCTACCTTCTAACCCAATCACGACACCAATTTGTACACACACCCCGTTCAATTTATACCCTCTGTATTATCGTCGCTATCATTGATGATAAACTGATGATAAAACGAGGAAGAAGCTCGTTGAAATCGTATCTGAAAATTGTTGACACTAACGAAGCGAGCAATGGCAGCTTGAAATCGAAGCAGGAAGTCACCAAACTTCGTTTGAGAGTTCGTTATAGAAGTTACGTGCTTTCGTATAGCAGTGGATAACCAAACTCAGATAACGACTCTTAACGCGACGGTCTCTGCACTATGAACTCAAAGTTCCTGCCTTCAGAAATACATATCCCACGATGCTCACAATTTGTTCTTTGAAACATCAGACACGCGTCATAAACTTAGACTCCTGACTTTCATTAAAATTTCCCGCTCTACTTTCAGTTTCCACCAAGCCACAAACCATAAGAAATATGAACGATTACTATTTCAAAACTTGTTTTACGTAGTGAGCATTATGAAGTTGACACACACCATGAAAAAGCGAAGAGCTCAGTAGTGCAATGTAAACATCAATGTCCACACGAAATTACGCATACTTAGCGATTAACGAACGAACAACAGTTATTGCAAGTTTTATCGTAGGACAAATGACAGAGATAGTCATAAACAATTAAATTCTACCACAAACGTTCACAAATTTACGTACAAAACACTTTCTTTTCCATTTGTAAAATTCCATCGATTTATGGACATCGGAATGGTATCGCCATCTAGCGGCGGCAGCTGGTACTAATCGAGGGGCCGCTAAGGTCATGTTGCTGCCATCTAGCGGCGACTAGTGGTACTAATCGAGGGGTCGCTGAGGCCATGCTGCTGCCATCTAGCGGCGACTAGTGGTACTAATCGAGGGGTCGCTGAGGCCATGCTGCTGCCATCTAGCGGCGACTAGTGGTACTAATCACTAGACGTTGTAGGATTACCTACCATAACTAAGGGTAAAAAAGTCATATTACATGCTGTGGCTTGAAGCGATTAGTACCTCCATTTCACCGCTAGATGTCGATAGCGTTACTAGGTCCATGAATCAATCAAAATTTTTACATCTGGTAAAATGACAAGTGTTTCAGTTTCTTGATATTTTGTGCTTGAATTTAAAATGTTATACGTAAGGAAATTTAATTTAAATGCCGAGAAATGCATATTTTCGGATAAAATGGCTCGTAGATACGAGCGCCCTGTCGCAGCTATTTGATAGAAGCGTAAATATGGCTGTAAACATTTCAAATTTGTAACACCTAATAAAATCACAGCTGTATTGGATTCGTACGATTATATGCTTGATTTCAAGGTGCCAAATGTCGCGAAATTTATTCCGAAAGCCAAAAAATTCGTATTTTTTCTTACAAGAGCTGACGGTATGTAACCAATCGTTATCTATATTGAAAACACACCATAACCACACCCTCTCCATCGTATAAAATATAATGGGCATCTCCTACTACCGAAGGATAGACGGCACTTGCTTCTCCTTAAATCGATTAAATCGATTGCACCCGATAAAGTCGCATTTACATCGAATTGTAGAGATTCTATCCTTGGATTTATGATGTTGCACGTTAATCAATTAAGTCTGAAAACCAAAACACTTGTATCTTCTTGTGGCAACAGCTAGCGATTAGTACGTTCCTTTCTGCGCTAGATGGCAGGTAAATGTCCTTAAATCGATCAAATTTATCCTAATAAAATCACAGCTGTACTGAATTCTTTAGATTTTATACTTAAATTTAACATTTCATGCGTTAAAACATTTAGTCTGAAATATTCTATATAGATAAAGTTTTATTAAGTATAGTAAATTCTTAAATTTTTTAACGTTTCAAGGACATGGGGTATTAACAATAATTAAAATATTTTCTTATCCCTAGGCGGGATTTTTAAATTACGTAAACTCAAAGAAGGTCATAAATTGATTAGAGTTTTTGTACAAACCCCTGTTCGGGGTTTATTTAAAAAATAAATATAACCGTATTAACCTGTAAACATCTGATGGTATACATACAACGAGAAAAACGGATAGCTATTAATTATTTAATATCCAAATTAGTAGTTACGCCTATGTATTAAAAAGTCGAGCCTACGTCTATGGCACGAAAGTCGAAGATACCCGAACAGTTACGGAAGAACGCAAGAAATCCGGTTTGAACTAGTTAGTACAGCGCGCGCGGGAGAGTCTGCCGGTGTTCGTGGTCACGTTGTGTTAATTGTTATTTTATTAGTGGTGATAAATGAAGTGTAGGTGGTAATAATTATGTAAATAACGAGGAATCATCGATCAGCTACCAGTATGGCCCAGAATTCATCATCCTGTACTTCTCTGATCGATGATATCACGAATAATTGGGTGTCGAAGCATCGCTTGTCATGGCCAGAGGTCGACGAAGATGCGAAACGTTTGAATAGGGGTATGTTGCTTTAATACAATTCAATTAAATGCAGAATTAAGCAAAATTAGGGAGCTATTTATCTGGCTAACGTTTAAAATGAAAATTCTAACAAAAAGCCACGACTGTGTATACGCAGGCAATGTATCTACGCAGGACGAATACCTAACGACGCATATGACACCCTGATTTTCTATTTCATTCACATATTCGCGACACATGCGACTAAAATGTTTGTATTCTTTATGAATATACATATAAATTTCATAGAAAATTATATAAACTTTTGTGACAATATTTTGATGTAAACCTATTCCCCATGAAAACTGATTTTTTCTTTGAGGGGGGTGGGGGGTAGAGGCAGCGTAGCCTCGTTGCACTTTCATTGCTCAACGTCCGGTTAATTGTTCATGAAATTAATACTAATTTGTAAGCGTTATCAATCTTCGAGATAGGAAAAACGTTCGAACTTATCGTTAGCTCGATTAATAAAGGTAGAAGGTTGTTGAATTAATATTTCGTATTTTTGTCTGTGTTAAATTGGAGAAGAAGTTTCGAGGAAGTGGTAACAATATAGAGGTTCGTTATTTTAAATTTTGTTTCACGTAGGTGATTGGACAATTTCATAAAATCGCGGGAAACGCGAAGAGTAGGGAGGTAGAGCAAGATGGCCGCCGAGCACTAACACCGCTATGGCGATTTTGTTGTCAGTTTCCTAATTATTGCCTTTTTTTGTATATTTTACACGAATTTTTTAAGTCAGTGTGTAGTAAATATGTACGGTGTACATTTGTTTACAATGTGACGGTGGCAATTAGATGTTAATGTACAATTGGTCGGCATATATACGAAAATAGTGGTGAGTGTTTTGCTATCTCGTACATAATCGTTTGTTCTGCCTTTCCATGGCCGCCCTTCGAACAAGAGGGGTAATCAATTTGTTTACATTATGTGTCGAATCCCCTATAAATCATTGAGAAAGCATTGTAATTTTTCGCACATGCCTATAATTAAGGTGTAACAATACGAATTGCACAGAGCGTGTACGGGCAAGCGTGCCTAGCGTGTCAATTATGCGCGTCAATACGTATAACCTCTCGTGTGTCGCAATGCTTTCCTTTGTATTTTCACTGTGCCGCGTACGTATTTTGTCTTCCTCGTTCCTTTTAACATTTCTCTCGAGTATTCGTTGTACCTTGTCATACCTATTATTTGTCTCTCAACATTTGTACATATAAATGTCTGGTTAATAACAGCTGAAGGGAGAAGGACAGAAATACTAATGAAATACCCTCATGTTTGCAAATCGTATCTGTTCTCTGAATCCAACTAATCTTTATCTTATATTTACTTTCAGAGAGAAATCAAACAGGACCAACAGGAAGAGAGGACACAGGTGCGTACCAACCGAGCCATCCCAAGAGGGAATGCTCCAAAATTGTCAAACGCTAACAACAGATAAACGTATGTGTAGTTTTGTTTATTTTCTCATCTGTTTATTACAATGTTACCAAACAATACAACCAGTTTCTCTACTGTAATTCTTCCTAATTAACATTACAGTGTAAAATCTTGTTGAATGAAATTTGTTACAGCATGAAGGAAAGTTATTCCTTATAATCTGTGCAATTTAATCAAACTTAATTTCTTAATGTTAATTGTATTTGTCTTGACCCCAAACTTTTTACCATTTGACATTATTTGTGGTAAAATTTGGAGATTTTGCACAGAATAGGATTATAATTATTAATTTTTCATGTCTATAATTGATACATAATTACATCAGTTGTATTTGATTATTCTTAAAGATCAGCTTTACTGTGCATGTGTGTGTGTGATATTCACCAGGTAGTAAGAAGTGTGGAAATGAAGATCCCATTGAAAATGACTGCATAATGTTGATTATTATTACATGTCATTGTATTATAATTATTCATAAAATTCTTAGACACTATCATGCTTCATAAATCAATGTTTTTATACGCTGATACAGATAATGTTTGTCACACATCTGTCAAATCCTTCATTTACTTCTTGTACATATTGTAGTTTTTCACAGTTATGGAATTCACAATATTCAGATTAACAGATGAATTCCTGTACATCTTATCCATTGACCCTTTGTTCTCGAGCAGTGTGATCTATTTTTCATACAAGAAATATGTTTAACCACTTGGAAGAGGTATATAGAATGAAATTAAAGGATTAAAATTAAGATTATATGGTATTTATTTGTGTTATTAACAGGAAATATTTTTCACCAAATAATGTATACTTCCATGGTATTGATTTTGAAGCCCCTTTCAGAAGAACATGCCATAGAATGTGAAATCAAAGTATATATATGTTCTTTTTTTTTTTTTTTTTTTAACAGTTATTAAAAATCTTTTGTTTTACCGCTGTGTAAAATGTAAGAAACGAAGGTAAGTGTGTACCGACGTCTCGTCATACGTGTTATCGACGTCTCTACGACCACCTTACCGACGTCTTTGGGAACACGTTACCGACTGTGGCATATCCCGTTGCCGATGTAGGTGAAACGTTACTATATCAACAGTTAATTCGCATCGCGGTTTCTAGAAAACCATGTAAGCAAAGCTGGGCGATGTAATTGTGTCCTATACCATTCGTCGTCTTTGTTGTCCTTGATGTTTTCTTGCTGAGAAAAATGTTTAACGATTAAAAGTTTTATCAGTAGGATAATTTATGTCAACGTAAAGAACTAATTCTACAGTTTCATAGTGAAGAAAAAATACTAGTGCTAGCAGTACTAAATACACGAAGCTATTACGTATCTAGGCCTGGGTTGGTTAAGCGACAGCCATCTGTTTATGCGTATTCAATCATTAGTTAAATGGAAAAAAGTATTGTTGCAGCGAGCGATCGAAGTGTCTGCAAGCAAACAAAAAAAAAAAAAAAAAAAAAAGAAAAATAAATAAATAAATAAAAAATGAAAATAAAATAGAACGTTGTTTCGTCGATTGATCATACGTTTTACGTGGTATGTGTAGAGTGTGTATAAAGTTTACGCACGCACGGTTTCTGGTACATCGAATAGAGGGTTGGCATTCGCTTTCACGTAGGGTTAGAAGCAGAGTAAGGTGGAAAAGCGGGAATCGAAGCTAAGCGTTATAACTCGGGGTAGGGTGATGTTGACTTACACGCGAGCATACTTCCGATCACGTGCACTCATGTATTATTTTTAATCACTCGATATCTTACTTGAACGATTGCGTGGGTTTCGAGGGGGCACTGCGATTATCCATAATTGGATTACAGTTCTTCCTGTATTTCCTTTTTCCATTTCCTACCCTTTCTGTGCCTTGCATCTCCAATCCTGAAAATTAGCACAGTTTTTTTCTTTTTTAACAAGTATGTCATCTTGGTAATTTCATGAATGTTCATAACGGAAAAGTGGTCGTTTTATCATTAAAAGTTTACGTTCTTTTTCCTGTTGGAATTAAACTGTGATGCAGTAAGGTTAGAGGCGGAAAGTAACTGACCGCAAAAGCGACGATGAGGTTTTTTTAGTACCTTTTCCTTTTTTCCAGAGACCCCATTCGTTCATTAGACTGAAGCCGTCCGGTAGCGGCGCGGCGTTCGCTAACTGAAGCGCTTCCACCTGTCTTCCGATTCATATACAATACTACCTGATATCTCACAATGAACCCTATTTTATCTTACTTAGCGAAACATTTTCAGATTTCTCGTTTCCCATGGTTTTACTGCTTTCTCTACGTAAGAGCTGGGAAAGTATTAAATTCATCATATGTCTGGTTAGGACATTAAATAGCCAAAGTATAAAAATCAACATTACGACGTTTCACCCTGCACTCGATTCTTTTGAAAACATCGTTACTTACGTAGAAGTAAGCAGGTAAGGACGGAGGGCGGAAGGGTAGGAAGGAAAACGTGCAGAGAATAAAGCAAAGATTGGTGAGAGTAGAAATAGAGGCGCACTGGTTGTTGTAGTGGTTTAATGACTTTAATGACCTGCGATTACGTCGGCCACAGTCACGGCGGGTTAACAGACGATAAATAAAATGTAGACACGAGTAGTGGCAACATGCGACGGTGTTCTCGTCGAGAGATTTTTACCTCTTCGGTTTATCTAACTAACTCCTTTTCTTTATCCACTATTTATCATATCGAATGGAAAACAAGCGATCCTGATTCCACCTGTAGTTTTCAAGCGACCTCGTGATATGCCTCGTAGATTAATTTACAGCGAGTCTGCAGTTTCCATTAGCCGGTGTATGGGTTTAATTACGTAATGTCTGGTGCGTGTAGTAGCTAAATAAACGTGCGTAGAAGGAGGTGGAAATGTAAACTGGAAGGATTCGGGTAGAGAATAAAGAGAGGAAGGGGTTTACGCTGATAGATCTTTTAGGAAAACGTTACGGTAGAAGGTGAACTAAACTATGGTGTAACTACTGCCCGAGGCTGATGCTTCACCAGTGGCTTCGTTCGAGTCTCTTGGTTTGCCAAGTAATCCCTACTTTTACCTTTCCTACTCCGATCGTTCTCACCCTCTTTGTCTCCTCTCTCACCTTTCTTTCTTCTTCTGCGCTCATTTCATTTCCGTCCATTTCGTCGTCCATAGGAGCTCCTCCTCCTTACAGATGTTCGTGTTAATTAATTAAGAACGTCCACGAGAAAGGGTGATTCCGAGGTGACGAGACAAAATATTCGACAAAGTTTGCCCATTTTTCAAGAGACTTTTGACGCTACGCTGTACCGGTAGTCTATGTTTTAGATATTACAGAAGTTTCGGACACTTTCTTTCACGGTGATCTCCCGTCCCTTTTTCCTTCTTTTACCACGGATCGATTATTCCGTCAATGTTAGAATACGGCAAGTTGGCAGAAGAGCAATCATAAAGTTATCCGTGAAACCGAGTGACACAGTGATTTCATTACTGTCAGTTAAAGCATGAGCCAAGCTTAAACTCTGTTCTGCGCGATCGTACGTTTTGAGTTAAACGTTGAGTTAAGGTTGATCCGGGAAAAGATAGGGGGAGCGTAGGGGATAGGTATGGGCGATATTGAAAATAATACTCGTTTATTATTCTTCCTACAGGATAATCAATTTTGACAGGATAAAGGTCTGTTATTAGTTTTTTTTTATTTTTTATTTTTTTCATTTCCCTTATTTCCCTTTTTTATCATTTTGGAAGAAACTTGTTTCGTATATTTGATATTCGTCGAAGATAGATTTTAGGGGAGGGTTTCTGTCATGAATCGATCGATTACTCCGGACATTGCCAGTGCTGTCCACTGAGTGAACAATGGACATTAGCTCTGATTAGGACATGCAACTGACACCGTGTACGTAGCCTACTCTGTATTCCTGGAGGGCACAGAAGGTAGTACGTTCATGGTGATCCAAGGACCTGGTTCCATAATAGTATTAGTACAACGGCAGTGCTCACGGTAGAACGCCCAGGAACCATGCAATCATTGGCACGCGAGAGTGCGCCCTGTTACCGCCGGTGATAAGGACTACAATCGGGGCACCAACCGACTGGGTGGTTGTATCCACCCTTAAATTGGTTAAATAGCTCTCTTCTCCTGCTCGACGACAGAGGAATCGAATTCGTTGTGTCTTTGTAGGAAGGAACAATCGAAACGAGTATGCGTTCCGTGTGCGTAGCTAGTTGCATTAGACACCAATTTAGTTTCGATTGACCGGAATTTACTTGCCAGGATAAATTGACAGCGTTTGAAGGTAGTAACACGTAGAGGGAGGAGGGTGGTGAAACACGTACGAGGGAAGTTGACGTGATTTAGTTAGAAGAGCCATGGCCGGTGGATTTGATTTTCCGAAGTCTCTAGTTCCTTCTAGTTCCGCGTACCGTTGCTTCGAGATACTGAAACGACATCCTCGTTTTGGTTTTACCTCGATCATACTGAAAGCAATTTGTGCTTTCCGAAATGACACGCACACACATGACGAATCACAGAGGTTCTTCTCTTGTTTCTTCCCCCCGGCAGCTGTTCACGTTCCATCGATTGATAATCGCACGATCGTGTCGCGTTTCGAACATCATCCAAGTACTTACATCGACGCGCGCTCACGCTCACATACAAGCGAGTTATTTATGATCATAGAGACGTATGTATTCCAGGCGGGTAGAGGTCTGGCTGGTAAATTTCAAGGTGCACCCCTGAAACGTATATACCTACCCAGTACACGTATGAAAGTGCAATAAAGAAAAGTGGCGTTCGTGCTCGGCTGAAACGCGGCGTCGCGTACTCTTTCTCGAGAATTTATTTCCGATCAAGGTGGCCATTGCTGATTAGCGCGACAATGCCAGCTTTGTTCAACGATTAACGACGTTTTATCCGATTCCTCCCATTTCGTGTACCCTCCTCGTTCCGATAATCGTACATTCGAATCCGGATAAGATTTAAAGAGCCATTCCCTTCGACTTACGAGACGGACGTAACGCTTTTCGTTAAACTTTAAGCTCGAACTTTTGCAGAGAAGAAATCCTGTTCTCGACTTATCTGCTGTTATTTACGAAGGCTTCGTCGTGCCATTTTAAAAACTCAGTGAACTTCTTCTTTTCTCGGAAAACAAGTCGCCAGTCGGAGGTCTTAGTGCGCGTTCCCTTCGTCTTTAGCATTTCTCTTCTTTGAATATGCGGCGAGAAGAAAGGTAGGGAACAGTTTCAGAAGGAACATAAATGAGCTATGACTGGTATGGTTTCTCAAAGTAAAGGGGAACATTAAAAGAGAAAGGAGAGGATTTGTTGCGGATTAGGTAAATTGTTAAATGAGTCGTGTCGACGGATAAGTCGACGTATATCGATCTTTCTTCGGTATACTTCCGTTACTCTGCGTTACTGTTAACGAATACCGCAAATGTTTACTCGCATACATATAATAGTTATAGCAAGTCGGAAAACCTTCGATACTTTGTAATACGCGAAGGTATCGTGCGTGTTTTCCTCGTTTGATAATAAAACCGACCGTTACGGATACACCTTTTTCCCCAAGAGGAAGTTCATACTTTGTGCTCTTTACTCCAGCACGAAAGAACGGAATTCTTCGAAGAGGTTTCTTCCTTCTACCTTTCGTAGGAGTAACGTTGGGAGGAAACCTACTACAGACTTGGTTCATGAGATGTCCTGCATTAAAGATGGTGTTGAGTTGTTTGCTCTACTTTTCGCTCCTGCGTCCTTTCCTTCTTTTCTTCGCTACCATTTCCCCCCCTATATATCATTGTACTTTGGAAAATATTCTTCTCGACCTAGCTACGCAGGTTAACTTCTTTTCTTTTTTCTTTATCCTAACGGCAATATTTATCGAGTTATCGTACAGTTTCTTATCGATGGTAGAAAAGAAATATTTCTCGATAATATTAATTGCCAACTCTCCGACACTTGTCTATCTCGAGCTAGTTGATAAAAACAGGCTGGAGGGAAGCAAAAGCAATGGCCGGAGGCGTTGATTGGCGCGGCTAATCGTAAAACAGGACGGAAAAGCTCGGGAGCTTTTGCTAAACTCATAGTCGGTGCGGCGGCCGTTAGAGATGGGGAAGGATTAAAGGCTCTTCTTTCGAATTTCACGTCAGTCAGCTGTACACCGAGATAATCCGGAGCGGTGTGTATCCGCGACGCGCGTATAAAATAAAGATCCGTCGGTGTCGAGCTCTTTTCTCGTTTCTCGCTTAATAACGCTTAATAAACGGCAACCGATGCCACGCGAGACGCGTGCACGTTTTCTTCCCCTTTTCTCTTTCATTCGTCCTATTCCTTGCTTCCCCACTTTTATACGAGCAACGAGCCCGTTTCCATGTGGCGCCTGTACGAGGGGAAAGACCGAAGGGGAAGAAGAAGAAGAAGAAGACGATAAACTTCTGTGTTACTCACGTTACGTTTGTCGCGACACCAGCTTTCTGCTTTCCAACGCCATCTCGGCGCTGAATTATCCGCAATTAAACTTTCTTTCTTTCTTTCTTTCTTTTCCCCACTCCGTTGTAATTGTATGATTTTAGGATAATCCGTCCTGTGGGGAGGGGGGAGGGATATTTTGTGGAACAAATATCGCAGAGAAATCGATTTTCCTGCTCGCGTAAATCGCATCACGTTAATTACGTTAATTAATTATGATCAATACTAGTAGAGCAGAAACGTAACGAAATTGATTCACGCCTAACTAAATACCTCCTGTAACTTTCGACTTTCGAAGTTCTCGAGAGCGGAAGTTCTTCTTTTAGTTCCGCTCTCGGGTTGGATGCAGCAGCCGCCATTTACTCGAGTAGACTTTACCCAGCGATTAATTAACGTTGCGTCGTGACTAACGAATATAGACAACCGATACTAGACACCGATAATTCTAGGGTATAAACAGGCTTCACTTCGATCATCGATTTTCTACTATTTTCTAAAATACGAGAAGTCTCGCAAGCTCTCTTCCTTCTCACGTTTTTCTTCCTGACGTTTCTCCTGACTTTGCGCAGTCGCTTTTGTTATCGGATCGTTGAGGGAATGCACGGTTTATCGATTAATTTGCTCTTCTCGCCTGCTATAGATAAATGAGAGTAATTTGCTGGTACCGCGATGTAATTACCGTTTGTTTTGAGAGGTTTACTTCAATACCCCGGGGAAATATTTAGCGCATCACCTTCCTAGGTAGGAAGATATTTGACAACAAACCAAAGTACCAGGTGTATCGTGTACGAGCAGACCGCAAGCCGTCGGTACGACCAATTATACGGGACTCTAATAATTTAACCACGTGTCGTTGCCCTGCCCAGATTCAGCCCTGATAACGCTATACCATTCGACCTCTTCTATGCAGCCAACTCGGTGGCCGCAGAGCGGAGGGTGTCCGGTTGCCACTGGCCACCGATCCCAGGGGACATTTTATGCTAACGTTATGGCTTACTAATAATAACTTGCCGTAGCATTTTAGGAATGCTAATAATCATACGTGCTGGCTGGCTAGCTCGCACGAAACTACCGGACACGTAACATCTTTTTGGACGTACAAACCTGACCGAAATCGACCACGTGAAAGTGCAATTACTTTCCTACATAGTCGCTTTTTCGTGTTACCGGTGTAGTAACTTCCGCCTCGTTCTTTTATGTTTCATTCTTCTTTTCCAATTTTCTCCGCGTATGTACGGGGTGGCGCCCGTTTCATCCGAAACTTGGCATTTCTCTCTTGAAACGTATCGAAGGATTACCTAATCAAAGCGATTCTGAAAATCGGTGCTATTCTCTACGTACCTAATACCTACGCGCGCGTATTGTTTCTCTTTTAATCAGTTGGTTTGTTTGGCCAATTCTACGATCGGTAGAACGAGATACGTATCGAATCGTCGTTCTCGCGCGCACTCGTAAATGTATCTCGTTTTTATGCTGTCTACGTTGCCCCACGATTATCCTCAGCGAAACGTGTCTCCGTGGTACGGTACGTACGGTACGTACGGTACGTACACAACGCACCGTGCAGAGGTGCAGAGGTGCAGTTCTGGTAACGAATACACGTGCATTCTATTCTGTTGGTTTATGCGATGGCGACGTATGCTGGAACTATTTTACGCCGCTCTAAGTAGATTCTTGCGGAATTCCGTAACTCTACATTTCCATACGACACCTGTTTGTTTTTGCTCTTCTTTCCCTTCCCTTTGCTGTAACTGGTTAGAGTTCGGTAGGGTGCCGGTGCGGCTTTATATTTTGCTCTCTTCACGCGTGACGTCATCACCGGAATACGTGAGTCGGTTTAGGAATGGCAGGACAACACGTAAAACCGTAGAAACCGTGGGGCATCAACGAGCGTAACGAGAACTATCCTACTAAGCCACGAAGGGATTTCATTCCGAAAGGAGGAAACGTCTAAGGAAAGATTTACCCTGTTGCGAATAAATTTTATTCCACGTAGGGAGAAAACGGCATTTACCCTTTGTATTATCAACAACGAGAATCAATTCGATATCACCGGATTAACGATGAAAGAAAACACTGTTCGAAAGAATACCGTGTTCGCGATGGTAAGTAGATAGAGCGATGATCGAACCCGCATAAGAGGAACTCGTTGAGGAACAAGATAGATCGCATCTTTCCCCCCCACCCCTCTATCTTCAGATCAATCGAAAGAACGTGCTTCGAGCCATGGCTGGCTTGTACGGAAGTTGACGAACGAAGATAAGAGAAGGAGAACCGTAAGAAAATGGATGGGTTTTAATATCGCGAGCTTGGCTAAACTAGGAAGTCGTAGTTGGACAGGAAATCGCAGACTCGCTAAGCCTTACAGATTGTGGGTTCGAGACTCGGTCGAGTAAATCATGGCATCCCATGTCCGCCGGTTCTCGTACTTTAAGGCACGCTAGGACGCAGCTGCCACGTTACCCTGCCGGATCATCCCGGGGGATTAGCGATACTTCAATAAACTCCGCTACCTTCGCCGCCAGCGTTGCGAACGACTAGGTTACGCCATGTGTGCGCGAGCAACGGGTTGAAGGGTTGCTAAGGACAGGGATGGAAAGCCGAATTCTCCTCCTTCTCTCTTCATTCTCAGGGGAGAATGGCTCCTGTGACACAGTTTTGCACACAGACCTTTTGTATTTCTTTCCATTAAACTCTTTTCCGTATCATTCCCGAAATTCAGAATAGATTGTCTTTTATCCATTTTATTCATAGCCAGCAAAATGTCGGAATAGGAAGAATTCTGTCTAGCGTCAAGTAGGAAAGCTCGTGCATTCTACAAACGAAACTAATATTCGATGTGACAGGTTCGACAGAAGAATAACGAGAAGAGAAAGTCGGTGAGAGTCGAGGGAAGCGAACCAGTTTCCAGAAATTCTTGGATAACTTTTCTTCTTTATGCAACCAGTTTACCGCGATCTCCTATTTCTTTCGTTTAAATCTGAGCGAAGAAAGGATATTCGGACAATCTTCGACCTTTGCCTCTCTCCTTCTCCAGTTCTTCTAGTCTTTTATAGTTCCATTTATTTTATGGCTTCAAAGTAGCTTACTCGCTGCTGCTTGTCTATTTTCCTCGATTCTTTCATAGCCAGGCGGCTGCTCGTCATATGTCTGCAAACGAATTTTTCTTCCACACATTCCTTCGTGGAAAAACAGGGAGGAAAATAAAAACGATTTTCCTTTTATCACTCTTCCTTGCAATCTTCGAAATGTCCAGGAACACGGGCGGTAAACGCTGCAGCGATACTCCGACGTTTGCTGCTTTAAAATTCATCCACGAGTTTTATTTTAACGACAATTTCTGTGTTTGTGAGAATCGAAGCTTGCCAAGGCCCTTATCTCCATTTGTTCATCTTGCGCGATGTTTTCCGCTTTTCCCGTCACATGGGATCTACGTGAATTTAACATGACTGACGTCGAGGATTAAGCAAATTAACGTACACATACCGCAGATTAAATTCCCCTACATTTTGAGCGACGCGTAAAGGAGCAATAAGACTAGAAAAGCAGGTCGAATTTCTGGAAATGCAACATTTCGAATAGACTTTAGATACATCACCGTTCCTTTTAAGAAAGCACTTTTTTCGTAAACTTTTCTCGGACGTTGCTTGCTTTCTCACATGGTTTCACCAATTTCATCCGTTTTATCTCCCAAGTTGTAGGCGAACGCCGACATGTGCATCGTTCTCTCTTTTTGACAGAGACAAATTAGGATCCTGGGAATTTGGAAACAGAGAGCAGATAGTTACTCAAAGCCAGGTAGATGTTTGATCTGCAGGCAGGTACGATCAACAGAACCCGCAGTTTGCATAGGTGTGTAACATTAGCCGACTCTGAGTAAATATGCAATGCTTGCAGCACACCTGATTGAGTTACCCTATAGAGTCTGAGTGCTCGCGTGGTGTATACCGTAAACGAAACTATAAAAAGTAAAAATGATTGCTGACCGGTTTTTGGTATCAAATCACGGCTATCGATCGGTTCTGTCGATCTCTCATCAACGGTCATTCTACGTCTACGAATTTCGCCGTTGCAACACTTCCTTCTTCGTATTCTTCTCGCGAAGTATCCAACTGTTCTCAAACCTGGTTGTTTCATCCGAAGTATTCTGATTATACGTTTCAATTCAACGAAAGCAGCTGCATTTGACGTTGAATTGTTACGTACGCTTGGTAAACACAAGGTCGTTATCAACACTGAGAGCTAAGTCTCGTTAACCATTCCTAACAGGCGAGTACGAAGCATCCTAGCATTGGATTTGATGCCTTGTTCGAGAATCTCTATTACCTACGTGACGTCTGGAGACATTTGCTAACCCGCGCGATACACAGTCAGATAACACGCGAACGAGAGGTTCGCTTGAAGGACTGGCGGAAGGACGTCGCGTTTGGGGCAATGCTACCAAACGTTTCACAATGTACACCGACCTGTGTATGTACCTAGGTACCAATTTACTACGCACATACACGTTCACCTACTTCTCTCGTTTGCGTCTTCTACTCCTACATAATTTATGATTCGACGTTTCTCATTATCGTTCTACTATTTTGCCGAATGTCTCCTCCGTTTCCCCCTTTCTCTTTGCCCTCTCCTGGTCTTTTTACTCTCTCTCCCCCACTGTTAACCGAACACAAAGTTAGCAGCTCGGAACCAGACTGAGGATGCAAAGCAGATGTTTCGAAGAGCATCGGTATAGTATGTACGTTAAAATCATTTATATAATGCATTTTATTAGGTCAGGTCAGACTGATATATTTAACGTGTCGTGTTTTTAATTTTTTATTCATCGAACCTTGTGAGTAACGGGGAGGAACTTTGTTAAAGAATCAAAAACATTAAACCTCCTCGATATATTTATAAACTCTAGTGCTTATATTGCCCTATGCTGTCAGATCTTGCGGCGTTTGCTTTTAATATTAATATCTACCGACGATTGATGCGTGTAATGGTTTCGCAGCTAGAATTAACTTATAAGATTACAGGTATATAAGCTAGGACAGTTTATTAGACGTCCTGCTGCGCCCTTTATTAGCCTTCGCTATCTCTTTCATAAACGTACTCTATGTATACCGATATATGAATTTCTGTGCTATAACGCTGTACACGTTTAAAGGTAAACTGAAACTCACAGCGTATACATCATGGCTCAAACGCCACTTACAGCGTGTTTATTTCTTATCACATAGGTTCGTATCCGTGACGGGAATCACTATGGTTTCGTTATTAATCTCGCGAACAGTAAGCAGGGGATCTTTGTCTTGTTCTACGTGAAATTTATCTGATAAATTCCCAGAAAATATTTAGCTGATAGAGATGCGCGCGATATCGTTGATATTTGCGCTTTATATATTCGCTCCTGTATCAGGAGCTAGAAATTTGACATGATAGGGGGGAAAAGTGGAAAAAATTAGTTTACAGTTTTGGTAACTGAGCAGACAGACTATGAATGCGCGGAGAATTGGCAAAGCCGAGTTCATCACTAAGTCACGATGCTTTTATCCGGCATCCTCGTCACCTCTACGTTTCAGCTTTATTTTCTTTCTCTCTGCTTTCTTCGCGCGTTCCCAGCTTCTGGTTTCGTTGTCTAGCGACGAAAACATGGGGGAGTAGAAGCTGCATGTTGCCGTATTCCTAATCCTTCGAGGCAGCTTTTCTCCTTGCGTTCTTCTTTTCTGTGTATCCAGTTCTGTACCGTGTGCCACTTCGTAGGACACGTTTACGTTCGATGTATTTATATCCGTTTTCCTCACGGCATGAGACGAGAGTACAAAGTAGATCACCTCTATCTTTGAAATCAGGGCACAGAGGATCGTAAAATTGAATTGGTTGCCGTATTTTTATTGCCGATTAGTTTGGAGTTAACCCAATTTTATAAATTCTTATCAATCAATAGAGAAGACGGCTCCCAGATATATCGGTATAATTTTTCATGTTATTCTGGTTTCTTTGTCTTAGGAATCAGAGAGAATTAGAGGGCTGTTTGTACCCTTTTCCTCGTGTTTCGGTTGACGAAGCAACAGGGCTGTCGTTCCTGTCGGGACATTGTACCGTGAAATGGTGATTGAACGAATGGAAAGGCATCGTCTGGAAGTACAGTCGTCAAGGAGTATTCTTTGAAACGCGAACGATTCGATAGCCCGGTTAGATTATTCGTTTAGAGAGCGACGAGTAAGTTAGGCGGGGTATAAAATCCTGCGGGAGCGTAGCTCGGATAATGGCTCCGTAGTAGTTCGGAGAAAAGCGATGGAAGCTGCGGAAGTATGTTTTTCTTTTATTTCCGTTACGGCGCGGTGACAGTGCAGCGGCAAAATAGCCGCCTCCGGCAATCGTACGATAAACACTAGTCCATTCTCTTTTCTTTCATATCCTTCTCTCTCTACGTTTTCCTCTGTTTCTCACTCTTCTTCTTCCTTCTTCGTTTTTGCTTCTCCGCAAACAGAAAATCGAAGCGAGCTGCAGCTTCTCTCTGAAACGTACAGGATAGATAGTTCGAACAATAACGTGTTAAGGTTACTCGTTGTTCCGTTCTGTGGCAAACGTTGAATGCACGTTTCAACGATAGTAAATCGACATTGGAGGGAAATCGATTGGTATAATCAAAAAAAGAAGTAAAATTTGACAACTATACGTATTTCACCCGGTTGTTGATGTTTTCATGACACAACTTTTCAATGAAATATACGCGGACAATTTCCATTGGTTTCGTGCGATTTATCGTAGGGAAGACTGATTTAATTTCTGGGTTGAATCGGGTGATAATGCGTGGACCGAATGTTCCCGTTGAAAACTCGAGAAACAGGTCTTCGGGGAATCGTGTACATTACGGATAGTTCTAATTATTTCGAGGGCAAAAAGCTCGAATCTGTGCCGAGAGGATCCAGGGAAGAAGTTATCGTTTAATTTTAGCTGGAGAAAATATAGAGGGACTTGGGGATTGAGAAGAAGCTTCGAGTGGCTTTCGTGCACTTAAATTTTCTAGGTGGTAAGACTTTATGGCAACAGGCATCATAAAATGGATACAAAGAGGCTATATTGCCTCTGGTATGAGAACAGGGAAGCCAGGACGGAGACGTGAATCTGCATATGGAACGCGCATTAAGTAGTTTCTTCAGTGTTTAATTTAATACCGTGGCCACAATGGGCTAGACTGCAAGACGACGAAACGTTCAACGCTCAACGCCTCCCTTGTATGAACGGAGCTTTTCTGTTCGTGTTCGTTCGACGTTCCTTGTGTTCCCGACTATTACATATAGCCGAAACAATTGTTTGTACTTAGACGTTTGGCGTCGACCCGTCCAGGGTTGATCGCTTACCAAGTAAACGCAATTTCATTTCGACGGGAAATTTCATCGCGTAGGTAGTAGAAGACACGCGAAAGTATAAAATTCGAAAAAGACGAAGATAAGAATGTCTTCTTATTATTCCTTCACCTCGATTCCTTCTTATCGCACGGTTCCTCGGGTTTCCCGTGATCGGTGAAGAGCTTCCTTATTTTTATCTTCGTCTCATTTAAGTGCCACGTGTACGTGTAATCGTTAGTTTCGTTTGTTCTTGGTATGTATGTTTCCAACATTTTCTAGTCATACGTAGGTTTCGATCGTAGACACCGGTCTACGAATGTCGTGGAAATTGATCTTGACACGTGAAAGCTGGCTCGAAAGTCGAAGAGAAATGACTGCATAAGCGAAGGGGCGCGAGTGGAGAGGAACATACTCGTCGTGGGAAACGACGGGTTAGTCGGTCGTCGAAACAAGGGACCGTCTCGCGCAAACGATTGCGACGCAAAAGGAAAACTGGTCGACGTATCTAAGGTGGGCATCATCTTACTGAACTCGAGGACATTTCGTAGAAACGAAGAAGGGTGGGTAGAGAAGGAAGCGGCAAGGACGGATGATAAAAAGAAGACCCAAGTTGGCTGGCTGGTTGGCAGACAGAAGGTAGCAGAGAGCAGGCTAGCTTCATTTCGTCGTAACTCGGCGCGACAGTTGAGAGAAAAATTGGTTCTACCCTTGGTCGGGTCAGGAAGGTGCGAAGGATTGGAGCAAGGGGCCGCTGTCTGAAATACGAAGGGTTGGGTACACCCTCTAATATCTTATGATTTAGTGTTGGATGCAACGACGCAGCTTAAACGCCAGCGTTATACGGCGCTACAAGCCGATACTGTTGCGAAATTAAACTTTCGTGGGTGTCTCATCGACTCGTTTCTCGACCTTCTTTTCTCTCTCTCTCCTCTCACCTCCGTTCCTTCATCCCCTTCGCTATTTCTGGCTATGATAAATTCCGTTGTTTTCATCCTCTTTATGTAGAGACACGATTCCTTTAAAACACCAGACTCTCCGTCGTTGCTCATCCTAGATATACCCAAGTTCCTATAAATTATAGGGGGTATATGCATACATATTTCGTTGAAAATTCGTTAGATCGGACGTTAACTAAGCGGGTAGAACAATCTGACGGCATTGGTTCTCTTAGTCAGAAGGGGAGGACGGACTGTCTAAAAAAGAGAACGGGTGTGGAGCCGTTTGTCAGTTGGTGCGCGTCCATTAAGGGTGAAAAATCGAGTAGCAGCTCGGCCATAAACAAACAAAATTATACGAGCCGACGCGACGGTTCCTCGACTAGTTCGGAGTTCATACGTGTCGTGTCATGTATTTCGTAGCGTGTATTTTCGTTTCTATGGTACATGTTTCCCGTTTTTTACGTTTGCTCTAAATAATCCTGAGAGACTGCAGATCCGTACATGTCAGATTCAAAATAACAGTCGATATTCTTCGAAGAGAAGAAAATAAAAGAGTGAGAGAGAGCGGGTGAGGGCGTGAGAAGGGGAAGAGGAGGAGGAGGAACAAGAAAGGGAATATAACAAGGAAATGTAAAAGAAAATCGGCTTTGATCTCTGACTCTTTGAACTGTCTCTGATACGCACCATCTTACCTTTAGAAACCTTTCTCGTCGATATTCCAAAGGACTAATTGGAAGTGAAACAGCGTTAATAACGATTGTAAGCTGGAGAAACAGATGGTAGGCAGCTCGTGCTCTTTGCAAAGTTTCTACAAGTGTCGCGAACCGTTCATGCAGTAGCAAATGAACGCGTGTTGCATTTCTCGATTATGTTCATAAGATTTGATGTATGCCGGTGCTTGCCTAATTATCCTACGCTACTATTTACTTTCATATTCCGTATAATCATAATTCCCCGTATTTTTCTTGGTATTTTATCGATGCAAAGAAGTTTCCGCGTAAAGAGATGGACGTTTGTTGATGGTTTGATCCCGAGGCAGTCATTTATGCGTCCCATGGGAAGTTTCTTCCTCGACGGACTTTGTGGTTACGAAAAGGGGACGACAGGATCGAAGTGCACTAGACCGGAACGGATGCTCTTATAAAGATTAGCATGTTTAGATACCACTCACGTCTAATACCCGATGCTGCCGAATTAATGTCGCTACCTTGATCTGTTCCGATATCTATACGTGAATATATCGCAGTATCGACCGCGAAACGTCTAGCTAGAGGAGGAGATGGTTAAGCAATAAATTTCCCAAGAATTCCGAGCGAAGGTTCAAATTGAAATTATTTCGAGACGAGGCAACGAATGCGTTTCCTTTGCTGGGAAAGGAAGGATAATCGAACACTATTAGAATCTGGTATAACCGAAAGCAACCCCTGTTTGAACGCGCCGCGTCGGTCCGCGCCGGTCCGCGCCGGTCCGCACCGCTTACGTTTCATTTTGATTTTCTCGTTCGATCGATCAGTTTGTTGGAAAATTTATGGCGTAGTAAACGCAAACGAGAATAGATGAGGCCGCAAAGCCCACGTTTCAGTTTTCATCTGTGGGGAACGTTGCTCTATAGGTAGTAGCTGTATTATGGGGATATACCTCGAACGAGGGAATATCAACGAACGTGTATGGCGAGAAAATAATAAAGGTAAAAGAGAGACAAAACCGATTGACAAGCAGTGGAAAGTTATCGGAGATAATCCTGAGTGTAGAGGATGGAAATTTCGAAGGCGGGGAATCTCTGATTCTTCTAATATAAGCGACTGGGTCTACCGATGGCAATCAAAAAAGGATCGTATAACCTTCGAAGATCGAGATTCTGGAGAATCATGTTCCTCCTCCCAGACTTTAAGTTACGGCTTAGATACGAAAGGCGGGCCGGGCCGTGCTAGGCGCTGGGATTGATCGTGGCTATGAGCGCGTGATTTATCTTTCTCGCTTTTCTTCTCGATCCGTCCCTCTGCGCCCGCGATTCTTTCCTCCCTTTTCCTTCTTCTCCTCCTCCTCCTCCTCCTTTCACATCCCTCCGCCTCTCGATATTCTATTGTGCAAACCGTTTGAAATTTCTTCTCAGCGACAGGCTGCGTTTTCAACATTTTCCCTCGGGCTAGAAAGAAAATGGAGAAGCCCCGAACACCGCTAGAAACGAACATTTCGTTAAGAGAAAGTTATAAAATTTAAGTTACCGCTGCGCGAACGACTTTTCTCCTTTTATGCGGACACTTTGCCTCCATTTAATTAACCGCAGATCTTAAATCACGTTCAGATATTAAAAGCTCACCACCACCCCCTACCGTTCGAGGACCCAAGTAATTTTTCACGTTTTTCACGTCTGTTCTCAGTTTCCCTAAAACCCGGTGTAGTCTTTTCAACCCTCTGTACCGATTTTATTCTAAAGTCGGTCCGAAATTTTGGAACAATGCGGATAAAACACATTTTGCCAATTCCATTGGTACAAAAGGACTCTTGGCTCGATCATAGAGATACATGACATATCGATACGCACGAATTTATGGACTGACCTGATACAATACGTATGTACGTATAAGTTAGCTAGCGACGCAACAGGCAGTCGTGACACACATAAATCCCAACTAGACGGCAAGTGGCACACCTGACTTCCGGGCTGGCGTGTCGGCTTTTCGAAAGGGACTAAGAGACATATAACGCGCGTTAAGGTGAAAGAAGTATCGCAGGGCAAGGGGATGAAGGGGATGGTGTGAATCGGAAGAGGAAAATAGTGTAGTAGAGGGAGGAGGGACACCGTTTCTCTGCTCAATCGGATATCGTTGATGATAATCAAACTTGCGAGTACACTCGCAAAATACTGTCCTTTGTTATCTAGGGTTTTGTCGAGGCAATCAGGTGGCAGGAAGGATACGAAGTTAACGGGAAGAGAGGGGAGGGTGGTTCGAGAACATTTTTGTAGATTCTTCAAGCTCTGAAAGTATTGGCCGACGATGACGGCGAGTTTCGTTCACGGCGCCGTCGAAACTTTCTAATCTCCGAGCTCGACAAACTGTTGACCGATCTGCTCCCTCTTTCACGGTACCTGCTTCCTTTACCTCACGACGGACTATACATTCACCGGCAGCCTTTGCCTCGATGTAACTTATATTTAATTACTGTCGGTAATATATTAGATTTAAAGAGTTTTCTCGTAAAATATCGCAACATTAAGAAAACCTCGACGCTCCCACGGACACGGGCAGGCGGCTGAAGAAAATGATTTACCTTTCATGAATTCTTTAAGGCTACCGGTACGACTACCAAGTCTCCAAGTTACAGTCACTCGTGTTCTACGCCCTTCTCTTTTTCCTCCTCTGTTCTCGTCCTTCTTTTCTTCAACTTTATTATTGCCTCGACAGAGGCTTAGAGCGATAGCCTCCTTAAATTCACGCGATCATTTCGACTCTCGATCATTTTCACACTTTCCTTTCATCGAGTAATTAATAAAACTTTGAAAAAGTATCGCATTTCTTTTCCTCTGTTCGATTCCTGCTCTGTCAATAATGCGATCTGCGCTTTATCGCCGGATCGTACATGCTTCGCGTATACAAAGATAACGCGAATCGCGTACACTCGTATCGTTTCTTTGGTAAAATCGGCCTCGATGGAACTCGATCTAGTTGAATCCTCGTCATTTGATGCATCGTTCCTATTTTCAACCTTCCCGGCAACGCGGGGCCGAGGGGGAAACAGTCTGCGTGAGTTCGGTGAATGCACGAGAGTGAACTGTTTTTCTTTTTGTTCTTTTTGTTCTTTTTCCTTTCCTTTTCTTCTTCGTCTTGCGTCTATAATTTCGCGGATTCGTTTAATTCACGGAAACCGAGTAATCAACAGTCGAAGTAATCAGCTCTTCTTTCGGTTCACGCAAGTATAGGTGATCCGTAAAGAAGCGTAACCTAGTAGTTGAGACCTTTTCACCGTAGGCTAAATGGATGAATGTGTTTATCGCTACGACGCAAGTATGAATACGTTTTGAATGGGGAGGGAATGAAAGCGTGGAAATGCCGTATCTTTGTCGAGCGAACGGTTAATATCTGTTGTGTCGATTGAAATTGCGAGGGTTGTATCTCTACCTACGGTTTTTATTTCGTTCTCATTCACGGAAAATTTCTATTCAATTTTAATTCGTTTTTCATGAGAAACGTCGGGCGTGAAAATAAAACAAGGGGATAAGGGCGGTAGAAGAGCGTGACACCTCGTACGGTACCTCGGTGATGTACACGAAACGGCACTTAAATCCCAGATCAACGACCATGTGGGTTAAGCGAAGCCACACGGGACCGTACGGATAGATGATGAAACAGGGGAAAAAGTTGACAAAAGCCTTCGACTTGCATACGTAGGGGGAAGATTCGTGAAATATTATCTATGCTTATCCTGCTTCCGTGCTACTACGCTTCTTCCGATAATTACTTTCGCCGTTTCACTTGTAACTTCATCAACGAGGAGCGATCATTCACAGAGCCTGGTTGGATCTCGGAGATTAAAAATGAGAGGGAGCATAATTGTTTAGTCGACCAACAGGCTTTGATGAAGGGTAGCAGCAAATCTTGCAGTTACATTTCGCTCCTTCCGATAACAATGGCCTATTCTCCACCGTGTCTCGTCGACTGTGTAAGAATTCAATTGCAATAGCTTTTCTTCGTTGTTATTCCGGTTTAACGACCATGCTGATGCAGCATAATGAGATCCTCCGTTATTCTTTACATGCAAGGAGTAAAGCTGCCTCACTTCACGCTTAACATTCTCCTGACAGTTCCTTGTGCTTTACTTTTTCATTTTTTCTTTTTTTTTTTGTTTCTTTGTTTTTCTGTTTCCCCCAACAAAAAGGCAATGGTTCCGCGACATACGGGTTCGTTTAAACGCCGCGATTACATATTCTGTAATAAATAAGTAAAAAGCCAGGATGTAAACTATACTGAAATTTGATCGAATTGTTTTTTCTCGTTCCTCAATTTCTACGGGATTTCACTGAGGAGAATTTCACGGTGATCCAAATGGTCACAGTGTTCGATGAAAAATGTAGAATTGGTGCAGGATATCGTTCGATGGAACAATTCCATTAGAGTTTTCGCCTGGGATCGACTGACATAGGATGCGGGCTGGGATGGAGATCGAATGAGAGAAATAAAACAAGGACAGAAGAGTAAACGAGAAGGCGAGAGGATAGAGGGAGGGAAATTTGGTGGAACAGAGTGGCGTGGCGTGCGGGGGCACGTAGTGGGAAGGGGTGGTGGAACATTTTTCGAAAAGAGCTCGACGAAACCTCTGGTGACCGGTTGAATTGTATACAATGACATTTTGTACAACTGCGAAGGGACTCTACGAAACTTTACTCTTGTCTTTCTTGTATATCTTTTTCCTTCCTGCTAACAAAGTTCCCGACCTGATCTAAAACCTGATACACGTGCACCTGTGCGTGGATGGAAAAAAAAAATCGCGTACAAATAAAGGTAGGTGAAAGGGCGAAGCCTGGCAGATATTGTTTTACTCGCATCCAAGTAATGGAAATATACGAAAAAAATTGTTCGAGAAGAGGCGAAATGTTCGACTTGTACGATAAAGCAAATCCTCCTGTGTCACGATTTAACGGATGGTACGATTTAACGGTTCAGACGATATTTAATTCATTCGTTCATAGCAGCGCGAATCGCGATCAGTAGTTGGGAGGAGAACAACATTGAACTGCATGACGTTAGAATAGTTTGAAAACAGTGAAATACTTGGTGAAACCAATTGCTTTCGATCCGGCTGGTTCTCGTTTCTCCCCCGATACTTTCCCGGCTGCGTTGGAATCGCTTCTGTTTAAAGATCTACGTCGTTGATCGTCGACGACGTAAATTTTCCTTAGTGCCTTGATTTTCCTCCGTTCCCTCCTCTCTCTTGGAACGTCTCTTACAACTTTCTCCGACTCCGTACGGGCGGATAGAAGGATAGCTACGAGGAGAATCAGATTCAGATGCTGTGTCGACGTTTTCGAGATGACTGGAAGGGAAATATCGCGGTTGAAACGAGAGAAGAGGGAAGAGGGAAGAGGGAAGAGGGAAGAGGGAAGAAGGAAGTAGGAAAAGGGAGGAAGAACTATACGTTATGAAGCGAGTAGAAAGCGGCCGAGTTGCGCCGCGGCAGAGCTCGTTCTAGATGTCGTTGTCTGTATTTTCGAGACTATAACGGTGGATACGAGGGGCCTTCAAAAACTTTTAATTAATACGAATGACGAGTACACAAAGCCTCGACCGAGCAAAGAATTTCGGAACAAAGGAAAGGGAAGAGTATTGTTGTCGAGTCTTGTTACGAGTGACACGTCGAGACGAGAGAACGAGATGGAGACGAGGTAGGCAGGAATGGCGGCGCGGTGGCGCGAGAAAGGGGAGTGAAGATAAAAAGCGTAAGTAGAAAGGAAACGAGGAGTAACGCGTAAAAACGGGGAAAGAGCTCCCATTTCAGTATCATCCACTTCCCTTTACTTCCACTTCTGTCTCTCGTCCTTTCACAGCGGAAGGAAGCGCGTAAACAAGAGAAATCTTCTACGCGCGCTTGCCATTTTACGCGCTTTCATACACCACGGTTCGTACTTTTCCGCAGACTTTTTCTCCACCAACGATACGCGATCGTTGCCATTTATTGAATACGCCTTCGTTAAATCAGCCGATTCAGGAAGAAAAATGTCTGTTTGCGGATGTGTTGTAGTAATTTTGTAATTGCGATAGCCATTGCGGCGTAGCAACGAGAACGCGGAAATTAAATACATTTCAACTCGTATTACCATCGAAACATTTGCGTAGCTGCGTGGAAAAGTTTAAAATATCTCTTTAACTGAATAATGTGATAACAGAATTAAAAAAACCGTTAAATCCATCAGCGCAAATGGAAGAGAAGTGTAATGATAAGAAGATTAACAATTACAGCAACCATTGATTTCAGTAGGTTTTCCTTTGTTTCTTACAAAATTCCGTTCGGACGTCAAATTTCACATTTGTTTTCCGCCTACAACGATGGCCACAGAGACACGAACACGAACGTAAGAACGTAAAGTATAGTTTTACACGGGCAACAAAGGTTTTCGATCTCTTCGCGTTGCGCGCGATGCCAAAAACTGTTTCGTCGTGTTGGCTACCTTTGTTCGAACTATTGCCGAAATAACAAACTTTCAAACAGCCGATCTTCGAGACTGACGTCAGATTTTAATTAGCCTTTTCCGCGGCCACGCGAAACTGTCGGGCTACGCAGAAATTTTCATTCCTTCGCTCAACTTACTCGTTCGTTGAAACTTTAACGACCGACATAATTATACTCAATTGTGCTGGAAAGATATTTAATAAAACGACACTATCGTCTATCGTCTCATCGTATCAGCTCTCCCGGCGTAAGAAACTTGTTGTCTTTGTGTCACTATTCGCAGTGACTCGTAAGACGAGCATAACCGCCCGATAGAACTTTTTAATTATTGTATAATGGAGCTGAAATTCCTCGAATCTCTCGCCGCCTGACTTAAGGACAAGAGGATGGTTACGTCAAGAGTTGAAAGACTGGTAGAGGTTAGGGGCCGATCTGATTAATATTGCGTCGTAGGATCGTTTGCCCGCGTATCGATCTCCGTCTAGTGGTAAACGGAAAGCCAAATTGAACGAGGAAAGGGTAGAACCGAGGGATTCGAGTTTGTTTGTTTGAGAGTGAAATCGTTTACAAGTGTAGAGAGAGAGAGAGAGAGAGCTGAAGCCAGGAAAACTTCGGACCAGTTCGGTTCGTCTCGATCTGCTTCGGACGATGGTGTACGACGGTGCGGCTGCAGTCCCTTTGCCACTGACAATTGGATTCTCCGCACTACTCTCGTCGAGTTACAGATTTTTCCTTTCCGCGAAAATTTCCTTACAGTCGCCTTTGACAGGAGATATCTCCGTTTCCTTCGTTCGTTTTCTCGCCTTCGGTCTCAGTGTCGTCGTGACGCGGCGTTTCTAAGTACCGACCGTGGAAGAAGGTTCGTTACCGGCTATCCTCCTTTTCCTTGGTTTCGAGCACTTCGCGAAATCAGCTTTTCTTTGAATCACCGTTCCTGAAGAAAGTACTCGTCGCGCAGGGTAAGAGACCTCTCGATCGTCTCGTGTACAAAGTAGCGAGACTTGCGAATTCATTTGCATCACACTCTGGGCATTTTTAGGTCATAGGTGACCTCGTCGATAACCAATGCTCCGGTAACCGCGTAATTAACATTGCAACCGTAATTGGCGTCGATCCGAAAGACGATGCGGCTCCTCGATTACGATCCAATTAGAGAGTATTCCTTGCCAATTAAGTCGGCTCCGTCGGATAATAACGACACAGTGACTTCTGAAATCTTTCCCTTGGAGAGTTTCGCTTCCACTCGTTTCCTCATAAAAGAAACGATTCCGTGCTCGAGCGACTCTAGATTTTTAACTCGTTTCGTGATCAAGGCCATTAAGGAGGGAAGGGGCCGAGGGCCGAGGGTCGAAAGGGTAAGAACGCCGCCACCTTCCCCTTTCTCTTTACCGAAGGGAGAAGAATTTTTCCCGCTTTCAATATTAGTTTCCCGCGTCTGCGTGCACGCTTGATTACTACAAATTTACTGCGTGATAAAACTTGAATGAGCGAAACGTTATCGAGTGCGTAGCGATCTGAACGATATAAAAGAAAATAAGAGAACTACAGAGAAATAAGTTTCGTTTAATCGTTGTCAGTTTGGGAGTGAGCGCGACGTCGAGCGGGGTATAGGAGGAGTCAGAGAACTTCCTACTTAAAATTGAAAGGCAAATTGATCGGTTGATCCCGTTGCTTATTCCTTGTTACGTATTCACGTTATATTAGCAACGAGTTACGGCGTCACTCGATATAGAATAGCTTGTTGCGAACGAAAACCTCCTTCCCCTCGTTACATCGACAAATGAGCCGCGTGGAAAATAAATTATCGCCACGGTAAACCGAAGGTAGAAGTTTAACAAACTGTTGGAAGGTAAATTATATTTAACTCCCGCGGAGAAATAGCCAATCGAAATGCGCTTAATTTATTCTAGGAAAGAGTGACATATACCGATTCGATGAACTGTAGTTGTCTCTTTTTAATTTTAGTTCTTCGACACAGTGGTATATTACGTTCGCTCGAACGTATTTTAATATTGGAAAACGCTAAACATTTGTAGGAATCAGGCAGATCGTAGCGAATGCCACGTTGTTCCTATTATTATTATTATTATTATTATCATTACTATTATTATTATTATTATTATTATTATTATTATTATATCGGCTTGGGCCCACCCTATAATAATTGGCCAAGTTTGTTTAGTGTTAAATCAACACCGAAGCACGCCGATTGCACGCGAGAGAAATTCACTTTTACCACGGGCAGAGGATGCATCGCGCATCCTATGTATTATAATGTATCAACCTGACGATTAACTAATTATCAAACGCGACTGAAATCGTGTCAACATTAATCGCGAATACGGTGCCCGATGCCAAACTCTAACACAGTCTACGTAAAACGCGGTTGATTTACAATTTATAAACATCGATGTAACGTTGAATTTGCCAAATTATTTCATCACCGGCCGCAAATTCGATACACGATCGCTTCCCCCGTATATACGGACGTCGAACGAACGAGATGAAAAATCGCTGCCTTCCAATCCTTTCGGCAAGAGTGAAATTTTCCCTCTGGAGGGCAGAGTGGGGCAACGGAGCGAGAAAGGGGGAAGAACGAATGGGCAAAAGAAAGGAAGGGAGGAGAGAAATAAAGAAAAGAAGACGACAGAAAGATAGTAGGAGGGACATTTCCGAGAGTAATTTTCCACTGGGTGGCGCCAAGAAATGTTTATTCATAAGTTACTAGAATGCGCACGATGTACGATTGTCCCGTGACGTTTTACATGGCCGTCGCTGCCGGCACCACCAGTATTCAGTTCCTCTGTTTGCTTTCTTTCACTCTGTCTCGCGTACAGATGCGCGAATATGCTTCCTACACATGTACGGAAGTTCGAAAAATTCCGACAACGATGCGCGCACACCGCATGCACCGGTTTCTTTATCGAATTCGAAAAACGAAAGCCACCGCGTAACAGATAACAAAGCACGAGCGAATGTCACGTTTCCCTATTATTGCGACGTTATTGCGAACGCGAATACAGAGAGAATATTGCTGCACCAAACTCCGCGCCTCTGCTTTCGGCCCTTTGTAGATCCGAGAATTACGTTAATTCGATTTATAAATTCGTAATTCTGAGTAAGCGGATCAGAGTCCGCTGTGTCCCGCAACGGAAAAAATAAACACGGAAAATCTATCGTAAACGTTATCGGATGACACGCGTATTTACGATTGATATTTATCAATCGATGCCTTTCGGTGCCGTGTTTTCACCAGCAGCCGACGAGACCCGACGAGAAGAGATTTCTCTCGTTCTCTCCCGACGTGAACAAAGCTTCGGCCCACTCTTTACTATCCTGTGTTTCTATGACGGTCGCTCGTAAAACAGCACAGCCGGGCCGAGTTTAGTTACAGAGGATATATGTATAAGCAAAGAATGGTATTACACAGTCGTCGACTCTCCGACACTGGATGATATTCTGCTCCGATCGTTTGCCCAGCCGTTTCTTATTTCCTCCCCAGTCAGTCCTTGGCCTATCTTTTCCTTTTAATTTAAGTCTTCCGCCACCGCCTACCGGAACGCCGCGTTTCTTCCACGGTTATTCTTATTCCAACTATCAGCTTTTGTTCGAGAACAAGAAAGAGTAGGCAGATTTTAGAATGGAAGAATAGAAATGGCACGGTCAGAGATACCGAGGGATTTATCATGGGGTCATGGTGCACTGGCCACGATATTAAATTAAGTTACGCGCACCTTGGAATTTTTTATTATCACCGAGAGCAAAGGAAGACGCTTTTCCCTCTGGAGATACGGTACGGTGCTCGTCTTTTTTCATCTTGTCTCCTCGTCTTTTCCCTCGTACTTCTCAACGATTCCGTTGTTGCCAAGTTACGTTGACCTGTTTATATTTCTGACTGAAAATAGTCTACTGGCTCGTCCATTTCTCTTTTGTCTCGATGGACGTTTGCGATGAACGAAATAGGCGAGAGAGAGGAGAAATCTATTTCAAGTTAAAAGGTGCACTTGTCTCTCCAATTTTCGAATGCCTGCCTGCATTCTTCTACCTGCGATTCTTGCTAGTCGTTTCTAACAATAGTTGAAAAATTGAATTATCGGATTAGTTCACGTGGTCTCGCCTCTAATGACGCGGTCGTTAGTGGACAGAGGTTGATTGGCAAGTCGTAACGTCTAATCTTCTGACAGGTTTGCGGGGTGGACTTATCGTCGCGCGCTTAGCGTCGTGGGCGATTTTTAAACGGAGAAATGTACGCACGTACGGTCGGTTGGAAAGGAGTTAGTTACGCGTAATATTCGCGAAGAAAGCTGAGCTGCGACGAAGGCTACGATGGTTAATATTAAAGGGGTGAACTGTTGGAGCTACTCGAACGAGGACTAGGTTACTTTCACCTTAATATTATAAATATCGCTATCGACTCTCCCGTTCTTCCCGTTCTTCCAGTTCTATCAACTTGGAATGGGTGTACCTAGTCTCGTAATAGTCCCGTTCGTTTCGATCGAGCGTCGTTTCTCCGAAAGTGAAACAGAAAGGAAAAGAACTCGGATGATACGGTCCCGGGCAACGCGTTTTAATAATAAACGAGGAGAAGAGAGGCAAAGAAGAAAGTGTTCGAAAGTACACACGGTTGGCCACTTACCCGCTCGAAAAGAGTATCACGTTGACGGCCGGTGAGGGTTTCTTCTTCGGATGGAAGCTTGCCGTACTCCCAAGGGCCTTGCGAACTCCGTGGTTGTGAGACGAAGGGTCCGAGGTACGCGTCGAAGTAGAAAAAAGAAAAAAGCTGCTGGCAAGTTTAGGTCGGATGGCTCAGGAGCGCAAGCGTCGAAGATCGCGTCGCGGGATCTATCGATATATATGTGTAGTTTGTTCGTGACGTGCGAGTTATCCGTATGCCGCCGCCGCGTGTTCGTATCGAAGCGGTTCCATCTCGAGCTGTCAGCTTTTCCGGTATACCCTCCTCGTGGTCGCCACGAGCACCAACGTCCCTGGGACTACCACGCGGACAAACATCGAGCTAGAAACTGCGATACGTTGGCCAGAGTACGGCGGCGGCTCACCCCGGACATCCTCTCGTGCCGGGAACGCATGCGTCGCGTTTAAACCAGCGCCGAAACCACCCTCTTTCTCTCCCTTCTCTGTGACCTTTCTTCTTTTTCTCTCGTTTTCAACAATTTCTCCCTCGTTTAATCGCGTTTTCAAATTTCGTTAACAATTCCATTTTCATTTCACGATGTTTCGCGTTGTTAAAGGGTTGCAATTTCAACTCGAATGCACCCGTATGTGCTAGGATGCCGGTCGTACGCGGACAGAACCTCCAGTTGTATTCTCATTTCGAAACGTAGCATTTCTACGAACGCTTGCCCAAAGCGGCGAGATATTCAAAATTCTATAAAATTTAACCTGGCGCGAATTCATAGGCGTTTCATACTAAGATTGTCCAGTTAGAGGGGATATCGCGCTTGCGCATGGTTGGCCGGTAGGTCGCGAGGGGGTATCGTCGGGGGGTGTGGGGATGAGTCAGTCAAGCCGCAGCGCGCGTTCAGAAAACTACCCCTCAACGCGATCCCATAACATCCTAGGCTATTTTCCAATTTAACCTTGAGTTTGCGGCTACGATTGACACGTGTTCTTCCTCCCCTGTTTTTTATTTCCCGAGTCGTCGAAACATTTCGAACGTGATCTCTTGTGCCGAGGAACGTGGAACGTCGATTCGTTGCATCCTGAAGCGCGCGGCTTTCTGTCGGCTTTGGAAATTTGAAGAAAACAAGTAAACGATTCATCGCGCATCGTTCGAGTGGTAGAGTGATCGTCGAGCGATCAGTTGTGGAAGTGATCGTCTTTGTGCGCACAACGTTCTACCTCGGCCATTTTACCTCGTAAAAATTCTTACGCGTACAAGTTCGAAACGGAGGCAAAGGGGATGAGCGGAGAAACGGTCCAGCTTTCGCGAATATGATACGAATGCAGGTGGAAAAGGAGGCGCGTGAAAACAGGGATATTAATCGGTACATTCGCGATAGTTGAGCGTTTCGGAAAATTTAATTCGTAGAACGTTAAGCGTTCTCGATCCAATTTTCTACGACGTTCAGCCAATCTTTGAAAGGTTAATCGTAAAAGGAAAGAGAAATAAGAAGAAAGGGAAGTAAGGTAGCTTCGTTTTAAATCTCTCTTTCGACAAGCTAACGAGTTCACCGGCTCGCTTTTTACGATTACGAGTATTGGATCGAAACGTCCTCCCCTCGCCGAGCTGAATTTTTTATCCAATATACGATAGAAGGTGTGCGCGATCCTGTCGTTATTAGAAATTTCGTGGCACAGGGGGAAAGGAAGAAGAGTAGAAAACGAGTAGGTGAAATAGGGACGTTTAGAAAGGCAGTATGAAGAAGGGTGGCGTAATCAATCGCAAGTCGGGTGGAAAAGGAGGAGAAAGATTAGAATCGAGCAGCCGGATAATGTAACCGAAAGGAACGGAGGTCCGACAGACGTTTCCAGCTCTAAAGCGAACACGACGCGCGACGAAGCTCGACGAAAAACTTCTCGAAAGATCACTTTCGAGCGGACAAAACGGAGAAAAATATGGAATGGTCGTGGAATCATCGGAAGAAAGAGTCTAGGTAACCGTACGGGGTTCGTTGAAATTGAAAAGATCAAGGGAATGCCGGAAGCTTTTGAAAGGAAGGAGAAAGGAAAAGTGGGAAGAAGACGAATGCTTTCCATCTTCTTGTTCGGGTATCGCGACACACCGTATCAGCGGTTGTTGTAGTTCGAATCGTAGGTGAAGGCAACGAGGGAAAGAACAGAATTCACCGTGAAGTGGTGGAGAGGCCGAGAAACGGTCGGTGAAAACGGGAAGGAAGTGCGTCGATCCCTGGGGAAATACGCCGAGAGGAGGGCACTTTTTTCGAAAGGAGCTCGGCGACGTCGTCTTTGAAATCGATCTTTCTACGATCGCGAAAGAAAGTGGAAGAATGCATCGCGGCAGTCGGAGAATGTGAATAACCGAAACGACTTGGCTCGCGTGATCGTCGTTGGCGAGCAAGTGTGTGCTAGTTGACGATGTTCGTGAGAAACTTGTCGTTTTTCCCTATTATCGTTTCTACTATAGGATATACATAGAAGACTGTGTGCCGGTGGTAAATGGCGCGTGTCGATAGTTACGTTCAATTCTCGTTGAATGAACGTTTCCGTTTCCCTTGTTCGTACTTGTCGATCACCTATCGACTACGAAGCACCGGCAAAGAGTATTTTTCTACGCGCCGCGCGGGTTAGTTAAAAAGTCGCGAGTGCTTGGGTGGGAATACGCATTCCTGGAATATCCTTAGACTATATAGTGTTTGCTACGCACTGCTCGAGAACGAAACCCCCCTCCGAAAAATTGTCATCTTTTTTCTACGATTAGCACAGCGGTTGATTTTTCCAAAGCGCCGGCTTCGCTCGAACGAAGATCCATCAATCCGCACCATCGCCAAGTGAAGGTGGTATGTTATGACGAGGGTGATTTGTTTTTCCATAGGTGGAACGCTGCAACGGTGGTATTAAGTGTGCAGTGATCACGGGTGACCGAGGGAAGACGGGAAAGAGGGTGGTCAATATGACTCCTATCTTCCTCGTCCTGTTGGTGGCTATCGACCCGATTATTGCGCAGAAGGGTGGTGAGTAATCGACCAGAGAAATCCACTTCTTTTCAGAGACATTTGTGGACACTGCTGGACATTGTTTCGGACTGTTACTGTGTGTTGCTTCACTGTTCGTCGAATCGTTATGGTGTACGGTGGTTTTGTGGAGAAACACTGAACAATAATCTTGAATCGTTCGCAACCTTTAGACCGTATCAGCGATTCAAACGCATTTAGACGGACAGAGCCGATCCTTGTTAATTGCCGTATTCCATTCTTTCGTGCAACGTTTCGCGAAGCAAAAAGACTCGTCTGATCCGACGCGTTTGATTTGCTAAAAACGATAGAAGGGTTGTGACGCGATACGCGCTTGGTTACCACGGGGAAGAAGAGTGACCGATTTTTCACGAGAAAGAAAGAAAGAAAGAAAGAAAGAAAGAAAGAAAGAATCAAAAAGAAAATTAGACTGGCTAGAGAATGTGGAATGTGTGAGTGCAACGCGCTTTTGTTCGAGGTCTGAAAGCTCGAACATGAATGAGACACGTTTGATGGGACGGGCAAATTTGTAAATTAACATGGCACGAATGACGATGCTGCAGACTGGTGCAAAAGCAAGAGGAGCCCGGAATAGTTGCTAGCACGGCTAGAACTCCCGGGAGCAGCCGGTCGCGCTTAAAAACCTCCAGTGTCCCCCGAAGCAGCAAATAATAATGCGCGCTTTGCTTTGAGCTTCGCGGTGCGGTCAAATGACGAGCGTGTTCGCACGATACGACGACAACGCGACGGCCGGACAAACATAAACGTTTTCCGATGCGTTTAGTTTTAACCGTTCGCCATCTGTGTCGTTAAGTTCTGACTTTGGTGGTCGCGTTGCGTTTCAAACGATCCGTAAAATCCGGGAATATACCGTGGCGTCTCGTGCTCGTCGAATACGCACGCTAATCTGACCGCAAAAAAGAAAAAAAAAAAAAAAATCCCGAAAAATCCCGTGGATCGCGCATCGAACGAAAGTGGAGGGTTTGTTTGTCACGGTCTCGAAAGTTCATTCAACGCCAGAGAAGCTCTCACGCCGTCCCCCCCGTTTTATGGACTCTAAGACTGCTTACATCGAATTCGGCGGACAGACGAGGGAAAACGCCTCGTGGGCCTGTCTGTCCAGTCGTATCGTGCATATTACGCTCGAGTATTGCGATCTCGTTCCCTTTCTAACGACTATCCGGGACTTGGATTCAATGACGAATCGGGCGCAACCATTGACTCTCGAGTTGCGTGGTAATCGCGGTCATTACACGGTAATCCGTCGCCTCGATACTCGCTAATTCAGCCGCACTTTATGCTGACTCGAAAACGACGATGACATATCCCCCGTATTTTAGGCAATTAATTACGTAGCGATCTCTGATTTCGACTCAACCCGACCCGTATTACCGGATGCGAATACAGCTCTCCACGGCTCTCATTTGCCAGCAGTTGAAACGTCGATAACGCGCACGCGACCAGCTGTAAGGAGAAATTAGGAAGCGCGTAGGTTCATTTACACGAGTATCGCCGTACGGGATATCGACCGAAGATGAGTTTGGTGAAAGGACCAGCCTCAGGGACGAAGGGGAAGCGACTTTAGGTGTATACGAGCCGATCATTTTTCCCAATGGGCTTTTCGATGCGAATTGAACGGCTCAGTTTGCACGATTCTCGACCATTCGAGTCGCTGTGCATCCGCATGCACGAGAGGGAACGCCGTTGCTGCCTTCAACCCTCCGTTTTTTAATTCGTTCGCGTTGCTCCGCCCGACAGCATGCAATCTAGCTCACGCCGGCCTACGCATGGAAGGTTGTGCCATTCTTTCCTCTCGTCGTCGGTCAACGGTGAGGAGACGAAGGCGGGGTAGAAGGGAGAAACGATAAAGATGCAAAACCGCGAAAAGAATCTCGAAAGAAGGATGAGGAGGATGAGCGAAATCCATAGTTAATGCAGATCCGCCCTGTCTGTTCTGTCTGGCCCGTGGAAAGGGAAATAGCCGAGGTCGAGCACGAAGATTTCCTCGGAGGTTCGCTTGCTGTCGCGCGTACTCGAAAAATCATCCTCGAGGGTAGCGGGAACGAAAGCTCTGCTGCTGCCTGGATACGACTCCCTGTCTATCCATCTATTTATCTTTTCCTCCTGTGACTCGAGCGCTTCCTCCCTCTCGCTTTCTCTTTTTCCTTTGCTGTCTCCGACTGCTTCGTTTTTCCGATTCGTACCGTTGCCTCACGTCACTACGCGTCTTGAAAAGTAGCAAGAATCAAGTCGCTTGCCGTCTAAATCGTCCTCGTCGCTGATTCCTGGCAATACGGATAGAAATCGCGCGTCACTTCGGTTTCGGTGGTCCGCCTTTCCGTTCTTGTTCTGCACCAGCGCCCTTTCAACGCGCACCCCTTTCCCTGTCGGCTCTTGCACGTCCGTTAACCATTTTCCCCGCCGTTTTTCTTCCTTTTCCTTTGCGTTATGCCAGGCAACGCGGGCTTTCCTTTTAGGAAACTTTCGCGCAAGAAATACGAGCAAGTTAGAATAAACGGGAATTTTCCACCAGCCGTTCTCCTCGGCGAAGGTTCGTTGCGGCTAAAACCGTTCTTCGCCGTATTCGTCGAAGAGCGAAAGGTCCACCGTATTTTTCTCGTTAGTTGGTGGATTGGTTCGAAACGGAAAAGTGGTGGAGAAGCAGTGGTGCTGGATTTTGGACGAGAGCACGGACAATTTCCTATACTCTTCGTAAGAACGAGGGAGGGACGCTTTGATGTTTACGCGTGAAATTCCTCGCGTGTTTCCACGACGTTTCACCCTCTCCAGAAGTCTCATTGACCTTTCTTTTTCCAACGTGACAATCGATGTAACACTGGTCCTTTCTTTCTCTCTCCCTCGCACACACACACACACACACACGTCTACGTGTCTCGCTTTTTCAAATTCAGCGGGGTCGCGCTTTATTTATCGTTGCGGTAGACGCGATAATTTACATTCCGTCCGGCTGCGTTACGTTCCAGAACCGTCGCTCGGTATGATCCCACGTTGTTTTTATCGGTAATTGACAGGCTAGGCTGGACGCCCCTGAAAGGGAGAGAAATGGTGAAAAAGTGACGTGAAGCCGATAAGCAAAAAACGACGCGGCTAACGACGCGCGACAAAACTCTCGCCCTGTTGCGATTCTAATCTCGTTTCGCGTTTCGCGTTTCATTCATATTAAATTCGATCCGTCGCTAACTTGCCGATAATTGAAAAAGTGCGTGGAGAAGAGGAGAGGAGAGGAGAGGAGAGAGGCGCGGGCGAAGCTTAGAAGGCGGGGTGCAGTTGTTCCACTGGGCGAAGAAGCTATACGCGTGGCGGGGGCGTATGTGCTTGCAAGTACATGGAAGGCGGTTCGCGGGAGGGACGGCGGGTGATAAAGTAAAAAAGTTACTGGAGCTATTTTATGGGATCCCTCGACAGGGGGTCTCCCGCGATCCTCGGGTGGCAGGGCGGTAGGGTAGCTTGCAACTACCAGCATCCCCCCGTCTTCCAGCGCATCCTCCTCCACCGTTTCGTTCTTCCTACCTGTCCACCCCCTCGCGCAGGCTTTTACGGTATCGAACGAGTGTGTCGTCGGGATAAGCCGGAGGTTGGCCTAGACTCGCAGCAGGTATCGCGCCGAACGCTGCCAACCGATGGAGACCAAGAGGTAGGAAGGGACCGGGGAGGGGTGGCTGGCTTAGCCGCAACATTCTCGGGTTTACACCCCCGTCGTGAACTTCCCTGCGGATCTGGGATTAGCCCATGGTAGGCGGCAAAGGTTCGTTCTGGTGTTGAACTGATTTTCTCGTTGCGTTGAACGTTCGCCGCGGTTACGCACCGCTTCGCGCGCGGCTCTCACAGTTTCCCCTTCCTTCGAACGACCACCGCGTCGATTTCTAAGGTACGCTCGCTTACGTATCGCAGAGAGAAGAACATTCGGAGACAACAAGACGTTAAACGTATCGTGAACGTATCAACGAATTTTTCCTAGTCCCGCTACTTTTTCTCTCTCCGTTCGGTCTTTCTCCCTCTTCGTCCGAGGTGCAATTTATGGGGAGTCGAAGTGCATTTCGCTGTTCCCATCTAGTTCGAAGTGTCATCAGACATGCACTCGCACACGCGGAATCGGTGTAATTGACGTATATATCCGAGGGGGAAAAAAAAAGAGGTTGTTTCGAACGGACGGAGAAAATGGTTCGCGGTTTTCTCGATCGAGTGTGCATTGTATTCACGCTCGTCGCGGTTCTAACCTTTCGACGATTTTTGGAAATTATGGGAATTTAGCTGTTAGCCGCGTCGACGGTTAAATCCGCTCCTCGGCAAATAAAACCGCGAAAAGCTGCTATACTTTACGAACGAGTTGTTATCGCGGGTTGTTATAACGTAGCAGCTATTAAATGAGAGGCGTAAATGCATTACATTGCATATGCATGATCCTTCCCTCCGTTTTATAAGCACGAAACTGGAATAGCATCGGACGCACTTTTCTTCTTTCCCCTGTCGACAAATACCGGCGTTGGAAAGTTAAAGACAATCTTCCTCCTCTGATATTTGCTCGATCTCGACCTCCACACCCTGCATATTTGCCAGCACCCTCGAAAAAGATCAGCAGACCGCTTTTGATCGCGCATCTCGTGTCCGTGTAGAATCAGAGCAATTGTATCACGGATACGTAGTCCTTTTGCGGTCTCGCAGAAATGCCTCTATATCTTTCTCTCTTTGAATTGCAAAATTAGCGTGCGGCGTGTCGCGAGGAAGGTGCGCTAATCAAAGGATAATAGTATTGACGGAACAAATTTACAATCCACTTATGCCGGTCTCTCAGCTGGAAAATGTAAAGTCTCGCTCTCGAAAATTACAACTAATCCGTGAACAGAGAAATTCGCGTGTACGTAGGTACATAGGGAGAACCAGCTACGTCGGTTGTAATTACTCCTTCTTTACTTAGCCTTCCGTTTCGATCGTTTTACCACTATTCCTTTGCTGTAGTAGAGGATCTGCAACGAGTGAAAAAATGTCAACGGGGAAAGCGCGAAGCAAACGGCGCAGGAAATATTTCGGCCGTGCTGTTTTCCGGGAAATGAATAAATGAATTTATCTTAACTAATGAAATTTTGCGGATGTTGCTACATATACGAGTAGATTCTGACGCAGTCGTGTTGCTATGGTTTCGCTGGTGCAGCCTGTATAATTTTCGTTTTTACACGCAGCGTCGAAGAATAAAACGCGACATTCGGCTTCTGAAACACGACTAACTGCACTCTCGCTAGTATATTATCGGATGAATTTATACCGGCGCTCGAAACGGATGGCCCCCAAAGCGTGTGGAACATTCCTGAAATTTCGAATATTAAATTTATGATGGATCGCTGCCTTTCGCGAAGGTCTGCCATTTTCCGAGGGTAGAACCAAGGGAAGCTGATCCCGCGGGAAACGCGGCGGGGGCGGAAGTTGGAAAATAAAGAGGCCGAAGTAACGTTGTCGCCGCCGTCGAGTAAGATTAACGTTTCGTCGCTGTGCCGCGTCTTTTTCTAAATGCGAGTCGAAAGAGGCGCGATCAATCCGTCGTTCCCAGCTCCATTTCTCCGCTGCAGCTTGCCTCTCGCCAACTTTTCCTCCGTCCGATACGCCCGGTATCGAAGGCGAACCTACTCGACAATTCACGGCTTATATACAATATATAACGGCTATCATAATGGAAAAGCGTCTTTCGACATTCTTCTTCGAAATTCGAAAGCATCTTTGGTTTCAAATGGGCCACTGCAAACACGAAGTACGACGAGCACACGATGTCGTCTCAAAGGTTTCCTTAAACTTTCCATTAACGCTTCTCGTCCGTGCGGCCGTGCGGCCGTGTGCCAGCTTTACTTCGGCTTGGCTTCGTATCGCATGCTGCACTTTAAATCGGTCCATTAACCGCACGTACGATTACGGTGGGTTACTTATCGATTACTATTATAACGGGGTCCGAGAAGTATGGAGGAAGGTAAGGAAAAGACGGCACTCACACACACTCTCTCTCTCTCTCTGTCTCTCTCTGTCTCTCTCGGCCCTTTTACCCGCGAGACTCTCCCAGCCGCATTTGTATGGACGGCGGGAGAGTGTCGCCGTTCCACATAGTACCACCATAATTCGCAATAACTGCCGTAATAACCGTACCTCCTTACAGGCCGCGAATAATATCGCGGTAATTTCCGCGGTGAAAAACCCTTCTACCACTATTTTTTCTTCTTCTCTCCCTTTCCCAAAGTTCTTTGCGTGTCAACGTATGTAATCCACACTAGATCATCTGCGACACGTGCGCATTGAATTGAATTTTTAGGAAGCTCTCAGTCTTTAGAACTTGGGGATTAGCGATTCGATTTCCTCGTCGATACGAGGAACGACGATGGCCTTAGATAGCGTGCCTCGGGACGCGCAAAGGAAGTTTCTGCGATAAGGGAGTCGTTTCTCCGATAAACTCGAACGAGCCGTGGTGATTTCGTTGCGTGTCCTCCTCGTGGTACGCGCGTACCGCTTGTGCCGGCGATGTAACGAGCGACCCGAGATAGCATTTGAAAAGTCCCCGACACTTGCAAGTTCGGAGGTGTCGGTCGCCCGCGTTTGAATAAAATGGGTATCCCGATCGTCTTACCACCACCAACCTTGCTCCACTCCTTTCCTCTTTCTCGTCTCGCTTTCCCTTCTTTCTGTCGGCTTTTCCACTCGAGACCCGTTGCCGTAGATGTGTTGGCAACGAGGTCAACGCTTTCCTCGCCAATGGATTTTCGAAGCCCCGAGGTGTGCTCGCGCGTGTTCCGGGTACATTTTCAATTTTACGTCACGTCTATTTTTCACCTACTTTTCTTTCCTTAGCGCGACGCATCCCTTTTCTCTCTCTCTCTCTCTCTCTCGCTCGCTCTTTTTCGCCTCTCAGTCTGTCAACTCGCGGTAGCTCTCTCAAAGTTGTCTACTAGCTGTCGCCGGTAACGTTGCAATTGCTAGGAAAGTTTCGCTCGCAAGCCTGATACAGGATCGCGTTACAGAAGAGTTTTACCGAGGCTTGGTGAACGGCCTTTCTCAACTGGTATGTTCTCAGCGGTAAAACCGAGAAATGGAATCGACGATGTTTGCAAGGGCAAGTATGAAACGGCTTGGCGCTGTCTTGGAATTTCATCGTTAAGGTTTCCTCCTCGCAGGCGAACATTCGTTCGTTCGTTCGTTCGTTCGCTCGCTCGCTCGCTCGCCTTTGCTTCTTTTTCGCGACGGAAACCTCCTCGCAGCCGGATGGATCAATAGCGCGTACCTTCTTTCATTCTTAAGATTAATAAATCCATTTCCGGCATGCTTTTGTATCGTCGGTGCAAAAACCTCTGGATGATGCTCCTCCCCAGAGAGGACGCCGAAATTCCGCTGGAAAGTTTAGACGCGAGTGAAGCATACGGTGCTTTCTTCTCTTCTTCAGCTTTTCTCCCCGTTAGGAAATGTGGAGCGAATCGACGGTGGTATAATCTTTCGAAAGGAATTGAATACGAAGGACGGTGGCGAGGGTGCATTAAGCCGAGGGTAGAGAGCGATTTTTGCACCTGATGCACCTTGACCGAGGCAACCGACGGAGCTCGCGCTTCTTGCTCCACTATATTTTTACGATCGATCGTTCGAGATTGTTCAGCACTTTTGCTCGTGGGTAGAGGTAGCTGCGAATGTCCCTCGCGAAATTTACAACCTGCCCTCTCCACGTACAACGTGTACTCTTCCCTCTGTCCTCTCGCGTCTCGAGAGAAGAAACGAATGTAATGGTCGGGGTGTAAGATGTATGCCTCTAGAATTTCATTCGCTCCACTTGAGCTTATCTAGTAGCAACCTCGGTGAATTTATAAGCAGACGATAGCGATTTCAATTCAAGATGAATATTTTTCAAATATTATACACACGTTCGACAGATTTTCATCTCGGTGGGGAAAAATATGGCCGATTACTTTTCTCTTTAACGAGCTTTCATCTCAGCTCCTTCGTTTACTTTGTTTAAGCTAATTTCATAAGTGACGAACAGCTTTAAACCGTTTGAAACGATAAAACGATGAGCCAACGTTTAAATTACACGCCGTACGCGGGAGATATAGGAACGAATGAAATTTATGCTTACACGGCACACGTAAAGGTAACAGAAGTCGTTTCTCTTCTGCGAATCTTTTCACTTCGATCGCTACGATTTTCCGGCAGAGATTTTCCTCGCGAGCTTTATGAAAAAAACCGCTGCATAGAAGTCCGAAATAGACGGGAGACAAATTGTAAGCCGTAAAGAATCGACGTTGGGAAGCACGTTGAATACTCTCAGTAAACCCTCGCCTCGCGAGCTAATGAGACTGAATCATCCTCTATCTTTTTTCCTCCCTTTTCTTCTCCTTCTCCTTCTCCTTCTGCTTCTACTACTTCTTTTTCTTTTTTAAGTATTCTGTTACGTAACTGCAAAAATATCGCGGTAATCCTCCTCTTTTCTTTTTCCTTTTTTTTTTCTTTTTGTTTTACGTTCCTGCCCTCCCGGAGCTTTCCGGTGCGGCGCATACGTTTTATTTTAGTTTCCCAGTTTACCTCGACTTTCCTGCAACGTACCTTCCTCCGTGTTCAAAAGTTAAAGGGACTCGACGATTCAGGATTTCGAAAACGATCGAGAAATCCAGCCTTTCGCCATCGAACAGAGAAGACTTTTTGTATTCGGGAATTCTCACGGAAGTTACCAGGAAAATCGGCTTATCCGCGAGTTTTCCGCAAAGAATCTTACCGGAGGAGGAAAATTACGCCCTCGACTTGCACGCGGTTGACCCACACAGTCCGTCCCCTTCCTCCTCCTACCGACCTCCGCTTTCGTTCGTAGAATCTTCGCGTTCTTATCTTAACAGCCCATCTACGTTGTCTCGGGTACGTTTTGCGCTTTTCTCTCCTTCTTTCTTCCCGTTCCGGATCCCGCCTATCCTCTTTCCATCCCTCGCTCGACCGGGGAACTTTATCGTGGACTTTAACCGCGTGCTTCCCTTCCAACTGCGAGAACTGCAAATCGTAGGGCGCTATTTCCACTTTGTCGACGATAAAAGAACTCCCCTTCGGTGTGTTTATCCCGCTATTTTCTCTGCGTCTACCTTTGTCATTGATTAGATCCTCTTAATCGCCCTTCGAAGCTGTTACACGGAAACGTTCACCCCGTAATCGTTCCCGGAGAACCTAATTCAGAGAACCTGTGTATTTCGATAATTGGAGAGGGAATTTTAGGCAGTCGGTAAGACCCTACTGCCACCCTAATTCGCTCGCAAAGAGGAGCGCTACTCTTCTTCTGGTCGCGTACAATTCTCGTAAAAATGTAAGTGCATTATTAATTAGAGGCTCTCGTAATCAGCCTGGCGGGTGAACGCCTTCTTCGAGCAAAAACGAAACCCCCTAACGAGCCTCTGCCTCTAACGGTGTCTGCACAGTTCTCAGAGGCTGGCTTCATCTGCCGCGCGATCCACTCCCTGCTCCTCCTCTTCCTCCTCCTCCTCCTCCTCCTTCTTCTCCCCACGACTCTCGCTGTCTCCGAACCAATCTTTTTCTCTCTCTTCCGAACTCGTGTCTCTAACCTCGGTGGTTGTGTTGGCTGTTCCACAAACTGGAAGCTCGGCGAATTAAGCGCCAACTTCGTTCCCTGCCGCGCGGGACTCCACCCAACGTTTCCGTGTACGTCAGCGAACTAGGACGTCAACGGCAACGTCGTCGACGATTACGACGACGAGTCACGTACTCGAACTAATTGCAGTTTTGTAAGGGGAAGCGAAATTTCCTCGTATTCCGCGGAAAGAGCGGCCGCGCGAGATCCAAATCGAATTCCTCGCTACTTCTGGGATCGCGGCAAAGTCCAACCGCTTCGCCAAGCGGATTTCGAACGAGCGAAAAAAATTGAACGCGAATCGGAAGGCTGAGAGGAGAGGGCACCCGAGATCGAATCGTTTTTTCGAATACTCGACTCGACTCGACGCGACGTTCCGAACTCTGTCCAGAACAGCTTCAAGTTAAACGGATAAGGGCTCTTCCCTATTTTCGGTAACTAAATTCCCAGGAAACCGATCTTCTCCGCTCTCGAGCGTGTGTTACCCCCTTTCTATAGGGGCGTTCTCGCCAGGGATGCCAGCGAGAACCATCTCGTAGCTTTAATTACTTCGCTTGGCAGAAACGTTATCCAATTTAAAGATCGGCTCGAGGAATTACAGGGAAAAAATCCTTTAAGTCGACTCTCGCTCAGCTTTCGCAGGAAATCTTAATTTGATCGGGACCAGAAACATTCGTCGAAGCCGAAAGATATCCTCTTGTCGAGCCGGCCGTACCGGCCGTACCGGCCGGAAAAATCGATTTGCCGTGGGCGAAATTTGCGGCGCACCATACGCGTGTCTGGTTTGGCTAAGCGGTAATCATTATGGTATGCAAACTAGTTCAGCGCCTTTGGTTTCGAATCGGTTACACACGGTTTCTCTTTCCTTGCTTTTGCAACTATGTTGTCGGTCGATGCCGCCACCGCCGCAACTGGATTATACAGCGTTCCGGAACTTCATTTGGCATAGACAGCGCGAAGGAGTCCTCTTTCGGGTCGATTGAATCCTTTTCGTCAGGAAAGGACACAGGGGCTATTGTCGAGCGTCTCTTAACAATCGAACTCTTTAAATCGTCGAGGCAGGAAATCTTCGGCAGCCACTCGAGATTTACGTCGTTCCTTCGAACGAAGACCGTAGTAAAAGTCCGCCGCTTAATTGGGAAAACGTGACGGTGGATAATGGCGAACCGGTCGATCTCCGTTTAGCGGAGAAAAAGATTAGATCGTTGCCTCTTTCTCGGTTGCGCTCGTAACGATAGCCGGTTCTCTCGGCTTCCGCTAAACATCGTCGATCAGTTTTTCATTATTTCGATACGTAATAGCCCTGCGACGAGCAAAAGGTACCGCAAGCCCGTGAAGAGATATATACTCTACCTACATCTAAGCCTATGCATATATATGTATGTATAATATGACATATATATATATATATATATAGATGGGAACGAAGGCAGAACGAGACAGAGTAGCTTTTACGCGTTTTATCCTTGCTGGCGTGCGTTGCGGAACCCTCCGGCTATGATAAACGATCGGCCCGAATCCAGCCTCTCGCTTCTCTTCCCTCGCGGACCAATCTCGCGGAGGGATTCTCTCCTGACGGGGGACGGTCGCGAGGACGCTCAGGCGCAGATTAAAATATAGATTTTATTGTTTTCCGGGTGTGTCGCACGCGCTCACCTACGATTTATACGGTCGTTACTCACGCGAGTCGTTCCCCCGAATCACATATGTATAATAATTCATCCTCGATGCGCGTTTTATGAGATTTTCTATTAGATGCGCCGGCCCGACATCGATAGCAAATTGCACGCGGGTGGTCGGCCCGTCGCGTCGATTCGTCTGCGTGGTGTCGAACCGCTGCGCTAGATCCAAACGCCAGTAATGACACGAGGGGACCGTAAATTCTTGGCGTAACGTGTTGTTAAAAACAATGATGTTCCGCGCGTTTGTCTTCCGAAACACGCTTCGTTCTTTTCGCTCGATTTCGCGAGCTTTACACGCAGGCACCTTCTCCAGGTCAAGGAATTTTTCCTAGAAACACGCGATCGAGCTTTTTTCGAAAGGCCATCTCGATTTCACCGGCGATCGTATCAGCATCGTTGAACTATGTCGAGGAGAAATCGGAGCCTACCTCCCCGTCCACTAGCGGTTAGTTAAACCTAATTAACAAGTTTCACAGGAAGGAGGTTAGTTTGTGTATCGAATGGATCCTGGTGTCAGCGTTCTAGCCACGAGCATACGACGTGCACGTTCGGTTGGGAACGTGTATTGTCTCGCAGATTGCTCTGGAATTCCTCTTTCCAGCTTTTAATCATTTGCTAGGATAAAAGATCGCGAAAGATAATCGGAATGCGGGTCGAGGCTCGAGCGGTATTGCAGCCTAACGAAGAGGGCTCAAATATCGATTTGCATCCGGATGAATTGATTGAATTTCCCGTTTGGTCGTGTGGAATCGCGCGAGGTTAGGTTGTGAAGCAACCCTTCTGCTTAGTACGTAAGCTAACGCGAGCTCGGTAAAGATCTTGCTCGACACGCCGACAGACCACGTACACGGTGGATCGCGTGCCGAAGGTTACACCGGGCCACGCGTTCTCGAAACGACCAGCTCGCTTTTCTTTCCACGATCCCCCTTTAAACAGAGGTAGCGAGCGCGGTGGTGCTGGTCGTTTTTCTAGCTGGGCTTCTTCATCCCCAGTCTTCTTCCGCTGATCGTCCTTGCCTCTGGCCGGTTTTCTTTTTAACCGGTGCACTCTTCGTATACGTCCTCCCGTCGCCGCTTCTTTACTCGTTTAGCCGCCACTTTTCCTTCTTCCTCCATCGGCTGGCTCCGGTACGGGGGCAATCCAACCGACGCTTTATGAGAAAACGTTGAAGAGCTCCTTCGCTACCGGACGTGCCTCGTGGCTGTTATTACAACAGAAACCGGCACCAGCCATACCTTCCAACGCGATTAGAAAAGATGGAAGACTGCTTCGAAGCGGCACGAGAAATTACATCAATTTATGCGCTCGTACGGCGTGCCGTGCCGTGCCGTGCCGTACCCTACCCTGCCCTGCCCTGCCCTGCCTTGCCCTATTCTACTCTAGACCCTACCGTGTCTCGAAGGAAAAGTCGAACGGGAAGAGATTCGCCTGGCAGCTATTACCTCCTTCGGCAATCTTCCAAACATGCCTTTTATACGTTTCGAATCTGATTCCCTTTGTGTCCACGCCGATACTGCTTTCTAATCTCGTTTCAACTTTCCTCCGTGTTCCTCGTCACGACGCACAAGCTTTTGGAGAAGGGAAGAAGGGAAGAAGGGAAGAAGGGAGGATGGAGAGTCGACACGCGACAAAACTGAACAGCCACGCCACGGACGAAAGACGGAAAAGGACCAAGCTACCGACCAACCTTCCTTTTGAACGGCAAAGTGGATTAGTTGCCCTCCCCTTTGTAGAGAAGTCGAAACGATCGCGACGCGATTTCCTCTGGTTGGTGGAAAGTTGGAAGAACTTTTTGGTCGGCTGGCCAAAGGTCTGACCGAACAGCAGCGTAACGAGGTTCGAGAAACGGCCGGGGATCAGTCTTCCTAGCAATTACACTAAGAGGATTACGCGTGTATTACCCTGTCCGAGCGTGTACGCGCGTACATATCAGCAGAGTGGGGCGCACACGTCCCGCACGCAATGAAAATTCGCGCGACGCGGAAAAAGTACGGCGAGATGGCTTCTTCTTCTCTTGTTCATTTCGAATTCTGTCACTTTTAAACGGATTTTCGTGTTCCTGCTCCCTTTCCTATCCTATCACAGCAATTCATTCGACGCTCGGCCGGAAATACTTGGTAAGACGCGGAAATTGCCCCCTGTCCCTCTCGCTGTCACCACATAGCATCTCTTCCTTCGTTTTATCGAATGTAAATTATTAACCCCGGCTAGGGAACCGCCGGCGGAATCTAAACGAGCCCGGTATTATCCGTAGCGTAAAAGCGATGTATGAACGGTGGGTAGGGGGTGGTTTTCAGATCCTGACGGTGAACCAACAGCGACCTCGAAAATCTAACGATTCTCTTAACCACCGGGGAACTGTTATTAATTATCCTCTACTTGAGGGGATTGGAGTTTGCCCGCGGCGTCTGATAAATGTCAGAACAGATTGCTGATACGGCTTTCCAGTTTCTCGTTCGCTCAAAGAGTGTTAGCAGCCGACCGACCGTCGCTAATCAACAATCGACTCTCCACCCTGTAGATGCTCGTCGAGGGTGAGCGTTTGCGGCAAGGAAACTCTTCTACGATCATTTTTGGACACGTATTAAGCGATTTAGGCAACGCGAGTGCCATGGGGAGGAAGTCGAACGAATCGAGAAGGAGACACCGCGCGGGGAAAAGAACTGGCGAGAAGAACGCTTATTACCCCGAAATGGTACGATCTCGTTGGTACAACGAGGCGAATAGTTTAAGCAAACGAAGAGAGAACAAGAAGTTACAGGTCCTTCCGACACTCTGTAACGATAACGGCCGCGAGTCGCCAATTCTTGCTCGTTGAACAGCGCACTAATTGCGGAGTAGTTAAAAATTGTGCTATCCTCGAGCACGAAACCGTCTGGTAACATCACCCTTTCTGCAACCGCTCGCGAATTCACGAACGTAAATGGTCAGGGTATTTTCCTAAGCGAGAGGACCTGCACGTGCACCATGTTCCGTGCAACGTTGCTGGCAAAGACGAGAGAGAGAGAGAGAGAGAGAGAGAGAGAGAGTGCGAGAGAGTATCGCCGTTGTTGCTAGTAGCATTTGTAAACTACCTTTTGATAGCGCTAGGAAATAGCGTGGCGGAGCGGTTGAAAGTTCCACGCGCAGTTCTCCGCCTCCTTTTTCGCTTCTTTGCTTTTTCTCTTCTTCCTCCGCGTTCTTCTACTTCCTTCCACCCCTCCACCCTCTTATTTCTTTTTCTTCCCCCAGCCAAGTCGGCTCTGCCTCCGCGCACGAATTCAACGAAATTTACCCTCGAGTCTGACCAACGAGAAAATAACTGACGTTTCGTAAGTCTGTTCCGAAATATCCAACAGGATGCCGCTTCTCCCTCTCTCCTTTCTACCCAGAGTGAACTCTATCCCATCCTTATTGCTCACCTTCTACTTGCCGCGATTGCGTCCTCTTTCTTTTTTTTCTTTTTTTCGCTTTCCTTTTTTCCTTCTTCGTTAAACGCTTCGCTATTTCTTTATTTTCGCTACGGTCGCAGGAGAAAAGTTTGCTCGTTCGTGTTCACGGTTTGACCATCCTTGTAGCCATACAAAGATCGTAGAAACGACGAAACTTTGACGAAACAGCGGGGTAGAGGAACAGACGGTACCGCGCATAAAAATAAGATTGACGTGAATGCGTGACGTCGGTAGAATATCCAGCCACCCTCTGTAATTTTCCCCCTCGAATAACGCGCATCGATTCCCTTTCGATCGGCTGAAGAGTCATCTCCTCCGGAGAAGAAAGTGTGTATGCCAGGTCGTGTTGGCGTTAACTGTCTCGCGCAGCGAGTGCCTGGAAAATATCCTAAAATTTGGCAGGATTTCTCTCTCTCTCTCTCTCTCTCTCTCTCTCTCTAGGTGTGTGTAGATTCATACCTATCGCGACATTCGGAGCTGCCCTTTCCCTCTGTTAACCTTTATGCTCGTCCTCCTCTTACTCTTCTCGTCGTTCTTTCTCAGGTAGATGAACTACGCGCAGCGCGCTCGCCCGTTTCTCTTTATCCAGCAAAACGAGCTAGCGGAGACCACCGAGCACACGCTATTTGGCGGCCATCCAATCGGATAAAGCCACGGTTAACCGTGTGTGTCTCTGTACGGGAACGTTCAACGACCATCTGTGTCGTGTCCGTGCGCGTGAAACGCTTATTAACGTCACGAGACTCGTGACACCGTTGCGGACTTGGAGAATCTGTCGCTTTCGTTCTTTGAGACGTTTCGTAAAGCCCGACTCGCTCGCAAAAATAGTCGTATCGCGAATTCGCTCGCGTTACTCCGGTTACTCCGTTGAAAACCGCTTAACTCCATGATGGAACTTGTTTGCCGAAATCCAGCTACGTGAGATTCGCCGCGACGTCGAAGTCGCAAGAGAGGGTCTTGCGCTCTGTTTGCAAAGGCGAAGGTTGATGCACCGGAGTGGTTGGAATTTACCGGTGGGTTCCAGGGTGAGTGGATGTTGCCGTGTTCCGTAACCACGGCTGACGCTCGAGAATGCCTTGAAATACTAGTCTTCTTGTTTCTTGTCACTCTCTCTCTCCATCTCTCCTTTTTATACTTCCACTTCTAGCTCCTCCCCCTGTCTCCAGGAAGTTCTGCATCTGTACGTGATTTTCTACATTTTCCATTGATGAACTTTTTCGCGAATTCTCAGAACGGCTGAGCTAAACGATGTTCCAGGTTAGGTTTAGGGAAAAGAAGAATTCGTTTTCCTAGGAGATACGCTAAGCCGAGAGGGAGGGAGAGAAAGAGAGTGTTGGGTAACCTAGAAATTGAACCGAGGCAATTCGTCCGTTGGTGTGTAATGAAGTTCGAACTGCTCCCTTTTCAAGGGACGTAGGCACCGAGTGAGAAAGAGCGGATGAAAGAGAGGGAGAGGCGCGGCGCGGCGCGGCGCATAAATCCGTGGAACGACAGAGTGCGGAAGGGAAATGACTTTCCATCGTTTTTCCTTAACTCCGTCTTCTTCATCGACGCGTTTCTCGATCAAGCTATGGTCATAAACTCCGTCGTAAATGCACGCGCGTGATCCTCGGCGAAGGAAGATGAGGGGAGGGATGGATCGCGCGCGGAGAGAAACGTTTGCTCGTTGATAGGGAACGAAGGAGAGAAACGTTCGGTTTACTCGTGTACCTCGAACACCGGCAGCAGTGTAGCTGTATCGCTCTGCGCTTCCGAGAGCCAACAGATTGCTTTTTCGCCTCGAAACTTGCAAGCAGTTCCAAGTATTCTTCTCCGCAAGTAACTCGGGGATAATCTGGAAACCGCGACGCGGTCTTGGAAACTCGTATAATCGGATAAAAACGAAAACCCGAATTAATCCGGTAGCTTCGGGGCCGCTCTGGCTACGGTCGTTCATCTACGTGCACGACCGGTTCGTGGCCGAGTTCAACTTGCGAGCGGAAGTGGCGTCACATATCCGGCTTCTACGAACTAAGTTCGCCTTCCATCTACCCCGTACCTTCTCTCTCTCTCTCTCTCTATATATATATAGCCGAGTATCCCTTTTCGACCCTTCCAGCTAGCTGCCCTCCCGTCTGCACGGCACTTCGACCCTTATCCGCGTCCATCCAGCCTCGTGTCGTGTTCGTCGTTGCGGTGAAATCTCACGAACGCAATTATCAACCGCGGAAACGACCGGCTCCGGGAACCTTGGATAATCGCGATTCCTTCCGGTCTTCGATATGCTCGATCGGCTGGGTGTCACCCCACCGATATTCCACCCTTCCGTTTCCGACTTGACAAATATATTTGTGTCGCCTCGCGCGCAAATATCGTCTCACGATTGTGTCGTCTCCTCTCTCTCTCTCGCCGAATTTCGTCCGGCTGAAAGGTTCGAGGGAATTAGCGGAGCGAGTCCTGTCCCGTTGTAGCTGTATATAGCCGTACGGCGAATCGATTCTCCTCGTCGGGGCACGTTCGTTCGCGCTTAAATTCTTTCTGACTCGTCACGTCGACGCCCTCGCGTCGTCCTCCCTTTCTTCTCTTCATCCAGGCTCGAATTTCGATAATTGGTCGCGGACGAAAGCTGCGGGCTTTTCTCGTTCGATGATTGTCTTCTTCCGTTGTTCTTTTTGCGCCAGCACCGAAGGGAACCCGTTCCGATCCATCGAGTTCAGAGACCTTTCGGGAGTGACGCCCTCATGCACCCTGATTCAAGGACCATCGGCCTATGTGACAGGCGAGAGAGAGAGAGGAGCGGAATTCCCGCGCGAAACTTGCCCGATAGTTGAATCTTCGGTTAAAAACGACACTTGGCGAATCGGGAGCCAGAGGATTGGACTACTGGAGTCCTTTGGGGTCTCAGCAACAGCAGCGTGTCTGTAAATGCGAAATCGATGCTTACTTTTGCTCGAGTTGACGGATCGAAACACGGTTGGCGGAGTTGAAAGCGTAGCGCAGATGACCAAACAGAGAACAACCCGACCAACGAATGCGACTGCCGGGACAACGAACAATAGGCCAGCTAGCGGTGAAACTGCAGATTGCTCCGGCGATGCGAACTCTGGCCAAACCGCATTGCAATAATGCAACGCGTTTCACCGTAACAATTATATGCCTACTGATTTCACGTGTAGAATCTACCGTTACACGTACAAATGTACCGTCGAAAATTGCCGGACCGTTTCGCGGCGTAATTAGCGCGTGTAGCGCCCTTCTAGATTCAAGTTCGAACGAAATCAAAAAGTTGCCGCAGGAAAGAAATTCACAAACACGTCGAATTTTGGTGGGAGCGACGCCAACCTCGAAACCAGAGAGCGAGAGGGCAGAGCAGAGAGCAGAGCAGAGCAGAGCAGAGCAGAGCAAAGCGGGCGTACAACTAACGACCCTGCTAAACGGTGGACGCGTGCACGCGTTTACCCGCCACCGAAGAGGAAGCCGACTGCTTTTGTGGCGTAGAATATTAGTCCATTAATGCCGAGCATTGTGTTCGCCGGCCGAGTTGCGGCCGACAATACGTCAACGCTTTGACCCCGCTACAATACGGCAATAATCGAGCTTCCTCCTACTCTCTCCGTCTTTGCGAGCACTTCGGCCGAGCTCTGCTGCATACAGACGTGTCGTGTCGTGTCGTGTCGTGTCGGGTCGGCTCGGGTCGGGGTGTATGTACGAAACGCACGGACGCACGCGTGCCGAGAGTGAACGACAGAGAATGAAAGAAGCCACGATAGACGAACTGCGCCGCAACACGCAGTCCGATGCGACCTCGGCTCCGACTCTCTCACTCCCGAGGTTTCTCCGCTTCGAAGCACTTGCGACTAAACTTATCCTCGTCTTCCTCTTGGTCGTTTCGCAACGCTGCCGAGAGGCCAGATCGGTGGCGGGCTGGCGTGACGCGGCATTCTACCCGTTCCCCACTGACCGCCACAATCGTTTCTCTCTACTACTGGAAATATCTTGTCCGCGTTCTTGGCCTAGCTTAAACTCTGATTATACATCGCGGACAATATCTCTACCGCCTAGTTTGCATTCGCCAGCCGTTTGTGGTCTGCCGAGCATCGTTGTTGTTACCGAGCTTCAGCCGGAGGAACGAAGAAGCACGTACGAGAATAATGTCGCGAAAAGACTTGACAACGGAACGCCGGACGAACCATCAGCAGGGAAATAACGGACGAATTAATCGACGAAACTTTCGCAACACTTTTCTCGATTAACGATCGGTTTCGATGAACCGCCGACGAAACGTTAGTCCAGGCACATGGTCAAAGGATCCCTGCGAAATACGATCTCAACGTGATTTTTTCGATTCCTCCTTTCGTTCGCTCTTTTATTCCTGCCTGTTTCCCTTGATCTCACTCTCCTCCGCGCACCGCTTCGAAAAAGCCTCTATCGTCGAACGGTTCTGAAAAATACGTGTATTCCATTTCGATGAAAACTACTCGTCTAACAGTCGTTCATTCCACTCTGGATTCGCTTATATTCGGAGCGTAGGCTCTTATCTTCTTAATATTTCGGCCTCGAATTAATTCTCCTTCCTTATCTGATTGATTTTTCTCCTCGGTTCGATCCACGAATCTCTCGAGGTGGTGGAAGCAGATGAGAGAGAGAGAGAGAGGGCAAGCTGGCTAGAGCGGGGGTTGGCAATGGCGACGAAGGTGGCAGTCGATAGGAAGATCGTTGGTAATGGCGATGGTGTGGTGGCGATGACGAGGACGGGGGAAAGGAAGACGAGGGCGCGAGCAACCAAGAGAGCTACCCTCATAAATATTCACGATGAAATCTACCCTTCGATAATAACGGGCCCCGAAATATACGCGCGAACCACAATATCTGGCAGAGGAGGCGGCGGCGGCGGAATCGACGCCCAAAACCTTCAGGGTATATCAAATACCAGGCAGGAAGTTTCCGTCTTTTGCTTGGATTCGATCATTTACCGGTGCAGATTTCCACCAACTAACAGAGTCCGTCGAGATGGATTATCCGTCAGCCCGCGGAATGCGGTCATTCGCTCTTGAAAATATTTCGAGATTTCCTCGATTAAGCTGCTCCGGTATCGAATTGGAGTATCACCGCGTCTCTTCCTTCTGGCTTCTTCGAGGATATTTGCGTTTCACCTTCCTATCGATACTTGGCTCTTGGTTCGTTCCGCTCAGATTTATTCCTTTATTTCCCTCTCCTCCCTCTTTTCCTTCCTTCCTTCCTTCCTCCTTCCCGACGCGTTGGACGAGCGCCGTTCCTCGTACGTTTGGCAGCGACTGGAATAGGAAATTCCCGGCGTATCCAGCCGGGAAATCGGCTGGGTTTCGTCAAAGTTAAGTCTACAGGAGAAAATCGAGGTTGCACTTGTAAAAAACGTAAGAACAGAGGACCCAGTGGAAGAGAAGCCTCGATCCCTTCGAGGGGTGGTTCGGTTTCCTGCTGTCGTCTTTGTGCTCGTCATCCTGATTCGATTCCTCCGTTCTCTCGTAGGAAACGGACCGCGGATAAAAATCGCCTTTGAAGGGATATCGGAGGAAACGTTACCGCTTTGGCTACGCTGACGTTGAGCCGCGATCCTTCACGGTGCTCGAACCTACATACATCCGAGGTTACGTTTCACGAGGAAATTTTTCGAGCCAGAGGGGGTCTCGTGACGGTGTTGCTGGTAGAGCAAGCAAGCCGGCTCTTTGTGTAAAGGGAGTAGGAGAGGAACGATAAACGTCGCAAATTATATCAATATGGGGATAAGATGCAGCTACAGTTCCGGAGGATTGTGTACCACGTCTCTTTTTCCCTTTAATTTTCAATCCCTTCTCGATCGAACGGAGAAGACCGCTCGCCTCGCTTTAACGTCCTTTTCCACCCGTGTTTTTTCGAGTAGTCGCAACGAGCAACTAGAGTACAAAGAATTCGTCCCTCTCGAAACCTTGGATTTCTCTTTCGCGATACGCGCGAGACCACCCTCTCTTCCTTTTGCGATACGGGCTGCTGGCATCCTTCCACCCACACGATCACCGCGTCCATTTCAGGATTCAACCTTGCTCGCTCCACTTCCGTCTGGTCACCGCGTCCAAATGAGATTTTCCACTTTCCGAGCAGTCCTCGTCGCTCCACGAACCCGGAGAGAAATCTCGACCCACCTCGACCCACCTCGACCCACCTCGACCACCGATCTCCCTCCCGAAAATCACTCTCGAAACCGTTCGATATTCTATAAACTTTTACGGACTCTCACGGCGATCCTGTCCAGACGGTCCGGAGGGACGTTTTACCTTACGCATTCGTGCATCGTCGGGCATCAATCGCGAGAATTACGGTGGCCAGAGGCGAGAGAACACATCGCGATGGAATCTGATTTGGAAGAGAGGAGGAGGCCGGTTATCGAACGCGCTTGCTTCCCTCTCCGAAATTAGCTCTGGTACCGTCCTCGAGCAATTCTCCCGTTGGAGGTAGCGTTGTATTGTGCACCTGACGCGATATACTTTACCGTAGATCGCGCGAATCGACGGAAAGGAAGCGGATCCGGAACGTTGCGCGTCTGATGGCGGAAAAGTTAGCGAAGAACGGAAAGAAAGAGTGGCTACATATCGAGCGTAGCGCGGCGGAGCAGGAGAGAGATATAAAGGAGTAGAGAATTACGAGAGAAGTGAATGAAAACGAGAACGAGAGATGCGCGCACGAAACGCGACAACGGACCGGATGATTACATAGAAAATGTTCGAGGCGTTCCAGCCCGAAGGCTTTCGTCATTCCGCGTGTTTCGCTTCGATGTACGCCACAGTACGCCACAGTACGCCACAGTGTCTGGATTTCCGTGCGCCTCAGCTTTGCCCTTAAACCAGCCCGATGCGAAACTTTCGTTACACTTTCGACAGCTCTTGCTAGTCTTTTTCGACGACATCTCTTTCTCCATCCACGAGATCCTGTTTTAACGACGACTCATCGACGATTCCAGCTTGGCAAACTGTCGCCGGCAAAACGAAAACGCGTAACAAACGACGAAACGTGCGAATCTGCTCGGCGTGCCGTGCACACGCCACCCCTGAGCAAACGCTCAGCTCAGTTAGTTTGCCAAAGTTTTAGATTTACACCAGTTTATCGGAGTTCCAAAGCTCTCCCGGAACTTGGCAAATATCTCGATCGCAGGAAAAAAAGCCAGGAGGAATTTCTCGATCGAGATAATATTTTTGGGACTGGGGAGAGAATTTCTCATCGACCGAGAACGGCGATACGACTAGACACGATGACGACGGTGCCTTAGCTCGCTTTGTCGCGGCGAGAGATCGAGCCGAGAACACTCTCGTGATTTCCATTTAATTTGGGACCGGTGGAAAAACGAGACGGTTCAGGTGGAACCAGAAGAGAATGACTGTCGTAACGAGCAGCCACGAGTTAGCTCGAAACCCGAGTTGTCTCTGAAATCCAGCTATACACAGGGAGTGGAGCGAAAAACGGCGCTGCCGCGCGTCGGTAGTGGTGGTAGGAGGGATCGAGAAAACGTGAAACACAGACGGTGACGCCGACGCGGGACTCGTTTTCTTGTCGTCACAGCTTCGCCAAGTTGGTCGCATTACTGGTTGCTAGCGAAACCACTCGCAGTATGCATAGTTGTCGTTCCTCTGCTCATTCTCAAGACCCATCCTCGGTAGCGAGAGCTAGTAGTTCGAGTCAGTCTTTTTTCATCCCTACGAGGAATTCACCTTCGACGTTCGACGCTCGTTGCTGTGTCGCGGCAATTTTACCAGAGAGGAAACCGTCCAACTGAATCGGCCAAGTGGCCGGTTGGTAAAGGGAGATGGGACATTTTACGTAAAAACGAAAGAAACGAGATCTCGAGTGGGGGAAAGTGATATCAGGGAAACGTCAAGCTCGCGGCAAATATATAGTACTTTCAACGTATTTGTTAGCGAGTACGCATTCTAGACAGACGGCTAACGATTTCAAGGTGTAACGCGCCACAGAAGCGTAGGTCCGATGTAAAAAGAGAAAGAACAGACGGAGGGGTAAAAGTTCACAGAAACGGGCGATGTTTCAGAGCAACGTTAGACGAGAATTTACTTGCAATTGATATTACAGTCGGGCGATACAGATTCGAGATTTTGCGGAGCAAATAGAAGGCACGCATCAGAAATCCAAATCAGAGTTATGTATGTACCATTACGTAACGCGTTAGACCTTCTCCCAATATAGGTTCGACAATTTTATTCCGGAGTTTGAAAGTTTGGATAAACAGTTTACCAGATTGCTTGGTCAACGTTCGCCGAAGCACGATGCGACGATGTTGATTCAATACGATGCCAAATAATACCGAAGCAAGAGCAAAGTTTGTAGTACACGTTGGTGCGCGTGCTACATCGAGATATCAGTTTACTTGGGCTTCGAATTGGTCGGTGCATAGCGACGATGTATCATCGAGGCGAGGGCGTTATTCGCGAGGAAAGAATGCGGTGGCCCGCCCATCCACCTTTTTCGTTTCTTTCGATTTCTTTCTCTCGATTTCACGGAGCGTGCTCGAAAGACTTGGACGACGTTTGGAAAGGAGAGGAATCTGCTTAACGGCTAGATTCTGATTGGGCCGTGGAACTTTATCGCGGCGTAGAACGAGATTGCTCGTCCGCGAACGTTATAAAATCGGAAGAAGGGCTGCGGGAGAGAGAGAGAGGGGGGTGAGAAAGTTGGGAAGAAAAATCGATGTCGCGAGTTTGCAGATGACGGGTCGCGGTCGGTACGCGCCGGGACGTCGAGGTTTATCGTCGTAATTAGAATCGCGGCGGCAGCCGATCCGATTAAACCGTCGCGTCGAAGAAGAATACGGCAGATAAATCCGATTTTTCGATTTATCATCGGCCGAGCGTACAGAGGCAATTCGTTCACCGGGGACACGTGTACCTTGGCGAAGTTGTTCGAAACGTTTGATCGGCCCGCGACACCTATCCTCCCATTCCAGATATCGCGTTTAGGTGTCCGTCTCGAATGAATGGCGCGTGTATGTTTCCTCGCGGAGATAGGTACGGCCGTTCGTTGCTCAAGGGATGTTACACACGAATAGGGGCTACGAGAGCACGGGGACCGATGTTCATTTCATGGGCCGTCAGCTCGTATCAGTCCAATGGCGCAGGGTGTGATTTTTCCCAGGGAATTTCGGTCTGTTTAATAGAGATCCTATATCCGATACACCTCGGTAGTTTCGTTGCTTTACCCCTCCGCCTCTTTCTTTCCATCGCCTCGCCCCTCTCTTCGTCCTTTGCGCTTCCCTCGCTCTTTTTCTCTATCTATCTGTCTATCTATCTCCCTCCCTCTCACCCTCTCTGCCGACCGATCACCGAGGGGAAGAGAGAGAGAGAGAGAGAGAGAACGGAATTGTTTTTCGACTTGATTGCCTTCGGTGCTAATAGATATTCCGTATCCTCTAGCTCGACGCGTAGCACTTGGAAATTGGAGTCCCTTTAAAGTACAATGCGGTGGGAAGGAAACGAGTGGAAGCTGTGTTTCCATCTTTCCGTGGCCGAAAAGCAGAGGCCTTTCGAGGTCCACCGCCCCGCCGCCACTCCTCGCCAAATCTCGAGATCTTTTTCAACCACACGAAACCCACTTTCCGTTGGCCAGGTCTACCCGCCTCGATCCCAGACGTTAACACGGAGGAGGAGTTCCGTCTGTTCGAGGATAGCCTTCTTGGTTACCGGCTCCTTCTCCCTCGGTTGCCGCGTAGTTTACAGCGAACGTCTCGTGAAAATCACGAGGCTGTAACGGTCGAAAGAAGCCGGGCTTTCCAGGAGAACGTCTTCCAGCGTGATTCACCGGTATCTTAAGCGAGCCTCGATCCGTGACGATCGATCGACGGAACTCGGTAAAGCCACGATATCCGATGAACTTGGCGCTTGACCCGGCTGACCGAACCCTCGTCCCTCCGGGATTGCGCCTCAATTATTTCGTGCCCGGCGTTTTGCGGATATTCGAGGGCATTGTCGCGAAACGCCTGATGCCAGCGCAGAGCTATTGTTTTCACGGCGGTGCCCATGATATCGCCATAATTAACTGGTTCCGTTGTTGATCGAACAGCACACGCCGTGTCGCGATTCAACTACTTTCCATGGCAACCGTTCCGCGTGAACGTGTGCAACGAGAGGGCAGACGCCACGAAGCGAATGTTTAGTTGGAGAAGATGATGTTCGAGCAAGGGACCATCGGCTTCGAAAAGAACAGTTCGAGAACGCGTGGTAAAATTCCACCTTGTTCCTCATCCTCCTCGTTATCATATCTGGCGCAGCGAACGCGAAGAAGACACAGATGGATGCAGAAGGGGTGGATAGAGAGACAAAGAATAGAAACGAGGTTGGTGAAGTTGTCTCGCGAGGATATAGCACCTTTAGCGCGAGATCACGCTGCGGTCGCCACGAAATTCCAGCCGTACCGAGCACCACCAGTTCTCGTTTCAGCAAGTATTAAAACTAGTTAAATCTTGGGCGGCGATAAAGGGGAAAAAAGAATCGTCGTCGACACCTGGGAAATTCTCTTTCCAATTCTATTTTCTGCTCGCGACATCCCATCTTTGCTTTCTCCGTTAGTTTCCGTCCAATGCCGTGTTCCAACCGCTACAATCTCTCGTACGGTATTCGCTGTCACCACTTTTCCAACGGCGATAGCTAGAAGGAGCAGCAGCCCGTCGTACTTTCCTCGTATTGCGCGATCAAACTTAGAAGCCTTCCTCCGCAATCACGAGCCCCCACCCCGTTCGCTGAAACGGCGCGCTTTAGCCGCACACGCTATTTCTTACCGCGACGTGTGCTATTTAAGCGAAGTGCACGCAGTTTTCCGTCCTCGTTTCGAGAGCTTCGAAGTTCCGTTTCGGTTTGATTTAGGATGCGGCCGAGTTGCAAAGTCCGACAAACGTTTCACGGACGAAACAAGAGCAGGGTGAAAATCTTGGAGTCGCTCGAGGGGAATAAAACCAAATGGCCGCGTAAAAATGGCGAAACGAGCCGTAAAACGGCTTATATTCCACGGAGGACCGTACACTACCCCGAATTGTCTTGCTCCCGTTCTAGTAGCTCGCGACATTTACGTTACGTGTCCGAAACGCGTAAACATTAGCTCCTGAGAAAACGCGGAGAGGAATAAAGTGGATTCATCTCGTCGAACCGTTCGAACCCGCTTCCGTCGGAGATCCGAGAAACTCGCGGACGTTGCCTCGGCCGCGCTTTGAAAGCCAGAAACAAGGGAAGGACAAGGGATGAAGAGGGTAGAGGAGAGTAGCGGAGAGGGAAGTTTTCATAGCCACGAGGCACTCGGTGTTGTCTAGCGGAGTCGCATTACAATAATTGAATTGCATAGGACACGCGGGTCTTCTCGTCTTCAAAGAACGCAAGAAAATAGGCGGCGGGGGGTGGTGTGTTGAGGGGAGCGAGATGGCTTCCGGAAAAGGGGCGGGTCTCCGTCACGCGGTTCGGTCGGGTGCGGGTGGTTAAAAGAGGCGAAAGGGGGAGGAAAGGGTGCAGCGAGAGAGAGAGAGAGAGAGAGAGAGAGAGAGCGCGGAGGGTGGTTCAAGGAGGGGTGTCTGAGAAAATCAATAGACACGTTCGTACGTCGCGTGCAGTTAAGTGACTAAGAAATTAATATCTCGATGAGGTCGAGGCACGGGTGCGCGGCGGCGCTCGTCGACCCGAGCCACGACCGCTTGAAAAAACCGGGTAAAACGTGCTCGTAACGACGACGGTATGGCTTGGCTGCACCCTTTCCTAGCGAGCCCACCACCTTTTTCCTCCTTTCGTCAAGGTTAATAGATGCCGGCGTGTCATCCCGCGGGAAGAGCGGAGAACGCTCGTCTCTCTCTCTCTCTCTCTCTCTCTCTCGTCGACTCGTTCCATTTGCTCGACGGATTCGTGGCAAGCCGAGAACGCCGAAAGGACCTCCCGGCTCTCTCGGCCCTCTCGGCTTCCGCGGAATCCGAGTCTCGAGCGAAACGCACCGCACCGGCAATTCACTAGCAATCAACCGCGCGTGTTTTGTGGTCGTCGAGGGAGAGGCAACGGACGCGCGCCGTTTATTCACCGTTGTCATAGAAGAATTATAAGTCCTGGGACGCGGTGCGTCGGACGCGCGACGAAACTGAACATCGGTCGCGGCGAAACGAGAGTACGTGGCTCGCCTGCGTGATAAACACGCCGCGGAACGATTTCGAAAAATCCGCATCCACCCAGCAACTCTGTTGGGTCCCGTGCGCGCACGATTTATGGTCGACGTCGGAATTTAAAGAACGAGCTCGCTCGTGCGGGCCAGCTTCGATAGTTGTGTATGAAAATGACAATTAAAAAGGGTGGTCGATCACGAGAGCGTGTTCGCTCGACCGTTTCGCCCCATTCTAGAGTAAGGGAGGAAGGGGGCGAGAGGGAGAGAGAGAGAGGCTCGAATAGGACAGATGGACGGACGATTTAATTAGCGCGCGTCGCTGATTTTCATCCGAAAATCGATGGCTTAAACGAGATCATTGGCTAGTTGTCGCAAAGCCGCGATCTCACCGCGCTGCGCCCTCGACGTTTGGTCAAACTGATCAGCGATAATAGACCAAGCATTCGGTGATCTGTGACCCGTGCAGCGAGTCAAACGATAAACGCGAACCAGAGACACACGCAGCCTTGAGCTATTCGATGCAAGATCATCGTGGATAATTACGTTCGCGGGCTTCGACTCGCAACTAATTAATTATACTGCGTAAAAACAAGCGACCGGACAAAGGGATACGTCGGAAATTGATACTGTTCGTTAGATGGCGACCTTTCAATTAATAACTTGGGGCACACGAGCCAACAGATCGATACGCGAACCGATACCTTTACCTTCCCTTACGATACCAGGCTCTTTGCCTGTTCGTTTTTCGTTTTACAGTGGAAAGTTTCGTTTTCCTCGCGACCGTCGTAGCACCGTTCGTCCACATCCACGTTCAAATCGGTCCTCTCTGCAGTTCGGGGAACATTTCTGTCGAAAAGAGAAGCAAAGACAGAGGGCGACGACGACTGGTGGTGGAGCAAACGGCGTTTAGCGATACTAAACGACGGAGGAGAGATGAGTCAGCAGGCGTGTCGTGTCGCCTCTTGGTCGAGACGTCGCGTGCGAAGCTACGACGTTTGAGCAAAAAAAGATGAAGATGGAATAAAAGGACGAGATGAAATGAACCCGTGAGAGGTGACTGGCATATTCTCGAGGAACTTTTAATATCTTCCATGGCGTTTCCGATACGATACGTCCGTCGAGGCCGACCTCGACTCGTACGTTCCTTCTGTCTCTTCTACATACTCCTCCGCCCTCTTCCTCTTTCACCCACCTTCTCGAGAGTCTTTCCGTTTCTGCCCATGGGACGCGACGCTAGTGTTTCGTATTTGCATTCGCTCGGTGAATTCCATTTTTCGCGTTGGAACCAACGATCTAGAACGAAGCGCGTCATAGATACTTCCTCGATCAAGGGTCTCGAACGATAGCAGGAGAATTATTCGTGGTCTGGAAATGACGCTACCATCTACTCGACCGCTGAACGTGTTTCGCGTTCGTCGATCGAACGGTACGGCTAATTAATTGATTCATCGATATACCTGCCGGGAGGGGCTCTGCCGGCGAGTGATTAATTGGACTGCTTCGTTGCACGAATTTCGTTACGCGACGGAGATCGACTTCTCTCGATGATTAATCGTTCGAGAACCGCGACAGATATACGAACGGAATGTCGTTTATCCTCGAAGAGAGAGGAGCGTCGTTGGAATGACGGAAAGAAGGAAAGAGGAGAAAAGAGAAGAACAGAAGCGAGCGGAGGGAGGACGTTCGTTTTATCGGGGAAAAATCCGTGAGACGGTTTTCCTGCGGTTCTTGACCGGTGTGTTGTCTGGCAAACGGCACACGGCAGGGAAAGAAACGTCGAGAGACGAGTATCAATCGTGATACACGACTGAGGAAGGATCGGGGCGCATATCAACGACGTTCTACGACGTTCCTTTTCGGCTGGCGACGTGCGGTGGTCGGGTCGGGGTCGTGGTCGGGGTCGGAGACGGGTCTTCTTCTCTCCGTTCTCTCCGTTCTCTCCCTTCTCTCACAGTTTTATTCACGAAGCGTACCAGCGAGCCAGCTACCGTATAAATGGCAGCATTATGCCCCGTCCAACGCACTCTCCGCCTCCTCTCCGCCTCCTCTCCGCTATTGGCGACCGCGAAAAGGACGAGTAGTTGTGCTTCAGCTTTCAATATTTCAAACACTTATCGTCTACAGGGTGTGTACGGTGCCCGCCGTTTCGGCACAGCGGCGGAAGAGGTTACCGCCGTTGGTTTCGTGGCAGACTCGCAAAAGCTAACGGGGAATCGACCGTGTGCCGCCCTCTCCACACGCGCTCTCTGTCCCTCTCTCTTTCTCTTTCACCCGGTATAATAGTCGCATTTATATCATCTCCGCCCGCCACGGTTTTGACTTTATAATTTAATGTGGAAACCCTCGGCCGCGCCCCTGCTTTGCCCGCCCAAAGGGTTGCGCTCACCTGCGCACACCAGTCTCTCTCCTTTGAATTATGCGAAAAGTATCTGATTTTTCGCCTTTTCAGCCAACGCGAAACGACCGGTCGGCCACCAGAGGATCGACTCGACGCGATACAACTAGGTTGTTCGTTTTCATCGAGTAGCTAAAAGTGAGTGACGGTTTTTCCTGGCTCCCTAACTAACCGTGGTCATTTGAAATTCTCAATATTCCCTATGCCGTTGCTACTCTCTCGCTGCCCTCGTCGATTTTTTCTCGGCTCTGGCCGCTGTCTTGAAACTTCTCCGTAGCTTAGATACGTCGTACCGACCTCTGGATATTTCGCGCTTTTAATAAATAGCCAATAGCGAACGTAATATCAGCACCGGTAAATCGTAAAACGTAACGAAGCCGTATAACTCGGAGGAGCGTAGTATTGCGCTTTAAATTGTTTTCTCCCCCGTGTTCGCCACGCGGTCCAGGAAAAGCATTCTGTCCCCGTTGAAACTTCACGGCTGTTAAAAGGAGTTTCGTGCATTCGAGCGACGAAGGGTGAGATCTTTGCGAGAAACTCTGCCGTCTTCGGCCACTAGTGCACCATTACCATTACCACCACATAGGGAAAGGCCGGAAGTGGGTCAACCGCGATTAGCAGCGTGTTTTTCATCGATCGTTTCTCCGGCAGCAGAGACCGAGATATTTCGTCTTTCGAAATATCGAAAAAGGAAGTAGCCGTATATGTCACTCGCTCGTCTTCTTACGTCCCTGCCAGTTTTCGAAACGTCGAACCAGCATTTTAGAGACGCGACACCGACGAAGAAACGATCGGGAATTTATGACAACGAATTCCTTCGTGACTGGATCGTTCCACGGCGGAATGCGAACTGGATTCACCGAAAATCGAGTCGGGTATCCTGTTTCGACGTGTGTATTTCTTGGTCGATGATCACCGATAACGCTTCTCCGCCACTTTGCTCAGATTTTCTCCTCCTCGCGTCTCGGTAGCGAATCGCACGAGCGCGTGCTCGTGTAGACGCACACCCAGATCCACATCCACATCCACATCCACACTGACACACAGCTAACATCATCGCGAGGATATTTGTGTAGAGAGATGTACGCACAAATCTTGGCAAACAGACGCAATAGCTTGTATGGAATCTTTGGGTCCATTATAGGAGGCGGGGGAGAGGAGAACGCGTGAATCCACGTGAATCCATTTCGCGCAGAGTAAAGCCGGCGTACGTAGCAACGTGCATCCGTAGATAAGGTACTCGGTTAGAATAGAGTGGGGCCCTGCCGGTCCCAGCAGACCGCATCACAGTACATTACCGACCAGGATGCGAAGCTAGTTTGGTTTACGTATACTCTGGCAAGTACCCCACCCGCTCTTCACCAACATCGTCAAGTGCCGGCGGCGACGAAGGCTGCGGCGTTCCAACGATGAACATAGTCGATGCCGCGTTGACGCTGCTGTCGTCGAATCCTTTGAAGAGATTACACCGCGACACGATGAATGTCCAACCGTGTTCGACCGACCTCTCTGCGTTCGATCAGCTCGCATAGACGAACACGTCTAGATCCTTCTTTAAAAGGGTGGGCGATTCTGAGAAACGTAACGGAGAAAAGTGAAAGATACAGGTTCGAGTGCGATTGATCGAGTCGGTGGAGAAACTCGTATGGTCCGATGGTGCAAGCTCGGCCGAGAACCGTCGAGTGCGCGGACGTTAAGTATAGTTTAAAAGGGAGCGCAGAGTCCCCAAAAGCATTCGTATCACTTAGCGATCCAGCTCAGAGAGAGCCGGCGTTTCCGAAGCCTCTTCACGAAAACGAACTCTCCCTCGTTCGTTTGGCGTCTCGTGGGGAAAATCTCGGTCATTCCCCCTGTACCAGTCTCGCCCCCGTTAAAGGGTTAATTCACATTTATATCCCAGCCGCTGGACGGGGGATATTATTGGGGAGGGAAAGCGATATTTTTCCGGTGTCTCTTAAATCCTACGGCGAATCCCTCGTCCATTAGCTCTTGCGTTTTCGTCGCGAAACACCTGGAGACTGGGGAAACGTATAGCTCGAGTTTAATTCGAATGGCAGGTCGTTTATCTTGCCGGATCTTTTTACGACGTGTGGCTCGAAGATCGCCGAGAGCTTTCGATTTTTTAAGCCGCGTTTCGAATACAGAATTCAAATTGGTACGTAAGGGACTCGACTCGTGTTCCTTTATATAAAGGGAACCGTCGAAGGTCTTGGGCAATCTCTCTCTCTCTCTCTCTCGCTCCCCCTCCTTCGTCTTTTGCCATCGCTATTTGAAGAGGGAGTTTGGCTGCAGGCCAAAGTCGCCGCCGCACCCTAGGGGACTGCTCCATATCTCCCTCTGTTCACTGTTCGAGAAAATGAAAGGGAATCGTAACACCGGTCGCGGTATTTTCGGTCATTTTTACGGGCAGTTCTCCACCAGCGTATAATTGTCGTGGTTTGGGGGCTGCTTTTAAGAGGTCACTCGTAGTTCCGCGAAGATGCGGGAAAGGGAACGATTGAAGATTCAAAGACGTCGATATTTATTGTTTCTTGAACCGACGAGTTTTTGCGGCGCCTGGCGATTTCGTAGCCACGGAACAACAACGTTCTGCTGGTGCTTTTTAGTCCGGTGAATGTACGAACCGAGGAGGTCAATAGAGGGTGCCTCCTACCATTGGTCGCTTCCACCTCTACATTCGCCTCGGCATGCAACTGGAATTCGCGGAAACGTTAGCGCGAGAAACTGGCCTCGTTTCTTTCTTCGCGATAAGAGTATCGTACGCGCGTCGACTTTCGGTCCGCCGCCCGACTGTGCCTGTGCCTGCCTGCCTACCTGCTCGCGCGTCACCCTCCTTCGATCGCGTGGGAGCGCTGTGAAAAAAAATTGCCCTCGTTCTTGGCTAATATCGAACTTGTCGTATCGCGCGGTGGCAGGTCGAGCACGTCGAACGATGGCGTTCCAATTTTCTAGATGAATTTTATCGCGATACGAACGCTTCCACGTTTGGTTCTTTGCTCGCTAAACTTGTCGATCGTCGATATTTTCATGCGTGTAACCAACGAGTTCCGCATGCTCCTAACGGAGGAGCCTGTAGAAAGAAACGTCCGACTATTCTTGAAGCCCGAACAAAGAATGGCGGAACGAAAGATTCCGTGGTGTAGGTTGCTGCCGGCTTAACGAGACTTTACGACGCCGTTTCCTTTGAGAAAACTTGCAGCTCGCTCTCTCTCTCTCTCTCTCTCCCACACTCGCTATTGCCACGGATTCGCTGGCGCGTAAATTTTGAAGGGAAAGCGCGGCGATCTGGCCGCGTTTAAGCTCGCTTTTATTCGCGAAACGTCGGAGCAGCGTTGTTAAGGTGAACTCTTTTCGTCGCTTAAATTCGTCCGGGGATGGTCCTGTTTTCTGAACCATTTCATTAAGCTCGGCCGAAGGGCCAGCTCTATTATATAATGTAGCCTCATCGATAGGGATAGCAATTTTACTAATGGTTGGCCGGGCACACGGGCACACGGGCTAACGCAAACACACGCGTGCACAGAAATAGAACGTTAAACCTAGCGAGGGAGTGGTGGCCGAGGAACACAGAGGGTAGTCGCTCGACGCGTTTCCGGGCAACACTCGCGTGTGCTGTATAATCCGTTGCATCGAAACTGTCGAAAGGAGGGGGAATAGCCTTTGGAGATCGCGACGCGTCCTTTCTTTTTTCTTCGACTTTATCCTCGCGACACTGGGTCGTCAGGTCGGCGCTCGTCGCCGAAAAGTAAGGGAGGGAACCGGTACTTTCGATTAATGCAGCTCATTAGGGTCATCGTAGAAAGCTCGCAAGAGGCCTTCCTCCCTCCACTTTTAATTGAACGCCTTGTTTGCAAAGTTGCCGGAGAAGTGGGACCAAGAGGAAGGAGGACTGGGTAACGTTAATACGGAATTTAATAGTTTTCGGTGCTATGTTGGAACGCGTGAATGGTAGACGGGGGCAGGAGGGTAACGGAGCTGAAAGGTGGCAGAGGTGGCAGCGTTCGGTACGCCAAAGGTAGAAACAATCGTCGTATTGTAAGCGTCGCAATCCGGAGTTTCTCGGGACAATGGCGCACCCTAACACATATCTAGTGTTGCTCGACTACCCCGTTCCACCTCTCGCTTCCTCCTCTCGCCCCCACCAGTATGTCTCGCTATATCAACCGGATGAACAATGAGAACCAAAGAGAACCGCCTGTCCTCTGTCTCCTTCGCGCGAGCTAGATTCCACCGACGACTTCCTCTATGCTCTAACCAACTTTCTGACGTCTCGGGGCTTCGAATCAAAGGGGGTCTAAGCTCACGTTGTGCTTTTATCATCGGCGGTTCTCCTCTTGTTTTTCAAGGTCGAGAAAGAATGGAATCGATATGCGATGCACGTACGAAGGGATAGAGGGTGGATGGGAGAGATTCCAATATCAAGACGACGCGCGGAAAAGCGATTGTTCAAAAACTTTTCTCCGAGTGTTTCGAGTTGAAAGCTGAATTCGGGAGAAAGTAAGGTAGACATCCAGACGTGGTGCAGGACGTGGTGTAGAACAGGGATGGCGGCGGGGTGAGGGTGGTTGGAACGAGGTAGGCCGGAAGCGAATGGCGGCAATACGGTAGGGCATAAATCTTGGGCGTCGATTCGATTAGACGGACATAATTTACACGCGGCAGGCAGGGGTGAGGTGTGCGGTTCGTGCACTCGCGCGAGTGTGTGCGCTGCTGCGATCTACCTCCGAGGACACTCCTCTTTTTTCTCGAATTTACCGCGTTCCGAGAAAACAATTGCCTATCGGGCATAAATCTGGACTAGCGTCTCTTCGTCCGCGCGGTGTAGAGCACGGTCTCGTAGCGTCTTGTAGGTGTGTGCGGAAACGCCGCACACCAGGGAAGACTCTTAAATTCTTGGACTGCGATACCTCGCCGAGGAACCCTTTATTTCGTTGATCACGTGCCAATCCGCCGTCTCGGAGTCTGTCTCGGTCTTTTATTTTCCTTGGCTTCGGCAGCGTCGTTTATCGATTCTTGATTCGTTTTACGGAATTCTCGGTTCGCTCGTCCCGCTACTCATTCCGGTTATTAAGTATCGGCTAGAAATCGGCCGACGACGAAAGAAAAAAAGGAAGAAAGAAAGAAGAAATCGGGAGACGTGAAATTCGACGGCGAAGAAGATGGGAAAGAGAAAGAGGGGAAAGTTGGAAGGAAGCTGGTGGCTGGGCTGGAGATCCGCTGGCGAAAATTCGAGTGGAAAGTTTGGCGCGGTGTGACAGTGGCGACGCCCGACACAATAGCTTGTTACGGGACAATGGCCGGAGTGGGGTAAATTCGGCCGAATTTAATTATGAGACGCCTTGGGGTGGCACAGGCCGACTCGTACTCGGAACACCTAGTGCCGGCTGAAGTCTAGGGTGCCGTGGAAAGGGACGGCTGGCTGGCTGGCTGGCTGGCTGGCTGGCTGGTGCGCGTACCCTCGGGAGAAATTGAATACGAGCTAATTTCGCTCGCGATACAGCCACCGATTCCCTCTTTTCTCTTTTCCTCCGTCTCTCGTCCTCTCTGCCTCGCTGCCGCGCCTCCCTTCTTTCTGCTTCCCAGATCGTCCTCGTGTTCGTTCTCGGTTGTACAAACGAATCTCTTTCTTTCCTACCTTTTTCGTTAATCTGCGCTTCGAAAAACCGCTCGACAATTATATTCCTTCACGCGAGCACCTCTATCTCTTTTCCTGTTCTTTCTCTGCCTCACCTCTCTCTCTCTCTCTCTCTCCCCTCTTATCGAACAGCTTTCATAAATATTCGATGCCCCTCGGAACCGTCCCTCGCGACTACAAAACTTCCAGACGATTTCCCTCGTATCGAGGACTTTGCGCCCCTTAAACCGGGATAAGGCTAACGGGCGCACCTTACGATTCTCTTTGGAATATTCGCAAACGGTGCAGAGAAACTGTACACCTCACGATTCTGGAACTGGGTGGTTTCGTCGTCGTCGATGTTGGTCTCGCGTCCAACGGATCCTGCGGGCTGCTTTATCGTCTTGTCTGGAACCGGAATCTTTCGCCGGCTTAACCGCGCGCCTCTGCGAAACGACGAACCACGCGAGGCCAACGAAAGAGGAAAAGGACAAGAAAGCGAGGGTTTTGTAGCTGCTACGGCAGATGCCGGGGCGAACCGACGAGAGGAGCTTCGCAAACTCGACTTCGAGTCGCTCTATTATAGTTGCCAAGTCTGCAGTAATCATGTTGGATATTTTAATAAGAGGGAACAGCAAGGAGAAACTGGATCCCTCGTCCTGCGTTTTCTTCCCTCCTAACCCCGACCAACCAACACACCTAACACCGGCGATCCTTCTCTCGAACTCCCGTCTACCATTTACATTTATATCGCGACGACGGTGATCCTGTTACAGCGTCTACGCGTGTAGCTCTTCCATCGCCGGAAACCTTCAGATAGAAATGGAAATTCCTCTTCTTTCCAAATCTTGTTTACCCGGGTTAGGTGAAGAATCGACGCACAATATGTACCTGGTCTAGGCTCGTTCTTTCGTTTCTTTAATCTCTTCCAGTAATGTTTGGTGATTCTATCCGAGGGACAAGGGTGGGAGCCTTTTCTCTTGGCTCGTCTTCGATTCGATCTAATCCACGGCTCGTTCGACGGCTTCTCGGCGATTTTTCCAGCAAAGGTTCGACTTTCTTTCTCCGTCGAGGCACGCAGGGGATTCGCAGGGATCTCGGTGGATCGCGAAACGATCGTTCGAAGGGGAACAAGAAGAAGAGGAAGAAGAAGAGCGCGCGCGGTGGCGGAAAGGAATCGTTCGTCCCGCATCCCGGGTAGGATTAAAGGCGCGCGAGCAGTTTTCCATTTGTAAGAAAGTACGCTTCCGGAATTCCCAGCGGACGACGAGCAGCGTCGTTCTTCTCGAGTTCCTCCTCATTGTCTGGAAAAACGGGGACGCGGGTGTTAAAGCGCGCGTTCGATGCTAACGCGAATTTATCATCGTGAATTATGACGTCGATGTTGAGAATACAGAATGAGTAACGTTAATGCCGTGCCGTTTTGCTTCCGCTCGTAAATTAAAGTGGATCGTGGAGAAAGAGGGGGGGGGGGGGGGCGGAGAAAGAGAGAGAGAGAGAGTGAAGAGGGGAGATTTTAATAATTCCAATATTCACGGGTAACGATAACGAAGTCAATTTTTTAGACGCCTCCTACTCCACCAATTTCGATTTTCCCCTCTGTCGGGATCTCACCGGTAAGGTGGTGGTAGGTTTCGTCAAGATTTTTCTACGTAATTATCCTGAGCGGCTGTTGGCTTGGCTTCGTTACGATTTACGACTTGGGCGAGAAAACCCGCGAACGCGGCGACACTGTTTAATGAATTTTTAAGTAAATTTTCCCCCCGCTCGTGTCGAGTTATCGTTATCGTTTGATTAGCAGCAATCGTTTTTCAGAGTAATCGGATGCGACGACCCGCCTGCCGGTACTTTTCTTTCAACGCGGTGATCCCCGTCCGTCTCCCTAACAGATGGGTAGGTGGGTAGGTAGAGGAGAACCGAACTCGGGAACGCTTTGAAGATTAACGTAATCTACGGTGGAGAATAACGAGCCGGGCACACGTATCGAAACGTCGTTTGCTACTCTATTTCAAAGGATTAGCCGGTGTTACTTGCCGCGCGTCGTCCTATATTTCTGACGGGAGTAATTTAAAGTCCACGGGTCCGCGTCGCGTCGTTTCGTATTACGCGTTGCCGCGCGTTGCATGGCGTAATAAACAAATACGACACCGAGATATATGATAACGAGAAGCGCCTCCGGTAATCACCGGTCAAAGCGCGTACGAACACGAAGAGATTAAATATGAATACAAGGATCCCTGTGGCGCGAGTCACGCTACTGTTATAACAGCCGGAAGGGAATCCATTCGGTTGACATCCGCCGACTAATATCGACCACGGCTGCCCGCGATCGCCTCGCCGACTCGTCCGTCGGAAGGAAAGGAAAATTTCCGACTGTCCTCCGAGACGCCTAGTCCTCTCTGCCACCGACACCTCGATCGATCTCGAATCCACCGATTTACAACTTAATTAATGGCTCTGCTCGCTGTTTACGGATCGGAAGTTTCCTCGATTGCCGAACGCGGAGATCCGTACTCTTAGTTAGGGTAAACGGGGTTCCTCCTTCTTCTTGATTCGAGTGATTAATGAAAGTCGAGGATACCGATGCCCGCCGCAGGAATCGTTCCACTTAGATTCGTTCTCCTCTCCTCTCGTCGTCGTCGTCGTCGTCCTCCTCGTCGTCGTCGTCGTGGCTGGCCTCGACCGTGGACCGGTCGATACGCCTTCTCTTCGGACCTGCGTCGGAAAGTCCGCCAGGCAGGGTGTCGAGGGTTCTCGATGTTTTCTCGCCGCGGAGGAATCGGCAGTTGTGATCGGTGGATTAATTGGCTGAGTAGCGCGCGTGCATTAACTTAACGAGAGAAGGTAGCGTATCGTAAGTCTATGCAGAGGCTAAGGGCCGCGCGATACTTGGACGATAAAAAGCTTATCTCTAGGTGGGCGCAACTTGCCGTTGGCTGCACCATGATTAATAGCTTTCCCGCATTGCGAATCGCAGGAAGAAGAGGCAGGGAGGCAGGCGGAGAAGTCGAGGAGCCGCGCAGCAAGGAGAGAAGGAGAGAGAAGGCGTCGCGTAGATTAGTATATGCACGAGACAAAGTTAGTTCGCGGAACGGGATATTAATCGAGGGCCCGTAGTCGTTTAATACAACCGCGCTACTATCGTTTTTGACCAACGATGTCGCTCACCGTCTATACGTTATTCGAAACCTTCTCCGCTCGATCTGCGAACTGAGAGGACCGAGAGAGAACGGAGAAAGCGAGGCTCCTGCTCGCGGATCCAACACCCTCGGGACATTGGCTAATTTTCCACGGTAATTTTGGACATGGGTACGCGGATCCGAGCCGCTGCCATTTCGCTAGGCGAAGGAAAACCGGAATCGAGTTGAATCGATAGAGCGAGCGAAACCTGGCTGGTTGGAAAATCGTCTGGGATGCCAGATGTGTATATACGTGTATATATGTATATCTAAAGAAAGAGAGAGCAAGAGGAAGAGCAGAGGAGGAGCAAGCAGGGTGTCGGGAGAGAAGGAGAGGCTGTGGAATTGGAAGGGTAACTAATGGACGTTTTACGGCGTCAATTATACACCGTCGTAAAATATGAATAATTGCTCGAGATTATGGCCGTGCAAAATTTCTGCGGGCCTCGCGCGAGTCCACGCGAGTCGTAAAGTATATTGCGGAGGAGTAAAAGCGCGAAATGTCGAATCTCGAGGCGGCGTATCCGTCGTCGCGATCCGACAGGAAACAGCAGGAGTAGGAATATTACTTATTCTTCGATTGGTATCACCCCACCTTGACGCTTCTCCGTCCTTTTTACCAACGTGTGACCACGTCGACAACGTGGCGGTTGCCTTCGGAAATTCTGGGGATGCGTCGAACGCCAAGAAATTACACTGGATCGCCAAGGATCGAATTTCCACCCCATCCCGGCGAACGCGTCTACGAATATTTCGGATTCTGGGATACGAGCAACGACGGCGTACGCTATATCCGTGTGGACCACACCCATGCTACGGTCACAGACTCGGGATATGGGGCGGGGGAGATACGTCCTGGGAGAGAAAGTAACTGGTTTTAACGGAGAACTTGTTCCCGGGTACGAAGGAGTTTCTCGAAAGCCGACAGCGTGCTCCACCGCAAATGATCGCCGCTCGACGGTATCGAGGGGTGGGAGTAGGAGGAAATACGTTGCGAAAATCCTCTCGTAGAGTAAGTTCGGCAACGGTACTTGGACCCACACGCTGATTTTAACAGCCGACTCTTCCTGATTTCCCGCCATTCCCATTCAACGAACGCCATACACACATCTCCCGCTGTCTGCTGTCTGCTGTGCCCTCTCCTTCGAGCTCGTTCAGACTTGGAAGCGATCTACGTCGATTCAGAGTCGTCGACCGATCCCCGTTCCAGTTGACGCGCGCGGCTCACATGCAGATTCGTTCCTCGGTGTTGGCTGGTCCGTTCGATGTTACGCAACGCAAACGACGCGTCGAGTGCTCGACTGTAATTTCGCGGGTTGCCGAGTGAATCGTGCGCGAAAAACGACCTGTAAAACTCCCGTATAACGTGGAAACGACATTCGACGCCGGGACGAACAAAGTACCAGAGCTCGAACGCGGTGCTTCGATGGGCATCGTTCCTCGTGTCCGGGCTTGATTGCGTTTTGCTTTACGACTCGTCGCGATCTCGCTTCCTCGATTTCTTTCCCAAGGAATTTTACAATTTCCCTCCAGGTACGGGGAGAAGGGGGAAGGGGGAAGCGTCCCGTTTCCCCTCGGCCAGGACAAATAGGCGATCCGATACGCGAAACGAGAATGGAATCGTAAATTCGCTCGGTAATTAGCAAGGACGTTCGGCGTTGCGCACAAGTCGCAAGACCGCCGGAGAAGAGTCGATGCGTTATTTAATCGCGTTGCACAGTTCGGTGTGTCCCGTGTTTCCTACACCGTATGCCTCCGAATGTCGTTAATATCGACCTCTGGCTTTTCCACTCTGGTTACGATCTTCTTGCCGCGGCGAACGTTGCTCGTTACGCGATGGAATCGTAAATCGACGTTACGAGTAGCGCTCGTGTTTGTTCCAGCGTCTCTGCTTCTCCGAAGATTTCGAAAAGCGTCGAATACGTATCGCGCGGAAAGTCCGGCGAGGTTCGGGGGGCAAAGTTCGAGAGCGGACGATCGAATTGACTCGGGTCGAAATTCGGGCGCAAAACCTACCAACTCGGGATGTCTAATTTCGCTCGTTAAATTAAAGGATTCTGGACAGAGAATGGATTCCGAAGGGGTTGCGTACGTGTCCCCGTCGTGTATCGAACTTGCCCGCTTTGCATTTCCCCGCAAGAAACACGATCCGTTCTCCCGAACTGCGACAAAACACACCCCGGACCCACCTGCACTCCTCCTCGGTGGATTTTAATCGCAGCATCACTCGACGGGTGCCCTGGACTATGAAATTGGATTCCAATCTGGCTTTATCGTTTAAACGATAATAAAAACACGAGAGAACGAGAGGTAGGGAAGTGAAAGAAAAAAAAAAAAAAAAAAAAAAATACTAAAGTTAGCGGCGTTATTGTTCGGGTGTCGTTAATCAAGGAAACGAGTGGCCCACTTGTGCGCCAGCCAAAACGAGTTATCATCGAGTCTGGTCGTTAGACGGTCATTGGGGTGGCATCGAGCCACCCGAGCGAGGAAACGGGAGCCAAGTATCTTTCGACATTTATCTCGTTCTCTTCTATTTCTCTGAGAAACGGCGGTAGTGGAAATGTGGGTGTGGGCCAGGGAGAGGGGTAACGTCGTGTATTCGCGTGGTGTTCGTCGTCGGGGAAACGAAGCTGCCTGATCTTTCCCTGCCTTTTTATTTGTCCGTTGTATCGCCAGAGAGTTCTTTGCACCTCTTTCTGTCTCACCTCCGGGGTTTTACGATCTTTTAATGGAGACCGGATTTAACGGCGACCGTAATCACCAGCAGCGAGCAAGATTGTTGCTCGGCTTTCGGGTTTCGCGCGTTCCTCGCGGAAGCCCCTTAAACGAGCTCTCTTTTCCAACTTGCGTTCCCTCTTTCTCCGCATATCCCTTCTGCACCCCTACCCTCTAACCCGAGCCTCTCCCGCTTACTTTCCCACCAGCCGTCTCGCTCCTCGAGCCGCGCGCGCGGCCACGGTTAAGAATGGATAAAGTCTCGAGCGAGTATCGGGGGATGGAGTTTGCATCGCGGCAGCGTTTTGCTGTGGCGGAAACCGGATCAATCGCGCACACCGGCTCGACAAACCGTGCTTTTATTTTAACGAGCAACCGCAGCCCGCAACAGAGCGATCGGCGGTTTCGACGTTATACGGCGCCCCGTTGGTGCGTCATTGAAGCAGCGGGATTACGTCAATCTGCGCTCACAAAGTTCGTCGGTAGAGGGAGGATGGAGGCGAAAGCGATCGCTCGTGGTGCTGGCAGCTCGTACAAATTGGGAATTAAATGACGACGGTGAGGCGTGAAAGGTAAATTTTCGATATCGACGAATTTCGGTTTCCGTCGAAATCAACCAAATGAATAAAATGTAACATGCTCGCTTTCTGTCGCGAGGCTCTCCCCTCGACTACTGTTACCTGTTACTGGTGGTAACTCGGACACACTCCTTTCAACGAATAATATATCGTTCGTCTCGGTCAGTGGCTGCATCTGCAGCAATTCGGTCTCCGCCTTGTTCTCGACTTGCCGCGTTAACGAGAGAAAGAGCAGGAAGGATCCACGGGCAGAGGTGGAAGAGGAAGAGGAGGCAGAGGTAGAGCGAGGACGGCACGGGAAACATTTTGGTTTCTCGGGAGGGTGGTTATTCACCGCGACAATTTATCCGGTAAATTGCATCGGGCGGTGGCTTGCGACTCGACGGATTCGTGACCCGTTTCTGGAATTCTGGAGATCGAATCGCCTCGTTCGTGGCTCGTCGTCCCACGATGGTTCGATTCGATTAGAGTCGATCTCGCGGTGTAAACATGGCGAGAGGGTACACAGAGACGTATTTGCGATTAAATTCGATCACGATTCCGCTATCTGGACGGGGCTGGGACGGGAGGGGAGCTGCAGACGGTGGTGGCGGCGGTGGCACGGTCGATTAATGATCCGGAAGAACGATAATTCGTCTCGAAGGTATCGGAAGACCGATTTCGAAGGACCGTGTCTCCAGCTCGCTCGTTTCCAGACCTATATACAAGCCGGGAAGCTCACGCGTAAATCTCTTTCGCCGGATTTCGATTCGCAGAACGAAACTGGAGATTAATTTACCAAGGAAAGCGCGAGTTACTAGCGAGACGGACGCAAACGCGACCATAAAACGAACCGGCATTCCAAACCGTTGCGGGGAAGATTCGGGATACTAACCTACAACTTTATTCCCTCCCATCCTTTCCAACCGAAAACCAAACGCTTCTCTCTCGCTCTCTCGCTCTCTCGGTGACCCCACATCTGCCTTTCCGCACTGTGATATTTTTTCTAAACGTCCACTTAACCCTACCATTCTTCCTCCTACTCTGGATCGAGGGCCATTCCCTTCTCGTTCGTTTAACGAGAAGGATCAAAAGTTAGCACCCCTTTCGGGGCGTCGTCGTTCCACGGCGAGAATCGACGGTTGCGTTACTATTCTCGGAAAGATATCTACGTGGTGTGGCGGTGGCGAGGGTATACGCGCACGATAACTCGACGAACGGTGGACATTAGGTAGGTGTAACGCGATGATAGCGCAAAATTACAGTCGGCTGCGTTTACGTGACTCGGATGCGGCCGCGCATACGCCGGCTAAGGCATTCCCCATTTGCCCCTAATTGATCGTAATACGTAGATAAACGTTCGAATGACTCAATTCCCGAAGCGAAACTCCAATGATACACTCTCCCGTACAGCTATCGCAAGCGCTTTCACCTCCCTCTGTCCCTGCATATCTCCGTATATCTCTCTACTCTATCTAGCTACTCTATATCCGGCCAAGACGTAACCGCGAATCAGGTTTGGAACGCGCAAGTGGTTGGCACTGGCGCAAAAGTGCAGGGTTCGTTCAATCGAAGGTTTTTCTTTTAGAAAGGCAAGAGCAAGGAGTGAGCGAGGGGAATGAAAGCTCTCGTCTAAATCCGGGCAAGCCCGTAAGGGATGCAGGTTGGACGACTCGAAAGGGGTCGAGAGTGGGATGGGCAGCAGGTATAGTTGGCGGTGGGTATGCAGGAGCATATGGTTAAACCGTAATGGTAGAGGTGATATATTTAAACCCGGCAAAGTTTGGTGCTTGGCTGTACGCGGGGTTCGGTGTACGGGTGTCGGGCGTGCCTCGCATAAGTTTACATTATCTTACCATCAGATAGCAACTATACTCAAGCTCACAGGCTCAAGCTCTCGCGGACCGAGTCAGGAGGTCGAGAGAATTCCTCGTTCTGGAAAATCGTCCATTTCTCTCGCCCTCTCTCTTTCTCTCACATACCGTTTCGAACGTGGATTCGCCGAATTACCGATCGCCGCGAGATAAACGGAGAAACCGGAGTGGTGTTTGACGAATGAAATCTGCGTACCGTGAAAGCGCACCGTGCGGTGCTGGTTGATTTGTTGTTTCGTTACGCTTCGGGCGCGTTGATGACGCGCAAACGACAAAGGTAAAAATCAATTTGTTCGTTTTCTCGGGAGGAGAGTTATTAGCCGTTGAAACGCGACAAATCACGTGAAAGCCTCCGTATGCCCGATGGATTATTATGGCGGCGACGAAAGGCAGGCACGCGTGTTTCCTTCCATGGAAATGGGCGCGCGCCGTTATCTCTGCGACGGGATCGTGGCTTTCTCGAGAAAAGGCCGGTTTTTGTTTGAAGTACGCACGCGAGCCATTACGCGTCGTCGTCCATCGGTCGTAATTACATTACGAGTGCCGCGAGCAATCCGATGAAGCGTAACGCGCCGGGTTCGTTCGTGCTCGCGAGCCTCTAACCACGTGACGACGACGGCGACGAGGAACGCTTACCGGTTGAAGCGGTGACAGAAATTTAAGAACGCTCGAGACCCACTCGAGGCCCGGTTCCATTAAACCGAGGAGAGATTACCCGGAGAATCGAGTCGAGAGATCCCTCAGCCACGGAACAGTCCGTGGAAGTTGGTGGTAAGCCAAACAGTTTCGCGTTCCACCGACGCCCTCCTTCTCGCTCGCTCGCTCGCTCGCTCTTCGTATCCTTTGTTCTCCGAGGCCACCTTCCTCCTTCCGTTTCGCGTTCTCTCTTATTATAATATAGCCAATTAATTCGAACTCGGTAAGAGGATCAGGGGATAATGAATACAATAAAAATAGACGTCGCAGTAACAATAGCGAACTTGGTAGAAATATGCTAAGAGGCTTAACAGGGAAACCACGGCAGGTTTCGCTTCTTCGTTCGCCGTCTAGCGTGTTTCGCGTGTGGTCGAATCGCGCGCCGCTTTGGCCCCGCGCACCAGCCAGCCTATGCGTGGAGAACGGGAGAGAAACGAGGAGGAGAATCGACGTCGAGCGGAGAAACTGTCACGTAAGGAACGAACGCGCGACCGAATGACCGCGCTGAAGGGTATACTTTCCTAACACGCCATTGCCTAATTACGTGCTTCGCCTCGTTAGGTGTATTACTTTCCCCGTAAACCCTTAATCAGATCCGAACGAACGTCGGGGCTTGTTTACCGACCAGATCCTTGCCTTTGGATTCTCCCGATAAGGCTTGTCGGGCCCGGCGATCTCCGCGTCTAGAAGCTCCGAGAAATTTCCAAGTTTCCTACGTCGAAATCCCCTAAACTCGACCGTTTGTTGTCGCACGCGCGTGCGCGTTCTCCTCACCGTGGCCAAAGCGTAAGAAATTAGCGGGGCAAACGCGCAACAAGCAGCGAGGAAACGGGACGAGATGTGCGAACGATAGACGGGAGGCGATAAGTCCGCGTCCCCTGAATCGTCGTGCACCACCCTCCGAGATATTACCCGAAGTGGTGCACGGTGGGGAAGGGGTTGCTGGGTATAAATTGCATCGTGTGGTCGGCGAAGCGCGGTCGAAATTGGGGAAATTAAGTTCGGCGAGTATAGAGCGAGCCGGAGCTATACTGCCGCCACTGATACACACAAAGAGAGACCGCACTGGCATGTGGTTCCCTTGTAACCTCGATGTCGATACACTCGGGTCAGCGCGTCGAGGAACGAGCGGACGTAGCAGCCGAGGGATCCCACGCATCGGCTGTTTGCATTCGCCGCTAAACAGCCGCTCACGGCTCGACGAGTTCTCCGAATGGGAGTATTGCTTACAGTTCCCTCCCTGCCTCTCTCGCTCGCTCGCTCGCTCAGTCTCCTCTCGGAATACCGAGACGAATATTCAACTCAGACGATGAGAACCCGTGGGAATCCACGGGTTCGTTCCACGATTTCGCGACAGACCTTTCTCAACCACCTTTCGATCTGTATATACGTGTGCCTTCGTATAGCGGGTGGAGTATCTTCTCTCGAAAATAGAAGGGCTCTCCATTCTCGGTTTCGACGCGAAAGCACGCGCCGAATTGGACGAGGAACAATGAACGAACCGCCGCGTCTCTCCTGAAATGCGATCAACCGGTACTTGGTACTTTGCCAATTTCCCGCCTACTCTTTTCCGAATCGCCGGACACACGGTTTCATACGAGCGAAACTCGAACGATTAAAACGACGACGGCGCGAGGAATGAAACCTTCCACGCACAGATTTCCTTGCTTTTCCTTCTTTTCTACCGGTCGGTCGCTGTTCGCTTTCGTTATATTCTCTGTCCAGCAGGATTCGTTCGTTCGTGACCCGGATTAAGAAGAAAGTTCACCTCCCCTCGACTGGCTAGAATCGACCGATGAATGGCGTTCTAACTACCGAACTGTTAGAACGGCACGCGCGCTCGTGGCAACGCGTTATGAATCGTTTAATTTCGTTCCATTCTTGGCGCGAACGTTTACCCCTCTCGATTTTCTATACGAATTCCGATTCAACCGTCGCCCCTTCGAAATACCTTTCCATGTGGTTGCTCGCCATTGGCGCTCCGTTATTCGAAATTCCTCGCGGCAACTCGTGCTCGATTTTGTTTCGTTAACGCGTCGCGTCCACGCATTCGTTGCGACAAACTCGCGACGAATTTTTCACCGCGAGCAGAGCAAAGAAGTCTCTTTCAGTCGAAGAGCACAGATGGAGGAGAGTGACACCGGTAAACTTTCGCCACCGATCTCTCTCGCGACAGCTTCCCCCGTTCTTCCGTCTTAGGCGTGGCTTCCTTCGAATTATGCCGAAGAATCGGAGGGGACAAGGGCGCCCGGAAGGAAGGAACGAGGGACAAAAGGAGAAATTAGGTGTGCGATGGAGCGAAGAAGAAGGTCCGTCAGGTTAATAAAAGGGAAGCGAAATGGGTGTGGTTGGTTCTTCGGTTGGAATACGCGTGTGTGAACGGCTCTGGTACGCAGTAAGCACCGCTTCTCGTCTGATTACCAAAGTTCAGCTGCGTTGGGCACGTTTAGTACTCAGATGGGTAACCATTTATGTGCTTCGTGTGCCGTTGCCAATCTGTGGTTTGGATCCCACCTGAAATTGTAATAACCACACCGCGCGCGATCAATGCCAGTAATAGACAGAAGGGGGAAACCCCTCTGTTTCTCGTCTTCGAGGAGATGTTATAGATTTGCGTTGATGCGCGTTTTCTTAGTTCTCTTCGTCGTATACGACATGCAGGTGTAAATGTCGGAATTAGGATCGGGGACTCGCGGGGAGGAAGGGGCAATCGAGAGAAGAAAAACGGTGGTTTGCATGGCCGCACTCCAAGCACGGATGGATAGAAAAGACGCGATAATCCGAATAAACCGCTCGGAAGAAAGGGGGACGACGAAGCCCGGGAATGAGGGAGAAATCGGTGCATCTTGACATCGAGGACGCCGACGCGACGCATCCGGACAGGGATGGAAACGGCAGCGCCTTCGGGCACGGCTAGTTGGAAGGATCGAGCATAATTTCTCGGTGACAGGATGGCGTCGGCTTTTCAACCCTTATAATATCTTCAACGCGCCCTGGTCTCTCTCTCTCTCTCTCTCTCTCTACTTTTTCATCTCCTCTGTCTCTCTTGCTTACCACACCTCCTCCCCAACACTGTCTTCTTCCCCAACCGCCTGTTCGCCTCTCGGTTTCACCCTCGTCGCGCCTTTACTCCCGGGAATACATTTCCATGCATTTTCCTGGCCGGCTGATCCTGCTCTTCCGTTCGCCTCGGTTTCTCGCGCGCGCCCGCCCGTCCACCCGCCTGCCTCAGCGATGCTTTTCCCTCGCGCTTTAATTACCAACTTTTCCGTGTTCCCTAGGAATTCGCGCTCGCTCCACCACCTCTTCCGTGTCGACACAGTGCTTTCTTCCGCAGGCTTCTTTCCTCTCTTCCCCTCCCTTTCCCTTCTCCGTCGCCGCCCATGGGAACCGCGAGGGGAGATTCCCTGCTCGCTCTCGCCAAGCGTACGTAAAGTTTGCACGCCCATAAAGTCGAGAAATCTTGTAACGCCTCACCTCCCTCACGGTTCCTTTGCCTTGGCTTTCTTCGTCTGTTTATTTGCCCCGTTTCTCGCTTTCCACGGGATGTGTGTTAGCTTTCGATTCCGGCGACTGAACGTCGTCGCGCCTCCACTCGATTCGGCAGCGATCGAGACGCTCGAGACGCTCGTATTCGTCTCTTCTTCTTGCTTCCGGATCGAATCAATTTTGTTTCCTCGCGCTTCCTACGGTAACGCCGCCGCGGAAAAGTGGAGCGCCGCGTAGTTTCGTTATGGGCAAACTTTTCGGCGAGATGCACGGGATAATATCGTTGGCTGTTCCCTCGGGTTTTTCGCCACGTCTCGAAGGAATCGCGACGTAGCCTGCGAGTCGTCGTTGGGCCGATTTGAAACTTTTCTCCGGTTTAACGATCCGCTCGCTCGAACATGGAAGCCGAACTACCAGTTCCATCTTTTCGCTCGTGTCCGTTCGGCCCTTTCTTTCACGTTCCTTCATCGCTGACCCGACTGGCTCGCCGCTCGTTCCTCTTGCCCATCGCCTACCCTTGTGCTCCCTTACGCAAGGATCGTCGAATCCACGGGGTAGCTAGCGAGAGGCGGTTTCTCCTCGAGTAGTCGCTGGCTAATTCCCAAAGAGATTATCGAAGACGCATCACCGCGATTCCGCGTCCGGATACAAATTGGTCCCTTGCAACCGCGGCGTGGCACGGCTCGAATGGAAGCCAAAGGTGTAAGGGAGAGGAGAGTAGAGGAGAGGTGAGGAGTGAGGAGCGATGTGCATGCATAGAGCGGCGGTACAGGTGCGACGAGTCGGGGCAGCGAGGAAATTGCAGGCTTCCCGGTCCCCCAGGTGCTCTTCGTCATCATAAAGCCTACACCACTGGCATTGTACTTGTATTAAAGCCAGCCTCGAACACGACCCTGCGACTCTCGTCCCTCCCGACTCGCCCGACTCGCCCGACTCGCCCGCTCTGTCCTCGCTCTTCGCGTACCCCGTGCTCTGTTCGCTCTGCTCGTTCTCTGTCCACCCTTCCTGTGCCAGCCGACTATGTATCGTCGACCGGCCGACCATTTCTCGAGACCGCAGCCAGCAGCCCTGCTCCTCGTTCCCTGGCCACCGGCGACCGACCAGTCGCCGCATTTAATAATCGGTATTTATGGGAAAAACTTGCCAGACGCTCTCCGCGCCGCGTCGCGACGATGCTCCGCCGTGTTGTCGCATCGAAATCTACGACCTCCGCGCTGCGCTCCCTGTTCACACCCACCGCCAACCTCGAAACAATAACCTTTAAATCCGCGCGTTTTCGATTCCCAGCCTGGCTGGAATATTAACTTCATAAATTCACGGGGTCCATCCTTAACAGGCCGGTTGTTTGGATTTTCGCGAACGGGGCCGGTCGCGTTTCGTTAATCTTACACAGCTGCTGCTGCTAGAGAGTGGTTGGGGCTGAATGCGTGCCGCGGCAAGTGGTACAGCACCATGGATGGTCAGGTGGTGGTCGTTCGGTGCACGGTCGACGATCCTGGAAAATCTTGAGCCGAGGGCGGCAAACCACTCGAGGGCAATCGATACGCGCGAAATACGCTGGGACCTGCCGTTTGTCAACCGGTCAGGCACGTGAGCTGCATCGGCCGATTAGAGAACAATCGAACTAATCGAAATCGTTCCTTTCGTTCGCCGATAACGATGTTTCGAGAAGCAGCGAGTTCCGCGCTACTCGGCTAGGGGAAAATCGGGAAGGAAAGCGGCACTCCGCGTAATTATTTTCAAAGGATTAGTCGTTAATGCAGCGAAACACTTGGGAACGAGATAAGCTTCGCCGAGTTCCCAAAGAAAATAAAGGCTGATCCTGTCGGACGGTGGCTTACTTTTGGCAAAAACAACGCCACAGCGCCGTCGGAACGGCAAGAATCGTGGATTTCTGAGCTCGACTGAAATAACCGACGGCACCGGAAGCTCGTTTTAAGAATAAACTGTTGGCTGGTTGCAATTAAAGCTGACCCGCTTTACGCTCGAACGCCACGCTTTCTTCCAGTTATCATTTTCCCGAGCGGAATTTATCCAGGCGCGACACATGGCCTCCGCCTCCGCCTCCGCCTCCGCCTCCGGCGATTCTTTTTCCACCGAGTTCAGCGTTAGAACGACGAGGGGAACGTTTTCGTAGCTTTGCATGACGCGACGTGACGCGCCGCGAAGGAGAGATACGAAACATAATAATAGAGCGAATGCGTCTCCTGCTAGTCAGTCTACCAATATAAACTTCTCCTTCCTGTCCGTTCGTTCAGACTGAATTACCTGACCCTATCCCGGAGGAGTCTGCTCCCCGGTGTCCAACAACAAAGTTTGCACGGGCAAGTGAAGCTTAATTAAAAGCTACGATGACACTCGAGGGCCACTCTGCTCCGCGAGGGGCCAACGATTCGTTTCCCTTGGTATCGAGAACGAGAGAGGGAGGGAGGGAGGGAGGCTTCTAATCGTTCATCGTTTACCTTCGCGCAAGAGTTAGCTCGTCCGGTAGGAACGTTCGATCGGCGGCGTCTTCACCTCGACATACGCGCCGTCGCGTCTCCTTTAATTTCCCACGGACCGTCTTCTTCTTCGAGTTGCTCCGAAGGAGAAGAGAGAGAAACCACCGAGGCGAGAGCGCTTTCCTTCCCCGCCTTTTCCTTAATCTTTATCTAGCTAGGATATCGGTGGAACAGCGATATTCTTCGTGCAAACCACCCCGAAGCCAGGGAAGGGAACGCAAATAAAAGCTCTCCTTCGCTCGGTAAACTCTGACAAGTCACTGTGAAAAATCCGCCTGCCCCGCGTTATTACCCGCGTTTCGTGAACATTAAGGTCGAGCTTTGCGAGCGAGAGGCTCTTTGACTCCAGCTACTTTTACCGTGCCTTCCCTCCCTTCCCCTTCGAATTTATGACCCGCGGACAACAATATTTCCTTCTCGGCGAACCAGCCTCCGAGAAAACTGCGCGCCGGACCATCACGATCCACCAGCTAACCGGGAGCGAGAGGAAGCGTTCAATTCCCGTACTCTGGTACACCTTGCGACGACAATTTTGCGATACTAATGGACGTGGCCGTCGTCGCAGCCCCTCCACGGCCGTATCCGGTTCGTTGCTCGACAGTCTCGAGTGTGCCGGTAGAATTTTTTTCGTTAGCAACCGCTCGTTTGAAAAATGCGAGTGTTGCGTGGTCCGTGCGTGTTCACGAGGAACACCTGCCTTTCTTCGTAACCTCTGCCCTGACGCGCGGGGTCTCGACGTCCACCTTCTCCTCAAGATCGCCGCGACTTGATTCGAAGCGACCTGCCTCGACGGGGGGAACTGCTACCGCTGGGAAACCCAAAGAACGCCAGGCACGCGAATTGTTAAGCTAATAGCTCCGCAAGTACACCTGCAAGTCTTTCCCGAAGAACACAGCTTGCATACGTGTGTTTGATTAGAAGCGAAGAAGAAAAGTATCGAATAGCAGGGGGAAAGGAACGTAAAAAGTTTCGCTAGGCTCGAGGTTTTTCCGTCCGGTTCACAGACTCGAGTCTCGTGTCTCTATGTGTCTTATCTCGGCCGGGAGATCGTCGTCGCGTGGAAACGATACCATTCCATCTGCGTCTCCGTCGCTGGTGAATGGGCAATGGGTGGCAATCCTCTCTAATATTTCGGGAGTTCTCCGGGTTCTCCGAGTTCTCCGTCGCTTTAGCGGAAAGTATCTTTACGATCTGCCCGTGGCGAAAAGCGTGTGCCGCATCAACGACGGATGCGACCGAGTGCACGAGATGATAGTCGTCGGCTCGTGAATCACGCGCAGAGATCGCATCGCGTGGCAGCCTCGCGAGCTCGAAGTAAATTGTTCGGAAAGCCGGGTCGCCGCGTTTGAATTTCCACCGAAAGGTTTATGACTATTTCTCCGTTGGGGCTCATTCGTACCGAATTGAGCGTATAACTACCGGCGGCCGTTCTTGAACCGTAATATATATGTATGTATATACACATACGCATCTAACTCGTTGGTGTGCTAGCTGCAAAAAAACAAAGGGAAAAGGAAAACAGCATGTCCAGCGACACGGATGCCAGTGATATCGATACGAAAATCGCGCTCTTTATCGCCGGTAATTTCGACGTTTATCGTGTACGTTCCACAACTATACTTTGGCTAGCTTCGCGGATTTATGCGATTCCTATAGGCTGATCGTAAAATTCCACGCTTGCGAGCATAATCTGTGTACGTTGATTCTGTTCTCTGCGCTGCCTGCCGCAAGCGTCATCGGAGCGTCTCGAACAAATTCGAACGCGACACAGCGAACGTGGGCCAATAATTCTCACCCCGTAGACTTACACAGCGTCCGCGATGTTACCGAGAGTTTCGGAAACATCGCGATACGGAACGATATTCCTCCGGTCGTGGTGTTGGCGGGGCGGAAGGGGGAGAAAGGGGCAGGAGGGAGGACGCAGTACCTGACAGGGAGTACCAATTATTTCGTTTGACCTGGCTGCTAGCCGGCCGAACCAATACTCCGAGACAAATTGTCAATTTATGCTTTCTCGTTATTACGCCGTTCTGATCATAGCACGCGGTTCACCGCGAGCCACCCTGAAATGCACACGCATCGTCATCGGGTGGATTTTGCGCGATACGAGGAGAGAAATGGTCGTGACCGTAGCTATGGAATGTCCTTTCGTTCATAGGAGAATCGCTGACGATAGGATCGGAGGAGGTGGGTGGACATGCCTTAGACGTTGTTCGCGATGATAAGATCTCGCGGATAGTCCCACGAAATAAAGGAGAAGTGGTGGAAAGACCGGTGCATTTTCTTTGGAGAATCGCGAAACGCGCCGCGCCGCGCGTAGAACCATAAAAGTAAAGCGTAAAATCAACTGCTGACTCGATTGCGCGTTCTCCGGCGTGCCACTACGTCGAGAAGCAGCAGCAAGCTAGAGGGGCAAAGTGGAAAGAGAGAATATCGCGGAGTGTGCGATTTAAATCATAAAACTCGAGTAAAAATCCCGAGGAGTTTTTGCAGGTGCAGTTGCAGTCGCGAGCCTCGGATGCCTAACCATCCTGCGATGACTCTTCTCTCTCGCTCTCGCTCTCGCTCTCGCTCTCTTCTCTGCCCTCCTCGCGGATTTCTTTTCCCCCGATTCAGCTCGTTTGGCCCCTCCTTTCTTACCGCTTATGTTTCTCTTTCGCCGTGCACCTCGAACATTACCCGGCCATAGAATGGGCCGAGAAAACCGTAAAAGGGAATTACTCGAACGATTCGAGCTATTCCGCCGTGCGCGCTCGGCTGCTTCTCGAATCCGTATACTTGTCTGTATGCGCGGATATTTCCTCCGACCCGTTTACGTCGACTCGTCCCCGCGATTTTCCCGATAATCTCTTCCACCGGAGGAAACTTCCTACCGGTTTCTTTGCCGGCAACGGGTATTTGCGATATTTCGACGGTTACCGTCAAACTGGGTCGCTTATCAATTATTTTTTCGAAACATCTCGACGTTTTCTCACGGCGGAGGATTTCTATATCGAGCCCAGAATCATCTGCGTTCGTTCTCTCGCGAGATATTTTCGACGTTGTAGAAAGAACGAACGCGCGATCGCAGCGCTTCATTAATTGTCTTTGACTTTGGGGAGAGAGAAAGACGAATTCGAGTCAATCGGTCACGAGCAGTTCGAGTATCCTCGTAGACGGGAACGAAAGGTTATTCACAGCGAGATCGCGCGACGGAAGAGGAAGCGATAATATTTCATTCGCGGGGCTAGAATATCATTTTTCAATAGCGCAGCTTAGTCAGGAGTTATATCGACCGGCTATATCTTCTGAACGTTGCCCTTCGTTTTTCCTCCATTTCTCATTCCGTCTGCTTTTTTCTCTTTCCCTCTTTCCCGCTTTCCCTCTTTCCCTCTTTCCCTTTGTTGCCGAGTTCGACTAGGTAGAACACGCGAGCGCGATCAGCTCTGTTACTCGCTCGCGTACGTGTAAGCGGTCCAAAACGTTCTGGGAAGGGTGCGTCGCGCACACTAAATTCTCCATGCAAATGAGATGGCTGATACGCGCGAAATATAAATCCGAAAAACCCGGCGAATATTTATGTCTATTATCTGAAGACCCTCTGAAACCGCTTTACCTTGCTCCACCTCGCCTCCACGCCTCCGAGCCTCCGAGCCTCCGAGCCCTCCCCGCCTCCTCGTTTCCTGTCCTCGTGATCGGCATCGAAAGCGATCGTAAAGGTTGTGCCAGAAGCATCGTTCCACCCAGCTACCTTTATCGTGCGTCCAGGTACAGGCGAGTGGAATCGCTTATCGAGTCGATTAACTCCTCGTCGAAATATCCCACGATATCGATAATGATAATTGCGTCGATAGGTTTCGCTCGGCGGAAAAGAAGGGGGAAACCGGAGGAAATTGTAGCTGGGATTCTCGCCGGAGAGAAGGAAGCCGATCGATCCCCGTTTTCCATTCGGTGCTGGTTCTCGCGAGCGGAGCACGTTCCTCGACGCGATTGTTTCGTCGACGAATCCGATTGGAGTTGTTCGTACATCAACATCGAACTCGAGCCGCGCAACGCGTCATGGAAACCGAGCTCTGGGTAATTAGTATAGCAACAGAGCGAGCGAGTAGTCGCTTTAATCGCATGCTTCCTATCACCTGAAACGAGTTTCTCGAAGGGCTATCACGCGAAGTCTCGAGGTCTTTAACGCGTCGTGGGTGTTAACGGCTGGCTGACCGAATCACCGAGCCAGCTTGCCAGCCAACTAAAATTACGGGCTCTTGTTACTGGGTCGCATTTACCCTATCCGCTTTTCCAATCGGGAACCTGATTCGCGTGTTTCGTACGACGCGGTGGGTGGAGGAGTGGGAAAGAAAGCTGCGTCGTTGTGGAAAAATGCAAAGACGTGTCTTAGGTGGAGCAAGCGCGGGGACGACCGGTTAAAACAGGAGAAAACGAAAAAAGAAGAAAACCCTCGAATACCCCGTAATGCTTCGTAATACGCCACGCCGTGCCACGCCGGCGTGATATATGGACGTAACACACCGGGCCGCGTATCTTATCTCGTTACGATAAACAAACGGCTCGAAAGTGCGGAAAATTCGCAGGTACGCTTTCAGCTCGGACACCGCCACCCCTGCCCCCCGTTATCGTCGACCGTTCGAGCTAGCAGGGGGCGTTTTCGTTATCGCAAAAACTGCGCTCGAACAGCCCGTACGCATAAAGGCACGTTAATTAACGTGCTCTCGTCGGTCGAGGGGCGGGGATGGAGCTGCCTCGTGAAATACGTTCGATGACGCGTGGCATTGGCAGTCGCGAGATACGAATCGGGGAAAGAATTAAGAGGTCGTCGTAATTCTCGAGTCTCGCGACACAAGTGCGCAACGTGTCCTCATCTCGTCCTTCTCTCCCTCTCTCTCTCTCTCTCTCGCCTTTATCGAGCCACGTAGTAACGATGTTCCGATGGTGGTCGCGCGCAGGGTACTTGGTGCGAAGGAGTGGTTTCCAACCCCTTCCGCCCTTTCTTCTCCTCTCTCTCTCTCTCTCTCTCTCTCTCGATCCTCGACAGCTCGAACGAGCCTTGGCCAAGAGCCAGCGTATATTCATTCCAGAAACTAGCCCCCGATCTAAGGGGCCAATTATTTAATCAATTCCACCCTCTTAGCGGCTCGGTATAGACCACCACATAGGCTATTCGAGGTACGGAACTGCCGACGAGGACAGTGGCAGTGGCGGCGGTGGTGGCGGCGGCGGTGGCGGTAGCACCACTAGCAGCACACTACCAGCACTAGCAGCAGGCAGTAGCGGTGGTGGAGCGTCTCGACAATTGAAATCGCTCGGTCGTTTCTCCTCCCGTTCGCTTTCGACTCGAATCGGCGGTCGGTCACACTTGGAAGGTATGCCCATTATATTCACAATGGGACGATTTTGGAGCAATCGCGGCAACTTTCCTCTCTTCTGTGCGAATCCTCGAATCGTCGAGAGAGTCCGCGTGGAAATACTCGAGGGCTACGGACGCATTCGTCCTGGGGTTGTTTAAAATAAAGCGAGCGGTACGCTCGGAGGTCTCGGCGTGGAATTAGTGCCGCAAAGTCACGAATCTCGTGCTGGCTAGCTCGTGTCTCGCCTGACCACGCCAATATCGTACATCACGAATCCCACGAGAACACCCATCCTCTTGACCGCGTCCACCCGCAACCGTACGTCCGAACGGTCGAACGTTAAACGTGATTTCGGACTCAGTCTCGCGATTCCACGAAATTAATCCGGCTCGAGGCCATCGATTCGCTTCCTTTCCTACCTACCTCTGCCTGCCTGCCTGCCTGCCTGCCTGCCTGCCTGCCTGTCCCGTCGTTTATTCTTGACCGAACTGCGTCGCAATTTAATCGAACTCGTTTCTTTCCACGAAAGGAACCCGGAATTGCCACCCGAGAGAGCCTTTTCATTTTTCCTTCGCTCCAGATATTTTTACGCCAGGCGTCTCGTGATCACGTATCGACTTCTTCTCGCGTTCGCCGTTCCTACGTGGTCTATGGATCGACGCATCGATAAAGGGATAAAGGAGCGCGAGATAACGCGAAACGAACACGCGCGCGCTAGTAAAAATTACACTTTACTCTCCTTTACTCTCCGTTCCGCCCCTTCGTTTTTCGCGGCGATCGATCGATCCCGCCGCGTTTACCCAACTTTTATTTACACGATGCTGGGAAGCGCCGTTAATTATTACCACGAGTACCCCGACGAATCGTAACGGGGCCGCTTTACCAGTTTTTCGTGAATTATTCCGTGTCGCTGTTGAAACGAACATGCTCGCTCTACCGAGACGCGTTCGCGTTCGATCAAACACGTACCGGCTTGCGTTTCTCCTGCAACAATTCGTATGGGAATCTAGCTGAGTTTGGTCAAGATACCGTTCGGTATCGGTCTGGAAACAGTAATCGTATCCGTGATTAGCTGACTTTGGGAAAAACAGCAGGGAAAGGGTGATAAAAGGGGGGTAGGAGAGGCGGCGGTGACAAATTCGATACCGACGCGCGTCGGTGGGTTCCGATGAAAAATAAACAGAGGCGAACGTGCGCTCGTGTACGAGCGTCGGCAAACGAACCGAATCGGCGGTGGTGGTTCGCGTCGAAGCAGTGCCGTGGCGTGTGTGATCGTTTGCCCTCGTGAAAGTAGCCCGTGATCGCGATACGAATCTCTCTCTTTGGCACGCTCGTCGTCGCTGGTATATAGGTCAGCCATCTATGTACGGATCGCAAGCTACGATGCCGACGTGCTTTCGCGCTAATGATGCCGATACCCGGCTCGTGGACCCATTTAAATATCCTACCAGTTCGGTAGACTGGTGGTCGAGAGGATGCTCTCGTCTCGAATCCGAGTAGAAGGGACGCAACGCGTTATACGTATGCCTCGTGGACAGCAGCCTTCGAGGACGAGGAATTTTTCAAACGCGAGAAGATGCATGGGGGACGGGCTGCTCGCGAAGAAAAATGTCGAGGGTGTGCGCGGCCTCGATCCGAGAGTTATCGAGGAGCTGTCCTATCTCGAGCGAAGAAAAAAATCGGCGAAACATTGAACTAATAGGTCGACGTCAAGGGAAAAGGATCGGGACGGTTAAGGGTGTTGCAAACGTGTGTGTGTGTGTGTGTGTGTGTGCTCTTCGTGCACCCTGCGAGATAGGTACACGGATGCCATGTGCCTGCCTGCCTGCCTGCGTTATTATATGCGTCCAGTTACCGTTGAGCATGTGTTTTCTTCGTCGAGTTAATTTATATCCTCTCCGCGAACGTTCGTGCAGTTCACAAGGCTGTTGACAAAGCGAACGAGCCGTGGCGTTTTTAAAACGAACGTCACGGCGGTGGGCACATTGGACGCGTATCATCCAAAGCTCTTTCCGACCGTCTGAATCCGGCGTTGAGCCATGCGAGACCGGAAGATAACGCGTTGAACGCGAGGACGCGCAATTAGCGATTCGTACGTTTGAACGCGATAAAAAATAGAAGGGAACCCAAAGGAATAACAAAGGCTAGAGTACAGAGGGACGAATAATAAATATTCAACGTGAAAAGATCGCGAGCTCGAGGCGACGGACGGGGGCGGTCTTTGAAACGTTTTACGAGCGCGCGCGTGTGCGAAAAGTAAACGCGCACGCAATTTCCTCGCAGTTTTTCCACGTTCTTCCGTGAGCTTTCGCGACACTCGAGTGGGTCGCCGCCTCGAGAACCTCGAGAACTCGGGGCTCTCTCCTTTCGCTTTTACGCGCCCGCGAATGATCCTCCTCCCCGCGAGAGGGTGTAGGAGGCAACATCTTGTCGGTGGATAACGCGAAACTCGGCTGCCGTTTCGCGTCTCTCGTCATTCGTCGGAACAACGCAACCTCGTTCCTCGTTCCTCGTTCCTTTACCGAATCGTTGATAACAGCATTGTTCTGAAAACTCGTCGTCGTATTCGCCGTCGAGAATCGAGAGATCGCAGTACTCGCGCGGGCACGAATGTAACAAGCGGAACGCTTCGAGGCCCACGAGAAGCGTTCCCGCGACGATGTACGACTCGACTCAACGAGCTTCTTTCAGGAAACATCAGCGACTCGCAGTACATCACATACATGACAAGTAAGTACGAGCGGCGTACAACAGTTTGCTGTACGCTGTACGTGAAACAGGTTGCAACCGCATGCAGCTCCCTGGTAAATTTATCGAAGGGTCGAAGAAGGAAAAGAGGTGTAAAGTGGTGAAAAGGGGAATGAACGTCTGGAGGAAAGTATTTCGCGCGTCGATCTATGTTTCTCCTCGGGGTGTGTGTACGTTTCGAGGGTCTCGTTAGAGTCGCGGTAAATCGGCCTGTTTTCGAGGGCCGGTACTCAATTTCGCTTGGATGACCAGAAGCGATCTAAATTTCAAATCCGCTAATGTGTATTTTTGCACCGAGTCCGAGGCTCTTATCGGGAGGTCTGCTGCACACTTTGAATTTCAAATTCCGCGGTAGCGCACGCGCGCGCAATCCGTGTCGAGCCTGGCACCGACCAACTTTCGAATGTTTCTGCCCGCTTATGCGCTGTCATTTGTTTCCCCCCTCCGCTATTCCACCCGATCTACGATATCTAGCGCATTTTATTTATGGCGGTACCGACTACGTATCGGAATTGATTCCGTGATTTATTCCTGAACCGTCCTTCGACCGACCGACCGACCGATCGATATCGTCGAAGGGAGAGAGGCAAGCCGGCTCGAAATCGAATTTCGACCGACACCTTTTTTTCTTTCGAGTCGCGTCCTCGATTCCACCTTCATCTCTCTTTCTCTGTATGTGTGTGCGCGCGTTACGCCAGGAGGTCGAGAGCCTCTTAACGAGGAATAAGCGATAAATTTTCCTGGCTCCCCCTGCTGCTGCCTATCGACTCGACTCGCGCCGACGTTATTCTCCGTGCGAAAGTAGCGCGACGAACGCATTAAGGTCACGAAAACTGTCTCGTCGTGTAGTTTGCACAACGAGGAGATATTCGAGCGGGTGCAGGCAGAGGGGCAAGGAATCAACCGAGACCGCCGCCGCTTCCGAGTCCTGCCATGTCACTCTCTACGGTATGACTTGGACTTTATCTTTGCGTAATTTTCCTCGGTACATCTTGCCGCGGTTTTTACGGGTCTTTTTAATGCACCAGACGACTCGGCTGGGATAATTGCACGCCGTGAACGACGATTGCGAAACTTCCTCACTCGTTCGTTCGTTCGTTGATTCACGCGCACGCGGACACCGCTCCGGTGTCACAGCAAGAAAGTCACGCTGTTACGAGCGGCTGATTGAACCGCAATTAAGCGTGGGTGATAATACCTGTGTAGGGGTTAGCTACTTTTCACCGTTTCCACATTCTCGCTAACCACCCCTCTTCGTTCGGACCGTCCTCCGCGTTCGATTCCTCGTCTCGCAGCCGTCTTAAATTAAACGCTCCTTTCTTACCTTTCTCAGCCTCCGGTAGCGTGCGTGATCTCGGGGATTTCGTACGGACAGAATGCAAAGCACCGGATACTGGGCTGAAAATAAACTCAGTCTCTGGTCGATTTAATTTCCCAAGTATCGCGAGCAGAGTAAAAAGATCGCGAGAGCGTGGAACGAACTAAACTTTTGCGTTCTTCTCCGTTTCCTAAATGCTCTTTAAATGGGTCTGAAAGCACTATTAGCGTTAAAAGCCAGTTACGAGCAGCAGCAGCAGCAGCAGCAGCAGCAGTGCCAGACTTACCCGGCCCGGCTGAAAACGAGATACGAAAGTGCTCTCCGGATACGTCTCTTGCCGCGTTCCGGGTACGCGTCCCCGCAGCTCGAACTGCCCGTTCCGTTCCGCGAAATAAAAATTTCAAAGGCACGCAAATCGACCGACCGACCGACCGACCGACAGCTTTCCCTTTCCTTCGGAATTTACTCGGTGGTTCTTCTCTTCTTCGTCTGGGGTCGTATTCCGCGACGGTTGGTCCGGTTAGGTTGCGGCCGAATTTACAGGCAGGAGGTAGAACTTGGCGATTCCGAGGACGGTGGGTAGGAGATGCGAGGGGTCAGGGGCGAAGCTACTTATTTAGAATATTGCCGGCATACATTTGCATAAATTTACCGCAGGCCCTACGGCGGCGTACTCGGTCGCGCCCCAACGTTATAGACCCGTTCAGACACCCTCTCTTAAGAGCGAGAGATAGACGCGAACCCCCGTCGTGACTTGGACTCCGCCTCTGACCTCAGCTACCCGGGGTATCGTCGTCGTGTCGCTCGCGAAGAAACCCTCTCGCGACTACTTTGCCTGGCTGATGCAAATTCGCACGCGTTGCGGAGGATACGGGAACGAACGATCGTCGCCGTCGCAGGACTCATCGGTGAATTATCGCGGGTACCACGTCGACGACAGAGTACAACGTCGCGTCTCGCGGATTTTCGGGGCGGTGCATGCATATTCAAATTGAATTATCCGCCCTACCAGACGCGTTGATTCGAAATCGTTCGACGAGGCTCGATCTCGTCGAAACAGCCAGCCGAAACCGGCGCGCATCCTCGTCGTTGCCCCCGAGCCGCTTCGACCACCTCCTAGACTAATGGAAATTCTCGGCGAGAAGTTGGTTAAACGCAATCGCTTTGCATACGTATCGAAGCTCCGAGGCTCGCGTAGAACAATTCCGTAGGACGGTATCTATAAGCTCCAGCACGTCGCGGCATCATAAACGCGTAGGCATGCAAATGTTTGTCTCTGCGTGTGCAGAGATGAAGGTTCTTCGGGTACAGGTGTGCCAGCTACCGCATCGATGCGGTCGCTGGTCTGGCGTGTGCATCCCGGGTTAGGTATACTTTATACTAGACGGGGGAAAGGGGGTGTGTCGCGATCAGGAATTTCAAAGTTGCCGATCGGCATTCCCTTCGTTTTCCACTCTATTTGCCACGCAGTGGCGGCGCAGTGGCGACGCTGTTCCGTGCGCGCGCGAAACGAGAACGTTAGAGTTAACGGTGATCGATTGGTAAAAACGTTCTGCACAGGGACCTTTCTCGCAACCGGAAAATATCGAGATAACGAAGAAAGCCTGGAAAGAGGAGAAGGAGAGTAACGAGATCTCTTTGTCCGTGGTGCTCGTCGGGTTTGCGTTACTTATTTCGTTAAAGAAACGCGAGAAGGCGGATAATTCGCGAGCAACGAATCGCGACTGCCCTAGGAGACGGTGCACCGGTCGTTCCTTTCAGACCCGTAACTTTATCGCGAAGGAAAGCGCAACGGCGCGACGTCTGCGCGAGGAGAGGGAGGTGAAGGGATGAAAGAGCGGCGCGCGTTTGTGGCGGTTCGAAAAGGTAGTAGAACAGCAGTAGCGTGAGGGTGTCGGACGAGGACAGCCGAGAGGCAAAGTTGCCAAGTAATGGACGGTTTAATTTCAAAGGAATAAATTGCAATTTTTCCAGCAACGCAGCAAGTCCCGGTCTATCCGGCGTTCGCGTGAAAAATCCCAGAATTCAATTAAACGCGACCGCGAGTCGGAATCCGAAATTGTTCAAGTAGTTGCATAGTCGATTCGCGTCCAACGGAGTCCGGTTTTGATGCAAAGAGAAACGTCGTTGCTCGCGCGATCATCGGTGATTCCGAAACGACCCTCCGGAAGAATTTCTTATCTGCTCGAGTTCTTAAGAAAATCACACCCACCAACCCCTTTTCCTCAGAGGCCACGAATAGATACGTATATGCGGCGAACCCACAAGCAAGTGGCGCGTTAAGAATTCATCGGGCACGTTCGAATGCGCTCGGTTCGCCGTTGACCCGTGTTTCAAAAATGAAAAGAGAAGAGAGACGGGGTCAGCTATTCTGAGCCGAGCGCTACTCGCTTTCAGTTAAAAGCCACGCTCGCGTCACTTTGTCGTTTATCTTGGGATTGCCCGTGTACATGCGTGTCAGATACATTTGCGTATTTGCAGAATCAGGGCCAATCGAGGGATTTTTTCACCCGAACGAGGAGAAATTCTAAGGAGTGGGTTCGAAAAGAGGAGGAGTGGCACGAGCAGTAATACTTAAACGCGCGAATGACGACGATCTACCGGCATATAAATTCAATTTCATGGTTCGGCGAAGAACGGCGGAAAATTTTCATTATTTAATCCGCGCGGGATTCTATTCTCCATTGTTGGCGCATTGCGCCCATACAAACGAGTAGAAAACGCGGCGAAGCTTTTCGGGAACGGAAAGCGGAGTGTGCGCGCGACCTGCTCCACCGTTGATACGTCCCCGACAGCGGAGGGGCTGAAAACCCATTTCAATTAATATTTGCCCTGCACCGGACCGAGAGATCTCGATCGCGTGAAAACCACGACCTGTTCGACACCGACCACGAATTTCGATACGTTAAAATGCGAATAAGGTCTGCGCAATTATTTACAATAAACCTGCGCTCTCGTAATGTACACTCGACATGGTAGATGCAACCATGCCCCGCCGACGCCAACGGCCGCGACCACAGCCCACTCTCTCTCTCCCCCGCTCTCTCTCTCTCTCTCTCTCTCTCTCTCTCTCTCTCCTTTCCCTGGCATCGAACGTCATCGTTCGCCGATGGAAATCCATCCCGCGTACATAAACTAGCGTGTTTACAATCGATGCCCGAGCAAAATGGCATCGACGCTGCAGCAAATTCAGTCCGTGCACTCTTGCCCCGCTTTGCACCTGCAGTCCTTCTACACACCTGATGCTTTCATCTCCATCACGTTTCTCTGTCCTTCAGGTCAGAAATTTGCAGGATAGGTTACTCGAACAGACTCGCCACTCCACGGCTCGTTTTCGTCGACATGAACGAAACTTTCAAATTAATTAACAAATGCGAAGAGACCGATCTCGCGATCGATCCTGCAGTCCGTTCGGCAATAGGTAACGCGTAATTTTATTCAAATCTCATGCAGATTGCTCCGTTATCGGCTACTTTTTCAATTACTTCGCGGCAGGCTATAAAGCGTAATAGAAGCGAGCGCGCGCCGCGGGCGAAACTTTTTCTCTGCTCTCGCCTCGGCTTGCCGTACCTTTCCCAGATCCTGCCAAACCGGTATAAACTTTAAGTATGAGATATGGCCTGGACCGTTTTTACACGGACCACGATCGGTCCGTGCGATCCTTCGTTATTACCAACTTTCGGACGGTTATTTCCCGTCCGATCTTTATCCTGTTATATTATTTCCGTCCGCGGCAACCGCTCGCGATTCTCTCTCCCTCTCTCTCCCCTCCTCTCGCTGGCGACGCTTTCGAGCGTGGCTAATGAATTCACGGAAGAAGAACCTTGGATTCTTTGCCTTTCCCCTCTATTTTCTCTCTGGTCAGGAGTTCTCTTTCCCTCCACCCCCGCTTTTCTCTTTCCCACGGTGGTGGAAAGTCGAGCGCCATTCGTTTCGCGAGACGGCGTGCTTCGCGTTTCGCGATCTAATTTTCACCGGCGTTTAATCTTTGCACACGTCTACCCCGCTACCCGAGCTTTCCCTCTGCGAAAGCCCCGCGCACGGTAGAAAGAAGCTGGCACGCGGCCGAAATATTTTTCAAACGCGCCACTCCTTCGCGTTCGAGGATCGCTGCTCGTCTCGCGCACTCGCGAGATATTAACGCTATTAACGACATCCCTGCGAATCCACCCTTCGCGTAATTTCTTCTACGTCGCTCGGTGAAAATTACCGAAACGCAATTACCAAATCCTTGCGTGCCTCCCTCCAAACCAAGTTCCATCTTTTTACCTCTGTGTTTTCCTACCGTGTTTCTCAACTCTTTCCTCCGGGCAACTCACTGGGATTTAATAAAAACGAGCAAACGATCGTTCGCGATTCAGTGGCGAAAAGTCGGGAACTTATTTCCCCCGTCGAGTCACGTTGTCTGTAACGCACGGCTCCGATTTAATTCCTAAACTACGCGCTTCCCTCCACGAGTTTCGAATTCAATCGTTCACAAAGTAATCGAACGGAACCAGGGTGGAAGCAGGGTCGGTTCTTTGGTCGATCAATCGGAAATCGCGTTCACCTCTCTTTCTCTCTTCCTTTCTCCGTCTCTCTCTCTCTCTCTCTCTCTCTCGCACAATTCTTCGTCGGATATTCGACGGGAACCTTAGTCTCGACGATAACCGACGAACTGGCGTTGGCGCTTGTGTTGCTGCTGCTGCTGCTGCTGCTGGTTTTTAGAGCTTACGGCTGTTTATCGGGCAACTCTTTAATAGTTGATCGTAAATTATCATTGGGCAACCGTGGCGCGGCAGGTGCTTTTGATACGGTCCGCCACCAGTTCTGAATAAATGTTCATCCAGCTACCTGGCAGAATTTTACCCGAGCATATTCCATTCCCTCGCAATCTGGGGAATACCTCCGAACTATCTATCTCGTTCGCTTTCGTTTTCGTTGCAATCGTTAGGCTCAACCCTCCACGTGTTCGTTAACAGCGAGAACTTGAACGAATTCGTTCGAGCCCTGGCCAGGCGGCGGCTCGTTATCCCGTGATATCGCGAGCAGAAGCCGAATTTCGAATGTATTAAAAATCCATCGATCGTACGCGCATGCCAGCACCACGCTCGATTAATGCACCAGTTACGAACTATTTCGGTATGATAATCGTCACGTGCCCGGCCACAATGCGACCCGACCGGATAGCAATAATCTCGAACGAGCGATTCGATCAAAAATTATCGACGGTTCGCCGATGGAATAATATTTACTTTAAATTGCATCGCGCGCGTTCCCCTGCACCGCAGTTTTCGTGCAGAGCCAATAGATTAGCGCGTTTTCGAGCCTCCCTTCTCTCTCTCCTCTGCTCTCTCCAATGCTCTCCTCGATATCGTTTCCCTCTTTCCGCGATAATCTTCTATTTTCGGATCACGCGTGGACAATTTTTTTTTTCGCCGCGTTTCGCTTCGATTCGATTGGTTTCGATTCGACCGCCGCGTTACCAGGCCCTCGACGATCGATCACGAATAGGACCGTGCGTGACAGATTGGATGTGTCAACGGCTTCGCCACGCAAAAAGCACCGGTTCCCGTCAGATCACCAAAGTTAAACTGCGTTTGGCACGGTCCACTACTACCGCGAACGATTCACCGAGTGCACCGAGTGCACCGAGTGCACCGTGTGGCGTTGACGTGCTCTGCACGCGCACGAGGATACCAAGAGCACATCCGTTCGAAGATCGTTCTCGTCTTCGAGCTGGTTTTCGAATAGAAGAGATTCCAAAGGAGCGAAGAACTGGGAATGCTTTCCGGCAGAATCGACGGTCCATGGATGAGTGGCCATAAACGGTCCGTGCGATCGCAAACTTTTCAGAGCAATTTAATACTTGGCCGGCAGTCTCGCTCCAGATAGCACGCCTCTTTTCGCTCTGCCCCTCTGTTTCCAGCGGGACAGACGGTACCTGGACTCTTCCGGAACTGTGGACCCAGGGGGGACGACGACGACGGCGACGGCGAAGGAGCGGCCTCGTGTCCGTCCATCTTGGAACGAGCGTCTCCGTTTATCCCTGGGTAAAAAGCGTGTCGCGCCAGTTGCCGGAATATCCGTGCACGTTAAATCCGCTAATTCGGATCCGTGTGTTTCGGTAACGACACGCGACGCGTTCGCGCTATCTGTCCGCCCTATTCGGCCGGCGCTCGATTTCCCGCGATAGCAAATTTCGTTTATCGAGTTTACACGGGTTTCCATCCTATCGAATCTGCGGGACATCGCTCTGTTTCCCTCCTCTCCCCTCCAATTTTTTCTATTTCTCCATTTTTCCATTTTTCCATCCCTCCTCCCTCGTTGCTTGCTGCTTGTATGCGTTTTTCTTTTCCTTTCCATTCCATATTGGAAGCCATATTCGAGGCAGAAACGGCCGTTCTGGCTCGCAGCACAAACCGATTTTCACGATCGTAAACACTACGAGTAACGTTCCTCTCTTTTCCTTCGATCGACTTCTGATGCCAGAACTTTTGCTACAGTTCTTTCCGAGACGTTCTCCGATACTCTCTGATTTAGCAATTCGGAGAGAAGAACGGGACGGACGAACGACGACAGGGGGCATCCTTCTGGGGCCCGAAGGGACGGCCAGACTCTAATCAAAGGTTTCTCTTGATCTTGTGCTCGCAGGTCCACCGACGATCCTGGTCAGACCACAATCGCAGCAGGTGAAGGCAGGCGGAATAGCGAGCTTCTACTGCACGGCGGAGGGAGCACCGGCGCCCCAGATTCACTGGCGGAAGAACGGAAAGAGAGTTTCCCGTAAGTTTTCGCTTTTCACCCTTTCGTTCTGCCTCGCGTCTGTTCGCTTTCGAAAGTTTCAACGACGAGGTGGAGCCGACTCGGGGCTCCCCGTGTGCCACGGAGGGGGAGATGGAAATCGTATCGAAATTACGCTAGATAGAGTTTACCCTTTGACTTGCTCGCGTTTTCGCGCGTGTCGAGTCTGCCTGATCCGTTCTTTCGAACGAAATTTCGCGCATCGCTCGCCGTTCCCGGAAACGCCGGCTGTTGCCACTTTCTCCGGAGTTTCCGCAACCGACCGGGATCGGCGAAGACGTAGACGTCGGATATCTCAAGCGTGAATCTCCCGGCCGATAGTTATCGCATCCTGTGGTTCGAGCTAACCGGGAAAGGATCGCGCGACGATCGAAGCGGTGATTGTGCCGCGAATCGAAACTACTGGGTTCTCTGGATCGAGGGAGAGGAGAGAATTTGCAGCGCCGCGAAAACTCGCGCACCGGTTTTGTCGCTTTTATCGCCGGCCTGGCGATTGTCCTCGATTCGGAGCTGTGTCGCGCCACTGAAATTCGCTAATCCAGCGAAACAGAGATAACGACGCGTAACAAAGTTGGCCATGGCCGCGTCGAATTTTCCATCGAATTTTCCATCGAATTTCCCCGAGACTCGCCGGTGGATCGCGTTCGAGGAAGAAAGGCCTGTTGTTCGTTACTTCTCGTTTTCACCCCGATCTTCCTTTCTGTGGTGCCGCAGAGTCGCAGTCGCGGTACCTGGTGCAGAACTACGTAAACGGAGCTTTACTGCGGATCGAACCTGTCAGGCCAGTTCGAGACAACACCGTGTACGAGTGTCTGGCCGAGAATGGAGTCGGCGACGCCGTGTCAGCCGAGGCGCAGCTCAGAGTCTACGAAGGTATGTACGGAGCATTCTTGTTTATTCTCTTCAACCGAACTTGGTCCCTTCGGAAGGGAGCGCAGCAGCGCAACCACCACTTTCCCCTCGACCTTTCGAAAATTTCTCTCGATAGGAGAGATATTTCGAAAGCCACGTCCACCTCGTTCCCATGGATGGTGCGGCGTCGTCGTCCGATAGCTATTAAGCGTTATCGAGGCAAACGGCGTAGACGAAATTGAATATTTAACGAAAGCTTGCTAGGAACAGCTGCTACCGAGCCGCAGACTATCAGAACAGAGTTTCGTCGTCGGCCGTCGAAACTCTGGGGACCTTTTCGAAGATGGTGGAACGGTATGGGATCGGAAGGAGGAGGACTGAAAATCATCGAAATTCTCAGCGATCCGCGAACGAGGCGGCTAGATAACGAGTTAAATTTCATTGAAATTAAACGAAGCCTTTCTTTCTTCTTTTCTTTTTTTCTTTTTTTCTTTCTTTCTTTCGTTGTACAGTCCAGTAGCTGCACGATCTCTCCCGCGCCACTCTCTCTCTCGCACTCCCGTTTTCTCTTTCTATTTGTACGGAAGAGCGAACAGCTTAATGACGCCCAGTTCAGCGACCAGGCGGAAGGCGACGTAATAGAAAAAAAAAGCGGTTGCTGCGCACCTGGAAAGCTTACCCTTTTCTGGAAAGAATCTCTTAAACTTTTGCGAAACGCCTTAATTGGCTTGGCCAGCTTTTTAATTCGATTCCAACTTCGCCTCGCGGATATTTTTGCTTGCAATTTCTCGTATTCTTTCTCCCGGGGAAAGAGAAAAAGAACCCTTCGTTGCGAGAAGCCGTTTCGAAGCTTCTCCCCTGCACCGTCCGGCCCCTTCCTTCGCTCCACCATTCTCAGATCTCCCCTTTCACCGCAGTCTATTCCCCTAACCCCGTCTCGCTGTCTGCATCACCACGCCGCGGTTCGAACCGCGAAATTCATCGGGATTTTTCGCCATTTTTCGCCCTGTCTTTTTTCTTTTCGTCCCTCGGTTTTCGTTTTATTTCGCCGAGAGCTCGATTGCCGGCTATTTCGTGTCAATGCCGATGCCATCCGGCACCAGCCGGAGTTCTCCTCGTAAATCACGAATATTCGCTGGAATCTCTCAAATTCGCGGGTGATTTCAATTTATTTGTTATAAAGTTGATTCGTCCAGGTGATCGCTTTCCCACAGGTGCCATAATACTCGTAGCTGAACTGTCGGCCCAGTTCCTTCTCTCTCTCTCTCTCTCTCTCTCGTTCTCTTCACTTCATCCTCGTTGTATACGGTTTTCCGTTGCTGCTTTTTTTGCTCCGTATGAATCCTCGGAGTATAATCGACAAGCCAGAGAAGCTCGGAGATTTCAGGATTTCCCTCCGAAAGTTCTCTGATCGAAAGCGGGAGAGGAATTTTTCGATGCGAAGAGTGGTTGGTTGGTTGGTTGGTTGGTTGGTTGATCGGTCCGGTTGTGGGTAGCCGAAATTGAAATTGGCCTTGGGTGGGAGGGGGTGGCCGATGCACGCGAAAACAGTTGGTTACTAATTGTCAGGGACGAACTGAATCGCGGAGGTTGCCGCGAGCCAAGCATATTTTTTCCCCCTCGAGGAGAGACACGCGCGATTAATCACCGAAGTGTGGAGGGGATACCGTACGGAGAACTCTCCCTTTTTCCCTGGGTTTTTTCGCCGGCTCGTTTCAGCGAGATCCATGGGGCTGTTTTTGTTTTTGCTGCCGCACCAAGCCTACTTACGCGGACGGGAGAGTTTAAAAGTTGAACGAATTTTTCTCCACCGGTCGGGGATAAACGGGGCATTTAATTCGGCCCGGTTGAAAAATACGCTCCCTCCCGTTTCCCTCGCTTCCCTCTCGCTTCCCTCTATCCGCGCTGGCTGGCGTTTGCTGGTGTTCGTTGAACGTTGCCGCGATCCTTGGAGTTGGTGCCGGTAAATGGAGTCAGCCGCGTAATGGGCCTGCTCGAATATTTCGGCATCCGACAGAACGTTAGCCGTACGCGGTTCGTTATCGAACGCATCGCCACGATAAATGTACGGGAGCTCGCATTAAAGCCGCATTCGGCTAATGCGATTACGCGAACCATGTAATGATGCAATAATGTAACAACGTAACATCGGTAAATGCGGTTAAAATTACACGGGAGACTGGCGGAACGATCGATAATCGTTGCGGCTCGCCGTAGACTTTGTCGAGAGTCGAGAGTCCCGTTCAAGTTGCCTCTCCCCTCGGTTACGCTCGGCCCCTGTCCCCATCAACCTGCCGCGAGAATCTCGGCCAGCAGCTGAATTGTACGAAATGTCGGATTGTACGCGCTTCTCCTTAACGGCTGGTACGTGCCGCGCGATCGATTCGCTTTGCTAATATTTTCGCGAGTCGTATCGCAAAAGTTCTGAAGGGAAAACAAGGTATACCGTGAACGCTAAAGGTTTCCTCGAACAGAAACGCGATAGCATCGACTCTTCGCCGTGCCGAGTACCGACCAGATCAGATAACTACCCCGACCGCGTAGGAATCCTAATTTTCTTGTACGCGAGGACACACGCCGACAGGAAGAAAAATTCCTTTTGTTACGCGAGCCAGCCACTTTCGGTCTCGTGCTACAAACGTCTATGTCCGTGATACGTCGTTGCAGGAAAGTTCCACGGAAAATTCGAAAGTTGCACGATGAAACTTCCTTACGTGTTTCAATTATAGCTGGTAATTGATAGTTTCCAACTGTCCAACGGTAAAAGGAAGATGGCTGGACGTTATCGGAAATCTCGTTTGTCTTGGAGTTCTCGCGAAACGTTCGCGTTTGACGGGAGCCGTCATAACGCAACGGTGTTTTAAAACAACCGACCATTTCGATCGTTTCCTATTACCTCGTTCTGGGTTGGCTCCGCGTCCGAAATCTCTCTCCAAGGATCCTAACATTGTTCACGTCACGACGGTTATTTACGAAACACCGTGCGACGTTTCGAATGAATTTTCCATCGGAAGTTACTCGGTGCATCGTTTTGTCGGATGTCGTAACAGGATGCCCCAGTCCCCATAAAGGGCATATAGTCCCTGTCGTAGCATTAGCCTAATTTCGAGACCCGCGGCAGCCGAAAATTAAATTTGCACGAGGACTAAGTGGCATCTTCGGTTCCCGTTCCCTTCCACGGGGCGAACTATCTACTTGGAGTTACGCTCGGCACCGAAACGGCAAAAGTTTGTTGCCGTGTCTCTCGCTCGTGAAATTCCCACGAAATAATTCTTTCAGGCCGGTCTCGCCGAACGAGCGAACGGAATACGAAGGGGGGCAGCTGTCGCGAGCAAACGAGCTGAAACGAACGACCGAAAAACCGTTTGCTTCTCGCTCCTATCCGTTCATTATCGAAAAACTGGCTCCCCAGACAGACAGATAGACGAACAACCAACCAACCAGTCAGCCACTGACTCGCTCGACTACGCTCGAAAGGGGAAGATCCTTGAGAAGCTACCGAAAGACGGATCTCTCGTCTTTATTTCGGCTCCTTAAACTTGCGAAAAAATCGACTCGTCGAGTGGAAGACGCGACATGAAAGATGTCCCCGACGACGTCGCCGTCGCCGTCGCCGTCGCCGTCGCCGTCGATACTCGAGGTCGAATCGAATGTTTAATTAACGAGCCTGACCCGAGGATTCGAGACTTGTTCTTCTCCCTCGATGGCTTTGTTTTCCTACGGTTTTCCTCTTCGATTCTTCTTCTTTCAGCCAGGTTCCGAAGAGAAAACGATTGCCTCCTAACTCTTTTTCATATTTGCTCGAACCGTTCGTCCACCTCTACCTCCCTTCCCTCTTTAGAAAGGGTCGAATTACGTCCCCGAACTTGATTCCCATCTCGGTACGTACCTAGAGCAGGGCTCGACTAAACGGAGCTCGAGAGCGCCGTTTGAACCACGATTACAGCCGCGACCCTAATTAGCGTTTAACGTTTCGACCGGTGCGCGCGATTCCCACGGCAACCGTGACAAGAGAAAGAAATTCTTGACTACCCTAACGAACCTGCTCGGAGGCGCGGAACGGTCAATATTGACTCGCTCACTCTTCGGAAGCAAAAGAACCAGAAGGTTCTCCACCCTCTTTTGTCATCCACCGTGCGTTTTCTCTCGCGTCTCTTCCACCGGTTGCTTCTCCCTTCGTTTCACTTTTCAATTCGATCTCGAATTGTTCAATTATGCTAGAAGAACCAACCACGCCGGGAAATTTCACCAGAACCGAGAGCGCACGAGAATATTAATGGACGATGAAAGAATCCCGTGGCGCGTATCATTCGCCGAGTAATTCAAGTCCTTTAACGCAGAAGCACCTAATGACCAGTAAATTCCACTGGATAAATGGTTGCTATGAAATTCTCTCCCTCTCTCCCAACGTCTGTCTGCCTGTGTGGAAGAAAGAAATACCATCTGGCAGCCGTATCCTTCTGAAAATGGATATCGCGGGAATTCATCGATTAGAAGGACTCTCTCTCTCTCTCTCTCTCTCTCTCTCTCCTCTCCCCTCCTCGGACTTGCTTTTCTTTGCTCGGTCGCGGTCGGGTCGATCGATATTAATTCTTCCGATGGTTCCGCGCTCGATCAACCTGATAGCCTTTCTATCCGCGCGACCGAGCCGGAGCCAACCATCTTTCGGAATTCCTGCAACTGGCCGAGCTCGGGCTTAATTTCGTCGAAACTCGTGGCTCGTAAGATCGAAATAACTAGACGGAGCTGGTTCGGAGTACACGTTGAAAATCCCGAAGGAGAAGATAATGGATAAAAAGGGTGGAAGGAGGGGGCAGAGAGAAGATTAACGAAACGCGCGGAGAAGAAACATGGACGAACCGCGAAGGTCTGCGCGGTATATAGCCGTAGCTGGGTGTGTATATACGTGCCACGTACATAGACGTATCGTAGCGTGAAGGAGAAACCCACGATTAAAAGCTGATCCGGGATGAAAAAGCGGAGCTGAAAGTTTCGTAGCGCGAAGGGAACCGCTGCTGCTGCTGCTGCTGCTGCTGCTGGCTGCTTGCCTGTCCGTAGCCGCCCCTAATCGGGGGAACGCTGCGAAGCGAAAGAGGAGACTTTAAGTCCGGAAGAGAAGAGTCAACTTGCGGTGCTCAGCGGGGGAGAGTGGAGGAACGTAGGGGCGTGCGTTTCCCTTTCTTCGGCCATCTCTACCACTCTCTCCGAGCTGTATCGGAGAGGTCCGAGGCGGAGAATTGAATTCGCCCGAAAAACCGTTGCCTTAATTAGCGATTAATTGGCACATAAATTAGCTGCGAATTTTCACTCGCTTCCCCTCTTTCGTCCTACCGTTTTTTTCTATTTTTTTTTCTTCTTTTTCCTCCCCACTGCGAGCCTTCGTCACGACACAGAGAGATAAGACCGCCCGCCCGCCAACTATTTCAGCAATCTAACTTTCTCGCGGCCGTTAGAAGTTTCCCGGCCCGGGGCACCCGTGACCCTCTTCCGTTCTCCATCATTTTGCCGATTACGTTCCGAGCGGCGACGAGTTGAGAAACCGGCGTTGCTCCGTCTTTTTCGAAGCTATCGGTGGTAAAACGAGCGGCGTCGACGTGTCGTTCGGCTCGTTCCAACCTGTAGCTTCTCGATTCTCGCACGAAAGAATTCGTCGTATCTCGGGACGAGCGCGTGTGAAAAGCTCGATAAACGGAACGCGACACGAGCAAAGTCCACGTAGTATCGCGATTCTGTCTGGGCTGTCTCGCCTCTCGAAGAATCGAAAGGCATCGAGAAATCGGTGAACGGCAATCCGTGCTGGCCGATAATAGAAACCGATAAAGGAAACCGTAGGAGGAGGAGGAGGAGGAGGGACAAGTCCGACTAGCTGGACGAGCGAACTTGAAAAATAGAAAAGGAGGAGAGGCAGGCGTCTTGGTTCGGACAAATCGAACCTTTTCAGAGTTATCGCGGAATAATGCGGCATTTAACAATGGGTGTTTGGTCCCCTCCGGTGAACGCGGATATAGGAGCACAGGCGCAAGGATGAAAACCGGGCTGAAACGGGCTGAGAGAAGGAGAAATGAAAAGGATGGTTGGTAGTTGGAGGTTGGTGGAAACGCGGATGAGCCGAGCGGAAAGAGGCTCCACCCTAGCCTTTCAGAAACTACCCCGTGCCACAGCACGCTCGCGCCGCGTCCCTTATTGAAGTCGATGATATTCGGCCCGTGTGCCGCGATTTTCTCCATTCAACCTACTAACCAAACTCCCTCCAGCCCCACCTCCTTTCTCCATTCTCCGCAACCTTCGCGGAGTGGTTTTACGATGTCATGCTCCATTTCCATCCATTCGTCGATCTCTTCGGTTTTCCAGCGACACTCTGTGCATGCCTGGAGAAAGAAATTCATCCGGATCTCGGTCGCGGCGCTGCTGCTTCGCTACATTTTCTATCTCGATTATTCGTACGATCATCGAGGTATGTACCTACTTGGTTTCGTCCAGAGAGACTCTACCTCCTCTCCGTCTCTTGGAAAATAGTTCAAGTTTCGATCTCCTGAATGTGAAACGGGTAATAGCAATACCTTCCCCGGGATTCCCCGTCCTCTCGACTCTCCCCTTCCAAAGAGTCCTTAAACGTAGGGTTAAGTTGTCGAGAGTCGAAGATTAAAGTGCCTTCGAACCGTGACTCGGAGCTAAGAGCGTTCGCCGTGCGGAATTCTAATGGCCGCCCGCCGCCGCGTCCTCTTCCTTCTTTTCCTTCTTTTCCTTCTTTTCCGCGTTTATGAAGAGCACGTAAGAAGAGAGCTGGGCTGCTTTGAACTCTCCGGAACGAGAAAGCGGGGAAAGTCGCGCGAAGAAACCGCACGAAGAATCGAAATAAACGAACGGCTTACTCGCGGGAATTAGGATGATAAAGGCGAGAAGGGGAGAAGAGAAATTGGGAGAGGGAAACTTTGTTTCCGGCAGAAGCAATTCGTCGTTCCCCGGTAGACGGAAGCGTATCTCCCTTGCCTCTTCTTGCCGTTGTAATCTCTCGCGGCGAAGACTGACGGGTTCACGTCTCCCGGAACGAAATCCCGAGGCAAAGGCAAACGTCTCTTTGCGTTCTCCTCTCGTCCCTCGGTCCTTTCCCCACCGAGTTCTGAACAATCTCAGTCTCCCCCGCGTCTGCTTCGAGCACCATCGGCAGACCGAGATAAATATGAAATTCTCCGAACGGGAAAGATCGGCCGCTACAGGAAACCAGGTAGCCTCCACCCCCCCACAAAGAAGAACGGGCGAACGAGAGGGAAACCTGGAAACATTCTATCAGAAGCGAGTGTGATCGAGCGGAAAATCCGGTTTTCCCGGGTATTAAGCGCGGTAGAAAAGGAAGAGGAACGGAAGAGGAGGCAGGGAGAGTCGCAGTTGACCTCGAGCGGCTTCCGACGACGTGTAGATCTCCTCTGTTGAGCGATCACCGGTGAATATAATTCCCGGTATCGTAAACGATTATAGAGCGACTGTGCATCGAGCTTTTGTAATTGCAGACGTGGCCTGATGCGTCGAATCGCCGCTTCTAATTTCGACGTTATATCGCGCATACAGAGTAGTCGAGGGGCGTGGGTTGCTGGAGGGAGCGCAAACAAATCCAAATCCGCGGCGGATCGAGGAGAGAGACCTAGGATGAATCGTGATGTCGCGATGACGAGTCTCTCCCCATGAACGCACCACGGCAGCGTACGGTAATTTCGAAATTAATTAAATCGGATCGTTCTCCGTGTACAGATGGACTTTTTCGCGAAACGTTTGCAGACCAGTTATAACGTGCATCGCGCGAATCGACGGAATTTCACCGGCACCGCGCGATGGGCGCGGCGGGTGAGAGGAAAACGTTTCCACCCGGGTCGAAAGTATCGCGCGCCGGTTGAAATCGCGACGAGTAAATATAATCGAATTCGCGGTGAGCCTTGCGAACGTTTCGACCGCACTCGCTCCCTGCTCTCTTCCTCTTCCTCTTCCTCTCTTTCTCCCACCCTCTCTCTCTCTCTCTCTCTCTCTCTCTCTACCTGGTCGAAAGTTTTCCAGGGTGTCCTCGCGATTTGTCCGAGCGATAATAAGCGATTTAAAAACATCGAGGGTCGCGCGAGCACGGCCCGAACGAGCTCGAGACAATTCCATTAAAAACGACGACCGGAAGGAAGAGAGGCTAGGGGGGAGAAGAATGGAAAGGGGAAGGATAGGAGAGAGCGCCGCGAGATTGCGGCAGACGAGGCAAAAAGGAAAAAAAAAAGAAAAAGAACGAAATTCGAGCGGGGCTAATTCGTTGGGCGCGTGTTTCGTCATGCTCGCCAACTCGATTTACCTCGTAGATTGAATCACGCGGGCCGAAAAGAACGAATACTAATTTCTTTGGAGACGAGTCGGGAGAGATTCGTCAAGAAAGGCCGTTCTCGTTTCCTTTTCCATCCGGCGGCACCATCTCCGCCCTTCAACCGACTTTTCGTATTTTTCCGTTTCCTCCGAATCGTCCCTTTTCGCGACCCTACGGAAGTACCTTTCTCTCTCTCTCTCCCATTTTCGCTTTCCGCACCTCCCGCGTCCCTCCTCCATCGAAGCCAGAGGCTAAGGGTCGAAATTGTTTCTTCTCTTCTACAATTACGAGGAACGGTACACTCGAGTTTTTCCCCTTTCTTCGGGGGAAAGGGGGAAAAGAGGAGAAAAAGTTGGAAGAAAAAGGCTGCTACCTTTGTAGATACTCGTTAAGGAACTTTTCCCTCTCTTCGGACAAATAAACCGGGATACCCGCGCGCAAATAACGATCCCGCATACTAATTTACATTGATTAATTGCGAATGCGCGTTCTTCGCTTTCTTGTTCGCGCGCAGGCATTTTCATTCTCAAAGAGAATCGGCTCGCGGACGATGGAAAGCACGACGAAGCGATACCGAATAAGGTTAACGGCACGACGGCATGCCCGGTGTATCTCGGATTATTGTGCAAATATTCCAGTGAAATAATTTTCGTTGAACAACGCCGAGTAAAAATGCGGCAGCGAGAATTTCCTCGGAATTTTACCATCTCCGACTCGTATAAAACTGCCTGGCGTATCGTAATAAACGCAACGAAAGACGGGGAAAATCCTTCCCTTTAAAAATTGCATCGCAATCGACAACTTAACCATATCTGGCTTCGACGCGTGTCGCCTCTCTGTGTCCCCGTACGTCTACGTAGAAATTAGCTGGCACAGAAATTAGTTTGTGCCACAAGAGCCAATATACGCTCGGACGAAGAGATATATCGCGTTAAGTAGAGGAAAAGTTTCGTAGAAATGGAAACGGTCCTCCCCTTTCTCGCCTCGGTTTTATTCTCTTACGTAGAAGCCAGACAGAAACCTTTGTCCCTCCCTCGAGACTCGTCGAAGAATATAGAATTGTTCGCTCGACCTTTCCGAGCTACCGAGTCACGCTGAGAAAAAGGAAAAACTTTCGAAAAGCCGCGACTCTTTGCCTCCTTTTCGCGCGCGTTTAAAGGCCCCTCCCACGCAGTCTGCGCGACACTTGAAAAAATACGTGAGAAAAGTATTTCGTCTCGTTGCGACCAAGTAAAACTGTGTACCCGTGTGCTGAGGCAGCAAGGGGAGGGAGGCAGGAAGGAAGGAAGGAAGGAAGAAAAGAAGGAAAGCGGAAAGAAAACGACGCGCCGCGGCGTAGGGCGCATCGTTCGACCTGGCTTCGAGAGACAAACGTGCCGGAAAGTTGAGAAAACAGCCGAGCTCCTCCGTCTGGATCCGGCGAAATTTCCCGGCTTGTTAGCAGGATAAAAAGCGAGGTCGGTGATTTTCAGTGTTTTCGTTGTTTCATGTCCCTCTCTGCACACCATTCCCTCCTACTCCCACGAGTCGTAAGGCTGCGTTGCGGTCGGTCGTTCCTCGGAATATCGAGGTAAATCCTACACGTAGCTGTGCAAACGTGATTACTGGCCGACGACTGAAAATCGCCGGAAATGAAAGGGGATGGGTTGGGGGGACAGTGGAAAACTCTGGCAAGTGTGGCGGGCACGGAAAACGTTCGCAATTTAAATCAAAGGTAAAGCGCTGCGTCGGAAACGGTTGCACAGCCGGCGGGCGTTATGCGGTAATAACGGCTATCAGTCAGTGAAATGACGCTCATCATATTTTCATTAGAATAATGGTCGAACGATGAAAGAGGCGGAGCTCCCTCTGTCTCCCTCTCTCTCTCTCCCTCTCTCTCGCGCGCGTTGCGCGCGGAAAACCGAGATGAAACGCGAAAAGAAGCGGAAGGTTCAAGGTAAATCCGAGTACACGCTTCTCCTCTTCCACGTCTCGGCGAGGTTGAAACGCATTTGGAAATAAATTACATCGGCGAATCTCTGGTAAAGTCGCTCGATGATATCCGGAAAATACGAAACATTCTCGTCCCTGTTTCTCCGAGTTCCGATAAGCTTTCAAGTTGGGAAAGGTTGGACGGGGCGAGACTGAAGTGGCTCGTTACGGTTCTCAGACTTGCCGCGTTACCCGTCCAAGAGCTACCTTTAATTTCACGCTGTAACGACGTCTCGCCCGCCCTCTCTTCCCCTCGCCGTTACTCCGTTTTCTAGGAATTCTCGAGCCCCCGACGATATCGTCGATACGCGCGCAGAGATCGAAGAAACCAGATTATTCCTGCCTTTCTTTGATTTGCACGCGCACGCGAAACTCTCGTCTCCTTCCCCACTGTTGTACTTCTTTATTTCCTCTCCTCTGCTCGCGTAGTACACGCAGCTAGGTTAATCGAACCGGGAAGCGTTCACGAGTATACGAGGAAATCCGACGCGGATAACGAGCACGATCTTTAGCATCTGAAACGCAACGCCTGCCAAAATTGCAGCGTTGTTAGAGCGGAAAGTGTGCGAAGTAACCTGGTCCTCCGATGTAGTTTCGACGTAGTTTCGACGTAGTCTCAACGACGGATCGAGAAGCTTTTGTTCGGCGCGCTCGCGAACCTCGAGAAAACGAAACGTCGCCCCGAGAGAGGAGAACCGGGAAAGATTTAAAGGGGGCTGTGTAGGTTCGTGGCGCCGGCTGGCCGCGAGTAGAAGTCGACCGGCTAAAGGATGAGCTCGATCTGGGAGGAGGTGGGGCAGGGTCGAGGTTGAAGGCAGCTCGGATGGCGGTCAGGCTACTTAATATGACCGATAGAAGCCTCGGCAGGCTATCAAAGTATACCGTCCCATGGCTGGCCATCCGCTTGCCTCGGATGCTGGCTCAGCCATATTAGTTATCGTTCCGAAGCGACACGGCTCCGCGAGCCAGAGAGTGGTTATTGGCCTCGGTTATCACGGAAAATCAAAGTCGACCCGAGGCTCGCATCATCTCCTTCAAATCGATCGGCTAGAGTGGTCCGTTGAATTTTTACGAGCCTCGTTCTCACGTAGCATGTCCCGGATGCCATCATCCGAGGAAAGGGTGTAATCCCCGGGTCGAGAATCTTTCGTGTACGATTGAAATACACCCGAGAAGAGAGAGAGAGAGAGAGAGAGAGAGAGAGAGAGGGAGAGAAGGCCTGGAAGAATTATTCGAAATGCTTCGGGTTGACGTCGAGTGGAGGGAGGGATGGTGGCACACTATGGCATGGTAACGCGTTCGCCGTTTTATTCGTCGTGCAAACCCAAAGATCCCGCATTGCTACGGAAATCCGGAGAATGCTTTGAGCAGCGTCAGTTGGTGGCGCACACGCGCCTCTCACATCGGCCTTTCTTCATGTTTATATGCAGCGGCGAGAGTGGACCGGATTGCCGCCGAGGAGAGTAATAAATAGTTGTTGCTCGACACGAGTTTTCGCGCTGGTCCACGAATCCACGAGAAAATCGTCGTTGAAGTACACGTTTCGCCTCCTGTTTGCATGATCGTTTACAACCGTACCGGACGGACGCTAGTAGCTTTTCTGCTTCCTCTTCCTCCTTGTTCGAGTTGTCGAGGAAAAAATCGATTTCTCGAGGCAGTCAAGTCAGTCCCCCGGATCCTACCCTATCTCGCCCTGCGGCCAAAAGATTTTTCGGGGAACCGGTGAATACGGTTTTACGTATGCAAAGAAACCGCGCTGTGCCAGCGAGATCGATACAAAGATCTTACCATTTGGGGATGTAATGCGGCCGGAGCGAATGCGCTTGACCCGGAAAAACTCGGCAGCACGTCGGCTGGTTGAAGAGCCTCGACAAAATCGAAAAGATGGAAAGTAGGGTTAAGACGGAGAGGGAAAGATTAGTTTCGAATAACCGAGGAAGTAAGCCAAAGTGCCTGCCTAGCCTAGCCGGCCTCTCTTTCTCTGAGAAACTTCCCTTTCCACTCGAGGCGCCTGGATTTTCCAGACAAGGAATAACTCGCGCACGGTCTCGTTAACCATCGACGCCCGCAGAAATTCCCAACCACGACGGGAACCGAGATACTCGGTCGATTTCGACACCGAAATGACGGATAATCGCGATCGACGAGAACCACCCCGTGGACAATCCTTTCTGCAGGCTAAAAAATACGAAGAGGAAAGAAATGGACGGAGCGTGCTCTCCGTCGTTTCTCTCTGTCTCCTTCCCCGTTTCTCACGTACACGCATACACGTACGATCACCGAGCCACCCATTCGAGGGTTTTCCTAACTCGACGCTTAATCTAAATCACGACCACGGTTACCTCGTGTCTCCGTCGCCCTCCTCTCCCTGCCTCCTTCGTCTAGGAGACCCGCGTAAAATCTCCGCCACTATAAATTGGCTAATTATAATCCGAAAGGAAAGAGGGATAGAAGGAAGGAAGGAAGGAAGGAAGGAAGGAAGGAAGGGATAAAAGAAAGCGAGTGAGGGATCCGAGTTTGGACTGTCGCTTCTCGCGACGTTAATTGGAGAAGTCTATGACCTCTAATTGCCTCTTCTCCCCCACGACTTCTCTTTCTTCCTTTCCGCCTCGTCTTTCAACCATACCTTTGCGCTCCTCATCCCGCGTCTCCTCGCAGCGCGGCGCGTAGGGAGTCGATCAAGCCGCGTACGTCTAGTGGAACGCGCGACGGAAGAGATCTAATCGCGAGATGACGAGAGGAGGAACGAGTGGAACGCGTGGCTCTCGCCACTAGGAAGGAAACGTTGGCGGACACGCGAGAGCAATGGATACAACAGAGCAGTGGCTCCTACCTCTGGGTACTACCTCTAGGACGTGGGAAAACACAGGCGGACGAGTTGAATGGGCATTCAACGGGGGAGTGGTAGTTGGGTCGCAGTCCGCGGTACTGAATGCTACACGGTGGTTGCACAATGCCCGAACTCGTGGCTTCCTACAATACCGTTGGCAATGGCCACGCGATAAATTCCTGCAACTTTTATCGAATAGGAGGGCTAACAGGCCGAGGGAATATTGTGAAAGTTCTGTCTGTACTCGTAGTTGAGGCCGACCGGCCTCTGGAACTCGTGCTCTCCTCGACCACCAAAAACTCCTCGCGTCCACTTTGTTCGCCCTTTCATTCCGTCCACTTCTTCCTGCCGGCTGACTTTCTTTCACTTGGCTAACGATATCATCCGCGCCTCTCCCTGTCACGAAAATTTATGCTCTCCCCTTTCTTTCTACAATCTCCCTCCCCCTGTTCTCGACAGCAATTCGTGCCGAATTAGTCGCCGCGAGCACGCCGCGAACGTAAACTTTTTAGCAGCCCTAGCGTAAAATCGAAACACGTCGACGTCTTAAATCGCCTCCTCGGCTGTTACGTTGCTACAAGGAAAGTCACGAGGAGCCTGATCATAGTGGGGAAAAAAGAAAGCAGAGGAGAGGAGAGGAGAGGAGAGGAGAGGAGAGGAGAGGAAAGAATACGGTTGCCAATAAATACGAGATCGCTCGAGATCGAGGCATCTAAATAAGTAGCTTCTGTTGGAAGCAACGGCGGCGGAAGCATCCTCGAGAGCCGTTCGTAGCCCGCATCCGAAAGATGCGGGTAGTTCTCTGGCAATTATACTAATGGAGATTGGGCGGTTGTCGGAGGAAGAGAAGGAGGAGAATTCCAGCGAGGAAGAACCGAAGCGTGTCCGAGAACCGAGGAAAGACGAGGCGGGAGGAACAGAGTCTGAGGGAAAAGCAGAAGCGAAAGAAGCAGAAAGATCTGGAAGAAACTAGATGTTACGAAGAAGGAGAAAGTAAGTAGGAAGGGGCGGCAGAGTGGTAACAGTGAAAACGGACGGAACAGTTGAAAGAGCAAAGAAGGAAGGGGTTTGTATGTCGAGTGAAAAGTGAGCAGCATTTGAAGAGGAAACCTTCTGGTTATCCAGAGAGAAAGGAGAAGGGATAGCCAGACTAGCGACTCGGACGAACGAGCGGATGGACGAACGAACGCACAGATGGTAGTGGGTTCCGCTGTCGAAAATAAGAAGAGTAGTAATGAATGAGCTTGGCTGGAGAGCTAGCTACGACCAGGGAACGGAAGAGAGTGGAATACAGAGAGAGAGAGGGAGTGGCTCGAGTATATAAGAAGAGCGGAACAGAGTTCTAAGAGTCGTACGGAGCACCGAGAGCCAATGGAAGCTGCCGAAAAGTGCTTTATATACGCGAACTGCATTCAAATGAAAAAGTGTATACGCGATATGTCGGCGTGCTTTCTTGTCACGGCTTTGATCTCGCTTTCACGCTCGCTATCCAAGATCTCTCGTCGACGCATTATCCTTCGGATAATATCGAGTGTAAAGTAACGGCAGGAGGAGGTGGAGAGAGGATCGTTGAAAAATACAGAGGACGCGGTGGTGGAACAGCACGAACGTCGGGGCATCATTATCATTATCATCATCATCAGCAGCAGCAGCAGCAGCAGCAGCAGCAGCAGCACCAGCAGCAGCACCAGCAGCAGCACCAGCAGCTCTGGCTCGATTTCGAAATCGAATCTCGAAACGTTATTCGACGGATGCCGGCAGACGAATTAATTTATCACCAGGTTCCCGGTGTCTGTTCAACGAAACACCGAGCAGGAGGAGCAGCTCGGGCTTTCGGTGGGCAACACGGCCACGGTACGTTGAACTATTAAGCGAGGTTACCATCGATCGCATAATACGAGATGTCTGCGAATTTGATCGGTCGTATCCGAGCCAAATTTCTGTAATCGGCGCAAATGATTGCAGTCTGCTTTATACCGTGCTCGAAGCTGAGCCGGCACACGTTTGTAGTAGAACGTCGCGATACCGACCGCACACAATTGGGGTAAATATTTGAACGCTAATTGAACTATTCTCTGCCACATATAACGTAGCCTGCCTGCTAAACAGTTACATACACTCGATTCTGGTAAATCATAATGGAAACGTCGTTACCGTGCACACCGTTCAATCGCATTTTCATTCCATGCCTATTGTGCGCTCGGTTTAACGAACACCTCGACGGTGACGGCCAGCCTTTATCAATATTCTCGGAGGAAAAGCAGCACGGGGCTCGTGACGACGAGAAGACGTCAGCGGCGATCGGTCTGTCGACGACCAGCCGAAACGGAGGTAGAACGAACGTCCGTTGGTTCCAGGACCGTTCAACCTGAAAGCAGACGCTGCATCGCGTGTAAATCCTTTACGCGTGTATGCGTACGCGCTAATGAGCCGGAACAAGCTACATGGCGTAGCTTCGACGTTGGACGAAACGTGTTTGCGCGCTGAACCCGCTCGCTCCCCCGGGACAGCCTGCGCCAACGTTCTATTCGCGGCAAACATACATACATACGTCAATCGAACCGTCCTGCAGGCTGCTATGTCGCTTCGAATAAACCTCGGATCTCCCAAGAACCAACAACCTCTGCTTCTTCGGAGAAGAAGATCAGGGAAAGCCGGAAGAGCAGGAAGAGCAGCTCGGTTCATCGATCGTTCTCGCCGATCGAACAACCAGCTACGCTTATATCCAGGACTAATTAGCGACACTTCCGGTCGCCTTGGCAAGAACTTGAGATAGAGAAAGACAAAGATCTCGCGAGCGGTGCACGCCAGCCTGTTCCCTGTCGCTGTAACTCGTCGCTGCCGCGCTCACGCTAGATTAACAGCTAATTGTTAAAATGCCTGGAGCAGCGAGCATCCTCGAGGCATCGCGTGTGATTTCCCGCGGAATCGGGACGCCCTGCGTCTCGCTTCGCATCCGTACGGATATTGTAACGACGGTAGTCGGTAAATCTTGCGTTCCACGACTCCCACTCTGGCTGGCTGCGAGAGATCGTGCCACCTGCGTTTTCGCTTACCGACACCACCAACGCCACTTGCCTCTTTACGAGGCGCAATCACGCGGAACGTAATTAAAATTAGTAGAGAGTTTTAATGGCGGTGAGGGGTGAGGAGGCACGCGTCCGGAATCGATAACGCAATCGAGCTCCGGTCGAGAGGCGCGACGATTAAACGAAACTAACCGGAGAGAGCTGAGCAAAATCGAAAGCAATCGAATCGAGAGGAGTGAGGAGGGCAGGATGATTTATAACGCAAGATTTCCGCAAATCTCAGTCCTCCTTTGTGCACTCCGGTAATAATATTCGCCGCGATTAACTTCGTCCGTGCGATATATAATACAGAGACGATTGAAATCGATGATAAAGGGCACTCGTCCCACCTTCCCTGCGCCATCCCTCACCGATCCCTCTCTCTGACTCTTTGTGCCGTTACCAGAAGGATTACACGTCGGTACAAACTCCCCGTTTCCGTTCCATCGGAAAGCAGAATTGGTTAATAACAGCCCATCGCAGACAGAGAACGAGCCGAAGGAGAGAGGAATAGAGACGCAGAGCTGAGAATAATTCGAAGGGAATGGAACCATCGAGCGTCCTGCCGGCCGTGTAGTACCTTCTCCATCGATATATCGTCGAAATCGTTCAACGGCAGAACCGGTCCACTCCTTCTCGAGGACGGGAGAAAAATTGTCGATACTCTTGGAGTACGTACGTACGTAGGTACGGCCAGCCGAGAGGAGAGCATTGGTATTCCGTGGAAAGAGGAGGAGGAGGAGGAGGAGGAGGTAGTGGAGAGCAGCTGGCTCGTAAATAACAGAGAGGTCGGAGGAACAAATCCACGCGTAAGCCGCGTCGTAAGGTCCTCTTCTGGCGACTCTTGAACGCGCACGGAGGGAGAAGAGAGTCGAGAGACCCTCGAGGGTAATCGGTTAGCTGCGAAGGTGTGCCGTCGAAACAGAGAGACAGAGAGAGAGGGAGAGAGAGAGAGAGAGAGAGAGGAAGGGGAGAAGGGTGGGCGACGACCTCCTCTCTCGGTGGGAACACACCTTCTTCCGATGGAGTTGGGCTCCATAAGTCGACGGTTACAGGTAGCCTTCGCTCTATAGACATGGGGCTGAAGGCAGGCACGCTCTTATATTTTATGCACCAGTTTATAGAGATATATCGGCCGTCTTGCGTTACGGCATAAGTCAAAACCTACTTTACCTAATGGCCTCCTGGCGACGACCTCCCTTCCTTCACCTATCTCTCTACTCCTCCTTCACAGCCAACGAGCAGCAAAGACGGTTCCTGGACTGCTGCTCTGTTGAGCCCAGCCGTTATCTCGACGCGACGTCTCGAAACAATTCGCGTGTTATCCATCGCAGACGCGACAACGATCGATGCAAAAATAACCAATATATGTATATACATATATAGAAATCGATCGCGAGGGGGTTGAAATTATCTATCGTTCGAGTCCTCGTTCTCTCCCTGACATTTGTTCGTCGCGGCAGGGACGTTATCCTTTACGACGGCAATTGCGCAGAAATTATGCAACCCCGTTCCACCATCTGCTCAAACGAACGTCCCTGAAAGCGTTCTGAAGCTCTACGAGCGGGAATCCTCTTGTTTAATAATCGACACCCGCTCCGATCCCTCAACCAACCCGAGTAACTAGTTCTGTTCTGCCCTTCCGGAACGCGTCACGCTCTGCCTCTGCTCGAATACAAGGGTCGGGGAATACTCGAGTCTCTCTGGTCAAAGATAGTTTTAACTGGACCACGCGGCGAAGGAAACACGATCCTCCACCGTCGCCGGCAATGCCGCTGCTATTAAGGTTTCGAATGACTCTCTCGCCTCGTCGAAAGGACGACAACGCCGTTCTCGCCTCTGTGCATTCAACCCTTTGTTCAGCGAAGCGGCTGGTTCCGGTAAAAGTCCAGGAAAGAACGAAAAGAGCGAGCCCCCGCACGACGCGCTCGTTTGTTCATTTTGCAAAAAGGCGGCAGGCGGTCTCTTCGATCGGTTGAACGCGATTCTTTTCGAGGCGGGGAGTTGCCGCGTGTTGATGGTGCACACTCGCCCGCACATCGAACGTAAACAGAGTCTCCGGAGGGTAGAGAAGAGGCGTTATCGGTGACGCGCGGCGGTTGCATCTGCGTACACAGGGCCAGCTAGTAGGTGGGCGCGTGGGCGCGTGTATTGGCGCACACGCACTTAAACATATCTACATGGTCGACAAACGCGCGCGCGTATATTTACTCTGGTACACTGATGGAAAGAGCAGCGTGTCGACGCCGCGGATCGGCGGGAAAGGGATGGAACGCGCGGTGACACGGAGCTAACTTCGCAAAACAACGTGCCCTGGAACCAAACAGAGTTCCCACGTACACGAATCCACGTCTGCCTGCGCGGATCACGCGCGTACACTCGACATAATTGCACTGCCGCGATTAATAATTAGACGCGCAATTGGGCGTCAACTGAAATCCGTACGCGTACCGGTGATTCGATTCATCGAACCGACGTACACCACGCCGCGAATCGAGTATCGATTTCTCCTCAGCCACCGAAACTTTACGCCTCCGGAGTATATTCCTTCGGCTATTTTCTCGAATCCTCTCCTCTCTTCTCTCCCATCCTTAGACGGGCGACTTGACGCGGCAGGGGTGGTGGAGTTGAAGATTTTTTACGATTAGCCAGAGAAGGAGAGAGAGAGAGAGAGAGCGTGGTGTGCCGGTGCAATTAGTAGACTCGTTATTGCTCGAGATAAATGGCGCAGATAGACGGTCCAGGCGGTCGGGGCCATAAGCGCGGCTCTATCGTCAGATTTACCTCCATCTTGCGCCTCCGCAGAGTTAACCGATTTAGTCTTGAATAATTTGCTAATCTGATTAGTAGCGTTGGATGAAAATTACAGATAGCTCCGGAGTTTCGCATCGGTTCATCTAATTACCCCTACGAAACCATCCCAGCCCGGCTGGTTTGCTGCGCTTTCCGCGCTCGCTTCTCTTCGTTCCCTTCCTGGCAACGTCGAGAGATCGGTTAAATTCCCCACGCGATAAAGTGATCCCCGTTCGAAAATTACACGCGACGCGGCGGTATACAGCCGGCTAGAGAAGAATTCTTTCGGCAGGTACGCGTAGAAGGGAACGCGCCGCCGTCTAACCGTTTGAAAGATTAAAGCCAGACTTTGATTCGACTTCGGGGCTCGAAACTACGAAAACGCCGGGCAAGTTGACGGCGGCGTGCCCGACGAGAAGAGAAGTCGAGGAAGGGAAACTCGAGCGTATCGCTTCTCGTTTTCGTCGCTCCGCTCCGCTTCCGACGGATAGGAAGTTTCCAACAAAGGTGTCTCGTTTCAATTTTGATAAAGTCCACGCTACTTGTCCCCGGAGGATCGCTCTCGAAATTTCACGAAACGCGCGACGTCTCGACGCTCCTCAGACAGAGGCACAGGCACAGACACAGACAGATTCTCCCTCGCGCGATGATATTTGCCCGATGATGGAGCATGTGCTCGTCTACGCTCGCCGTTCCAGACTCGAGCCTCGTAAGGGAGAGAAACCTCCGGAGCGTTGTTGTGCCGTTCTCCGGCAGAGTAACTGGCCTGCCTCCGCCTCCGCCTCTCTCGTTTCATGTTTCTCGTTTCGCCATTTGTCCTCCCCCGGTGTTATTTTTCCTGCCGTACCGCCGGTGTACCAGCTCGTTTCTCCTACTACATATCTCTGGACAATGCCTAGCTCGCGTCCTTTTTTTCGGAGCACGCCGTAATTTTCCGCGAGCCGCGTAAAGGCTGGGTACGCGCCACAGCCTGATCGATTACCCGTAAAACCGCCGATAAGGCGTCTCCCTTTATTATCCCGGGTCTCGCGTCTCGAACGAACGGAAGGGTTACGCGCGCGAGCGACGGAAACGGCATTTCCGTATGCTTGGCGAAGAAGCTGGCGGGAAAGGGAGCGGCGTAACAAGTTGCGCGATTGCGGAAGTGCGTCTTCTCGCGCGGAGCAAAACTACGTGCCGGAACTTTGGAATTTTATGTATGGCGTTTCGCCGTCGAAGTAAGTATGCCAACTCTATCCGTCCCTTCTGCGATGAAATAGTTCCATCTTCCTGTAAACTTTCCCCTCGGTCCAATGGACTTGGCTTCTCTCCTCGCCTATTCTCGTCTATTCTCGTCTATTCTCGCCAAGAAGCACCAGTCGAGTGTGCTCTCCCCATCGGAAGCCGCCTTTCGCGAAAGAAACTTTGTCCCCGACAAACTCCACCGAATATTTTCCTTGCTTACACGCGATCATCGACTCGCATCTTCCATCTTATGCCACTCTAATACGACGCCGATAGAAAAGTTTCACGGCACACTTGCTCCTCTCTTCGCTTCCTCGGTTCTTCCGTCCTCACCTCCCGGACGTCACCGCAACTGCCACCGTAGAATCGAGAGGGAATGCAGTTCGCGGTGTCCCGCGAGCCGCTACGAAATGCCGATCGATCCTCTTTCTTTCGCCTCGAAACCTACGTTTCTTTTCTCTCTTCCTTCTTCTTCTTCTTCTTCTACTTTGCCAACTACTTTTTACGCCAGCGAATTAACCGGAATATCTCGGCAGATTCGTTTGCCACCCCTGCCTCGCTTACCCTTACGGCTTGCCGATACTTTTACGAGCTTTTGTTGAAACCGCGTTCTTTATCTGCATCCCGAGCGGCCGCGTAAACGCTACAGCCGCTTCTCCACTTTATAAAATCTCATTTTTCGCCGAGTCCTTTTTCAATGGCAGCACAACACTGTACCTCTTTTACATGGCAAAACTAATTGTGAATTCGTAAATTCTCTGTTTTCGCGTTCGCGGTACCGTCCTTCTCTCCCCTCTGTTCTCGCTTCGGAAACCGAGCAGCACAGTTTCGAGCTAAACCCGGGGATTCGGTGTAAAAAGATTAGTAGTCGTGTGCGTAGACAAGTTTCCCCTCGAAGGAAACGCAATTACAGAGTACAGTCGCGTTCCGGAATTCACCGGTTGCAGCGCAAGACCGACGTAATTATCGAACAGAATAGAACTGTACATTTTACGTGTGTTCGTATCAGATTATTCGATTGCCGATAGCGGAGGCGTTCTACCTCGGATAGCCTGTTTTCCAACGCGTTCGCCTACGCGAGATCCGACGAGAGATTTAATTTTCGATTCGGGAAGGAAAACAAACGCGGTGTATCCGGAACTTTTGTTACCAGCACGGTTCCCGGCGTGTTGTACTCTACGACGACGACGAAAATTTCCACCGATGAGGAGAGGATAGGAGGCTCGAGGTTTCGAACGTCAATGGAAACTCAATTGCCCGTTGCGATCACCAAGGCTATTGGTACAACGATCTGCCAGCCGGCCAGCCGGCCAGCCGATAGAAAATCACGACAAACTGATTTTTTTCCTCCTTCCCCCAAAACCCATCCAGCGAAACGCGTACGTGTACACAGACAGACATTCTCCCTTCACTCCCAGTCACTCTCTTGCGCTTTATTTTCGAACAACCGGCGTAGAAATGGTGGTATTATTGGTTTATCCGTTTCACTCGGAACTTATAGGAGGGCGTACACGCGGAAAAGGAGTCGACTCGGTCGATGGGAAGAGGTGGGAAGGGCGAACGGCGAGGGGCGGTTGGAGGAACGATCCTCGTGGTCGTTCCTACTGAATCGTATCTCGCCGATATCGAGCTTATATCGTAATTCAGTTTCCCGCCCAGAAGCCCCGATATTATTTTCGATATCTCGGCTCCCGGAGATGCTCGTAGAGAAGCAGCAGCAGCAGCAGGAAGAGGGGCGATGGTGGCGGAGGCGTGGTGTCGGTATAAATGGAAAGGACAGTGGTGGACGTAGTCGACGAGCTTTTCGTCCAGAATCTTTCTCCTGGAGCAATTCCAACTCACCGCGGCTCGTACGTCCACCCGGCCCCCAACCTTTCTTACACTCTCTCCCCTACCTCGACCCCAGACCACCAGACCTCCGTTTCTTTCCTCTTTTTCCTCTCGCGGACTCTCTGCCTTCGAGAACTCTTAACGTCCGCTGCTCGACCAACACTAGCTGGAAAATTTCATCTCCCTGCTCTTCCTCCTGTCTTCTCTTGGTCGTCGTGCCCGTCGCCGCTGATCTCTCGGCCAGCAGCAAGACAGCTGAAGAAGGGAAGAGAGAGAGGCGCGGAAAAGTGTGATTTATCGTTTTCGTAAGAAAAGTAAGCACAACTACAGTGTAGGTGTGAGAATCGTGAGGAAATGGGGGGTGGGAGTTGGTGTCGATGTGCACGTCGAACAAGGGGTAGATAATTGGGGGGCTATAGGCGTTTGTAGAACCCGGCGAAACGGGGGGAAATAGGAATTTCCCCTGGCTTTCAATTTCATTCATCGAAATGATACAAAATAGTGGTGGTGTAATTTAATTATCCAACGAGCAACGATGCATTATAATGCAATCGAAGGATGAAGAGTTTCGTTGATAACAATTTCGGGCGTGCTCATAAATCTTTCATCGATTGTAGTAGCTGGGATATTACGGTGTGTAGCGTTAATATACATATAATTCCCAAAGTGCAATGTAACTTTATTTTCGTAGAATTTGCATAATTTTTTCCTCGACTTGCGAGTAATTAACGCGGAAATACACCAGCCACACGGGGGCGGACCGAAACAAAACCGTTGAAAATAATCCTCTTGGCCACACGCGTGGACCGTTTCCTCGTGGAAAATTTTCCAAATCTCGTTTAACCGAGGGATAATCGCATAAACGTGAACTGTGCCCGGTGGTATAAATCGCGAGAAACCGTAGATCGAGATTCTCTCTGGCCGAGGCAACGAGCGAGAACACCTTGCGATTCCCGTTCGAGAAACTGTTCGCAAAAAGTTTCAGGGGGAACAGCAAACCGGAGAACGATAACGGGGAAGGTGAGAACTGGTTCGCGCATTTGCTGGCACGTTTCGCGGAATTTTCGATTCGCGCGAAAGATATTCGCGTCGCTTCGACAAACATTGTTACAGCGTACGAACCGAACGTCGATCTCTCGCGACGCGTACCGTCGATATGCATTCTGTATTTAATCTCCTGGTCATTTCCTTAAACAAACACGCCGCGGTGACACACGGATTCGCTAAAATTATTTTCCACGCACTCGGTTCGTGATTAAAAATTGCATTTCTCCCTTGGTGCGTATAATCCGGCTGCGTTGCCCAGTCGCTCGACCAACCCCATTATTGTAATGGAAAAATCATTCCGGGCGCAAGGCAGCCGCCAGCGAAATTCTCATTGCGTCCTTTTGTTCGCAAACAATCCGATGTAACGCAATCTTTATGAGGCGCGCCAGTACAATTAACAGAGTAGATCTAATTATTTCGCCGCTTGTGAAGTCATTAACGAATGCTTGCCTGCATTCGTCCCCTGGTTAATATCGGTGAATATCACGCGTGTTTCGCGTCTGCCTTTTGTGGGAACGAGCGCGATACCGATGGAAATTCAGGTATCGATCAAAGCCTCTGCGAACCTGGTGCCTAGTCCTTTTTCCATCTAGCCCCCTCTCCTCTCCTCCGTTTCGTTTCGCTCGCTATAACACAGCCCATGCGGTAATAGCCCTTTACAATCGAGTAGAAGTGTCGAAGAAGACGACGGTCAGGTGGTGCTCGCCGTGTGTGGTTCGAGACAGTGTAGGGTGTGGGCTGTTGTGGGCTGTGACGGCCGAGTGGAAAAAGGGAAAGCGGGATCGAAGGATTACTTGGGGGTTCCTGCTTGCTGGTCGCCTTGGACAAACGCCTGGCCGTTATCGAAACGGCTCGATATCGATGCAACACTCTGTTGCTGGGAAAATGTGTCCGGAAAGCGTGCCGCCACCGCCCCAACCATCTCGGTGCTCGAGAGCGAATGTCGCGTGAATCGGCGCCGGGGTGGAAGCCTGAAAGGAAACCGAAGAAAAAGAAAAGGAACTCGAGTAAATCGGATTCTAGATCTGGATATCTGATAAACGTGAAGTTGCCAGGGTCGTTAGGTAAAACGCGAACACAGATTAGGGGAAAGAGGAGAGCGGATAGAAGGAACGATCGATCGTTCGTTCGTCGAACGGCACGTTTCTCGAAAAAGTATCGAGAGTCGTGTTAACGGTGTCGTTAAAAACGAGACACGACGCGACACGCCGGAGAGAGAAATGCACCTTGCGTCGAGCATTAGCTCGGTGTTAAAAAAACGTTTGTCCGTTGGTCCAATTAACTACGGTCAGATTTATCTTGACTAATGCGCGCCACCGGCTCGGTGGTTTGCCTCTGATTATATTCCGGCTGGTTTTATGAGGCGACACTCTCTCTCTCTCTCCTGCCAGACCGCCTCCGCGTATTATTTATCGTTACAACTTTGCCATCTCTCTCTCTTGCTCTCTCGTTCCTTCTTCTTCCCCTAGCAAGTTAGACGATTCATTCGGTAAGCAGGAAAGAAACGGATGAAAGAATTTTCTTGGTTACCCGGCCGGTCGAATAGTGCTAGGCTTTAATGAAAATCCGATAGAATTATTAATTATAAAATAACTGGGGCGAAAAGCCGGTGTAAGAAAGTTGCTTTCTCGCGACCGAGGAAAGAAAAAGTAATAATTAGTCCGGTAATTAGGTGAAGCTGATCCTGGGGCTAGCATTATTAAACGATCCAGGATCGCGCAATTTCCCTGTTTCTTTTTCGCGGAGGAGAGGGGCCAGACCGTCGGCGGTCTCCGTGTTCGGATCGCGGCAGCGGAAGGGAATTACGTATTTCGCCGACGTTCTACACCTAACGCGGCGGCGGCGACGACTCGAGTAAAGAACGGGATTAGAATCGTTTGCAATTAAAGGTGTATAGGAGAAGGGTCTCGAATTCTCCTCGGCACGCTTTTACCCCCGAGTTTACGTGTCCGTTTCAAGGATCGGGGGAAAATTGAAAGGAGTTTTACGGAAAGTTTGCGTCTCTAACGAGAGAAAAATTGCCGGTTCGCGCGACAGATACGAAACGAAAGAGAATACTTTGATCTCGTCGTTATTACTGGGCTCTCGAGCGAAAGAGTCTTGTTCTTAACGTAATATCAGGAGGCAAGAAAGCCGCGTGGCCGCTCTTCAGATTTATCGGAACCAACAACAACAACTTTTCCTACCTCTCTATTTTCCCTCTGGTGAACGACGACACGTAAACCTGGATCTGGTCTCGACGAGAGACGATCGCTCGATATTTCCCCTCGGCTAGCGTCCAACGTGACACAGCGGCGGTGTATAAATTTCGACAAGACCCGTACGCGTTACGATCGCCTTTGGCTATTCGTCGAGGCATGATTTTTCCATTTGGTACGAACCGCGTGCAACGAGGAAATTTCATCGCACGTCTACCTAAAGTACCTACCTAGGTGGAGAGCGGCTTTCGAAGCCCCTCGGAACGCTCGTAATCGATCAGTTAACCGATAATCTTGGTTCGAGCCCAGACGTATCGCGGTGCCTCGCGCGTTATTGGAATCCGAAGACAAATAGAAACACGAGGGAGAGAGAGAGAGAGAGAGTTTATCGTGAAAGTTGGAGAGCGTCGCGGTTGGTATGTGCACGGAGGCGTCATCCTCGATATCCGATTAGAAACGAGCTTGATGTTCGGTAAATACACGAAGAACCGAAAGAATCTCCGTCACTTTTTCTACCCTTTTCACCTTCCTTCCTCACCCTCGATGCGAACAAACCACCGCGCGTCCTGGAAAAATCTGCAGTAATGAAGCACCGCGAAAAACCAACCTCTATCAGCGATACGTAATCCGGGTGTTTACTTAATTAAAAGTAATCCATTACAGGCGTATCTCATTCGCCTCTGGGGAGCGTTCCGTTGTGTTATGCACGTGCACATGCACGTTTACGAATAGAAACGCGTGCATGGTATGCAGTATATTATAGCGGAAGGGGGTTAGTCCAGAGAACCAGGAAGGATTTTCCTTCTTTCTCTTTTTCTCCTTCCTTCTCTCCTCTCCTCTTCTCTTCCGTTTGCGTTTCCCTGATTTTTCCTTTTCCCGCTTTTCAATCCAAAAGCACACCCCTCGAGCTAATCGGAGGTGAGCCTGGCGTTGAGCGAATTCATCTTGCGGAGAACGGATAAATGATTTACACGCTCGATAATAACGGTGAAACGGATTAACAGGAGAGAACCTAATAGCGAATTAACGCATTAAACTATAACGAAAACAAATTCAATGCGTTGTAATCCGATTGAACCAATACGATTACGATTTTAATCGAATTAACTGGCTGCGTAATAAAGTCATGCGCGCAGCGAGAAATATCGAGGAAAAAAGGCAGAAGGGTAGAGAGAGAGAGTGCGATTTTCACGTTACATAGCCGAAGAGGGAGGGAGAAAGCAAAGCCGTTACCAGATTACAGGCTGCTCCGAGTTCTCGCGATTTCGAGACGGTTATTTGGCCACGTAATCTGCGAAAGTGCCGACGTTGGTTGAAATTTTCCGACAAGAGGGACAGACCTCGACGAAAACAGGAGTGGGGCGTGGGAGAAAGGAGAGGAGAAGAGAGGAGAAGGCTCGGTAGCGTACGCGGCGTGCAACGCACCGCACCGCACCGCACCGCACCGCACCGCACGGGAAAATGTGGTAGGAGGCAGGAAACGGTGGTAACGGTAATTATTTTCCTTTCTCAGCCGTAACTGTTCAAGCCACAAGGTAACGGCGTTCGAGGACTGCGCTTTTCGCGGATTAATTAAATCGTTCACGGAGCGCTCGCCGAACAAATACCCGGCCGCGAACGAGTGGAAACGACGAAATAGAAAACAAATTCGACCATCGACCGAGAACTTTTCAGACCAGAGTTTCTCCTTCTCCTCCTCCTTTTCCTTCTTCTTCTTCTTCTTCTTCTTCTTCTTGCTACCTCTCGTTTTCCCCGGTCCGTATGCAATGCATTCGAGAACCAGCTAAACCAGAACCTAGATCCCCCCCCTCCAATTGTCGTCGATTATACGAACGATATCGCGGCCCACGGAGCGGTAAATTCATACTCTCGCGTGACTTGCCGCGTTCACGCGTTATCGACGCGAAGGAGAGCGGCAAAAGAAGGATAAGAAAGCAGGCAGCCGCGGATCGCAAAGTTTATCGCGAAACGCTTACCCCAAATCGTGGATTTGATCGAGCCGGTCGGCTTTTCTCCGCGCTCGTTTCCTCCCTCTCTTTCTACACGGATTCGACAAATTCGCGTGTTCTTTCGCTTCGAAGAATCATCGCGATTTTTACGGGAAGCGGCAGCTTGTTTGCGAGGAAGGTGGAGAGAGATAGGTAACCCTGGTGTAGGGAGGCAGCGAATCGAAAAGATACCGAGGTAAAGTAACCGAGGAAAGGGAAGGGGAAGGAGGGGAAGGAAATGGTGGATTAGAGCGAGCCTAAACCAAAGTAATTAAACCGAGAGCGGTAATGAAAAGGCACGAAACGTGGCTGAAATGGCGCGCACCGGATATTTTTTGCCGGTAACGCATTACCTAATTGGTGTGTTGCGGGTGTAAACGATCGAATCCGCTCCCGTTCGATTCTCTTTCGCGTCGAGGCGTGTCGTTCGCGGCAGAATCGGAGGTTACTCGATGGTCAAATTACATTAGCGTCCGCGAAACGGCAAACTTGCTCGTATTCGGGGCGGGCGTCGTCGGAATAGCAATCGGAGATCCTTGGGATAACGATGGGAACGAGGCGAGCGTCTCGAACCGGCGGCGGCACCACCAGCACCACCAGCACCGCCCATGGAATGTGCACAGCCGCGAATGGCAAAGGACACGTACGGGAAATGAGTATGCGCGCGCGTTCTGAGAAATCGCTAATGGAGATTGTACCTCTATCCAGTAACTCCTCGCTGAAATCCCCTGGGACGTAACTGCTCGCAAGATTCCTATTTCCGGGAACAACCGAGGCATCCTCTCCGCGGGCGCAGAGTAATTCGAAAACGCGGCTCTAAATAAAAGCGGTCGCGTATCGTGAACCTCCGGTAATTCCGCACCCCCGGTTCAGCCCAGATAACGAAAAATCGATAAAGTATTTCCAGCTGCTGCCGCGCATCGTCGATTATTACCTTGTTATCCCCGCGTCTATCTACGCTTCTATCTATACCCGCTCGTGCGGCCGTAAACTAATTAGAAATTTCGGGAGCCCGTTCATTAGATAGAACGCCCACACGCACGCTATCGCCGCTCTCCTGGCAATTTTCGCCTATCGAGAATCGTAGATTCGTAGATTCGTAGATTCGTAGATTCATAGGCTCGCTAGAAAACCGACGCGGCTCTTTTCCTTTTTTCCCCAGGATAGCCTTTTACATTCGTCACGCGGCGCGCTCTGTTCCCTCCGGGCTGTCCCGATCGCTCGACGAGAGAAGAGCACGCTCCCGGGGAGTTCACCGTCCCCGTCGCGATCCCAATGCAACATCCCAGATGCACATTCAAGCCTCGAGAGATAGTTCGTGCATCCGCATCCCTTACGTGCACTTTCCTCGCTATCCGTAACACACACACACACACACACACGGACGAGCCTCGCACATCCAAAGACTGTGCTTACGCTTACGAACGTCGACGTCCTTGCGGGATATATCAAACTCTTCGAGTAGCTTCTCCAAGGTGGAACGCGCCGCCTAATGCACTTCCTGTACCGTACTGCTCTTTCGCTCGGGTTACAAGCTTCTGTACCCCGAGGAGGATCAACCATGTTGCACGCGAGAACCGTTTCCGATGGCGGGTGGAACATCTTGCCTCCCTCTGCCATCACTGCTATCTTCTCATCCTCCTCCTCCTCTTGCCGCTGTTATTATTTCGTTGACGTTTTTCAACAAGCCTGTCCGCCTGTACCCCAACCTCGTTCGAGGCTGAAACGAGAAAAGAACGTTTGTGAAACGTAATTTCGCGATAGCGTCGCGTTTATCGCGATTCATTTATCACATCGCGCGATAGGATCTGGAAAGTCGCGGCTCGTTTTCATCCAGGGTTAACGTGTCGCGAAGGCGAATACATAGGTGATTCGAACGATCCATCCACTGTCTCGATTCCTTTCTGCACCTGTCGCTTACAGATTCGTATCGTTTCCATCCAGATTCTCGCTCTCTCTCTCTCTCTCTCTCTCGTTCTGCATATACCTGTGAGTGTGTAAATGTATACATATATTATACTTGCTCTTCTTCCTCCTCGCTGTTCGGATGACCAATCGAAGGGTAGAGGCGCCGGCTTTGTGAAGCGGATTGAAACGAAGCTGGAAAAGGATGTTCGTGTCTGCACGGAATTCTCGGGTTCTCGGTCTCGATTTCTTTGTTCGTGACCAACGCCAACCAACAGGGTGGCCGATGCACGTGGATAAAACGGCAGGGGTGGTTCTTCGAATAAAATCTCGGTGCAAGGACTTTCATCGAGGTGGAAACGTCGCGTTATCGTCTTACGTAGCCGTAGTGAAAACGCGGTCTCTCGATAGATCGAGATGTACGGGGAGAAGAGATTCGGCGTAATATCTGGCCGAGCAGTGGTGGACTCGGTTCATCCGGTGGGACGAGTTGGAAATTGGGGAAGAGTGGCAATAATAACGATTAATGGGAGGACTGGAGAGGTAGGGTTTTGCATTAGAGGTGGTAGGGTAGTAACGAGTAAAGTTGGCCGCAACGACTCTGACTGGTTCGCGCGAGTCTCGCGCGTGGCAAAGTCTCCGTTAAGGAGGCGTGTGCTCTCCGTTAGTCCGGTACTGGTAGAGATCTTGGAGCGTGTTGGTAGAAACGTAGCACGCATACGACGACGGAGGAAAGCGCGTTACGTGTAGGTGTGTTTGCGTGGTGCCCTGAAACGGCGGGGACCCGTGTGTGCTGCTGCTGCTGCTGCTGCTGCTGCTGGCGGACCTGGCCACGGGTGGGTAGGTAGTCGAGGTCTTGGATCGATCGGCCATTCGTATGGTAATGTAAGCAACTACCGGACCGGGCTGCTTGCCAGACCCGAAGACCCTGTCCGCTAACCAGTGTTGGTACGATGTCGAAGAGGAAAGGGAGGCAATCCGGGACTCTGTGCTGGTTGTCCGCGTGGCTAGGCGACCACCGAGACGCGCTGGAGGGCAGGAGGGGGGTGTCGAGGATATCTACGGTTCGTCGGTTGCCAGCAACAGGGATACCAATGAGGGATTCAGGAAACGAAACGATATGATCTATTATAGAGGTGGCCTGCCGGGATCATTTCGGCCTGGGACCGGAATAAATCCGATCGGACGGGGCACACGCGTCCTGCTTAAGCCGTCTTCCGTTCCGCTTCGAAGAGCGGTCGTATCGCGCATCGATCCCTCCTCCCTACGCGGCCATATCGTGACGCGAGACTCGTTTACGACTGTACGGAAGTTTGAGAAGCGTGTGCGTTATGGCAAGACGCGGTGGCCGGTACGAGTGGTTCGAAGTACGGACCCAGAGCGCAATATCTTGAACGTCGTCGCAAAGTAGGCGAGCGCGAGAGTCTTGAAACGCGATCATTGCAAGCGAACGGTGTGGGGAAGCCATCGACACTGGAACGAAGTTATCGCGGCGAAGTGCACGGTAATGCAGTTATCCTTCACAAAGCGGCCCACCTCCGCTCTCCCTCTTCTTCCCCTCTCTTCCTCGCAAGCTAGCCTGCAACGACCACACGCCTCTCTACGATCTGATAGTTCTGGCGGATACCGACGATTGATCGGCCGGCCAACAATGGAGAGAGCCACCCCCCTCCTCCCCCCTCCTTTGCCATCCTGCCTCGGAAAATATTTACAAACTCTTCCCCCGTGTCCCTCCTCGTGGCCCTTGTCCTTTCTCCCTTCCACCCTTCCACCCTTCCACCCTTCCTTTCGATCGAAGCTTCCGAGCTTGCACAAAGGAGACAAGCGCGAAAGTGAAACTCGAAAAGTGGAGCGAACAACGCGCGACAAACAACCCGATATTTCGTTCGACCTCTCTCGCACCTCAGAGCTTTCCAATCCAGCCGCTACGTCACCGCCTGATCATACGTGCTGCTACGTACGGGTTTTGATGAAACATTCCTGATTCTTCGTTTAACTTTCCGATGCCTGACCCTAAAGCATTTGCTCGCTCTTATTTTTCGACCACCTTCAACATTCCCCTCGCAGGCCCGCGATGAACCGGCGAGATTACAAAATCTGCTAATTAACCCTCCCACCCTCCCTTACGAGGAAACAGACGAAGACGCGAAAAGTACTCGCGTATTTCTCTAGCCGAAAACTTTGTCACTTAGGAAGTTTGCCCGGTATCAAGATTCGCGTCAATTACGGGTACATTAATTACGTGGAACCGGTCATTCTTAATCGCCGATACTGCTAGATCGGAGAACGGTGAATTTACGCAACCCCGAGGAACGAGCAGAGGAGGCAGAGGAGCAAAAAATAAAGAAGGAGGAGAAGTGGAGGCAGGGGGAGGGGGGAAGTATTTTCACGAACAATCTCTAGCAATTTCGGTGGGAAATCTGATTACACGCCGCTTCGCCCGCCTCTAAGCTGGATACGTAAAATTAATTATCGAGCCGCGGCGCAGGGGCCGCCTCTTATCCTTCTCCTCTCCCTACTCAGGAGGAGAGAGAGGACGAGAACGAGAACGAGAACGAGGAATATGGCAAGGGTTGCGCTGCGACGGGAGGGAGGAGGCTCGAGGTAAAAGGAGTTGGAAATTATACCGACTGACTTGGCGACCGAGCGAGCCACCGAGTGACTGACTCGGTTGTAGAAGATCTTCTGCCTCTATGTCGACACGTCAGCAGCGGTGCCGGCGATGGTCGAATTTTCCCACAGAGTTTTAGACTAACGACGCAAACACGTAGGACAGCCTTGCGTTGGAAAATTGCTAAGGTAACCAGTTCAACTCCCCTGCCTGGTGGTAATCGTCCGTGTCTAACCTCTTCTTCCCGCAACAGTCGGGGAACCGTTCCAGATTCGTGACTCGTGCTTGACACGTCGTTCCTCGTTCCCCCGTCGCTTAAGAATTCCGTTCCGTTCGTTGAGATAAAATCGTTTCGAGCTATGATACATCCAGTTAGCAGGGTTCTTCACGTTGGCACCAAAAGTCCTCGGAAATTCTGACAAATTGGAGATACGCCGTTGCTCTCCAGCCACGTTCAAGTTTGACCGCATTTTAAAATTATCGCTGCTGTTCGCTCTCTCTCTCTCGCTCGCTCTCTCGCCTAGCTGTGCCGACTGGATGGATCGATATCTCCTTTCGGTTTCGACCTTCGATCGTGCAACGACTCGGTACGCTGTCCTCCCGTGTGCGCGATAACCCCTTTGTAAAGTCGGCTTGAATCGTACGCAGAAAAACCGATATGCATCTTGTTCCCCGGCAGAGATGGGTATATTTATCGCGACGCTGCTAGCTAGTCGCTCGATCGTGTGTTCGCCCGATTATCGATCTCGCGAGGCGAGCCGTGTTTGCCCGAACAATTCGAGGTAACACGAGAAACGATATATTTTCACACGCCTCTCCGGCGATCCTCTCTCCCGTCATTTTTCCACTGGTCGTTATCACGTGTAAATATAGGGGCGCGTTCTCGAAACCGTGAAGTCGGCGACGCAAAAAATTCGAGCAAGAAAGTAAAAGGCAGGATGGAGGGATGGAGGAGGTGGAAGAGGAGAGAAATCAGATACGCGGCCCCTGCGAACAAGTCGGGGGATTTTCATATTCGTCGAAGCGAGACCTAGGCGGTGAGATCGGGCGTCGGCAGAAGGTGAGGGTGCAGTAGTAAACACCGTTTATGGACAGCCGCTATTCAAGCGGCCAATATAACGCATCGTAGCTCTTCCCTGGGATATAATCGAAAATTCGTTGGTGGCACAATTTCAACATCGGACCGCGATCGATGTTAAAGTCCATTAAACCGGTAACCCGCGCTACCGGATTTCAGCCGCCGTGTCTGACCCGTACGCGGGTTGTTCCACTCGGCGACCCCGCTCGAGCGAAGGTATTAAGTAGTAATCTCCAGGCATGATCGGGCTACGTTCTGCCATCCGATAAAAGCGACTAGAAAAAACGATCTAACCGGTGGGGAGTTTCGCGCTACTTTTCCCCATTACCACGCCGCTTCTCTATCGGCCGAATTTAATACATTCATGCGAACAAACGTTCGATATTGCGCGTATTTTCATTGACTCGCCAGGCCCGGCAGATTAGCCGAGACAATTTTTACCGAGCTTCTTCGATTTGTAAAAAAGAGAAAGAGAGAGAGAGAGAGAGGGAAGAATTTCGTTGCTCTTTAAGCCTGTCCCCGAGAATCGAACGAAAGCAGAAAAGAGAGCGAAAAGGCGGGAGTTGCGTGCGTTTATCGATAATTCGAGATGCGAAAAGAAGTTGGTATATTTTGCGGACAGATTTAACGTGCAGGTAGTTAACCGAGGAATGGCGGATAAAAGTTCGATAATTTCTGGGAAAAAAGGAAAGACGCAAAGGGCGGTGGTAATGGTTTTCAATCTTCGAGTCTGGACGCGAGCGTTCGCGCAGTTTCTGCCAGAGTGTGTCGGGCAAGCAAAGGCATTAAGTAGTAATTTCCAGGCATGAACGGAGGCAAGTTGAAGTACTCGGCTCGGGTTAGAGGAGAGCGCAAAAAGCGAATTAAAAGAGAGGGAGGGGGGCTGCCGTGGCCAGTGGTTCCGCCAATCACTTTAAAAGGATCGTCGTTTCGCGCGGCCACGTAACGATCGTTACGGCCGTTAAAACGGAATCGACGGCGATTCGCTTTTAGCCTCGTTGCTCATCGAACCTGTGCGCAAGACGATGACAGTGAATAATTTGCAGCTTCCCATCGGCCACGTTTCGAGTTAAGACAGACGGCGATGATATCGAGATAGGCGTCCCCGAATACTTTGGAAGCCCACGCCTCGCAATCAGGCGTTGGGCCTTGGTGTTGGGGCGGGAAAAAAGAAAAAAATCAAAGAAGAATATCGATCGTAGACCGCGAATCGTCGGCGGCGACTGCTTTGGTTTTAACGAAGAAACAAATCATCCAGCGAGGCTGAATTTTTCCATTGTCGGCGTTGTCAGGAGACAAGAGCGAGAAAGGGTGCGCGCGATGCCCTTTTCACGGTCTTTCGGTTCGCTCCACTTTTTCTCCCGCCTTTTTTCCCGTTCCATCTCTCCCTCCCGTGCCTCCACCTCCGTCCTTACGGCACCGGCACAAAAGCCTTCGAAAAATATGTCAGGTCGAACAAAACGAGAGGCAGACTCCCCAGCAGCATCGTGCAGCAGCAGCAGCAGCAGCATCGCGGCAGCAACAAGGACGGCCAGGCGAAAAGGGCCAGAGAATAAGGAGCTGTGTGTCGTCGGCTGTGCAAGCTGAAAGGAAAGATGAAATCCTCCGCCGGTTATTTTCTACGATCCGTGAGGGCGGACAATCCGGGTGTAGGAAATACAAATAAACATCATTTTCCTTCGTACCGAATACAACCATCGTCAAGTAGTTCCGTCGTTGCTCGTTTTCTTCCAGCCTTTTTCACGACTGGCTGCCCACAACCTGCTGCAAGCTTATGTTCCCTGCCGACCTTTCTCCTCGGTCTCCTAAATCGGTTTCTCTTCTTCATCCCGTCTGTCTCGAGCTCGTCTCTGTCCCTTCGGAACCGGTAGCTCGTTAAGGGGTCCACGAATTGTGTCGAATCGAGGGTGAAATTACGGAATACGATCGCGCGCCTCCTTCTCCTCCCATTCTCGCGCTGGTTCTCGCGGCCAATGAAAATACAGTGGGTGCTGCGTGGATCCTTGGTGGATTTTCGAGCCCGGCGAAATATTTTTTTAGGAAAACGCGTCTCGTTAGAACTGAACCGAATCGATGCAGCGTGTAAAAACAACGCGAAAATGTCCGGTGACGCGAACTCTGGCAAACAGATCCGCCCCCGCTACGTCCCTGTGAAATACCCTTCTAATTCGAGGGAAGCGAGAGGGAGAGAGAGTATTCTCTAAGCTTTGGTCGGTATACAGCCACGAGAAAGCAGCGACAGCGCCATTTTCATGAATAATAAAAAGGACCAAGTGCTCGAAAGCTGCCTCTCTCGGTCCTGCCCCCACTCCACCCCCTCCGCCATCCACGGCGATCTATCTATCGTTTCCCTGAGAGGGAACAATGTTTTTTCATTCTCCTCGAAATATGCTAGCCTCGGGCTCTCGACGTTGCTCCATCCTTGCGGGATTCTTGTTAACCATCGAGACATCGACGCGGCCGATACCACCCCGTTGCTCAACGAACACGCGATTGTTCAACTTGGTTCTTTATCCCGCTGACATACCTGAACCTGCTGTCACGTCGAGAAAGCGTTATTATCTCTTTCGAGATAGAGAACGGCAACCTCTCGAAAACCTTCCATCTGCTCCATCTTCATCTCCGTCTGTCTTCTCTGTCTAATAGCTTTCCGATCGATTCTCCCGATCGGAAATTAGAGGGTCGTTAAAGCGCCTTCGTACCGTGTTTTCCGTGCTACGGCCGGGACTCTGAAATTCCGCGGGCATTACCACAGGGTCCGGCAAATATTGCTCCATAACCTCCGAAACCTTCGAACGAACGAGCTTATTATTACGCTTCGAGCTTAACGAGCTCCGATTCCCGGCCAGAACGTGGAGGAGAGCGTCTCAGAGACGCGACCCTGAAACGTGAATGAGTGAATGAGGAAGAGTCGGTCGAGTTTCGAACTTAACTTAACGGAACCCCGTTCGAGTTCGACCACAAGTCCCCGTGGACGGGATGCAAGCGTTGTGTCCCGGTTAACGCGCTAAACCTTGCTCGCGAGTGCTTTAAAACATTCACCGCGTCCATTTTATCCGCATTTTTTCCCCGCTATCTTTGTCTTTTTTCGCTCTTTTCTCCCCCACGAACCCCGCTACCTTTTTCCGCGCTTTCTCCCGCTCACGCCACTCCACTCCCTTGGCCTTCCATTCGCTGACGCGTCTCAGACATTAGCTGGCATTCTCTGGCCCTTCTTTCGTCCCTTTCTCCTCAACCCCTCCCCCTTTCCACCGTACCGGCAACCCGAAGCCCTGAGCAAGCTTTTGTTGAGCTTTTGATGGGCAGATTCTCCGCGCTTTGCCACGCTTGTCTGGAGCTGCTGCTTTCTTCCTCCTCTACTTTCTTTCCCTCGGTGTTCGCGGCACCCGATGCAGGATCGTCGCTACCACCGGCGACGTTCTTGGCCCGAATTTCTCACGATCGGGAGGAGCCTCGCTACACAGGCAACTACTCGGCAACTTTTCCATAGTAAAGGGGGAAAAAATGCGTTTGCCGAGAGGTAGGAGCCAGGAGCACGCGAGATAACGAAACGCGACGACATCTCTCGGAAGGAAAGGTATCCCGTCTTCTTTTCGAAGGTCGCATCGATCGAAAGTACAGAAGAACGAAGGAACAGCCTTTGGGATCCCTGTGAGATCTCGCGAGATCTCCGCGACCAAGTATCCGGCAGCAATTTAAACCAGTCCGCGCGGCATTCACGCGGGAAAATGTTTGTTTCCGCTAAATGAAACGCTAAAACGGTCGAGAGTCCGGGTCGTCCACGAAAAGAAGGGAAGGGAGAATAAAAGCATTTCTAGGAGGTAGCTGGCCTCTTATGAATTACTTAAGAATATGAGCGCGCCACTGAATCGACGTATTTACGGCCGGCCTGGCTGCCTCCTTCCGGCAACTTTTTTCTGAAAGCCCCCGGGGAAAATGCTTTCGCCTGGCTTTCCCAAAGTGGCTACGTTCTTTCTTTCGACGCGGCACGCGAAAAGTTTCAGCGGGATGATCGCTACCCGATGGGTTGGGTGGTGGCTGCTGGAAGCTTTTCTGTCCGCAGAATTGATTGAATCGCGCGCGATGCCTAGGATTAAAGGTCGCGAACAATGCCGTGGGAAATTGAAGATCCACTCTCGAGCGGAAGGATGACTGGTCCCCTTTCCGATGCCTCGACCACCATTCCCTCCCGGGAATGGAAGAGCTCTACCACGGCCCTAAATTTCATTAACATCCAGCATCCGCGATATAGCAGGTGTCGTTGTTGTTGTTGTTCATAAAAGCCGCTGGTAGAAACGTTTCTGTCTCGGACCGGATGCTCGTCTCAGAGTCTCGCGAGACTTTGTCTTCGCGTTCCCGCTCTTGATCCTCGTCTTACCGATTCCATTCCGTGGCAAGGACTATCGTCGATGCGATAATAGCGCGATGGAGGAACGAAGGAAGAAAGGAAGAAAGGCTGGGAATGGAGAATCGATTGGACGTTGGTAATCGGTGTCGCGGAAATTTCCCTCTGAGCACGAATCGTGACGGAAGGGCAGGCCGGCAATGGGGTGGACGCGGGATGTGCGAGGTATTCTTGGAATGGGAGAAGAGAGCACGGGAGCGGGCACACGCAGGAATCGGAAGGGAAAATTCAAAGAGGCGAGAGAGTAGATCGAAAAATGCGCGCAAACTCTCCCTTTCTCTCTGCTGCTGGTGTTGCTGCTGCTGCTGCTGCTGCTGCTGCTGCATCGTTCCGAGGTTAATTCACCGGGAAATACAGGATGTCCATTAGCCAGCGAGTTCGTTTCAGCCACGATCGCCAAAACTGTACTCTGCCGTTTGTCCACGCACTCCTCCGTCGGACGGACATGCTCTGCACCACCACTATCCCAACGATCCACAATTTCGCCTACCGGTAAACCTCGATGCGACGACTAACCCGTTTTGCATTTTCTCTAATGCACCGGATTAATTACCTAGTGGATCAACGAACATTTGATATCGAGCTGCCGATATTTACATTTATTTCCCAAACATTTCCTATTTGCGCACAAATTAATACGTGTTACCGTTCCAGCTTTAATTCCAATCGAATTTTTGGTGTAAGTCAAATATACCTGACACATCATTTGTTTGATATAGTTAATTCCCTCTGGTGGCATATAACGCGGGCACAAAAGCCCGACGACAATATTGATTCGACAAATTAGCACGATTTCGCGAGATGAAGCGACGCCGCTCGATACCTCCTCCTTCTCTCCCCCCCCTTCTTAATCCGAAAAGCTCACCTCTCGTTTCGGGAAATCGAGCCAAGTGACTACTACGTGCAATCTAACTTATCGGTTACCTCCGCTAGTTCGCTCTCTAGCGGACCAGCCGGCACGCGTATCGATGATTGCGTATCGTCGCCTTCTCCGAGTCGCTAGATTTCCTATTCATCGACCGAAAATTGGACGCTCGAAGATTGGAGAGGAGAGCCGGGAACGTTGTTCGACTGTTACCGTTGCCTACCTCGCTTCGGTAGGTTTGTTTAGAGTCAACCGACACGCCGTGAAATTCTACCCGGTGCAAACAAAACGAGAACCGGTCGAAGGAAAACGACGAAACGGTGTTGGCCCTTGGCCGAGAATTCGCCTAATTGCCAGCCCCCGTCAGAGGGAGAGGGAGAGGGAGAGGGAAATGCCGATACTGTTTTTTCAAGCGTGCGCGAACGCAAGCACGTAATGAAACTTTTTTATTCCTCTCTTCCATTAAATTATCGAATATCGACGTACGAGGTTTTGCACTTTAATCACCGATGTTCTCTGCTCTGCCCCTCCATTTACCTTGCCATCGATAACGCGGATTCGCCGTCACTTTCCCTTTTCGCCGGGAAAATGTATTTCCGAAATCCTGGCTGCCTCCATCGACGACGCCACCCCCGGCCGCATGCCCCCACCACCGGGGCTCTGGTAGACGCATTTGTAAATGGCCAGGGCCACGAACCGTGTATCCGTCCGGTGAAATGTTTGACGAGTGGAGGTCCCTTTAACAGAATCGTGGAAATTTAATCGCAACCAACCTGTACGTTTTCCTCGCGTTCTCCTACACGGTGCACGTGAAAAACTCCAAGTTTACTCGTCGACAAGCGTGTGCGGCATGCACACATGTGCGCTCGCGCCGGCCGTAGAGGAAGAAAACGTCGAAGAGCAAACAGGAGCATTAGCAACTCCCAGTTTGTTTGCAAATCGTTATGCTGGCCACCTTTTCGGCCATTTGCGTGTGATTTTCGCGTGATTTTCGCGTGATTTTCGCGGTTCTGGGAAATTCAACGAGTCTGGAAGAACGTTCTGCTCGCGAAACGGAGAAATGTGAAAGTTTCCCAAGCGGCAGAACAACACGGTTCCGTTGTATTTTTCTAGGTGACGCTAGTAATAACCATTTCATTTAAACCGATCACTCTCCTATGTAATACACACCCTCCGTCCTACTCTGCTCCGTGGAACTACGTCGGAGGGGTGTGGCGTGTAGCGACCTCCTCGAAGCCTCGGCGAAATAATTGATTGATCGAAATGCTTCGTACGGAAATACCGCGCGCGCGTCCCTGAAAAGCGGCCGCGATTGAAATGGAAAAACATTGGTAAACTTCGAGTTTCCGATCAGTCAGAACGAAGTTCTCTTTCATCCCTCCCTTCCTCCCTCCCTTCCTCCCTTTCTCCCGTCCAACCCTCCCTTCTCGCTCTCTCGTTGCCTCGATATCAATTCTCTGCCGATAAATTTCCGCGCGCACTTTATATTCACGATATTGTAATCGGCTGAATAAATTCAAGCTCTGCCATAAATCGTTCCATCAAACGTGCATAAAGGTACGGGTTCGATTAATTGATAAGAAGGAGGTAAGAGTGCTATCGATGCTCGGTCCGAATGAAAAGCTTCAACAGGCTCCTCCGCGCTCTTTCTTTTCTTCTTCTTGCCGTTCAATCCTCTCCTTGTTTCTTCCTCTCTCTACTACCCACCCGACTCACCGCCCCCTTTCTTCTTCTTCCTCCCTTTGGTTAACAACTCACCTGCCCGACGAATAAGAGATACCCGGACGAGCGTAATACGCGCTGAATTAATCACAAGATCAAACGACGATTTGGGGTTCATCTCTCCCCAGCTCTCTGTCTCTCGTTCGAGACGAGTTTGGTCTTTAGAGCCTAATCCCCTGGAGCCGGTACTCGAAACCGAGGCACTTGATGCAAGACCTCGTTAGGATGAGGTGCCTCGGCTCGAATCGTTCTTGAGGGGGTAGCTTGAATATTACGAGACCCTCTCCATACGGTATTACACCACCTGCTGCTGGCGTTACCATCGTCGCGTTATTCTAACTTGGAGATTCGAGGCATTAGCCTCGTTTCGTGACTTTCGAAAACTCAGCCGCGATTCTTTCGAAGCACCGGCCGCGCACGGCGTGCCTTCTCCCGTCCCTCCCGTCCCTCCCGTCCCTCCCGGCCCTTTCTCCTCGCCAAAGACCCTGGGAAAAAGATTGTCGCGGACCAGTGTGCCCGTTAATTAAAACTCCGATAAAGTTGAAACATTTCAGAAGGCTTTAACGAGGGATCGAAGTCGCGAGTTTAATCATTTTCCACGGCTGCAACAAAAATTGGATTGGCACAGGTTGACATAGGTTCCGGGCGGAACGTAAACTTGGAAAGGAGCAGGAAGAAAAGGAAAACGTAGTGCAGAAGCAGAAATTTCAGCGGCGCGCGAGAAACGAAGCAATTTTTCTTTCGGTCTTCTATGATATAACTTTAATTTCAGGATTTCCCGATTCCGTTTCTCCCTTTTTCCACCTTTGAACCGCGAAACTTGAGAAAAACTCGTTCCACGGAGTTGCTCGGCCAAGTTCACACAGATCCTGCCAAAGGAAAACAGCGTTTACGCGCGGACCATCGCGGTCCTAGAACGGTTGCCTCCTTCTGAATTTAATTTTCCGATTTCTTCACCGACGTATTCTCCTTTCCTTCTGATTCCGTTTTCGACCGATTTACCGCGTTTCCTCTTTTTTCCCGCAAACCCAACCAATTTCTCGTACATCTCTCCCTCTCTCTCTCTCTCTCTCTCGTCCTCTGTTGAAACGACGTAAGGCCGAGCTCTGCACACACGTATGCGAATTTACATGCAGCTAGGTATTTTCGAGACGGGGAGGAAGCAGCGCCGCAGTTCTGCAGCTGGATCGCCGCATGCGGTTGAATTATGAAAGCGCGTTTGCAAGGGACTTTTACGAGGAATTTTAACCAGTGTAGTTTATTGGCTCGTTCCTTATTGAGGTCCCTACGTTTCGCGCCGGGGCGACAGCAACGAATTAATTCCTGTTCCCGCGTCGTCAGCCGGTCACAAATTTCCCGGCGGCACCGATCACGGGATCGTCGCACGCGAAAGCTTTTAAAACCTGTCTGCCCGGCACATGCCGGAAGTCTCGCGAACGTTCTCCTGAAAAATGCGAGTTTAATTCCTTCCCGCTCGTAAAGGGGAATCGATGGACGAAAAAAAACCGTTCGGGAGCAGCCGATGCTCGAACGTAATTACCCTCCCCTGCAGCTGCCATTCTCGATGCGACGAAGCATCCGTCGTATTTCGCGATACTCGACGCCAAATTGATCTCCGTACCGTCACCGCCGAGATACCGCTCGCCTGCGATCTCTCTCGAGTCGTACGCAAATTTTCGAGACGCCTCCGCCAATATAGAATCCCGTCGTTTCGTCGTCAGCCTCGTCCTCCCCGAACGAAAGTTTTCAAGTGTTTCGGGACAGTCGAGTGGTCCGGGTCGGCCATTCGCGTTTCCATAGGGATTGAAAGTTGAAATCCGGTCGCGCTGCGAAGATAGGGAAGATAGAGCGGAAAGGGGCAAACGGTGGGAAGGGAAGGAGCTCGGTTAAGACGAACAAAGTCCGAGAGAAGGAAATTGGCAGAATGACCGGAGCCGAACCTTTCGAATCTCCCCTTTCCTCTCTGCTCTTTTTACCGTCGATAGCAAACGGCAAGATGGCTTTGTTCCTGTACGCTGCTCTCCCCCCCTCTCTCTCTCTCTCTCTCTCTCTCTCTCTCTCTCTCTCTCTCTCCAATTCCCCGACAGCAGCAGCAGCAGCAGCAGAGAAAATTGCGATTTAGCCAGAGTGCGTGCTTGTCACCGGGTGGCTGGCTGGCTGGCGTGTTTCCTGAAAAGCTCCCGGAAAGATTTTCATCGCGCGCTGAAACATCTTCGAGCGTGTCGCGAAGCCAACGGACACGGCAGGCTGTGCCAGACTTTCGCCGCGATAAGTTCCTTAAGGATAAGTTCCCAAGGCACCGCATAAACCTTTCTTGTTTCCCGGTAAAAGTTATCCGGGAATATTTTCCTGTAAAGTTAGCCTCGAACGAGGAAGAGAGCCGATTTTCGTACAGGGAAGCGACTCTGCGATCGATTTCACTACGGCCAACAAGTTTCTAATCGGCGCCAGGCTTGGTTTCTCGCGAATATTTGCTCTTGATTCTACCAGTCACGTTCCCCCATCAAAATGTAGATGCGCGAAAAACCAAAAAAAAAAAAAAAAGAAAAATAAGAAAAAAAAGAAAAAAAGCGGTCTGGGGAGGTATTCTCTTTTTCCACGGATACTAAGCGTTATTTATGCTCGTTGGGCTGCTGCTGTTCCCTCTCTTTTCGCCGGGTCGATTTTTAACATTCCCAGGAGCCTCAGCTACTACATTCGCCCGCTCGTTATTATTTCCGTATCACGTCGGCGGAAGGGATCTGCACGCGCGGAACTAAAGGTTCGCGGTCGCGCGCGTGTCCCCGATCCCGGGGACGTGATTCGTACCGGACGCCTCGATATTTCAAGGAATTTCCCCGGATCCGCGCTACTTCGATTCCGAAAAAATTACCAACGATTCGAAAGATCGACGACTCTGAATCATTTTGCATTCGTCTCAGCCGTTCGACCTCGTTTCTCATCGCGACCACTCTTCTGCCTCGCGTCTCCGAAAACTCGTCGAAAAATATCTTAGGTTTCCCCGACTTGAAAGCAACGTTCACCTGTTGCTTAATAACGCGGCACAGTTTCGCTAGGGTTACGATTTATTCGCGACCGTCCGTTAGTCACCGGGGGGGGGGGGGGGATGAAAGAAAGGAGAGGAGGGAGAATTGTGATTCTTTCTCTCTTGTCTCTGTTCCTCGGCGTTCCCCTCCGAGCGAGCCTACCCGCTTTATTCTCGTCGGAAAGTCCAACGCTTCGTCGCTATCTTAAAGCGACTTGCCGGCGAACGGATGGAACCGAAAGATCGGTCTCTTTCAACGATCTCTCGGACGGCGAGGAAACTTCTTCCTTCTTTCTTCCGCGCAATTTACATACTCGGCACAATTTTAAACGTTGGGATACAGAAGCAGCGAGGAAAGTTCGGAGAAAGGAAAGAAGGAAAGAAACATGAAAGTTTTCCATCTGGAGTTTTTATCGGAAACTCGGGAGACTGGCCTCGCGGTGTATTCTTCTTGCTGTGAAATCCGAAGGTGCTCGTTCGAGGATGAAGCAAGAAGAGGCAATTCACGAATCGACTGGGACAATAGCGTTACCGAGAAGGTTCTGCTCGTCGACACGCGCGCTCGACGTTTGCGTTGTATTGTCGATGGTGGTTGGTAAAAGCAGGGGAGAAATTGTTTGTCGCGAGCAAGACGGAAGGAAGGAAGGAAGGAAGGAAGGAAGGAAGGAAGGAAGGTGGGTAGGTAGGGGGCAAAGACGGAGTACGGATGATTCGAGGGGCGGGAAAGTCTGTGGGCGATTTCTATTGTCGACCGCGAACGCTCACGGTCGCCGATATAATTGGCGCCACCCTACCGGATAACTCGAACGATAACGAGGACAAAAGAAGCCACGCCGGAGAAGAAAACAATGGAAGAAGATCCGCTGAAGTACCGAAGAACGAGGACCGACCTCTTCGCCGCGAGATGACACGACAACCGACTGAATCTGACAGAATTCAACCGGCTTTCCGGCTTTCCGGCTTACTCTCACATCCGCCGGTGCACGGAGCAGCCGTACCGAAATGCCGACGATTCTTGGCCGCGCCTTTTAATTGTGCTCGTTAAGGGGACCGAGTCGAAGGAAAAATCGAAAATCTCCCCGCTCAGGCCGGGGTTATCGTGCGTCTATTCACGTCATTTTGCTGCCTGCTTTTCCTCGAACGCTTCTACCCTTTGTAAAAACGCTCCCGGTTAAAAGCTGCCGGATAACCGAAACGAGTGGGATCGTTTTACGCTACTTTAACCAAGAAATTAAAACGGTCAGCCGTTTCCTAGCGGACAACCGAGCATTAACACTCGGACCTGGTCGAACTCTATAAAAATTCGCAAGAAGGTGCGTAACAATTGAGGAAAAGTTCGCCGAGAGATTCGCCGAGATCCAACAGGTTCTTCATCGCGGCGTTGAACGTATTTGCGAGGAGGAAGTAGAAGGGACGTTTAGACGAAAGTTGGCGAAAGTACCGTCGTACCTACTCGGAGCTCGAGTTCCGATTGCTCCTTTAATTGACGAGATTATAAAAGGCCGATTCACCGACGGGTACCGACGCCTCGGCGACGACCACCGCCAATGGTAATTGCTGTTGATGGTGGATGGTGCGCCGCTGCTCTTTCCTAACTTTCACCCAGTTCGCGGCTCTTGTAATAATTCGAATCGACGCTCGAACCTGAATGGATTTCACCCTTTCTAACGGACACGGCACCCTCTCTCGTCGCTGATCGTGTATCGTCGGTTATCGAAAGCCGAATCGTAAAAATGTCGCAAGAACGACGATGTAATTATCGCTGACATCGAAGATTGTCCGACTTAACGACGACGTTAAGCTCCGCCCGAAAGTGGAACGGATTTTTAATTAATCCCACGCGACGCAATTATCGGTAGACTTTTAATTAAAACAAAAAAGCGCGGAAGAAAAAATTGTCGAGGAGTTAGTTTGAGACGCGTAAGCCCCATTGAAAGAGAACCAGGACTCCGCGGGGAAGTTGTTCGAAACTTCGAGTGCAACATCCTCCAACTTAAATTTAACTACGAGTTCACCCTAAGGATTAACGCAGTATCGTTGTAAGTACGTGAAGAACGAGGGCAATCTGGCTTATATCGCGTGCGCCGCAAAACAAGTCAAATTAATCTCGTTCTCGGTGTAACGACACGACATCTCGTTACTCGCGATTTCGTGGCTCGGAAAGGGAGAGAGAGAGAGAGAGAGAGAGAGAGAGAGAGAGAGAGAGAGAAGGAGGAAAAATTGAAACGCTCCAACTTTTCCGACAAATACCGACTTTACGGCGAATTAACTTTCGCGGATGTTTCCAGTTTATCCCACACGCTTAACGACGCGATGTCACTTCCATTATCCCACGTTCCGATCACCTCTTCGTTCACCGAATAAGCTGGTTCTTCACATTTTAGCGTCCAGAGGAACGCGAATAAATCGATCGACCTCTTGCGTCGCGTCCAAGAATAGAAATTTCGACGTATCGACCGAGCTTGCCGCGCTTTCCCTCCTCCTCCACCTCCTCCTGCACCTCTATAAGCTGTTTTACGAACTTTTTCCGGTATATTGAATTCTGATTCGGTTCTCGAACACTCGGACACCGGTAGGTATATCCGGTCACAGCCAGCGGTATCGGTGAACCGTCCTTTCCTAGACGAAGCCTCTGTTTCCCTCGGTGCTGGCAGATGGAAATGGGAATGGGATATCCTCGCAGTTCCAATGGCTTTTCCTAACTTTCGATCCCACGGGACTGACCGCGGGGATACCAGCCCTCGATTCTATGCGAACCACGCGCCGCCACTCCTTTCAGACCGTTGTCCGCTGTTCCACGCGTCTCCGTCGTAATCGCCGCGTATTCGATTTCCATGTCATCCACGCCGACGTCGTCGTGGACATTCATAAAGTATGCTTGTTTGACTGTTACAGCCGAGAAATTGCCGAGCGGTTTCCCGTTAATATCTCAAGCGCCGCCGACGAAGGTGGTCGAAGTGGGTCATAACGCGGTGCTGCCCTGCACCGCCGTCGGTTCACCGCCCCCGATTGTATCCTGGGTACGAGACATGCTGCCCATCGACACCACCAATCCACGCTACACAGTTTTGGACAGCGGTAAGTGAAAATTCGCCCCACTTCGCCTTCAATTCTTCGAGCGTTCGATCGAGCGAGAACGAGCCTCGAGACGAAGAAAAAATCCATCGACAGCGAACAGATCGAAGACGTAACGCGGGTACATAACTATAGGGAGGGAATATACACGCGGTGGCGCGTGTCATATCTCGTCGAGTGCCAGAGTGCGTAAGTCACTGTCAACTCGCGGTAGCGTTGATCGAGTGGTCACGCGATATGGGAACATCCAGCACATCCATCTCGTTTCCCGAGATCGTGCACCTGCTCTGCTCTGCTCTGCTCTGCTCTGCTCTGCTCTCTTCGTCTTCAACAGTTGATCGAAATGATCCAACAGTTTCCGCTTAATCGAACCGGCAGGATCCCTCCTCTCGTCTTCTTTCGAAGAAGCTGTTGCTAATAATCAGGGGATGTCGGGCCAGCAGCTCGTTATTCTCCCGTGACGCGTACCGCGTGTACTCGTTCCGGGACAAGTCGATAACTAATGCCAGTACATAAAGCGACTCGTTCTACTGTCGGCATGCTACTCGACGCCCTCTCTCGAATGGCGCGGCGTCGTGGCGTTTCAAAATCACGAAACTGGCCACCTTCTTTCGATAATTTTTCTGCTACGACTTGTCTACGACCCCTGGAAAAACGGCAACGTGATAGGACGTCCGAAGAGAGATAGGTTAATGAGAGAGAGGTGGAGTATAAGCGATTCGCGGATAGAATTTGCGATAACGGAGAAAAGGCACGGGCGGACGAGTCGACCGGCGATACCTACATGTATAGGAAGGTTGTTTCGCTAACGCACGACGTAACCTATTATCATTATTTTTCCGTAGCGAGTTGCCGCGCGAACGTACACACGTATATATAACGTTCACTTTGTTTTTATCGCAATGGCGGTATCATTATCGAGCGGCACGTCACGTAATACCGGCGTGCACTTGCCCGACTATCTTTACGGCGGCCGGCGCAGTTTGCCACGACGTGAAAAGTATACATTAGATGCAGGAAAGCCGGCTGCATACTCGCCCGGTATCGTTCGCCTGTATCATGCACCCGGATATATACGTACGTGTACACACGCGTTATGCATATATCTGGTTGGCTGCGTTCCCGGTACACGGACGCCGGCATAAAATTCCTTACGACCTCGCTGCTGAGCGCCGCCACTCGACGACTTTCGACCTACGAATCGGCTCGACGCACCTTGCCTATATCTACCTGCCTCGCCGCGATTACCGCAGAATTTATTCGTCTTCGATGCCTCGAATTTCCTCGAAATTCCTCGAAGTTCCCCGAAATTCCTCGATATTTCGCAAGCGGGGCGTAGCGAAGTGGTCGGATACGCGGCACACCGCTCGCGTCGCACGTGCGTCGACGTTGCCCGATTCTGACAACCGGCAGCCACCTCGTATGCGTCGCACGTATAAACGGGGTTATCGCGTGCGTGATCCTCGCCTCGCTGTATACTCCGGCATCCGTCTGCACCGACGCGGAAACACGCGCGATCGCCTGCACGCGGACATCTTATCGGAGGATCCTCCTCTCGTTCTCGAGGAAACGTCGCCAGAAGGAGGAAGTCGTCCCCTTCCCTGCAGCGTGCCATCGGAAGATTTCTTCGAGCGGAAATTTCATCGGATACGACTGACTGCCGGGGCTGGTTTCCTCCTTTGACCGGCGCCGATAACATCCTCTGACCTCTCCTCGGTGCGCGCTACCAAAGATATAGCGCAGCGATCGAAAAATTCGAACCGCATCTTTTCGACGAATAACGCGCCCTTCTGTGAACACGCGAGAGAATGGAATTGGGCAGGCATTCCCCTCTAGGCGCGCATCTGTCACCAGCTCGCCCGCTCTTTCGCCAGCCACCTCCGTCAATACCGTTAGAAGATGCCGCCATACGGTACCCTCCGCTACGTACATCCCATAAAATATACGGCTTAATGTGTCGCGAAGAGTATACGACGACGGCGATGTACGTTTGGCGTGTGCCGCGAGGAAAATGGATGAAGGAGAAAAGAGGTGCGAGGCGACCGATGATGACGACAGGAAGAAACAGTTGCTCTGAGAGAAGGTGAGAGACCAGTACCAGCAGCCACCGGTAAGTCGCTCCGTCGAAGGTTTTTACAAGATTCAAAAAAAATGGAACAAGCCCGCGTTGTTCAAATTCTCTACAAATTAAATTCGTCGGCTGCTTCTCTTGGCTACTATTGTCCAGGCTCTTAGGTTAACGTTAAAATGTTCACGGAACGTTTCTAACGTCCGACCAGTGTTGGAACTGCTCCAGGTCGTTGTTTGCATTCATTTACGAGAGTAGCCGGCTACTTTTCGATGATCGTGTTTCGAGCGGATTTCGGAAAGAAGAGGAAGTAGGTTTTTAGCAGAAGGGGATGGTGTGAGGGGCAACTGGCGTCTGCAAAATGTAATTCCGAAATTCTTGGTGGCAAAGCAAACGAAAGGGGAAAAGAAGAGCGAAAGAGCGGGAGGGGAGGGGAAGGGACGGGACGGGACGCATTACACTCGGACAATGCGGTCGCGAATCTCCATTTCCGTTTATCGCACAAACGAGACAAATTAATTAAAGTTAGTCACAGCAGGTAGCAACGCAACGGCAGCCGTATTAAAATAACGGCCGCTTTGGTGTACGTTGAACACTTTACGATAATTGAAGAGAATTAAACTGACGCAGATTCTACGGCACGCGAGATAAACCAATTTAACGTTTCATTTAAGCTTTGTCAACGTTCATGGAGAAGATCGTGGCCGACCGAGGCTCTCGTATCGAGCATCGAGTTACCACGCGTCGCGTTCGGAAACGGAGGACCCGACCAGCCGAAAGCTGGCTGGCTGGCTGGCTGGCTCAAAGGACGTCGATGCGAAATTACCAGAGACAGAGGGGGGCGATGAGTTGGGCAGAGAAGCTAGGCAAAGGTGAACGCATCGAGAATCGTTAAATTATATTTTGCAGTCTCCCGTGGCCGTAAAAGCCGTAAGAGAGCAGGCCAAAGTAAAAGCGTGGAGAGGGCAGTTAACGCTTCGTCAACACTCGTAAAATTTCCAGCATTAAAGCTGCGAGGCTTGATGAGCAGGGTCTGCACTTCGAAACAAGCCCGGAGCTCTACTGCGACGGCATGCCGCTTCCTAACACCTGCCCTGGGATTCTCGTTGTTCGTCTCTTCTCTCCAGCCACCCTCTTAGCGCCCTTTCTTCCCTCTCGGCGCCATCTTCTGCATCTAGCCTATTTCCCTCTTAATTCCGGCATAATATTCCGATCGTTCCGAAACTTCTGTAATTGCCCGTAACGATAATGTAGGAATGCGTTAAAGGAACCATGGGAATCGTCCTAATAGCGCAGACCTGTACGCACAGTATGGAACCACGTTATTTGTGCATTCTCTGGACCGTTCTCAACGACCGAGAATAAAAAGGAAACTCTGCCCGAAAGACGCGATAATCTTTAAGTACCGGGTTCCTTTTCGCTATTCGTCAAATATTCTCGAGGAGTTCGAAACGAGCCTTAACGAGTCTTAACACCTGCGCTGGAATTCCGAGCGTCCGCACACTCGCTGCCAATCAACCCTCTTCCGCTCTCTCGTCTTTTCTCGGAGCGGCCACCAGCGCGGTCTTTTCCAAATCGCCCCTTGTCAGATCGCCATTTCCCTTACGAGGCCTGACTTTAACACTTGTATGGATTCCAGATCCGTCCTCGTCTGGACGAGCGCGTGCAAAAAGAAAAAATAAAGGAAACTTGGTCTGGTCGACGATAGAATTTTAATTTCGAGCTTCGCGACCTCGTTCTCTCTCCTACGTCTCACGCGGGGAACAATGTGCTCGAGCAGGGCGTTGCTACGTCTCCACACGATTAAAGGTTCGTCCTAGAACGCAGAAATGTAGGGACAGAAAGTGGAGGTGGAAACGTCAACGGGTATAATTCGATTTCCTTTCCGGCACAACGCATTTGCGAGTCGACGCGAGTCGACGCGACTCCCTCGGATCCTCGAGAAAGACGTTTCATGCCCGCATAATCTTCTCGCCTGCCGTCATTCTCTCTTATATTTGCCAAACGAGATTCTGACGTTAATGCGCCGTATGCCGTTCGTCCGAAAACCCCGTTCCACTCCCAGAGTCGAAACAGAGAAACGTTTACAGAGCAGGGAGAGGAGGAGGAAGAGGTGACGACGGCGACGACGGTGGTGGAAACACCTTGCTTCCGCCCACGTCGGGGTGCGTTAATCGATGGAAAAAAAAAGGGACAGGCGACGTTCGCGCGGACAACGGGGAGGAAATTGAACGTTAACAAAATCGATGGTACTTGACGAATCGTGAAATCGCTCGACGATTAATATAAACTCAACAGCGTATATTTCTATCGCGAAGAACATTCTCGAGAACGGAACAGAACGAGAGACAGAGAGAGGGAGTACGCGCGCGCGGTTCAACCATCGAGTACCCGTCGCTCCAATGTAAACATATTTTCTGTTTGTATTTTGACTGAATCGAACGTGCACCGTTGGAAAAGCATGACCCACGAGCCATTACCTCCCCTTTCCTCTTTACCTGTATTCTTTCACTTCAACCGACCCTTCTCTCGCGTCAACATTTCCCGATAATTCTAATTGACTTTTTTCCACGGTCGATATGCTACCGCGACTAAGCGTAATTATCAAAGCGATTAAAAGGTTGAATTACGAATTACGGGACCGGGGAGTCCCTTCCTCCTTTTCTTCACTCCCGCCTTCGTCGGCAGAGTGAAGATCCGTGAAGAGAAAAGAGCACCGGCAGCAGCTGCATCGCCGAAAACTCCCTCTGTGTAGCGCCTTCGAGTAAACATATTTTCCGTTTGCATTCTGCTTCGATCGAAGCGAGACGACGCTTGTCCCTCCAAGTCATCGCCCGCGTCGCTTTCCATCTGTGTTCCTTCCCTACCTATACGTCCCCACCTGCTCGCGCATCTTTGCCAAGGAAAGGCGGACGAGGATAGGGCGCGTCAGCCAGAGGAAATAGGCGACAGCGAGTAAAGTATAAGAGCAAGTCGCTGCTTACTACTTTGCGTGTATCTTGCATTTGCCCTGCCGATATTAAATATGAGGAAAGATATTTGAATATTGGTGGGTAAACACATACGCAAATAGTTTTCGACGCGCTCGCTCTTATTCGTTCTTCACGTTCCATATCTTTGCACATATTCACGTCAAGTCGTTTCCCCGTCATCCCTCCGTGAGCGGACCCGGATGAAAAATGGTTCATCGACTGCCGAAACGTCCCACCGTTGCCACGACAAACAGGAGAATCTGCTCCATCCGTCGATCCGGTTGATTCCCGGAGAACTTGACGATTTCCTCGGATCTTCCTCGAGATCGATCCGTGTCGCGTCGTCCTCTCTAATCGCTTCCCCGAGAAGACGCGTTTAAACGTAGCAGCAGTAGCAGCAGTAGCAGCAGGTGGAGCGGCTCAAAGGGAGAAATCTCGTAGAGCGACATAGACCGAGGAAATATTCGCGAGAAGACGACGAGTGTACGGATGGATTTTCATCTTTATTCAATTTCACCTTCTCTACACGGTGAAAGCCCCTTCGTGCGCGTCAACGTTATCGCGACGCAAACCTAGATAGATCGTGTACACTGCTCGAACGTCATCGAGTTTTATCACGAATCAAGAGGAAGGTACGCGTTACATCCATAGCTCCTGCGTTGAACCGTTCAACGTTCGAGTTTTGTTCGCATCGATATGTTGTACTCAGTACTTGTACTTACGAGAAAAATAGGCTCGCTTCAGATGATTATTCGGAATTTCTACGAAAGCACCCTAGTTCTTCGCTCACTTTTTTTGTTTTCACTTTCATCGGCGTACTTTGATTAGCGATGCGCCGAACGCAGTACTCGGCGCCGAGTTTCGCGAGGTAGTCGATCGTAAAATCGTGGATTTTCCCCAAGCTTTCGAAATTTCGAGGGTTCTAGAAGCAGAAAAAAGGAGCGGAAGAAGCAACGCGAAACGCGCGGTGAATTATCGAAGAAATTCGCGCAGGGAGAGAGAACGGCTAGCCGGGGCGCCGTGGCTTCAGGCTAGTGTAGAGGGAAGAGAAGGAATGGATGAGCAACGATTTCCGGCGTTCGGCTCTTCGCGGCAATCCAAGTTTTTCACAGCTGTACTAACAACGTACACGTGACTAGATGGGATAACAATATGACCATGCGTTCCTTCCTGGTCAGCTTACTGGAAATTGTAGATGAGGCTCGATTATGTATTCCGATCGTACGCGATATCAAGCTGCCTGGCTTCTCGCTCGTGATGGAGTGTTTTCTACCCTCGACCCTACCCCTCTCTTTCCCTCCCTCGTTCTGTCTCCATCTTGCCCCGCGCTCGCTCATTTACCCTCTTTCTCTCTAGTCGCCGAAGTCACGTTTGCAACGAAACCCTATAAATCCATACGGGGCTGGTGGAGACTCCTAGGGAAATATTTAAACCGGCGCTCGGGGCAGGATTTACCCGGCTTGGAAGCACAGGAAGAAACAATTACGCGGTTCCGCTCTCGAGATTGTTCGGCCCCGTGTTCTCTTCGTTCCTACCACCGTTAATTATCACGGTCGCCGTTCGATAAAACGTCAACGGCGAAAGGATGGAGAACAAGCCGGTTGATCCGTCCTGTTTACTTTGGGAACGTTAGGAGAGGGGAGAGAGTTCCTGTGACGAAAAGGCGTCGAGAGATAGAGGAGAACGAAGATGAGGGAAGGGGCGGCGGCGAAGGCGAAGGCGAAGGCGAAGGCGAAGGCGGAGGCGGAGGCGAGGAAATCTAAGGGGGTTGAATTATACCGAAGGAGTGACGTCTACGGAGATAATCACACGCCTCGTAACAGCCAGTTCATCATCGTGGTATCGTGCTAAGGGGCTTGATGCATCGTGGAAATCGCGCACGAACCGGCCAGGCCAAACAGAAAGTGGAATAGACGCGGCCTTTGTAACGGGGCTTTGAAACGGATTCCCCTGCCCCCTCCCTACCTACCTCCGCTTACTCCACTATCCACCCCCGCGTTGCATAGGAGCTTCCACGCTCGTCGCGCACCCCGACGCGTTCCTCGACCTGCTACCGACTCAATTAGCACAGGAAAAACGAAAGGAAAGTGCCGCAAAGGACTGTCTAAGGTTCTTCGATTCTGCATACATACCTCTTTTTCACTTTCTTTTCCTTCCTCCGCCGTTCTCTCTCCTTCTCGCGTCCCCGAACTTTTCCGGAACGATTGGCAGTTTCCTGGAAAACCTCGCGGGGTTAGGTCGTCGCGAGAGAGAGAGAGAGAGAGAGAGAGAGAGAAAGTTTGAAGAACGGATAAGCGGATTAAAATCGGTAAGAATGAAATTCTTTTTCGTTTCGAGCGAAATCTCTTTGACTGTAGTACCGCCTTTGAACCGATCGTTAACGATCAGAGGTTAACTTGGAAAATAACCGCTGCTTTCATCTGTTACACAGGAGCGCTGCAAATCACCGCATCGGACGTGAACGATCAAGGAAAGTACGAGTGCGTGGCAAATAATTCCGTCGGCACCGAGTACTCCAAGTCAGCCATGTTCTACGTAAAAGGTAGGTATCCGTTCGCCGATCTGCCAGAGTCCCAGCGAGATCGTCACGCGTTACGAGGGAAATCTCTGAAAAGAAAAAAGAAGAAAAAGAAAACTAGTTCCTATCGTCTCCGCTGCCTCTTCAATGAGAATCCTGTAGAAAAACGTGACACGCGCACCTCTGGACCCGGTTAATCCCAGTCGTTTTCCTGTTTTTAATTAAAATTAATGTTACGTAATTAAACCGTAATTAAACTTAGCTGACGGCACAAAGGATTCGCGCGGGTGGAATCGCGTTGTAAATATTACGCGAGGACGTGACGTTTCTTGTGGTATTCAGGTACCGCGTCGTAATCACACACGAGGACACCCTTGACTCTAACTCTGGTCGATTAATCCGTCGGGATTAGGCATCTTTTTGATCGCTGCTCAACGAACAACTAATCGTTCTCTTTCTACACGTAGTACGTCGCGTCGCGCCCACTTTCTCGAGGCCTCCACCGGCGGTCAGCGAAGTGATGCTGGGCGCATCTCTGAATTTAACCTGCGTCGCTGTTGGAGCACCGATGCCGTTCGTCAAATGGAGAAAGGAACCAGCCACAGATCTTACACCTGAAACCAACATTCCAATTGGTAGAAACGTGTTGATGCTAACCGATGTCCAAGAGTCGGCAAACTACACCTGTACCGCTGCCAGCGACCTCGGTGTCATAGAAGCCACGTCGACGGTGAAAGTTCAATGTTCGTATCGCATCGTATCCTCTAGTATCGCATTGTTCCGCATCGTGTCGTACCGCGTATCGAGATGGATCGAAATAACGCGTAAATCCTCGGAGATCGCATTAGCGGGCTATCTGGCTACGTAACGTAAAACGATCAATCACGGCCGCTGTGTTCCACTGAGGTTCACAGCCAGCCGTGGCGGTGGAACAGTTTCCATGACTAATCAATCGGCTTGTGCGTCGCATTCAAAGACCGTAGAGACAATGTAATTTGCTTGTCGCGAACCAACCAGAAAGAACAACCACGCGAAGAAGCTGAAACTATGCGAAAGGAAATCCGAACGATTTATCGCCTGATCATTTTCAGCTTTGCCCAGTGCTCCGGAAAACGTTCAAGTGTTGGACATCACCGCGACTTCCGTCAAGTTGACCTGGTCTTACAAAGGTTCGAACCAGCTGCAATACTATGTGATTCAGCATAAGCCGAAGCACGTGAACCAGGCGTTCGCCGAAATATCGGGCATCACGACCATGTACTACCATGTTCAGAGTCTGAGCCCTTACACCGAATACGAGCTTTACGTGATAGCCGTGAACAGCATTGGGCGTGGTCCCCCAAGTGCCCCGGTGACAGTCACCACTGGCGAGACGAGTCAGTATACTTTTTGCTACGCTGTCGCTTCTCTCTCTCTCTCTCTCTCTCTCTCTCTCTCTCTCTCTCTCTCTCTCTCTCTCTCTGTCTCACACATTAGCATCAGCGTGTTTCTGCCTCGCTAAATCAATGCGGATCTCGCCGACGCGAGACTCCTACTCTCTCTTTCTTCTCTCTTCGAGAGTAAGCTCGCGTCCTCGAGATACGCGACAAAAGCATCGCCACACGATCATTACTTCACGCGCGATTCGTTCGATGACCGATGCTGCTCCTGCTGTTATCTCGTCGTTGCTATCGCCGAGTTTCGTCGATTTGCCGCGGCGAGCCAGAGGATCACCGAGGGAAGCCGATTCGTGTTTTTGCGGCCGGCACGCGTTTCGGACGAATCTCCATCCCCGCGGAACAAGAAGAACGAGAAACTTTCCTCAACTCGCGGATCACCACTCGCGTTTCGATCCGTGCACAGCGTGTGCACAGTTGCTCGATGAAACGATGAGAAAGACGAGTGGAGATCTGGCAGCTTTTTCCGCCTGCCGAGCGGGGAAAGATAGCTTATTAGTGCAGCGAGCGCGTACAAATTTTTGCACGTAGATAATGTTTTTTGCACCACGAAGAAGGAACAAGTTTTGACACGGTTTTTGAGGGAAATTATACTTTTTTTACATGCTGTCCGCCGTGGACGCACGATTTGATTCATGTAAGTGACAAGACATTTTTTTCACCTATCACCAGTCCCCCTTTCTCTGTGTCTATCGCACCATGTGTTAGTGTTTTCGTCGGACCGCGTTCACCGCGTCGCGCTTCGACGTGTCTCGTTTCACTCTGCAATCCTCCCTCCCGTCTTTCTCGCTATCTCTACACCTCGAACCCCACCGTCTCTCCGCCTCTCCGCCTCTCCGCCTCTCCGCCTCAAAAGAGAAAAACCAATACGCGGAGAGACTGCACGCGAAATTGCACCTTTCCTCGATAAAGTAGCGCACTCTTCGCACCTTGTGAAAATACGAACGCAGTCGCAATACCTCTCGCGTCCTTTCTCATCGCGTCAATTCGTATTTTCACCGTGCATTACATACCATTTAATCGATGATCATTGAGAATAATCGTTCATCCTTTTTTTCAATAGCGGAATCGACAAATGGAGGTGCCAGTAAGTTCAATCATATACTAAGAGTGCTGTAGCAAACACATACTCGTCTCTCGCACTTTCTATTCGTTTTGCATTTTCTGTTTCTTTGTTTTTCTTTCGTGGTTTTCTCTATTTTTTTTGTTTGTTTTTTTTTATTTTGCTCTTATTTGGTTTCTTTTCTAATTTTTGTTTCCGTTTGAACCGCGTTCGTTTGTTTGTGTCAAGTTCGATATTCTCTCGTTTTGTTACTGTGTTTGGTTTCTGGGGTTTTCTCTTCTCCTCTCTGTTGTGAAAAAAGTACGTGCAGGAGAACGCGTGACAAGGAGAATCCAAAGTATTCTTTCCATTCTAGTACCTGGTACTGCACCAAGGAAGGTTCAAGCTCGACCGTTGAGCTCCAGCACGATGGTCATACAATGGGACGAACCAGAAACGCCAAATGGACAAGTGACGGTCAGTTTTTCGTCCATTCTTCGTGAACGGTAACGCGGGACACGGTGGGAAATTGTTCGAGTGAAAGGTTTGCCGTTTGCAGGGTTACAAAGTGTACTACACAACGGACCCAAATCGACCGATGGCTTCTTGGAAGTATCAGATGGTGGACAATAATCAGCTGACCACCCTCTCGGATCTAACGTCGCATATGATCTACACAATTCGCGTGCAAGCGCTGACGAGTGTTGGACCCGGTCCATTGAGCCTTCCCGTTCAGGTAAAGACGCAGCAAGGGGTACCGAGCCAACCGGAAATGTTGGCCGCGGTAAATATCGGGGAGACCAAAGTAACGCTCCAATGGAGTAAGCCTGCTCATAGCGCGGAAAATATTGTCAGCTATGAGCTGTACTGGAACGATACCTACGCACAGGTGCGTATCAGTTTCGTCTGTGAATCTGTGAACCGGAGACCTGTCCGGTTCAGAGGCAGCAGCCATGCTTAATCTAACGTCTGGGGGGATGGGTCGGAATCGTTGTCGATTTCAGGAGAAGCATCATAAAAGGATACCGGTTACGGAGAACTACACCCTGACAGGTTTATATCCGAACACGCTCTACTACGTCTGGCTGGCTGCGAAGAGTCAGAGGGGCGAAGGAGCCACGACGATTCCGTATCCGGTTCGCACGAAACAGTACGGTAAGCAAACAGCTAAAGACCCAATGGAAAAGTGAAAAGAAAGGAGTGAGTTCACGCAGCGAGGAGTGCCGAATAAGGGTCGATTCGCGATTTTTCGCTGGTAGTTTCGATTGATAAGTAGAGCGTTGACCTAATCTGTCTAGAAAGTACCTGCCGATTCAATCGCGTCTCGTCTTGGCACAGCAGGTAGGAAGTGCTGTAGCGCTAGACGCTCCCGCAAGTAGCGTAAGCTAATTAATTCGCGATATCTTCAAAGTAACACGGTTACATAAAGAAATTAGTTGACAAATAATTCAAAGATTCGCACCGTGGATTCATTGAACTGGGACGGTTAGATGGAACGGAGGGTTGGGGGGTTAGAAATAAAAAAAGAAAAAAATACAGAAGAGAAAGATGGAAAATAGAGAATATCGCGTTGAACCGTGAAGTGTGGGAGAGTGAGAATGATTGCATGCGTTGCAAATAAAACAGCCGTTTTTGGATGCCACTTTATATATATCTATCTATATATATATATATATATATACGTACATATCATACATATAAATTGCACTAAGCACTGCATTGATATATGTGTGCATTTTGAGCACCTCTTTTCATTCTGGATAACGTATGATTTACGTTCGTTCTTCAGTTTTTCATTGTCTCTCGTTTTCTTGTGAATAATTAAAAAAGAAAAAAAAAACCGAAAGGAAAAAAAATGAAAAGAAGCAAACAAACGAAAAAAGTATGGCACGACGTTAACTCGACGCACGAGGATGCGTGCGCGAGTTAAACGGTCGTCCATACGAAAATTTTTCTAATCACGTACTTTTTCGACTGTTCAAGGATCGACTCATGATTAGTTTTTCCTTGAATTCTCCTCGAGTAACTTCTCTCTCTTTCTTTCTCTCTCTCTCTCTCTCTCTCTCTCTATCTCTATCTCTCTATCTCTCCAACTATCACTCTGTGAACTTTGACCAAACGTCACGTAAACTTTTAGTTAAATTCCTTCGTCGGGCAGGTTCGGACGTAGCTCGCGACTTCCGGGCTGACCGTATCTGCGGCGATGCCCGTCGTGTTCGTTTCTAAATCGCGACTCGGCAACGAAGAAACCGAGTTAAAGGAAATTTGAAGGAATTGTCGCCATCCTATCCTACCCTCTAATCCTAGCCGAGGGTCGGAGATGATTTCGCAGGGAGTCGCGAGCTACGGCCGATCACCGACGAAATCTCCCTTCCGTGTTTTCGTTTTGGTTTCCCTCCCCCACCCCTATAACTGAGTGTTATACAGTCCCCGGGGCTCCGCCTCGCAATGTAAGCGGACAAGCGATCAGCCCGACCTCCATATTGGTAACATGGGAACCTCCGCCTGCCGATCGATCGAACGGGAGGATCGCGTACTACAAGCTACAAGTCGTGGAGAGCGGACGCTCCGACTCGGAGGCAAAAGTTATCAAACTGAATGACACGCAATTCGTGTTGGACGAACTGAAAAAGTGGACCGAGTACCGGATTTGGGTATTGGCCGGGACCAGCATAGGTGACGGACCTCCGAGTTATCCTATCTCGGTCAGAACTCACGAGGACGGTATGTATCATTGACGCTAATTATCTTCTCTTACGTTTAATCGAACCTGTCGAAGCGTGGCGGTTGATTCTTCGTTCGTTCAACGTCCGTGCAGAAACTGTTTTGCTTGCTCTCGGCTATAGAGGTTTCCATCGAAGGAAGATCGCGCAGGAACGCAACAAGCGCCACGCTTCTACGTCCACAGTGACACACGCACTCTTGCGAAGGCGATACATCGCGACAATGATCGTCGCGCAAGAGCCAAAAATATAAAAGCCCGCCAAAAATCAATCGGATGAATATTCGCGCGTATTCGAGTATTCCATCGCGCGGGTTTGCGATGACACGCCCTGATTCTCGAGCCGGTGACGTTCGATCTGTCGTTCAATTCTCTGCATTGTACATGTGTATATTAAATGGTATTTTCGATTTCAGATTCCGCTAACGTGTCTCTTCGAACCTTATCTCTTCCCCAACTTACTGTCACACTTACACTCGATCCACCTCCCTCTCTACTCTTTACAACGTTCCGTTCTCTCTCGCCCCCTTTTTTTCACTCTACTTTGTTCTCTTTCCCTTCTCTTCTATTCTCTTCTCTTGTTCGACAACGCTTCCCTGTGTTTCCGTTCTAGATTACATTTATCGTTGTATTCTATTCCATCCGATTTCATTCAACTACATTACATTATATTACGTTTATATTATATTCTATTGTATAATACGTACGTGCGTGAAAGCTTCTCCTCCTCTGAGGCCACTTTTGCGTTTCAGTTGAACTTTCGAGAAACGAACTGTCAAAAACATCGAGCCCAAAGTCGCGGCAACAAAGAAGATACGAGGACAAACTCGTGGGCCTCTTTTCTCTCCGGTCTAAGCGAAAATAAAGAAAGTAAAAGAAAAAGAAAAAGAAAAAGGAAAACGAAAAAGTAAAAGAAACAAAAAAAAAAAATGAGAGGATTCGATTTTTGTTGCGCGAACGTAAGTTTTTTGAACGCGCACTACAATTTTCTCGTGTTTCTCCTTTTTAAGCTGGTCCACCGCTCTCCTATCGCTTCTCTGGCATATAAACCCTGATCTCCCATGTGACTTGTTTTTTTTCTCCGTTTTGGTTTTTGCTCTCCTTTTTGCACGGGACGCGACACCAATGCGGCGAAACGCGGACTCATGTTGGCCGTACTTTTTTGGCTGGCGAGATTTTATATTTTTGGAATTTTTGCGAGTTACAACGATTCTCTACGAACTATTCTGTATAATCCCAAAAGGCCCCTCTACCCCTACCCCGAAATTAGAGTGCCCCAGACATTTTTTCCAGGTGGTGCACGCAGCCACGGATTTTTCAGAAGCTGATAACCAATTTTTGAGCTCAGCTATACTTGCCACGAAAAAAAGAAATAATAATAATAATGAAAGAAAGAAAAACAAAGTAACACAAAAGATCAAAAAGAAAATGACCAAAAGAGAAAACGTATTTTATTACTATTTTTACAGGGCCCAAATCGCAACTATCCCTTTGTTCGTTGCCGTTGGTTTTTTTTTTTTTTCTATCACTCCCCAGCCCCCACATTTAAAACTTGGATACCCATTTTAACACGCCAACTAATACTTAATTGTATATTCACTCACGTGTTTTTGTCTTTCCTTAAAGCATTTGCAGGAGGATGATCCAGGTTTTGAACAGCTAGTTTTTAAGATTTATTCGCACTAACGTAATATATCGATTGTCTAATGATATGTACTCATATTACATTCAGTGTTCTTTCTGGTGGTTACCGTGATTATTACGTCAGTAAAGATGTTTCGTTTCTCTCTTTAGTTCGTTGACTCACTCTTGCCACGTGTTACGAAGATAGAGGCCAAGCTGACCGTCCTGACGCGTGCACAGCATTATTTTCATCGTTTCGAAATAAGACGCTAACTGTAATTTCCTTCTCACCCCTTGGAGCGATCGGTTCTCCAAGAGAAGTTTTTCGGACGGAAATAATGTCTGTGGACGAGGGCGGCAGCTTGCCGGTGAAACGCTTACGTATATATATAAAAACTATAGCGTATGTATCACACACACCAAAAAAAAAAAAAGAAAAAAGAAAAAAGAAAAAAGAAAAAAAGAAAAAACAGAAAAAACAGAAAAAATATATATATACATATATTTTTATATAACTTTATATATATATACGTATATTTATATATACATATATACCATTTATCCATAAATATTTTACACTCCGTGTATATATGTATATATATGTATACGTATATGTGTATATGTATATATATACATATATTTCTATATCTCTGATATATAAGGCTCTTCTGTCTTTAGTTAAAATTTAGTTCTACCTATTGTTTGCACATGTTTAGAGCATGCATTCGTTTGTTTAACAATTCCTCGATCTTACCAAACTCTCTCTCTCTCTCTATCTCTGTCTCTCTGTCTCTCTTTCTCTCTCTCTGTCTCTCTCTATCTCTCTCTCTTCCCTGATAAATCATTCGCCTAAAATCACGAACGATCCCTCGAATCCGATTCGATACAAAACTCTCCTCACCATCCCGAGATAACGTCGAGCTACTGCCGAGTCTGCGAGCTGTCACGATCCTAAACGAACCACGATGATCGTTTCCCCCCATGAACTTCCTATGAATGGCATGCCGATGCATGAAGAAGTTTTGCTTTTCGTTTCGAATCTATCCTCTCCGTATCCCACATCTGATATCGAATCGGTCGTTGGTTCGATACTTGGTCCAAGCCTGCATGGTACAAGTTTTTCAGCCCCTACCGACCACGCTCTCTCTCTCTCTCTCTCTCTCTCTGTTGACCACCCCCGTGAAACCTGAAGCGATTAATCTCTCCCGAGGAGAAGAATAAGCTAACGGAAAGAGTAGCGGGTGGTAAAGAATGTGGTAAAGAATACGACAACGACGACGACAACGATGCTACACACGGTATTATTAATCGTATCGGGGTGGGAAAAGTAATCGTGGCGCGTCTGTCTGATTGTGGGGTTCGAAGGTGTGTGGGAGGGAATCTGGTAGAACGCGCGTTCTACGACAGGAGTCGGTCGTGTTTCAGCGGTGGCACGAAAGGAAGAACAAACATGTAGGATCGCAGAGACAGGGAACGGCAGCTCTTTTGTCTTGAAAAATAATCGAAGACCTTGGTTGGACGCGAAATCGGAATCATTTGTTGCGAGAAGCATTGTGAAAGCGTCATTGTCGCGGAAAAAGTCGTACGAACGCGTCTCTAACGACGTTCCCTCGAACCTTTTGCACTCGGCACACCACGGAATGGCCAGGATCCTCTTTCGTTTCACCAACGCCCCCCTCGACTCCCCAGTTCCTCCCAGTTCCTCCCAGTTCCTCCCACGCATTGTCCCGTTTACGGATCGACCGATCTACCCGTCCGTCCACCCTCTAAGAGCAGACTCGGCAAAAAGCGAGGCGGAACGATAAAAAGCACTGCTGAAAGCACCCTGCCGTGTAAGCTCGCACATTGTCAAGCACAAAAGTTCATCGCCGTATATACGTATATACTCGTTCGTTATTGTTATTGTCGCCGCTACTACCGCCACTATACTATACTGTGATTATATTATTCTAATCGTATTATCGATATACATACATACATCTAGTGTGTGTGTATATATATATATTTATATATATTTATATATATATATATATATGTATATATGTATACACATGCTTGTATGTACATTTTCCATGCCGCGGGGTGTGTCTGTGTGCGGGTATGTGTGCGCGCATGGATGCACATGCGCACGCGCGCGCACACCCACGCACATTCTATTACCATCGTGATGAGTGTGGAGACGGGCACCGGTAAAACGATTGTTTTTCATACGGGCATACGGGCATACCGTTTTTATCTCGCACCCATCACGCACGCATGTAAAGTCGCGCACACGCGTGTCACGCACGGGATGACAAAAGGCTGGCGATGACGGAGGCGGAGACGCTGGCGAAATCGTGTAAGAGGTGAACGCGTATTTACGCACCTACGCACAGACGCCGGACGCGTGGATGCACGCCTTCGCAGTGTCCCCCACTATGTAAACAGTAGTCAGAGAGAGTATGCACCATGCACCATTACCATTTCCACCACTACCACCATCACCACCACCGTCACTATCACCACAACCACCACCACCACCACCACCATCACCACCACCATTACTTGAAAGAGCACCCTTTGCTTCGCGAGTATATCACAGCCTAAAAGCACAAGCGTGTGGTGCACGCATGATGCACGTAGCAGAGAGGACGTGTGCGTGGGTGAGAGTGTGTACGCGCGTATCTACGCGAGCGTCTTACAATTGGAAGGAAGAAGATGCCTTTGGCTCGTGCGTGAACACGCGCGCAAGCGATCATACGAGCACCCTACATGTGTGTGTGTGTATATATATATATTCATTCGCTCGTCCGTCGTTTATTTAAATTTAAGAGCACCAGTCGTATTTCACAGCGCACCGTATTTGCCTATATTCACGTGTTTAAATATCAATTGTTATCACACTCGATGCTGAGACGTATCGTACCGAGCACCAGCACTGAAAGCACCCCTTGAAAAGCAAGTCAGCACCCTCCCACTGTCGAATGTTGCGTGCAGTTTTATCAACGCGCTTCCTCCACGTGATCGCGACTCGATCTCGACTCGATCTCGACGTCACTCCCTCGCCTCTCTCCCTCGACGCCGCGAATTCGTCGACGAGTCGATATCCTTTCGAGATCACGTCGGGTCGGTGCACGTGTGAATGCGTGAACGAATGCGTAAAAGAGTACGGGATGCGAGAGCAAAGCGACGGGTCAGGAGTCGCGTTAGATCGTCGAGGTAGGAGGAATATCGGTGAGGAAGAATCGTAAAACGCAAACGGTTCGATACCGAGCGCGAATTTAATCGGGCGGCCGGCACACCAGTGGAATCCATGACCGCGGGGGAAGGGAGTTGCCGCGTTTTACCACTTTGAAACATTTGAATACCAATATCCATGCAATCTTTTTCATTGTTCTTCGTCCGCTTTAGTCGACGATAGCCACGACGAGCCCGTGGCACTGAAAGACAAAGAAACAAAGATGAATCGATCTCGACGGAGAGAACGGAACGGAAAGATCGAAAAGAAAGAAGCAAACGTCGATAGAAAGGGGCCAAATGATCGGTAAGCCGTTCTCCAATTCTCCCTCTCTCTCTCTCTCTCTGGTCGAGACGAACATCGATGGATCGTTGATACGGGACTTTGTGAAATTTCTTACACACACTGAGCTCGTTGGAATGATATATCATTACACGAAACCTTCTCTACTCTACTCTACTCTACTCTACTCTACTCTACTCTACTCTACTCTACTCTACTCTACTCTACTCTACTCTGTTCTACTCTGCTCTACTCTACTCTACTCTACTCTACTCTACTCTACTTCTACTCCACACTTCTCTACTCTATATACACGTGCACCTTCGCTCTTTGCATGCAACTGACCGACCTATTTTTCCATCTTCTGCCTCTCTGTAAGTTAACAACCGTATTTTTAATATTGAATTACACATTTTATATTCGATATGTATATAATACGTTCTTTATATATCTTACATTATCATACTACGTATATATTACTAACATATTTATATCGTATATCGATCTCTCTCTCTCTATATATATATATACATATACATATTTTTTACGTCTCTTCCCCTAGGTATCTAGAAAGAGTACATTTCACTCTGTATGTGTATGTCTTTTACGTTTGTATTTGAATCTATAACGACTCGCGGTTCGAGTCGTGTCTCTTTCTTTCTTTCACTGGTAGCTGTAAAGCGTGTAAGAGTATGAAGAAGTTGGACGATTAACGAACGCACACCCTTCGTTTCTTTCTCCGACAAAGAACCGAACGATCGTTCCCCAACTTCCCAACAAACGCATGCCTAACCCTTCTGCTTTCCTTTGATTCGATCCGCTCTAGCTGTGCACCGATAAAACCAACAACCGAGAAACTGATCGCGAATCCGATTAGTTCGCGCGTACTCTCTACTCCCCCCGATTCGACCGATCTGTGATGAAAACGACGCGCTTCGTTCCACGACCCCGTATCTACGTGCGTATTTTGCGAAGAATTTTGCGATTTTTGCGTGGGTGAATGCGCGGGTGGATGCTGCTACTAAAACAAAGGGGGGCGGAAATATTTTTGACCGTACTCCGACAAAAGAGAAACAAAGGAACAGCAAGAGAGGGGGATAAAAAAAAAAGCCACCGCCTCTTTGGCGGTCCACCCTCGAAAAATCTTTCTCCGAAAAACAATACAAATTTTTCATCGAGCTAACATTTTTTGCGGGTGACTTTTTGGAGTTGCGAGAACAAAGCACGTTTTTCCTCGAAAACATTACTCCACCTTACCGACACGCATCCTTATCTATTCTATTCGTGCATTTTTTTCCGTCCACATACGACGAGATGCGACGCATTCGTTTTTTTCCTCGCAACATTTAGGTACACACAGATAACGATACGAGAAACAACATCCTCTCGGTTTACGACTCCCCCCTCTATCACGCATATAAGATTCTCCACAACCCCTTCTTCTTACTTCTTATGGTTTTTCCTTCCTAGCTTTCTTTTCAGTAGACATTTTATCATAGGTCTTCCCTCTCGATGCCTCGTGCCGCGAGGGAAAGGATGCCTCTTCTATATTCTCTTCTTTTCTCTTTTTCTTCTCTCGAGATCATCCTCTCCTTTCGTCGCTGTTGTCGCTGTTGTCGCTGTTGTCGCGTTTGCTCGTCCGCGAAAAAAGGAAAAAGGAAAAAGGCAAAAAAAAGGAAAAAGAACGCGTCGCCGCGAAGAAAAAGAAACGAACAGTCTTTCTCTCGGCGGCAGGGGGCAGGTGGACATGAGCCTTTAGTTATTTCATATTTGGAGTAGTGATTGCGCATGCCAAACGAAAAAAGATAAAAGTGAAAGAAAAAAGATATTCTCACATCTCCCGCCTCTCTGCGACCAACTGTAACCGAGGACCAAGCGATATTTTTCTATTTAACGATCGATTCGGAAGAGAATTTTGTCCACTGACGTTTCTCGGCATAGCGATCAAAAAAGAAAAAAAAGGAAAAAAAAGGAAAAAAAAGAAAAATTACGAATAGAGCAGAGGGTGCGATTGGAATCGAGCGCGTGGGAGGGAGGGAACGAACGAACGAGCGAGTGCGCGTGTGCGTGTTTCACCAGAGAAACAGACGAAAATTCATACGACTTTGTTTTCTCATTCTCTCTCTCTCTCTCTCTCTCTCTGTCTGTCTCTCTCTCTCTCTCTCTCTCTCTCTCTCTCTCCTCTCTCTCAATCAGAGCAAAAAAAGAATAGCTGTAAAAGAGGCCATGTTGACGTTGATAATAATCAGTAGTATGCTACCCACTGATATGCCTAAATATATTGAATATTTAATAATTCTACCCAATATACGTGAGAAAATTGACACGAATTTTTACGAGTTTTTTTTTTTCCCACTTTTTTGGCGACTTTTGGGGCGCAGCTGAAAAAAGTGAGTATCCCTTAGTTCGTCTCGAGTTGTGCCATGAATTTTCTCTTCCTATATATATTTAATCATTTTCTCTCTTTCTCTCTCTCTTTCTTTCTATCTGTTTATGTGTATGCATATATATATCTATGTACTATATATATATATATATACATATATACATATCCTTTTTGTCGTCTCTTTCGCATATCTCGTTTTGTTTTTTATTGTTTTTTTTTTGTTTTTTTTTTCTATGAGAGACCATTTTGGAAATGTCATTTTTTACCACCTTTTTGTGTTGCTGCAGTCGGCAAGCAAATACAACTAAAGTGAAAACTATTTACGCATACAACAAAACGCTGCGACTGCGCGCTCGCCAAGTTTGTTTTTTGTGCTGTATAGCAATCATGTGTGCGTAATTGATACACGTAATTACGTAAATTGTAACGATAGAGCAGAGATGTACCTCGCTAACCGGGTTTGGGGGGAACCTCTACGCGTATTACAGCCTTCGTGTTTGGCTTTTCTCTATCTCCTATCTTCCTTGTAACGCACTTTTATTTTGTAACACTACTAGGTATATGGTGTAGAGGCTTCCAGTTATTATTGTTCTCTTCTGTAAAAATTTAGAGAGATACATAGGAAAAAAAGGTGCTAAAATTTCCTTTCTTTTCTCCTACGATTCTTCTTTCGTTTTCTGCGTAATGTCAATATAACGATATACGTTCCCCGGTGCCGGATACTGGACCGTCCATGAATTCATCCTGAATCAAAATTCGCGCGAAAAGAAATAAAACCGTTGAAACAGTCGTTATCGTCTCTCGAGACAGCTGAGTGAAGAACAGGTTCGATGAAAAACGTGTGATCAAACCGATTCTCGGGAAAAAGCTCGATACCGATCGAGAGGAAAAAGGAAAAGAGAGACGATGCTGCGACGACGTGTTCGCGACAAATTATCGAAACGACTTATCGATGTGGGTAACTGTAAATACACGAGATACATTTTGTTGTTACCCTTGCACGTTTATCGAAAAACATAATTGCACGATTCTGCTGGCACAGTTTTCATCCACACCCAGCACCAAATGATCGTAGATCGCACATCTCTATCTGTCTCTCTCTCTCTCTCTATATATATATATATATATATATATATATATATATATATATATTCGATACATGTGTATAAAACTGCTTCGTTTCGTCATGGACTCTCCAATATTACCGTAGCATTATCGTCCAACGTAACCGCGCGCTTCCATCTCGATGACGTATTTATACGCGCGTCCGTATATTCGTATTCTCAAATCAGAATAAAAACATACATTATTGGTATTCAAATGAAGGATTATCGTGCCGTAGGGACGTAGAGCAGAGCATGAGGTACTGCGTACCTCGCAATATTGTTTGTACGTCGTTTTGTCCGTGTGCGATTGGTGGCATGTACATATTTTACATTATTTTTTCTTCACGCTATTCTCTCTATCTATCTATCTATCTATCTCTCTCACACTCTCTGTCTCTTTTTCTCCTCTTTCTCTCGTCCTTCTACGGACTTGGTTTTCGTTGGTTTTTCGTTTGTCTCCCTTCTTACTTTATCGTTTCGTTACACGTTCGCTGCGTAAATGTTTCTTTTTCTATCCGATCTTTTAATTGCTATACGCGACGCTTTGATTTGCCGCGTTCATTTTACTACGCGCTCCATCTCTTTGCCGGACCGACGACCAACGACCAACGACCAATCACGGACTGTTACCGATTTAAACGAGGACAAAAATCGATCGTTATATTATGTTTTTGCATCGCTAGTTTTCCGTATTTCGTTTACGTTCACTGGTAGAGGAAGCACACGTTTTTCTAGACACGCTTCTTTTTTGATTGATCGGACGGACAAGATCGACCAATCGTTCCACGGTTCGTTAATTTAAAGAGTTGCATCGTTTATTTTTCTTTTTCTTTTTGTTTTTCAGGTTTTTCTATCTCGTTACGATTATTATTTGACCCCCTTTCACGCGTGATTGCGACAATGTGTATAGATGAGCGTGCGACTGTGAGCGTGACCGCATCGTCGAGCGTAAAGTGCACGAATTAACTGACCGTTGCGTTCCAGTGCCGGGAAATCCTCAGGACGTTAAAGTGACACCGATCAATTCGACCGCGATACACGTCGAATGGAAACCTCCGAAATCGAAAGAACAAAACGGCGTCATTAGGGGTTATCATGTACACGTGCATGAAGTGAGGGAGGAGGTCAGTCGATCGAGCAAAACGAGACAACGCGGACAGGTAACGAGACTTTCTTATCTGACCGTTTCTTCCTCTTTAGGGAAAGGATCTATTGAACGAGCCGATGCGTCGCGTGCAAGAAGACGGTTTGCTGGAAATGAATATTACCGGTTTACAACCTGACACCACATACTCGGTGCAAGTAGCTGCTGTGACGAGAAAAGGCGACGGCGATCGTTCGGAGCCAGTCCACGTCAGAACTCCTGGAGGTGTTCCAAACAGGCCTCAAGTAAACGTAAAGTAGGTTCACCGAGATAGTAGTTCCTCCCCATCGGGAGGATCGTTCGGTCTTGAGAATTTTCCCCCTTGTACCTGATGAAAATGTCTCGTTTTCAGAGTTCTGAACAAAGACCCGGACGTTCTCGAACTCGAGTGGGTACAACCCACGCAAACTTACGGCGATCTACTGGGCTACAGCATAAGATACGGAATTAAGAATCAAACGCTCAAGGAAGAATTCATCGAGGGAACTGAGCAACACACCTACAGGATCACGGATCTCGGTACGTCTGATAACGTTTGATAAACATTATTTGATTACTCGCGGATATATTTTCGCGTCCGGAGACGGTATTCGACGATTGGTATTCTTGTTCGCGTTAGTGAACGAATTCGCCCTTAAATCGCAGAGGAACGGGGCGTCGACTACGAGTTCAGGGTAGCTGGGAAAAATGCGATCGGGTTTGGGCAAGAAACGGTTCGGTACTGGTTCAGTCCCGAAGGAGAGCCCACCGGTCCCCCGACGAATTTGTCCTACTTTTTTCAAACTCCGGACACGGTGTGCGTCACGTGGGACAGGCCTCTGCGACAGCATAGAAACGGTCAGATAATCGGCTACGACGTTCAGTTCAACAAGAAGAACGATCACTCGACGACCGTCGACAGGAACACGACCAAGACCAGGGCTGTTTTCACCAACTTGGAGGAAAATACCGAGTACGTATTTCACGTGAGAGCGCACACGTCGAAAGGCAGCGGTCCTTACTCGGAGAAGATCACGATCATTACGGAGAAAGACATCGGCCGAGCACCGATGTCCGTGAAAGCTGTGGCCACGTCCGACACAAGCGTGGAAGTTTGGTGGGAGCCGGTGCCAAATCGTGGAAAGATCGTTGGTTACCAAATCTTTTACACTACGACCGCGGTGGAAGATCTGGACGAGTGGAAGCAAAAAACCGTCGGCCTTACGGAGTCTACGGATCTGGTCAACTTGGAAAAGTTCACTCAGTACGCGATCACAGTTGCCGCGAGATATAAAAACAGCCTGGGAAGGCTGAGCGAGAAGGTGACGGTGACGGTGAAGCCGGAGGACGTACCTTTAAGTCTAAGAGCACCGGACTCGTCCACTCACACGATGACACTTTCCTGGAGACCGCCTATAAGACTGAACCCCATGCACTACAAAGTTTCCTTCGACGCGGTTAAAGAGTTCGTCGACTCGCAGGGTATCACGCAGACACAGATCGTCACTCGTAGACAGATTCTGTTGGACCCTAGCGTAACCACTACAACGATAAACGAGCTACAACCGTTCACCACCTATAACGTGAACGTCAGTGCGGTGCCACGAGATAGCCAGTACAGGCCACCGGCTAAAATTACGGTCACCACTCAAATGGCGGCCCCGAAACCTATGGTCAAGCCAGACTTCTACGGCGTGGTCAACGGCGAGGAGATTCAAGTGATTTTACCGCAGGCTTCCGAGGAGTACGGACCAATTTCCCACTACTACTTGATCGTTGTACCCGAGGACAAGTCCACGGCCAACAAGCAGCCGGACGAATTAACCGAGGACATGATCGCGGGCAAGGGAACCAAGCAGGAAAAGGACAACGCCCCGTACATCGCCGCGAAATTCTCCCACAGAGACATCCCGTACACCTTCCACCTTGGCAACGGAGACATCTACGAAGGTTATGAAAATCGGAAGCTGGAGAAGAACAAACGGTACAGGATTTTTGTGCGAGCGGTCGTTGACACGCCGAGGAAGGTAAGATTCTAAAGAGGAGCCGCCGGCAAACCTTTCCAAACGCCTCCGGATCATTAATATTTCATTTCGCACAGCATTTGTACACTTCGTCGCCCTTCTCCGAGTACTTGTCCCTCGACATGAGAGAAGTACCACCCGGTGAACCACCTCGACGTCCCAATCCCAATACCCCGGTGGATGGAAATCCCGAAGTCTCGGTGAAAACCAGTGGGCAGGAGCCAGGTATGGTGTGGGTGGTAGGCCCGATAATAGCAGCATTGATGGTCAGCGTGTTCCTCGTACTTCTCTTCGTTATTAAAAAGTGAGTACTACCAGCGGCTTGTAATTGCCAAAAGATGCATACCGTATATCGCGAAATGACGAATGAAACTGACCGCCGGGCCACACTGACCCAGATTTTTTTCCACCGTAGCAAGTAGTAGAAAAATTGCATAGAATTTAATGTAAAGTTGCATAATTTGCAACAAGCCTAACCTTCTAACCTCCGCCAATAGTTCTATTCTAAACGAAACGATATTATTTTCTTTCCGCGATTTTCCTAGACGTAGGCAACCTTGCAAAGCTCCCGATCAAGCAGCTGTGACTAGACCACTGATGGCTGCTGACATTAGCTCGAATCACGCGCCGTCCGATCCGGTCGAAATGCGCCGTCTAAACTTCCAAACGCCCGGCATGGCTTCTCATCCTCCGATTCCCATCAGCGAGCTAGGAAATCACATCGAGCGTCTAAAAGCGAACGACAATCTAAAATTCAGCCAAGAATACGAATCGATAGAGCCCGGACAACAATTCACTTGGGACCATTCCAACATGGAAATAAACGCCTCGAAGAACCGATACGCGAACGTGATCGCGTACGATCATTCGAGAGTAATTCTGCAAACGATCGACGGTTTATCCGGCACCGACTACATAAACGCCAACTACTGCGACGGCTACAGAAAGCAGAACGCGTACGTGGCTACGCAGGGTCCTCTTCAAGAGACATTCGGAGATTTCTGGCGAATGTGTTGGGAACTGAGATCGTGCACGATCGTGATGATGACGAAACTCGAGGAGAGGACGAGGATAAAGTGCGATCAGTATTGGCCGAGCAGAGGATCCGAGACTTACGGTTTGATGACGGTGACGATCACGGATATGCAAGAATTGGCAACCTACTGCATTCGTACCTTCCAAATATCACGAGCTGGCTACTCCGAGAGGCGCGAGATAAAGCAGCTGCAGTTCACGGCCTGGCCGGATCACGGTGTACCGGAACATCCTGCTCCGTTCTTGCAGTTCCTACGCAGAGTCAGATCCCTCAATCCTCCAGACAGCGGACCGCTGATAGTGCACTGCAGCGCCGGCGTTGGAAGAACGGGTTGCTTCATCGTGATCGACTCGATGCTCGAGAGAATCAAGCACGAAAAGATGATCGACATATACGGGCACGTGACCTGTCTACGCGCTCAGAGGAACTACATGGTTCAGACCGAGGATCAGTACATATTCATTCACGATGCCCTTTACGAAGCGGTGATTTGCGGGAATACGGAAGTGCCCGCCAGAAATTTGCACTCTCACATTCAGAAACTGATGCAGCCAGAACTGGACAATATCACCGGCATGGAGCTAGAGTTCAAGAAGCTGTCCAACATCAAGGTGGATTCCTCGCGATTCATCTCGGCGAATCTTCCCTGCAACAAGCACAAGAATCGACTAGTCCACATCTTGCCGTACGAGTGCACCAGAGTGTGCCTGCAGCCGCAGCGCAACATCGAAGGGTCCGACTACATAAACGCCAGCCTAATCGACGGATATCGATATCGAGGTGCTTACATCGCGACCCAGGGTCCTCTCTGCGATACCACGGACGACTTTTGGCGTATGCTCTGGGAGCATAATTCCACGATCGTGGTCATGTTGACCAAGCTGAAAGAAATGGGCAGGGAGAAGTGCCATCAGTACTGGCCGTCCGACAGGTCGATTCGTTACCAGTGTTTCGTCGTCGATCCCATCGCGGAGTACAACATGCCCCAGTACATCTTGAGAGAGTTCAAAGTGACGGACGCGCGGGACGGAGCGAGTCGTACGGTCAGACAGTTCCAGTTCATCGACTGGCCTGAACAGGGTGTTCCGAAATCCGGCGACGGATTCATCGATTTCATCGGGCAGGTGCACAAAACGAAGGAACAATTTGGTCAAGACGGGCCGATAACCGTGCACTGTAGCGCAGGCGTCGGAAGAACCGGGGTTTTCATCACGCTCAGCATCGTTTTGGAACGTATGCAATACGAGGGAGTGGTCGACATCTTCCAGACGGTCAGAATATTGCGGACTCAACGGCCAGCCATGGTTCAAACCGAGGTTTGTCGTATAATCGTGTATCTTTCTTCTACTTTCTACTTTTCACATGTACGATCGATTAATTTCTCCTTTCTCGTTCCTCTACTTCTCAAAGGACCAGTATCAGTTCTGCTATCGTGCCAGTTTGGAATATTTGGGTTCTTTCGATCATTACGCCAACTGACAACCCGACTCCCGCGAGGACCGAGAATCGAGCAGAGATAGAAGGGATCGGCAGAGAAACGATAGTAGAGATGTCGTCGGTGAACGGGCAAAGGTGCGACGCGTCTAGTACCGCAAAGTACTCGAAAACTATCTAAGTTTGTAAGTATCCATATGCAGCGCAGCCTGTACCATGATTACGGGGTGGCGTAACGTGTCCTATACTCGTTCGTACACCTTCCAACGGGCAACTAGGTACGGTAGAAAAAGGCGATAAATTATTATAAAACTCTTGCCGGGCAACTAACAGAACGTACATAGTAGCCAAAAGTATCTTGTAGCGAATGGCGTTGCAGCGATCTCAGATGTCTGTAACGCGAAAACCTTTCGTTTTTAACGGCATCGTAAAATGCTGAACTGAATTTTATCGAAATTCCCGGACGACAATGACGGGAGAAGACTGCCGTTTAGCAAATCTACGGCTCAGACTCTTAGGAAAACAATCATATCTGTAGAAATGTTCTTTAACCAAAATTTGCGTTTTTATTACGGTTCGAAGGTGAAAGATAACGAATACACGTGCACGCGCTCCCGCGCCCGCGCGCACACACGCGCACACACGCTCTCACACACACACACACACACACACACACACACACACAGCGTGGGAGGGGGGAGACATGCACAGGGAATAAAAGAACTGTTATCGAAGAACTTTTCGAGCCGAGAATCGAGCGGAGACTGACAATGAACGAGTCGCGAAGGGGAAAGAAATATTAAGGAAAAGATCGTAATCGAATGTTCGATCACTGAGACATATCTAGCTCGATGACAATTCGGGACACCTTGCGGCTACGTTTCTGCCGAATCGCTCGAGGAGAGTAAGAGAAAGAGAGGAGAGGGGTAGAGAGAAACGTCGCGGCAGCTTCGGGGATAATCAAAGTCGTGGTAAAGAGAGAAAGAGAAAACTGGCGAGGATTATTATTTTGCGGTCCTGTGCCTCGCGATCGGACAACAGCGCACACGATTACTTCGTTCTGGTACGTTCGTCGAGCGATCGAAACTTTCCTATTCATTGGAGAACAGTGCTTCCATGTCAGTGGGAAACGTACTGTCCGAGAACGAGGCGGATACGGGCGCAAAATCCGCTTCGTCGGGGAACTGAAAAGTCGAAAAGAAAGAGCGCGTGGCACGTTTCAAATGTACTTATCGATGCGACACGGAAGATACGTGCGAAAACTTCGGTAATAGGTAATACGGTTGAAAGGAGAAAGCCGAGGAAAAGACGTAAATTTCCGCCTGAGCGACGAGAAAATTACCATACTGCCAAATCGACAATTATTCATGCTGAACCCATTACGCACGATAGGGATCTTCTCATTACCTACTGTAATTTTAAGTAGCTCGTAAGCCGATTGTTCTAAGGTTAGCGTGTAAGCGATGCCATTAGAAGGAAAAGACGACGAAGAGGACGAAGAGGACGAAGAAGACGAAGAAGAGGAAGGAGAGGACGAAACTGAGGAAGCGACTGGGTTTGAATGAAGGAAGAATGAAAGGAAACGGTGCCTATATTCAATTAAAATGCACAAAAGTGTTGTGCAAGTTTCTATCAGAACTAATTTAACTAACTAGAAGCACTGTATGTCGGATTTGCGTACTGTTCCCCCGAGCCCTCGATGCCCTCGTGTACAAAGTTCCATTGTAGGCTTCTACCTCGACTACTTTTACGATTTTCCCGGCTACTAAGCTGCTACCATCGCAGTTTTCTCCAAACTTGGATCATTCCTGGCTCGGTTTACATCGAAACCGAGTAGAGTACAACATTCGCTTCCCGCTCGAGATTACAACTCGTTTCTAACGTAGTGCAGTCTATCGGAAGAATGTCTATAGCTTAGAAGATCGGAGAATCTATAAACTCTTAAAGGGTCAACGAAACCGAGACTTGATGTCGTTCCCAACGCAGAGAGAGCACACGCCAAATCAATGCCAAAAACACACGTTTCACCGGCGCGCTCATTTTTTATAACGATAAATATGTACTTTCGACGCGTAGCATTACGCGCGCGATTCAAACATTTACAAAAGTTCTAAGTAGTCTATGAGGACAATAAGCATGTGCTCCTTTATATGTATATCTTCTACATTTCGAAATTTTCATCGTACACTTCGGTATAGTGTCGTCGTTCTATCGCTGTTCGATATGGTAGAGGCGTAAAATTCTATTTATAAACTATACGTACAAGTATACATATTATACTATATGATAACGAACGGATGTACTCGTCTATTAAGGAAACGATCTCTTTTTCGTTTTTGGCATTCTTTTGGCTTCCACCGTCCGTGCACGCAATTGTCTATGCTCGATTAAACAAGACTTGAGAGGTAAAAACGACAAAATGAAAATGGAAAGAGGACAGGACAGAAAAAGAAAAAGAAAAAGAAAAAGAAAAAGAAAATAGAAAAACTAAAAAGTATCGAGAAATCTAGGAAAGAAAGGGATCAGTATTACTCTCTTTTAGACTCGCTCTTTAAATTTCAATCGAGCAGCTAATGTCTTTTTGAGTTAAAAGTGGTTCGAGGGTCAGGAATTGTGACTAAGTGTACATAAATGCACCGTCTGTCATTAAACGATATTATATTAATTATAAATATAAATATAACTATAAATATGAATATAAATATAAATATAAATATATAGATAAGATGATAAATAATATATACATAGATATATATATATATATATATATATATTATAAATATCATAAATGAGAAGAGAGAGTACGCATTTAATAGAAGCTGTGGATATTTTCCAGACTGTCGGGATCTCTTTTTCTTTTTCCTCGGAAAGCACGTTGTTACATATTATTCGTAACATTTCCTTTTCCATGCTTTTTATCTCTTCACGCACCTTTTTACACTGTTTCTTAACATTGTTGTAAGTTCATTTTTTAAGCAAACTTTACTCGCAATACCAATCATTTTACACGAGATATCTCTACTTGGAAGACTAATTAACCACCGTAGTACTGCCTTATTTCCGAACGTGCATTTATTCGTATCTAATATCATTTTATTTAATGTTGTAAGACTGAAGGCCATTGCGTCTAACGTATCACCGTATCGTATTATGCGTATGTATCTTCTTCGGTACTTGTTAAAAAAATACTTAAACTCCTCGGTCGTCGTTACGAAAGATAGACTGTAATACGAAGGTCTTCGTTGAGAATTTACAAATCTCGATGATCATTCAATCTCTCATTGTCCATTCAGATTTCGAGATTTTGCCCAAGCATTCGTCGTTCGTTCGTTCGCTCGCTTATTCTAAAAACGTAATACGTGTCCTCTTCTTTTACGATACGTACTCCTGGTTTCTTTCGTCATGTCCTTTTATCATTTTCACTTGTAGATACGTTCTCAAATTCATTCCTGGATCGTTATTTAACAATCGTTCTATACTGGCCTTTGGTACGAGCACGAAAGTTACTCTCCCGCGATAACTCTATTTTTATATAATTATTTTTTATACTATTGACTTGATTTATCGCATGCGTGTGCATCACCCTTTCTTCTTTCCCCTTCGTTGTTTATTTAAGTTCAAGTTGTGTTAGCGTTAGCGATATATCGTGCTTCTGCCTCGGCAATTACGCTGGCAATGAAGAGACACGGAACGACCGTCGGTATTATATCGGGTATTGTTGTAAAAGAGTACAATTAGACAGTTGCTTAAAGAGAGAGGTCGAGCCGTTCTACATGGTATGTAGGAACCAATCACAGAGAGGGCTGAAAAATCAATCTAACATCGGAAAAGTACATTTCCTCGAACTCTAAAAAACTATCTATAGATAAAAGAACTTTTTAACATTCGCAGAAAGAGATAGAGAGAGAGAGAGAGAGAGAGAGAGAGAGAGAGAGAGAGAGAGAGAAATTTTCGAAATACTACTTCGGTACGATTATTTACAGGATTATTGTCGCACGTTTATATCCTTCGATTCAATTATAATTTATACGTTTGAATGACTCGACAACAGAGAATAACAGGCGTTTTATTGCTGCACAGGATGCAGGTTCGCCAAGACGGTCGACAACTTCGCGTTCAAAGTTCCAGAGTAAAAATACAATATGTTATCGAAAACGAAAGATTAAACGATTGTATAAAACATATTACTAGTTATAAGTTGGTAGCGTTAAATTGTATTCGAGGAATTTACCAATACAAAGAAAAGAAGTCCACGATATTCGTATATTTATAATAAGGTACTGATTGTAACGTTATCGCGTTTTTTTGTATCATTCCAAAATTTTTGTGTACGTTGTAATTTAGATGCGTGTCTATTGTTAGTGTTTCTAATTTTTTTTATATCCGAAAATGTATAGCAATATGTGGTTTGTTGTATTCTTCTTCTTAAAAAGCATAAAACTCGCGTCTTCGGAGCAGATCTTTACCAATCCAACCAAACTAAAACAATCGGCCCCACTGTCGCTCCGTGCAATACCACGACGAGAGTTTGTTACCATTACGCGTGAGAGATCATCTCAAGAGTTCATCCACTCGGATCAGATTGTAATCGTGCGATTGCAGTCCGTCACTCCGAGTAAAATGTGAATTAAAGAAACAAAGAATAAGTCAAATATTAAATATCGTTGAAAGAATGGGAAATTATTTTGTGATACTTTCTTGCCAGAAAGAATACAACAGGCTGAAGTGAATATAATAAATGCAATGTTACTAATTAACACCCATACAAATTAAATATTGTGTAATAGGAAGTCTGTTGACGAGGAGAAATAATGTGTACATTATGTATTGCCCTGTGGCACCAATAAACTAACGACTAACGTAACATCCCCTAATGCTTGTTCAATCTTCCTTTTTGGGAACGACCGGAAATTGGGAGCGGAGGGCGGGGGGATGGATGATAAGCAAACAGACAGAGATATTTTTTTCAGTAACTTTATTTTATATCATTTCGTCATACAGATACAGTTACACGATACGCGCGCACAAACACATACATACGCACACACACTTCTTCTATATACAAATCGATATTTCCCGTAACAATACTTGTTGCGTTGACATCGGGCTTATGTAATACCATGACTGATATCTTTTAACATTATATCACATTAGTCGCGCTGTTCGGATTGTTTGGTGCAGGACTTTTGGTCATCATCGATGCAACCTGTAATGAAACGGTAACGTAAACATTTCGAAATGTTCAGAAAGCCTGAAAATTAAAAGAAGATGAGTTTAACTACTAACATTCTCTATGACCTGTTTCCTCAAGAAGTCACCGGTGGCTGCAGATATATTTTTATCATTTCCCATTTTGCATTTTACATATCCATATAAATTTGCACCGTTTAAAACGATTGCAATGCAGACAAGCAGCAACCACTTAAATTTTAAGCTGAACAGTGCTACCACAAAGAACACAGACCACAAAAATGGACAGAGAATTAAGGCTAACCAAAAGATACGGGCTTCTGTTGAATTAATACGATTCTGTTCAGTACCCTGAAACACAGGGTACATAGTAGACCTCGAACAACACTACACCAATAGCACAACTATACTTCATTAGACTTTCTTTTATTAAGAATGACAAAACATTAAATTCCTGCATGATCAAGTAAAACATGTCAAGGGCATAAAATGTGAAAACTGGTAATCCTTGAACTATTCGTCCAAGCAAAACCAGTGCTTGTCAAAATATAATGTATGTAATAAAAATTACATTTTTGTTAACCCTTGAAAGTTAATCTGTGTTTATGACTCAACAAACCTTTTTTGATTCAAATATCCAATGACTTTTTCCATTGTCATCCACGTAATTCCACCATCTAAGACCAACCATTAACCTTCCGGTAATATTTTTCACAGTCCAAAAATCCATTGACAAAAGTAATACAACAACTACAAAACTAGTTATGAAACTATTTGAAAACCATCCACACAACATATAAGCTACTATTGCTGCTACTCTAAAGGCTAAATGGAACATAGTAACATATGGATGCCTGTAAGAATTGAATATGCTGTCAATAAAAAAGTTTATAAACTTACAAGTGGCTATTTATTTAATTATAATTCGTATACTTAAGTTTATTGCTATTGGGACCCGTTTCATCCTCTTCTCCAATAGCAATTGTATCGTCATCCATTAGCAAAGGAACCTATAATACATGACATGACAAACTTTAAACCTTTTGACAAGCGCAAAATAATACGCATGTAATATGCAACTTGGACAGCCAACACGACGCTAATTTAACAGTGGACATTTTCTTTTCCTCTTCGCGAAGATATTTTTTGTATTTGAAGTGAAGAATAAAACAGTACTCGATAGACAGCAGAAAGAAACTAATTACAAATATCGATCATTCTCATGGATATACATACGGATATTCACGAGCAAACGTCACTAACGATACTCCTGATGCGACAACGAAATAACGATCACTTTTATTTGATAAAAACAAGTTTTTTTATCGTGCTTTAGAGTTAGCTGACGTATTAAAGGTACAAGAAAGAAAAAAAAAAAGACACTTTGCGTCCATGCACAGAAACCCGTACAGGTCAAAATGTTCTTTATACTTACCGACGCGGACGCCATGTTAGCACGTTGTTCTAAAAGCTTCCAACGACACTAACGCCGCAGTGTTACGGGAAAAAGCGCGAAAGGTACACCGGAATATATTTTCAATAAGAATCTTAAGATCACGTAGACAGTTGTTTTCTTACTAATTATCGATCGTGAAAAGTTTCAAAGACGTTTGCACAGACGGCGGGTATTTCTGCTTGAAATTTTTCAAATTAAGGTAAAGGTTTGATCGTTTGAATTTCGTTACGCATAGTGACGATTGGATATCGCGATGGCGCATTAAAATTCTCGAATTCTATTGGTCAATTGACAAAGTGCATAGCGTCACACGCACAAGCAACCCCATTTGTAGGTACAAATATAAGGGAGAAGCATGATGGAAACATGTTCACGATGTTCGTCCGGTCAACGTTCTGCGTATCCTGCTCGGAAATCATTGACAAGTACAGGGACGAAATTATCGTAGAATAAGTACTCGCGAGTGTGGTTAGTAGGAGTAACTAAAGTGGCGATATTCAATGGTAGTAGTAAGCGTGACGAAAGTAATGTGTCAGTGGCAGCTACTGTAGTGATGGTGGTAGTGGTGGCGGTTGAGATAAGTGCGGGGGACTGAATGCATATCAGCGAATTTTGCGTCTCGCGAAACAGTTTCTCGTGGTTCACGTTACGGGGAATGTGCGGTATATAGTATAAAGGATCGAGAACCTGATAATTAGTACAATGTTAAAGGATTATTCGCCGATTACACAGGCGCTCCTAGGAACGTTATTTACATGGGCTCTCACCGCAGCGGGTGCCGCACTTGTCATCGTAATTCGAGGAACACAAGTAAGTTTATCTAACAATTTTTCTCCTTTAATCAATCTCTTTTCGAATTGTCCGTATTCTATCGCGTGTTACAATTGTTATATCAGTTAAATATACATATATTCGGCCCTAACCTTTCTTACGAAACGCATATTCTAACCTTATCCGGTTTTATCCTACCTTCGCGGGAATTGCTTCTTGAAAACATAGACTTCCGCTTTTTACCTCGTTTCAAATCGTTTCGGAACGTACCACGTTGTTCGCAATATATGCGTTTTGCTTATTTCTTTCATATTGTTACAAATAAGTAATATTTCGTTTCAGTTGGTAGAATTTAGTAGTTCCGACAGTAGAATAAGGCTATCGCTCTAATTACTGTAGAAATACCAATGAAAAATCCACTATTTCATTATTCCAATTCATCGGGAAGGGAATTATATTACGCAAAAGGTATAATCTATTTCGACGTTATCTGTCAATTGGCGTTCGCAGTTTTTTCCTTTGAGAAATTACTATTTAAACTTTATCTGATAAGATTAGAAATGCGTATGCGATAATTATTAGCGTACGAAAGTAATTTACATTTATAAAAACGAAAGCGTTGTTTCGTTTTCCGCTATTTTATATTTTACACCATGTACATTTCAATGCAGTTTTACGTATAATGAAAAAGTGAATAATGCCCCGTAAACAACAGTAAAAAAGAAAAAAAAGTAACATTCCATTGTGCGGTAGGTGCAGTTACTGATCATTCTAATGATATTGATCCGCGTTCTTTCGTCCTTTTCTTAACAAGTTGCTGGCGCGCGTTTGAAAGTGTAGAGAATAGAAGCACGCAGAATGGAATGTAGATGCGGCGGAACAATTTGAAGTGATTGAACGCGTTTCATTGCAGCGTAAACTGTTGGACATCAGCCTAGGATTCGCGGCGGGCGTAATGGTAGCGGCAAGTTACTGGTCGCTACTGGCACCTGCTATCGAAATGGCGACAAAGAGCAAAGTTTACGGAGAGGAAGGCGAATACGCGTTCGTACCGGTTGGAGTTGGATTTCTCCTAGGCGCGGCTTTCGTTTACGGAACGGACGCATTGATATCTTCCCTTGGCATTCAGTCCCCCAATGTGCTTTTAGCTATGCAGTCAGTCGGTACGAAACAAAGACGCAAGATCCTTGCAAAACTAAAGAGTGACGAGGATTTAGACGATTATGATTCATATAACGACGTACAAATGTCCGGTGGAAAAATGTATACTCAAATTGAATCAACCACCATCGATGGTATCGCATTTTTTTTTTTCTAGTAACATCCAATACTCTCTGTAGGCTTGGAAAATGGGATCAGTTCACGATACACATGTATATTATGTTTATATGTAAAAATGTCAATGTACACTCGCCCCTCTTTGCTTTTCCATGTGACCAGCAAACAGTCAATTGGCCCAGGAATAAGCAGTCTCAGAGCCATTCACTATTCTTCTTTTTTTTTTTCTTCTAGTACTACTCGTGCAAGAAAAATATACATTTCTCACGTTCTCCTTCATTCATTACAGCTAAGTTGCTGCTTATTTCTGAGAGATACACTATCTTTATCCATTGTACTTGTCACGCCTAATTGTCTTGTTCTCTATGCAATTATCAATTAGTTAGAATGTTTGTTAACGTTTTAATGCTTTGTACTTAAACAAGCGTGCAAAAGATGGTAGCGTATGCATGAAAGCATTTTCAAAGCACCTAGTGGAACTTGTAAACTTACAATCATTGGAGTACAAGTAAAAGAAGAACATGGTTGTTAAAATACAGGTTGAAAATTCACAGAACATCTGCAGCATGTAACCTAATTTTGTTACTAAAATAAGTACATTTAAAATTGCTTTTATTCCTTGATCGGTGTTTAAACAGTTCCATATGTTGGTAAAACTGATCTTATTAATCCTGCCTGCGGATCTAATGTGCAAAAAATGTAGGAGGAATTACCGGGTATAAAAAATATATGTATATGTGTGTATATGTATATATATACACATATATATATATAAGAAGCTTTACTGTGTTTCAATTCTAAGGACAAAAGGAAAAAGGAAAGGAAATTCTGTTTAAATATAACAAACTAAATGCTTATTTAAACAATTTTTAGGGGATATATCTGTAACACTACTTTGTAACATTTTTATTAATGTTGCATTTTTCAGGCTTTTATGAACAAAATACTAGAAGACGACAAATTGCAAATGTAAATAGACCAGCAGAACAAGGAGAAATTGGAACCATGTATGAAAATCCTAACAATGAGTGTAAAAGCAATCAGTGGAGAAGAGTTTTATTACTGGTTGTTGCTATTACGGTACGTAAATTCGTTAAATGTTTGAACTTTAAAGTGCATTTCTAACATACAATTATAGTAAAGCATATCGAGGCTACAGTGGGAACTTTTATAACATATTAGGTACACAATATTCCAGAGGGTCTTGCAGTTGGAGTTGGATTCGGTGCAGTGGGCAGCAGTGCATCAGCCACTTTTGAAAATGCAAGGTAAGGGATACTTGTACGCTTCTGCAAGTATCGGGTTTCCGTTAGAAATATTAATTTAAACGATGGACTGTGTGGTAATAAAAAACGGAATATTCAACTACATGAAAATGATTTTTGAAGATTTCAAGGTAGGTAGTATTTTTGGATAAATTTTGTTTAGTTTAATGCGACAAAAGGGAATTTCAAGAGGGAACGGTCATTCTGGAAATATCGTATAGGTAAGTTGTTGCGATATTTCTATCGGCCTTTAATGCGCGCAATCTAAAGTTAAACTCACTTAGATTAATTGCGTCTATCAAATTCATTGTCATGGGATCAATCATTGTTAAACGGTTAAAAGGATCGCTTCGAGGCTCCCGAGAATGCTTTCGAATCGTGTTACGAGTTTGAAAATTCATTTTCGACTCTATTAACGCCGATTAAAGAACAGACATTTCTACTTTCAACGTGTGTATCTTTTTCTTTCTTTCTTCGCGTCCTTGAAAATTGACACGTTTCTTTTTATCATGTCGGTAAATGTTTCGAGGTATATCGTAGGAAGATAAGATAAATTTCAGTTAGACTAGGTGCTCGCAGCTATCGGTAGATGGCAGTAACGAAGAGTAATCGAACTGAACGCCGCAAGATGGAGGCATCTGCGAGGCGAACGGAAACGAGTTACGAGCGCGTGATAGGAGGTCCCCATGAATGAGTTCTATGGTGGTCGATCGCGAGTGCCAGCCTCGGGCAAAGTTTATTGGCAGCAGTGGGTGCCCGAGCCCTCTGTGTGTGTATGTGTGCCTGCGTGTATGGGGGGGAGGGGGCACGTGTGGCCCTGGAATTCAACGAGCCCTAGGCGCCGCGCATTCCATTCCAGCTTGCCGCTTTCCCCGCTTCGACCACTCTTCTCTTAAACTTCACCCGAACTCGCTCTCCTTACCGTTTTACCGCCTTTGTCTTCGAAAAAGGACGATTCCTCTGATGACGTGTACAGCTACACTGAATGGTATGACGTCCGTTTCATTTTTACCAAAGCTGTCCAAACTACGCAAAACTTATTTATAGAAAATGTCAACGATAATCGCTCGCTTCCATATTGTCGTCGACCTTCCTCTCGTTCTCTTCTTTCTCTCTCTCCCTCCCTCCCTCTCGCACTCTCTCTCTTTCTCATCCGAAGATAACGTGTTCGTTCTTCCAATCACGTTTAGGATTTCGTTGAATTCGAGTGGACGAATTCAGCCTAGTCTAATTATCTATCTCGATTAACACTTGACGTCATATATTTCTGTAGTCGATTCTCAGTAGTAATTTAATTTTACGCGCTTATTGTTGCAAATAGATGTCAGAATGGAAATAGATAGAACGCAGCGGACAGTCGGTCGAACAGATTTGTCTAAAATCAAGTTTGCTTCGAAGCTGATCGTGGTATTAGGTCCGAATTCCATAGCATTCGGACGACATCGGACGTTCGAGTTAAGATTGCGAGTGTCCGTAGGTCGTTAAGAATCCGTGGAATGAATGGATCGTGCCGACGTTTTCCTTTCTGTCGCACGATAATTAAGAAATACAGAAGGAATTCTTTTTCTTCTCTGTAGCGAACTCGCTGAAGCGCGATACCGCGTGTAACCAACGAAAAGTAGGTAGTGCTGCGGAATACGATAGCTTCGAGGCTATTTTCTTCGTTTTCATATTGCAGAGAGGGAGATAAGAGGAAGGAACGAGGTGAACGCCGCGTTATCGTGCAAGTTTCCCGGTTATGAATGAATCCGTCAGCTCGGTCCGAAAGATGACCCCGGCCGATATATCGGAGTCGTGCGTATCGCCACGCAGAGGTTAGTGCCGTGCGTACATCGGTTATCGATGCGCGTGTGCCTTTGCTCGGAAGAAAGGGAAAAATCGTGGAGAAAAATATTTTTCGAAGACCGACGAAAGAAATCGCTCGGCCAGCTCGACTACTTATCGAGCCAGCAGCATGCCCTTTTATAAGCGAACGAGGCTCGATTAGGCCATCCTAGTAAAGACTTTGCAGGATCTAGCTACACATTCGCGCCTGCAGATTGGCAGAAAAATGGTCGCGAAAGAGATGATTAACAGATGGTGTCCCAATGAAGGAAGAAGTGGTAAGGGGGAGTTCGCGATTAGCCGATCGAACGGTCGCGAGCGAGCGAGACGTGTCATTTCCAAGGAAAGGTATAATTCATTCTCGAGACCGAAGGTGAAACGAACCTCTCGGTGAGCGAGCGCGTTCCGGTCGAGGCGGCGAAAGAATCATGAATGAAAGGTTCGGCGATGGTTGGTAGCATGCTCTGCGGTGGCCGATCGCGTCAGCCACAGCTTTAACGCGTCGAAATAGTCGAGAGAACAGCAAGTAACCGGGAGAAATAGAGCGAGAAAAAGAGAAAAGAGAAATGGTGGAAAGAAAGGTGGGCAGCCGATAGGAACGACGATATTTGCATTCATAAAACGCACTAGATCTGGTACTGAGTCACCCTCGGATTTTTCGCGGCATCTCTCCTTTCTTCCCCGTTTCCTCTGTCAATTTCGTCGCGAGCCAGAGACTTTCCTCGTGCAACCGTTGGTGGAAATATCCGTTTCCTCGCGTACAATCGATTCCCAAAACGGTAAGCAGGAGAGGAACGTTAGAAGAGCTCGCGAGGAGTGAATAGCGTTCGTGGTTGATCAAGTTTTTGCCACGAAACACTCGGAACATGCAACATCTTCGCGAGACCGAGAGGAGAGAGACAGACTTTGTCTGAGCAATCACCACATATATCCGTTCGATTCGTTTATTCTATAGGATTTCTTCCTTTTCCTTTTCGTCCGTCTCTCGTTTCGTCTGGTAATAGAGGAAACGGGGAAGGAGGAAAGATAGCGTGTAAAAACGGAGGAACTACGGAGTGACGGGTTGGCGTGGCACGTAGATGAGGTGGTGTTATGTTAAACATGGCGCCGGACAAAGCTGCCGACGAAACCACCTCATTTCAGTGCTATCCTCCTGTCTGTCTTATTATATACCGACCGACCAGTGCTCACGGCACCGCGGCCCCTCTCTATCCTCGCCTCTCTTTACTTTTCTCTTTTTACTTGCCCGTTCTCTTCTCTACCTTTTACCAGCTTCTCTTCCCAGCTCTATCTTTGCCGTCCTTTTCCCACTTGGATCCTCTCCCGGCTACCTTTGCTTCTTCCTTCTCTCGCTTCCTTCGCCTTCCTTCAGCGTTATAGCGCCGTCTGCCAACTATAGGCGCGGATAGTTCGTAACTCGTTTCTCGTTCGAACCGCATTTTCGGGCAGGAAGAGGGGGGGGGGGGGAGAGAAGAGAAGAGCGAGAGGGGAAGAGAGAGAGAGAGAGAGAGAGATCGTCCACGGCTAGTTAACCAAGGGACGAGTAACGCGCTCGAACTAACGTCGTCGTTCTCGACGATGCGATCTTCCGGTCGATTTTCGGGCTCGGTAACAACACAGCTTCTACCGTTCCCTTAATCGTTGCACTTTGTACCCGGTGCTTATCACACGCGGAAAGCCAGTTCTGACGTGTGCTAATAGCAACGGAAGTCGCTTACGATATAGTACTTCCCGCTTAGCTTCGGTGCAAGTATTACGAGTGCACGTGCGGCACGATAGGTACGCAGCTCGGAACCTTCTCCGCCGCGGCGTGAAGCGCGCGGTCTTGCGTTGACAACCACCACGATTTCGATCCTGTCTCGTTACACGGAACAGCTCTTCTCTCTTCTCTTCGATTCTATCTACGCACGAGATCGTTCGAGTGCAACCGTTCTCGGCCGAAAGGTTCTGAGAACCCGACTCGTGGGACATTCTCTAAGCTGGCGACACGCAGATACTTTTCTCGGCTCGTATTTCTCTTCCCTTCGCCTCGCGCCGAACCACTACCCTCGTGAATCATCGCTATTTTTAATATGGAAAATTCAGCAACTATCGAAAGAAAATGCTTTCCCGAAAAGGAGAAGGAAAGGGAATGTGGAGGGAAGACGATCGATCAAGAGGGGAAGGGGAGGGAGATCGGCAAGAACGTTTGTCGTTGCGGCTTCCTCCTGGTCTCTGTTCTCTCGCGGTAGTCGGCTCTCTTTCTCTCTCCCTCCCGGTCGGTGTCTCGGTTAATTCGTTTCTCTTTCTCTGGCATCGGGCGATGCACCGGCGTGCACGGTGCAGCGACTTCGCAATGCTTGGAATGCAGCGGCATTACGCATGCGCACCGCGTACCTTACTCGGAACAGACGAACAGCCGGATCCGTTATGTCCCTCGACGACGACCTCGGGACGGACGATCCTCTTTACGGGGACTATTTGACAAACTAGCGTCTTTTTTGCGAATCGAACTCTAACGTCGCCTCGAGAAATGCGCTCGCTGACTCGACGCGACTGACCGATTCTACTCTCCGTCCTCCTCCGCGGCTCGCGACGAACACCTGCTTTCGGAATCCCGCGACTACTCACCGTTCCCGATTCGGCCTCGTCTCTTCGAGTACGCCACCAATTATTACTACTCGGACACACGCAGCTTCGAAAACTCTTGCTTGCGATAAGCATTTGCATTCGTCTCGGTAGGGTGAGAAAAAGAACATTCGCTGATTTCTGTTTGACATTAGGAGGCGCGCAACGATGCTGGAGGTAGCAGAGAAGAGCGGGGTTGATCTTGGTCTTATGATTTTATGGTGTTAGGCCGTGGCCGGTGGCCTCGGGACTCGGAGCCGAGAAGAGCCGGAGAGCTCGGCTTGGCGTTGGTGGAATGCGGGACGGGCAAATCGCGGTCGGTCCGCTTGCGCCTCGTTCCCATGCATTCCTTACTCCCTCTCTCGTTTCTCCTCGCTCTCTCTCTCCTTCCATCCTCCCCGTTTGCTCTCCTCTTCGTTTCTCTTTTTAACACACGTCCTACGATGTACGAACGTACGCGCACACTCAAGAGCTCCCGCGTAACACACCGATTTCTTTCTCTCCTATCTTTCTTAGTTTCGCGGACCCTTGCTTCTCTGTATCTAGCCCTATCCATGCTCTGTCTCTGTCCGTATGTCCGTATCTTCCAGGTTCATCAATCGCGCGTGGTCAATCTCTCTCGGACAGAGATTCTTCGCCTTTCCTTCGGAATCGCTCTCCATCCTTTCTCGTTTCTCTTCCTTCTCCTTCACTTCCTCCTCATTCTGGCACTACTACTACTACTGCTACTAGTACTACTACTCTTTCCGTTTGGGGCACACTTCCTCTCAAAGTCAAGAGCGTGCCGACCGGCAAAAAACTCGTTATCTTTTTATTTGGCAACGATCGACTTTTTTTTTTTCACTAATTCCGGCGACCTGAAGATCGACGAAATGCTATCAGGTCCGGAACGAGTAGCATAGAGAGACAAGCGGTTTTCGATCGATATTCGCGACTTGGTGTGTTCGCTAGGGAAAAGAAAGCCGGACCTTTCTACGCGGTCAAAGATCTCCGAGGAAAGTAATTTACGATCCTTTCGGTCGTTGCACGAGACACCGCGAAGCGGAGGATAGGTGTTGCCACGTAAGGACAACCGCGATTGCTTATGGAATGCAAAATGGCGACTTTGGTGCGTCCAACGAAGCTACTCGGACGCCATGTTGGTACCACACCGACAAAGTTTGCTGTTACGTTCGATAGCCCGTTCAGTTCTCCTCGATATCTTAGACGACTTAGCTAATTTATCCTTATTCTTATTAACGAAGGAAATTTTTATGGCTACTGCCATCGCCAGACCACCGAATTAGCTAACCGCTCGATCGAATGTACGGGCATAACGGTGTATATTGCGACTTTGCTACGAGCTTGACCACGAGGGCCAAAACAGAGGCGTACTACTTTCTTTTTTTCTCCTTTTTCTCTATGGATACCAACCAGTTTGGTGAGATATCTTTTCTTTCCACTAAGAAAGAGAAATCCTCGATTTTCAACTCGAGACAGCGCGACGCCCTCACGCGCAATTCCCCAGTCGATGAATCCCCTGCGGCAACGTCATCGTTCTCCGTTCCTAATTTAAAAAGGGTATCTTCTTCGACGTCGGCCTCGTAGCTTCGAGAACGTGATAGAATGTCGAAACGAATCAACTTTCTCTTCCCTTCTCCCTTTCTTTCTCCGATCCGCGAATAGCGTAGAAACGCGCCTGAACTCGGTAACTCGTTGTCCCGACGCAATAAACGGTGTCTGATCTAGAAACACTAGAGAAGCTAGAGTTCGCAACCTGCTAATTTTATTATCAACACGCGTCGGAAGCCAGCGAACAAGCTCGAGATGTAAGGAAAATCTGTTCTGAAAATGCACGACAGCGGCGACGGCGACGACGACGTCGATGAAAGTCGGAGGTAGCATTTTTGTTGCATATCGTCAGTTACTCGAACAGAGCTTCCGAACGACGTTGCTTGGTCTAGCTGTCTGGTAAGCAGGGTAGACGAGTTGGGAGTAGCGGCCCTGACCGTGGAAATCAGAAAGAAGAAGTCAAGAAGGAAAAGAAAAACCGGCCTGTAGGAGCGCTGCCGAAGAAAAGGGGGAGAGGTGAGCAGAGTGAAAGACGGAGGGGGATAGAGAGAGGAAGAGAGAAAAGTAAGAAGGTGAAGCCAGGGTGGTGGAAGGGGGAGATCATTCTTGGAACTCGGGTGACCTCCCTTGGTGCAACTGGCGAACAGCCGGACCCGACGGGTTAACTGTACAACCACTTATGTACGTCGATGCTGTAGGAACGCGACGACGATGCCATCCCATGAAATAACGCTCTACACACCGTGGCATGACATACCATACCATGTGCTCAGCCTATACCGGTGATCCTGCATCGGAAGGAGGAGCTTGGATCGCGTCATTCATTCACCTGCTCGCAGCCACCTCGCCGCGTTCTCGCCACCGACCGACCGCTAATCTATTGTTCCTTGGAAATTCTAACTGTTGCGTCGCGTTGCTCGATCGACGATCCTGAACACCGGTCGGATCACGGAACGAACACCTCGTTGCCATTGTCTCTTCCTGGTTCGTCCGAAACGAGGCTCTCTCTCTCTCTCTCTCTCTCTCTTTCTCTGACGCTCCTCTCTTCTCCGCGGAAGCTTACACCTCCACGATTCTTTACCTTCTTAACGTATATTTCTCAACTTTTTGTCGCCAGTCCCGAGACGCGCGATATCGAGATACACTCGTCCAAGCCCACGGTTACCACATTCCTCTTGTCTCTCTACGTTTTTCCTAGTCCTCCTATTTTCTACCGGCTAGCCGATCTCTCTTACCACGAGTCATTCATTCGATTAGTCCGTCTTCTCGATGAATAACCTTTCTTCTCCCTTTCTCTCTCGAGGTAGCTTGGTTTTCTCGCTTGTTACGGTATCTCGTCGAATTCCTTCAATCATCGGTTTAAAAGTCGCGAAAGGCGACGCGATACGCGTTCGGTGTGCACAGCAGTGTTACGTTATACTGGTTCATTCACCTGCTACCTAACAGCTCGCTCTCCCGTCTCTCTGCCTTCCTCCGCGTTACACTCTACCGTGTATCAGTCGTCGCGTTTTTCACTCGAGCATTCACGGTGAACATTTCCAAACGTTCGAGGAGAATCGAGGCGAGCCACCGTTGTTAGACAGGTAGCTATAATAGAATACTCGGAGATTAGCTCAGAAGCGAACGTGTCTAGAACTGGCACCTAAGAAGAAGGCAGCAGCAGCTCACGGCTCGAGTACTCGACTCTCGAGGAGACGGAAAAATGTAGAGAATGTCGAAGCCGTCGACCAGTTTCAAGAACTTACCGCGACCAGAGAGGAGAGTGTAAATACGAGTTGGCTAGTGCAGAGAGCCAGCCATCTCGTCTCATCGTTTTTATTCTTATCGTTCGATCGCGATATGCGCTTCTCGCTAAACCGGATATCCTGATTTTTCGTGCCGGTTCTGCGTTCTGAGCGTCTTCTTCTCTTTTCTGTTACAGAAATCTGGCAATCGGGATCGGTATTCAGAATTTTCCCGAAGGCCTGGCAGTATCTTTGCCCCTTCAAGCCGCCGGTCTTAGTACCTTGAAAAGCTTCTGGTACGGTCAGCTCTCGGGGATGGTAGAACCTGTCGCCGGCGTCCTTGGCGCAGCCGGAATAACACTCGCCGAACCTGCACTGCCCTATGCGCTCGCCTTCGCAGCTGGTGCAATGATCTACGTCGTGATCGACGACATCATCCCGGAAGCACACCAAAGGTTCGTCCTAAAGAATTTCGCACGAATATTTACAGCTCGCTTGTCCCTCCCTCCCTTTCTCCCAACCCCTCGTCACCATCCCCCCTCCTCCTCCTCCTCCTCTCACTACCTCTCTTTTCAATGATCGACGATGAAAAGGCAACGAGTGGAGGATACTTGGTCGATAGGTCTAGGAAGGTAGAGGCGCATGCACAGCCGTACAGTACATTCGGGAACGATTACGGTACAATGGCGCGTGACGGCAGTGGCGTAGTTAGCACGGCGCGGCGTCGGCAAAACGGACGTGGCGAATTTCTTTCCCAAGCCTGGCTACCTAGCTGAAGAAGTCGCGCATTGTCATTATAATTGGCTCCTTTTGTATTTCGCGTGCGATCTGACCGCCCTGCCCGGATTCCCGAGAGTAGCTACCGCGTTTGCGTGTGTGTGCGCGCGCGCTTTCGTACACACATGCATACATAGAATGAGAGAGAGCGAGAGAGAGTGAGAGAGAGGGAGGAGGGAGGGAGGAAGGGAGGAGAACGCGCGCAGCTCCTGAGACAGTGAACCGAGGTCCGCTCCCTCGGGAACCCTCCGAGACCCGGAAAACACAAAAGTGAAAATGGATTCCCCCTCTGCGGGTGAACCGTTGCTCGACCTCCACAGACAGACGGCTGCTCTCTCGCGCCTGCACCGCGTGTGATCTTTTCGGAAAGATGAGAAAAGGAGAGAGAAAGAGGATGGGACTGGGGAATGAAGCGGGGGACAGATTACAATGCCCGCTTTGCTTTCTGGTTTAGCGGGACGGCAGAGTTTCTCAGGAAAGGTAAACGCTCTCTTCGAGATCGAGCGATATCGAACAGAGAAGCTCAAAGGGACAAGGACGGGAGAAAGTTTGCGAGATCCGAGAATCGATTAGTTTTCGAAGCGGTGCCACACACGCACGCGCGCCAATCGGGAGTGTGAACCGGGAGGAAAAGACTTATCTGCCTTAGCTCTCTCTCGAGGATGCAGGACTGTTAGAAACGACTCTCTTTCTCTCGTCTTTTGGGAATCCATTTGTTCTCGAGCAGAGTCGGTTAACCGATGCAACCAGCTAGCCGGATTCTCGCGCAACCACCTGATCGTTTGCACGATTGTGAGAGCTCGGTGAAAAGGCCCCGTACTAAGGTTCGCAGCAAACGCCGATCGTGTCGTCTACCTTTAGACGGAAGTCTGATCGATAGCAATGTCGATCCTCTCGACGTCGAATAAAGAGAAGAAGAAGGAAAGCTCTCGATCGAAATTGCCGCGTCGCAAGGCCAGACACACTCAGAATCGTCCGAGCGTTTTGTAGCGACCAAGAGGGTAATGGCTAATAAAAATAAAAATTTCTGAGGCACACCGAAAGGAGGTATTTACCGCGCGGATATGATTGATGTGGTAGAACGCCCACCGAAACACAACGGCGCATTTCACCGGCCGTTAAAATTGATGGCCGTGTATAATTTACGAAATCAACAAGCCGTGACGGGCAATACCACCGAGTATGCGTGTGTGCGTGTGCTTTCTGTATGCTTAATCCCTACTTATACTGCGAAAACCCTTTTATTTCTCGCTATCCTGGTGCTTTTTTCCCCCCAGTTCGTTGCCACGATGCCCATAACTGGACCGCCTCTTCGATTCGTCGTCTCCATTCCGATTCCAATTTTTCGTACACGATCTTGCTTTCTTTATTACCTGGACTCCTCGTCTCTTTCCTCGATCGTTCTGCACAACTCCGTCGTACAGTTTCCACATACGACATACACACACACACACACACACACACACACACCTTGTCTTCAGTCTTTTGAGAGAAAACGTATTTTCTTGCTTTCTGATTGCAGTGGAAATGGTAAACTCGCCAGCTGGTCTGCCATCGTTGGTTTCTTGGTAATGATGTCCCTAGACGTTGGACTAGGGTAAAAACGTTCGTCGAACTTAGAAGGCATTTACGCGGACACTGATATCAATTCCTAAATGTTTCCTTTACGTATATTCCTTTTGAAAGTATTAACACGTTCGGGGTTCGCGCGTTGATAATCTCGACTTTCGACCAAATTGATCGGATTTTCGTAGAACAAGATCCCGAGTCTAGTCCAAAGCGTTTGTCCCCCTCCCCTCACCGTCAAAAATCAATCGAAACGTGTCTTCCATGAATCTGGCCTTCGTTGATCCGATTCAAAAGTCAATTAGATCAATCGGACGACAACGACGACGTCGACGTCGACGACGACACGACCTTCGATTACGCGTTGCAAGTTGTTACGGCGCGGCGTATGTGCCGCGTTGTCGATCTCTCGAACCCTTCGATAACCATATCGAAAGCGGCTTTTTCTTAGGGAATCTTACGTTTCTCGGTGGGTCTTGCCCTAAATCGATAGTTGCTGGATCATTTTCTTTTTATCCAAGTTAATTTTTCACCTTCGCGTCGCGTCGAGCGGTAATCGATAAACGACGAAAAGGTTTTCCCGTTTTGGACCACACGTTTTCTCCCCACGAGATGACGAGCAACGTGAAGAATCGTCGAAGTTCCTAGCCTCGTTACGCAACATTCCCCGTGACTTTCTTTCGAACGAATTCTCCCGCGAGTAGTACCTACGAGTGTCGTAATCTCAAAATGTCCTTCGCACGACATGCACGTAGTTGTCTCAAACATGTTAAAGAAATGCACGCATATTCGTTATGCCTTATGTCGTCGTCGGTCGAGATCGGTTCGAAAGTGCAATCGGCACACGCGCATTATCGGTGCATTATCTTAATTTTTAAATGCATAAGTTTAAACGCCATCTTGCCATTATATATATATATATATATATATATATATATATACGTGTATATGTATAGATATATAATTTCGTCTTTTTATCTTTTCTCTCGTCTTTTTTCACAAGCAAATATACATAGATGCAGTTGTCTAACCTAACAGAAAAGTAGACTTTCCGACAAAATAGGCGGTAATTATAATAACTTGAACGATCCACACTATCGTGTCGCGCCAACAATGAAACGCGCGTCGTTGTTTTCTTTGCATCCTCGGCAGTGAACTACACCAGCTGTTTGTAAGATGCAGAAACTATTTTTTCATATGTACATAATAAATTCGTACAAGAAGGGTAAAACGTTCGCGCGTTACTTCATTACTACATGGTGAAGTTTGAAATAGATCAACGTCGAGGATCGCGGCTCCTTCGAAAGCGAACGCTCGCTGAAATAATAGCAATGCACCTTTCGCGTGCACGCACAGTAGCGGTTTTTAACGTTCCTATGTCCAATGAACGATACGAGCTCGGTAGGGGCTCCGTCAACGATCTCGACACCGAACAAATTGATCGTCTGTTTGTTGAAATTGAACCAGTGCGTGTGTAAGATACAGTATGAGTCGTCGTGTTTTTCGTGATGAACGTGGTGCTTTACGAAATATTCCTGAATTGTAATCGAGAAACAATAGCTGTATCGATGTATTAAGTATACCCTAGGCAATGTAAAAAAGAGTAAAAAAAAGAAAAAGTAATAATAATAGGAAGGTTTTCAATGGTAAATATTTCTCGTTACACGATTTTCTATTATCTAGTAGTCACACACTGGCAGCGTTTCGAGCCGGATTCTTTCGAGAGGATTGTATGTGGAACCTTCCTTCACATTAGGTACATGCGAATTGTTATTTATAGGAAATGCAATAAAAAAGAAAAGAGTGCCAATAACACGTTTATTTCACGGAATTTCCCCCTGTTCCTCGATCTGTCTCCCATTCTTATCGCGATTTCGACGGCTACGTAGGAAGCGGTTGGAGCAAAGGCAACGACAACGGCCCGAATCGCTGGTTGTCACGACGGTCGCTTAATCGCGCGGTGGGTCCGCGCACAGGACGAGAAACGCGTGCGAACCGAGTGTGCCGCGCGTGAGGGACAGCCGTGCAAGGAGGAGGAGGAGGAGGAGGAGGAGGAGCAGGAGCAGGAGCGAGAGAGAAAAATTCGATCGTTGCGCCGTTGCGTTTCTGTAGCGCAGCCGATAGAGGAAGAGCGGAGCGTAAACGTAACGCGTGGTGCAGGACGGAAGGGGTTAAGCCGAACGGAGTTAGCCAGAGAAGCTTCCTTATCCGTCTCCATGAGGTAAGATTCGGTGAAACGAGCGTGCAGTATCGGCGGCGCAACCCTCTCGTCTTTCGTCTCGTGTCTCTCCTCCTCGGACAAGTTGCATAACCCAAAGAGAGTCGAGGCATGAATGGAGCTGAGCGACAAGGACGGGTGCACCGCGCGTTCTCGGTTTCCCGGTGCAACGAGTCGACCCGAATCTGGTGGTGGGGATGCGCCGACCGTCGACGGGGGACGCATCGGTATTCAAGAAAGAGAACGACGACAGAAAGACCGCGAACCAACGAGCGAGAGAACGAATCATACGCCGTACAGAAATGACGCAGTGCTCGACAGAATTCAGCCTGCTAGAACGAGACGATGCTATACGATACGATACGCGATTCGCGATGAGAGAGAGAGAGAGAGAGAACAGCAGCATGGCTCGGAAACGTATTCCCCCGCAACAGAGAGACTTTACTTCCTCGACAAGTCGTTGGACAAAGAGGAACGACACTGCGTTATCCAACGTATACTATGTAGAGATGCAAGAAGAACGACGTTACGGATGACCTAGCTAGAGAAAAATATAGATATTCTTCCCGTGCCAAGGAGGACGAGAGAGAAAGAATCTTTGGTCGGTGAAAGAGTGGGAAAGAATGGAAGTGCGCGAGATCCGAGTAAGATGGCAGGGGTGCGAGCGATGGGAAAAGGGAAGACGGAAGTAGGGAAGGGAAGGGATTAAGAAGAAGAAGAAGAAGAAGAGGAGAGAAGACAAGACGTCTCGTCGGTAGTCGTGACGATAATCGTGGTGCGGTAATCGGTTCGCTAAAGTTAAAGGGATGGTCACGTGGTGTGTCAGTCGTCGTTGTGCGCACGGTCGGTCGAGTGAAAGAACGGTGCGGTGCGGCGCGGCGCGGCGCGGCACGACGCGACGTGGAGAGGAATGGCGTGGAGAGGAGTGGAGAGGAGAGGAAGGGATGCCACGCGTGGACGAGGGGCTACGGGGCGACGCGTTTCATCGGAAAGCCGGTGCACCGGTGCTGCACCCGTCAGCAGTCTTACGATGCACTTTGCCCTGCGCGCCTCCGATGCGGTGGCGCACGTGCGACGCGACGCGACGCGACTCGACTCGACGCGACGCGACGCGACGCTTCACGATCGCCAGAAAGAGAGTGTGCCGTCGTGTCGTGTCGCGTCGCGTCGCGGCACCGAGAACTGCACCAAATTAACCCGTTCGCGACGACAGTGTGCCTAGTTACACGGTGACGAGAGATCGACTTCCTACTCCGCGGCGACATTCCCGTCACGCTACCTACCGATTTCCAATTCTTTCTTCACCTTCTTCGTCACCGCACCAGAACACACACACACACACACACACACACTTTTCCCACCGTTTTCACAGAATTGCTGAAAACGCATCGACGACTATACGTTTTCCGTCTCGAGCTGTGCTACGTCGTGTCATCGTTACGAAATAAAATTCATCGTGAATATATCCCCTTTTTGAACATTGCTCTCTTAATTTTCGTTCCCTATCTCTCTCTCCCTCTCTCCTTCCATCGTCAGCGTCGCTTTGGCCGTCCCACCCTCTCACCACCCCCGTCGCGTGCAACGTGTGCTCGTTTTTACGTAACAGTTGCCACATTCTATCTTGTAGGGCGACCGATCGCGCCCTTTTCATCACATCTTCGGCTCGTTTTCCTTTCGGTCTTTTTTCCACTCTTTCTTCAACGCCTGCCACCTCGAATCACCCTGTTCGCAGGTTCGAGCCTATCCCGTTTCAAACCTACATACGCGAGCATGCTTAATCGATATTTTCCCAGAATTTTTCCTCTTTTTGTTCCTCTACCTTTCCCCTTCCCGTTGCATCGGGTTACAAAATTTACTCGTCGCGGCGTTTCTACCGACATTCTGACTCTGATGCTGCTGTAGCTACAACTGCTACTATTGCCCTCCCACCATTTCCCTTCGTGCCAACGAACTTTCGACAAAAAATAATCATCGACCTATAGCTAGTGCCGGAAGTCGTAGGAGGATGTCAATTGTACGACACTATCTTGTAGCGAACCTTTGCCAAATAAACGGACAAACGAAGGAAATAGTAAAGCTTGTTGCGTCCAGTACATATAGGTATAGATTTACAATAGCTGTTGATTAGAGAACTGGTAGAAAAGTTGGAGGATTCCTTTACGCCGATCATCCAAAGGTTATCTCGAGGAACGTCTGATCATCTTTATCGCTACACTTTTCGTGAGTACACGCTTGTTTTAATAAATATCACCATTTCGTTCAGTCGTAACACCGTTCAAACTTTCTCTCTCTCTCTCTCTCTCTCTCTCCCTCTCGGATAATTTCGTACAAGAGTTTGTTCGAGATGCATAGTTTGTAGCTTGTTGAGAAAAGAAAGGAAAAAAGGAGGTCGCGATCGACGAAATAGCATTGAACGGTGGCACATGGAAGATCGTTTGTGCCGTAGGTGTACGCCAACAAAAGCGTGTGGGTTTATATATAGAAATAGCGGCGACGGAACAACACCGGAAGCGAAGGAGTTCCGCCCAAGCCTGAAGGGTCAGCGCACTTTGAAAAGCAAGATCCAAGACCGCGCGTTCGTATTACGTTCAGTGGTTGGAATTCTATCTATGTAGCTGGATCCAGCTAATCGCGGCGATTCTCCGTTTATTATCGCGGAATGCGAAAATCCCCGTTACCCTATAAAAAAAACTCCGTGTTCCATTGTCGCAAGAGGAAACCGTCGTGTTCTCTTCTCCACCGATAGGACATAGACGGAAATAAGGTAGCCGTTCCGGTTTTAAGGTCTTTACGCAGCGCGTAGCGTTTCTCTCGTTAACGGGTGTAAACGATTCCTCGCTAAACGCCTGACTTTATGAATGAAACCACCACCGAGTGAAGTTTCTACGCGATGCCAGTACTATTCGCGTTTACTCGCTCGTGTTCTACGTAAGAAGGAAGTCGCGAGCGGGCTAGAATTGTCCTTTCCACGAGCGTTGAACGCCATCCGCAGTCGCTCAATTACTTGGCCAATATTTTTCCAGCAGGATATGATGCTTTCAAGGAAGTGTAACTACGGTCTGCAGGCCCATCTACAGGGTGCTTTTAATCGCGTCGATGCCTAATGTATTATTCATCGTTTAATTGGATACCTCGGCGAATCCGCCGCATCTGCCGCAACGCGTGGTGTGCAGCAGTGTTGTAGGTGTATCACGAATTATTGCCGCAACTTGTACGATTTGCGAGACATATTATCTTTATTTCTTTAATCGAGTAAAGACGAGACGAGACGGGACGAGACGAGACGCGTTCCAAGTAAGCCGAAACAGTGCCGCGATGGGCTACGACCGATCGAATTCTAGGCCGACGACTGGCGACGCTATTTCTAAACTGATTTCTATTTTCTATTTGCATGCGCCAGCGTCGTCACGACAATTTTATACGTCTGCGATATTTCGAGGAGTCAGCGTTACCCTGTGCGTCGCGAGTTCTCTGCGAACGCTCGTTCGTCAGCTGTGATTTTCGAGAAAAAGAAACTCGTCGTCGATCGATCGATCGAAATCGTTGGAGAGGAACTTGGACAACCGAACAGAGCTCGAGTTTTCCGATTCGCGATACGATTTTAGGCAGACGACTCGTGTAATCGTATTCGATCGAGCAATTAGTAGCATGGGGAGCGGCCGTTAAGCACTGGCATTCTCCACGTGAACGTCACGCGGCCACTTTGCACGGTTATGTTTGTAACCATTACAGTTGTAATCGCGTTTACCTCGCGCGAGTGCGCGCACGCGTATAGACGCGATAAGAATCGCGCGACGTATCGCCTCTGTGGAATTTTTCTTCTTATGCAATTGCTCGTGGGACGGTAGGGCGAGGAGAACCCCTTGGAAAATTCTTTCTTCTTTTCGAAACCGCGATTCCTCCATAATGCACGAGATTTCTTTACGGTCGGAGGATAGAATGAAATTCACCTCGACATTGACATTACGCAAATTGTCGGCTGTTGTATTTCAACGAGCCAGCAGTAGCTTCTTCGACGTGTTTTCATCGGGCGAAGTGGCTCCGCGATCGAGGCAAGGGAAACGTAATTGGAAAGAGATGGCGGCAGGGAGCGGCGAGCGAGTACCGATCGATCAGTGGTTCGACCGATGGAAACAAGAGCATACGATTTTTATCGCGCGTTACGCGTTACGTGTAACGTGTCCCTGCCTGTCTAGCGTAGCGAAATAGAGGCGAAGCCTAGGAGGAGGAACAAGAGAGTCAGCCATTTTATGAAACGGTGGAGGGAGCTGCCTCGTCTCGTTGCCATAAGAGCGCGCCACGTACAGAGCTTTTGGCGAAAAGTACAACACGGTTTTATAGTTGCGCGACATCAGTCTCGGCGTTTCCGCGTAATTTTCCATCGTCGTCGCGTAAACCAGCGATCGCCGGAACGGAAACTGAACGGTGGTGTGAAAACGGTTCCAACTGCAGTATCAGAGGACTTGTCGCGATGCTTCGATACGCGCATATTCAATTAGACTCGCGCGATTGTTTTTCCACTCCATTTCCCACTTCCTTTTCTACTCGTTGCAAGGAAGGAAGGAAGGAAGGAAGGAAGGAGGGAGGGAGGGAAGGAAGGGGAATGGTGTTCGTGCATCGCGTACACTCGTGAATCGTGATCGGCCCATATTTCTCGTGAGCGAGTTTCGAGTCGCGCGTCCGATCCACTTACGCTCGATAATGGGCCATCTTTTCAGTCCGTAATTTCCGTGTTTTCCGACCTCGTGGCTCCCCCCTTCCCTGTCCGCGCACGCTTCACGATATCGCGAAGGTGGCAGATGGACGAAAAGAGAAGCCGGCAGGAGGAGAAGGGCGCCCCGGTGGGTTGGGGGGAGATGCCGCGTTACGGCAAGAAGGAAAGGAAAACGAGCGACCTGGGAAGAGAGCGAGAAAGAGCGGTTGGATCGGCGCGGGAGACGGGTGGGAGCGAGCGAGGATCGGCGGGAGAAGGGGCGAAAGAGAGAGATAGAAGAGGGAATCCACGAGCAATCGGCTGCCCTACTCAGTCCTCGACCGTCTGCCACTCGGTCGTCTCCGTGTGAATTTGACAGCTCGCGACACTCGATTTTCGACACGATAGTGTTCTCTTGCGTTCTTGTGTATGTCGCATCTTGTACGCGTTCGTTTCTTACCGAAGGTGCTTCGAAAATGGCAATCTCGCCTCGACCGATCTGCCTACGAGAACCGGTACGTCGCCGTTTTCCCCGATCGTTTCAGATTCTTCGTCCAATTTCTCGTCGATTTGTCGCCGACTATATCGAAGAGAGCAGCTGTCTACGCTGGACTTCTGCGACTGTCCAAGGTGTTTTACGTGAACGAAGGTACGTGTGCGGTAACGCGAATAATTGATCATTTTACTAAGGGATCGATCGAGAAAAAGTCCCGGGGAATCTGTCGAGGTAATTAAGCAGAAATCGTCACGAGGTTTCGTAAAAAGTAAATCGAATCATCGAGTCGAGTCGAGTCGAGTCGAGTCGAGTCGAGTCGAGTCGAGTCGTGTCGTTGCTGCGTAAACAGAGTACGTTGCGAAATAGAACGCGAAGCTCGCGTCGATACCGTCGTCGGAATGCCTGAATGCCTGAATGCCTGTGCTCGTCGCGAGTGTCCGTGGTTCGCGCGCAAACTGTACATTTATGTGTATGGAACTCTAGTATCTCGCCGCGTGCCACGTGTCGAGTGACGTTTCATCGAAATCCCATATATATCAAATCCCACATATATGTATGTATTTATTCCTATCCCCGTTTCCATCCGATCGCAGATTCGCCTCGCAGGTTCCTATTCTCTATAACGTTGTTTTCGTTTTCCCTCTCGTTAGAATCGATGCCGCGCGTCGTGCGAGCGGAAGGCGGTACACGTTTGCCGTTTGGTGTCGGGTACAGCTTCGCACGATGATCCAGCTGCTGTTCGACGCCGATCCTCCGCATCGATTAAACTTAACGAAGTTTGAGTGACGCGTAGAAGCGCCTCGGATATCGCGATTAAAGAGTTAATCTCGTCGAGCTCGAGTCATCGAGAAGATCTCGGCTGGAAACGATAGGCGGTGATAAAAACGGAAGGCAGCTTACTCTCTCGGAGAGCCACTATTCTCCTCCTCCGAACGATCCCCGATAGAGTTCCACCATTTGGTCGATATAGAGTAATTAGAGGAAATAGAGCGTTCGAGCGTCCGTGAAGCGATGAAATCGAGGAGGTGAACGCACTCTCGCGAAATTTACGCTAGCCGCACGTATGGTGCACGCACGTGCGCGGCCGTGCACGCGTGTACGTACGATCGTTTGATGTTGGCAAATGGCGCAAGTAAATCCGCGTATTATTAAATAGATAACGGCCATAAATTTGGCCAAGTTACATAAAGGCGCAAAAGTGTGCGTTAAGGTCCACCGTTCTATTTATGTACCGGCGACCGGCGTTCTAGGGCCGTGGTTCTCAGCCGCGTTTCTCGCCCCTCTGGATCAGCTCTGGCGTAGCTAAGGTCGCTCCTATCGGAGGTCCCGGGAAAAACTCGGTTCTACCAGCGAATCGCCTACTCCACTCTCCTTCGTTCATTTTGCTTCTCATTGTCTGAAACGTTACAAATTCACATCCGTCTAGAGCAATAGCTCGCCATATGCACGGTGATCGAGCACCACTGGGGAGGAAGTCATCGAGAACGCTGTCCCTGTTTATCGTTACCCGTATGTCTATTTGCCTTTTATCAATTCTAGAAGCGATAATTTCTTTTTTAAATTGCGAGACCACCGCGGGGCTACATGCGTAGAGCGGTACCGCTCGTACATTTGCGTTTCTTCGCCGAGCCTCGGAACGATACGGTTTTTTCCATGGTGTTCGCTTCACCGACGAATAGATTCGACAACTGTCGGCCCGAAATCTCGGTAATTCGCGCGCCCTCTCACAGTAGAAAGGTCCGTCTGCGGTCAGACACGCGCACACGCGTACATATGTGCGTTTCCTGCTGCCTAAGGATGCGTTCAAGTTCTACGTAAAATCACGCAGCACTCTGTAGGATCGAGACTACGATCGAGACTACGATCGAAGGTCCTCCACCGGCACGTAGAAATTTTTCCGCGCCGAGCCTCGTCGCATCATTGGCGCGCTTCCAAACAAGCCAGCTCCTAGCTTCGTCTATTTTCGTTGATTCCGATCTTTGCAGGAAGGCAGCGGCTCTGTATTCGTTACCGGCGCTTCTTCCGAGCCTCGACGATAATTACCGTCGATCCACACTTTCCCCCCGTTCCTCTGCCACTAGTCTAGGAGTAATCTCGAATCCTGATCTTTAATCCCCGCACCGCACGTCACACGAACGTCGTCCTTCTCTCTTGGTTCGATCTATCGATCGATATGTGCGGATCTATTCCACCGCGCTTTGGACGCAGCGTTGCGACGCATTCTGTAACGCGTCGCATGCAACAGGTATCTGACCTGACGTCACGATTTCAGAACGAAGAAAGAACGAACGGCGCGAGAACTTGTCAGAGGAATAGAGAGGAAAGAGAGGAGGCGACGGAAGCGGGGGTGGGAGCGACGATGACTCGATGGCAGTGGTGGTTGTAGTGGTGGAAGTTCGCTTGGTAGCGGCGGCGGAAGGGCCGCGGAATCATGCATACACGCGCGTATAAAACGGTCGCGCATGACTTTGGCCGTGCAACGCGGTTTCTCGCTCTATCTCTCTGTTGCCCCTTCCTTTCTATCTCTCTTTCTTTCTTTCTTTCTTTCTTCCTTCCTGCATTCCTTCTTTCTTTCTTCTTTTCTTTCTTCCGTTCGTTCGTTCGTGACGCGGTCTCTGTTCCTCGACGGTCGCATTGTCAGTCGAGTAGAGCTGTATCACTACCGAGGCACCCTGTTATGGCGACTGTTATTCAACGCGTGTGCGGAAATATGCGCTAGGAACGAACAGAGCGTGTACAGGAGGTATGTATGTACTGGCGGAAGCTTTTCGTCCCGCTGTATCCTGGTACCTGGTAGCATCGCGTATATAGCGAGGAAATTGTCGGAGAAAATGGTATGCAACTTGTGCGAATGCACCGGTGTTCGTCCTCCTTGTCATGCCCCGTTGGAGCACAGTTGCGAAGAAATGAGTCACGAATCGACGACGGACGACGATACGACGCGTCCTTAAAGCACGCGTGAAAAGTGTTCGACTAGATAGCACGACTTGTCGTGCCTCGTGTCGTTACTGCGAGCGAAATGCTCGAAAAATCTGTACAGTTCGACGGAGAAAAGCCGGAGGAACTGATCGCCTTCCGCGTTTCTTTCCTCCGATACTTGTACTTTTTCTTCTGAGCACGTAAAACGATTGGGAGAGGGAGGGGCAGGGGGGAGGGTCGTCGGTGAGTGGCGGGGCCGTACCTGCCAGGTGTAACGGGGTGCCGGTAGATGCCGCTGCCACTATGGGAATTCTAATTAGAGATAATGACGTCATTAAGGTCTGAGCCACGACGAGACGGGACGGTCTGCTGCACTTACTGTACATACTCTATTCCGAGTACGTGTGTGTATCGGTGGTACGCCTCGTACATGCGAAACGAGCTTTGTTCGCGTGTGCGTGTTCTATCGTGCCGACGTATGTATGTACTATGTACGTACGCTTCTCCCGTGCGAATGCACTCTAAACCTTAAGAGCCGAGAAAAGGAACGTTCGTTCGCTATCGCTCGACGGGAAAGACTTTGGTTCTCGAGCGAGGCAAACGGCGCGGCCGCATCGCGATATACATATACCATAGAGAGGTGGCTGGTGCGGTAATTTTGGCGTTATTGAAATATTGTCGCCGCGTATCGTCTTCATTCATTCCATCTTGACCCGTTATCGCCTAATCGTAAATTCGTTCTTATCTCTCCGCGAGCAGCTTACTCTCCAGCTTAATGAATAAGAATAAGAATATCACACAGAGAGATAGGAGAGTCTGCGATTTATGTTTACTTCGTCGGCTGATCATTAAGTGACCAAGTAGTTTCGGTTCAGAGTCCAGCGCGATAGCGTGTTTCAGCAGCGAACGAGAAATCCAGCCGCGTGAGACCAATCTTTGGAACAGCGGCTAGGATTACGCGCACGGTAGCCTCTCGCGACGTCGCCTACTTGCTAATTCCACTCGATCATCAGCAGGACGAGATTTACTTTCCCAAGCCCGTCGCAACCAAGTCGATGCGACTGAGAGAGAGAGAGCCGCATTGCTGCTTCTTTACCAGCAATGTCACGCGACAAGTATACGCATACAGGGTCGTCTTCGTAGCAAATTTCTCGTAACCAGCTCCGATATTGCTCCGCGCGATTTGTACGATAGGAACTCCTCGCAATGCCCGTGCCGGCACTAAACCAGAGAACCTTATATGGCAGAAATATCCCCGCGACTCCCTACCCCGGTGACATTCCTCGAGCTGATCGGCAACGCTACTACCTGTCTCGTTTCTCAACCTTTTCGCCGCGTCCAGACTAACGAGTTTAAAGTCCAGCGGCGCGACGATCGTCCGTTGGCACGATTTGAGAACCGCTGACATGCCTAGACGCCGCTACTCCCTGCACCGCCCCAGCACCGCACTGCTCGCGATTGGCTCTTTAAACTTTAAAAGCCAACATGCTGGCCGCGAAACTATTGACGAGCGGACAGAACCGTCATCGATCTAGAGGAGGACCCCCACCAGCCAACCCGCTAGGGGGCCCCCTTTCGAATTTTCTCCCCTCTATCCGTTCTTCGCGGCTGTTTCCGTGCTCTGCACTCTCGATCCGCACCGCTTCGCCGAATCTTCTAACCACTCGATCCGCCGCTCCTTCCCCGTTTCTCCCAGCAATCTTCCTCGGAAAGAACGATCTCGCGAAAACCGCCTGATGTCCTCCTTCGCAGGAACAGACGCCTCGCTACCACCACGCGGTTATGCAAAACAATTATCGTGGAATGCGGTCAGCTGTTCCGAGACGCGCGTTGACGTCATGCGGTTAACGCGTGCGCGAATTCTTGCGGGCTCCTACGCACGTGCGTCGCGACTACGTGACCCTGCCTGCCATCAAACACCGCCCTCCCTGCTCTCTCCAAGCTTCTCCCTTCTCCCTTTTCCCTTTTTCTTCTCCGATGCTTTTCCCCTCATCTCGTCGCCAGCTAATTAGAGAAACGCGCGGCGCTTCCGTTTTCCGCTTGCGTAACGCTCTCCGAGGCACGCCTCGTCCTTGAAAGTTTTACACGTGCCGGAATTACACCGGCTGTGAACCCGATCGGTGTAAACAGACAACTAGCGTTCGTTTATCGCGCGATCATCTTTCGGGCACCATCCGCCTATCGATGCGATGGCCGATAATGGATGCCGCTCGTGTTTCAACGCTGTTACTGGCAAATTCGCCCTACTCGAAGCACCATCGTTAATTCAAATGTTGCTCAAACATGCGTATCGTGCGCTCTACAAATATTTTCTCGCTACGCATGGCGCCAATCTTCCTCGAGTTCACCCGTCCTGTCCCCCTGTCGCGGAATTGCTCATCCCGTGAGAGCAAGCTTTATTCGGCATCGACCTAGAGTCGATGTCACCCGCTCAAGATCAGGTCCTTCGAAAGAGGATCAGAGTCTCGACGGTTTCCCGGAGCGGAACAGCTAGAACCTAGATAGAGCAAGAGACTAGATAGAGCAAGTAGGTCGACGATCCACGCCGATAGCCACCAGTCGCACCGTTCGGTGGTGGGTCTTTAAAAAATTAGCAAGCTTCGGCTTCGGACCGCGCGTGGGTTCGTTCAACTTTGCCTGTCCGAGCTGCTCTCACGCGCACACGCGACGAGAATATTTCTCCCTCTTCTCTGCCTTGCCTTGCCTTGTCTTGTCTTGTCTTGCCTTGCCCTGCCTTGCCTTGCCCTGCCTTGCCTTGCATTCCTCTTCCTTTCTTCTAGCTCTTCTGCTTCCGTCTCCATCCATCCGCGCGTGTAGAAAATGTTCCGCCCAAGTCAGTCACTATGCTCATCCGAATTTCTTTTTTTCTACTCTTGCATCATTTTCCCGTTGCTCGCTATTTGAAAACGTGGAAAGAAAATTTCTGTTTCGAGGCAGGATCACGCAGCTCCCACAGATGGTGCTCTCACAGGAGTTGGTCAGATACCGCGACACACGAGAGTCGCGCTCGTCTAATTTAACGCAACGTTATCATCGTTTGATCGATGTCGATCGTAGCGGATAAGGAGGAAAACAGTAACCGTAAGGTAATCGAAATTCAATCCAGAACAGTTGATCTGCAAGGACGCTGACGATAACTCGATAGCTCCGTACGCGAGTAAGCGTGTTTGTTCTCTCTCGTAATCGACTCTCGGATCGGCCAATCAACGAAGTCCTATTGCTTGGACCGGCACCGAGCGCCGCGGGGACGTATCTAGACGTATCGCGCGATATAGCTGTGTGTGACGTGAGGCGCAGCGTGGGAACTCCTTCGAGACGCAGAGGTTCTCAATTTCGACCCGTCCAACCGGAAGCTATCTATCTGTCGCATCTTCTACCGAATGGGCAAAAAAAAATTTGCTTGAAAAATCGATCGACTCTTGACCTAAGATAATTGTAGCTCGAACTCGCGTAGCGACAATAACCATAGCGACGATGATCGAGAGAACGTTCGTGGTTCGTACAAACTGTCAAAGACAGAGGAACGGACGGTAGCCGACCGGACGTAGGTACGTCTTCGTCTTCTCCGGTTCGTGCTTTATTTGGCGAGTTTTTGCCGCGCTTTACGACCGCCTTAGCGGTGCTTTTTATAGTCGACTGGCTCGCTTCACAATGCGCCATCACTGTGGGTTTTTTACAGACATCCTTTATCCAAGCAGTAGTATCGAATGTGTGGGTACTTTACATATGGTCCGTTATATAATGGGCGCTCGTACCAGCTCTTCCCAATCGTGCACATCCGATGCACCGGTCCTCCGGCTCTCTCTCTCTCTCTCTCTCTCTCCCTCCCTCCCTTCCTCTTGTATAATACATATTTCGACAGTTTCCGCGAGAGCAACGTTGGATTCGCCGGGATTCGAGAACGGTCGCTTCCCAACGACGCCATTTATTTAAGCTGTTGCAGCACACGCGTATATCTACGGCTGTGTGCGTGCCTCTGCGTACCACGTCCTGTGCATAGATCGTTCCCTCTTTCTCTCGCCATTCAGAGACTCGCCATGAATGAACCGCAAACTCTTCGTTCCGTCCGTAATAAATAGTTTTTCCCACACGTTTGCCGCAACAATGGCCACCGTTCAAGGTACGAGGGTTAACTCGAGCACACGTTGACTCTTTCTTCTCCTTTTTTCTTCTTCTTTTCTCTTTTTCTCTTTTCTTCGAGTGACTTGTACACTTTTCCATCGAGAAAAAGACAAAGACCTCGGTTAGATGGTTCGGAAAAACGTAACATCCATATCTGTTCTCTGGTAGGCGGCTGTCGAGAATTGCGCGCACGATTTAAGAAGGGTTAACGAACTCCGGTTTCCTCGATAGCGTAACATTCGTGGGTAAATGCTTTATGAGTGCTCGCTGAAACGTTAACGAGATGCCTAGTCCTCTGGTACATTAAATTATTTGAACGTGTGAAAATTCATTATTGATTTTACAGTATCCTGTAATTAATCTGCACGCGTTTAACGGCGATTAATTCGACGAATCGCGACTTTCTCGAATAATCTCGAGTGGCAAAAGGGTAGAAGGGAACGGGCTTTTTTCGCCATTTTATAACTGGGTCGCGTACTTGTCTCGGTGAGACTACATTTGTACATGTTTCGTTTCCGCTTTTAACGTCACTTCCTTTCCTCCTCCTCTCTCTCTCTCTCTCTCTCTCTCTCTCTCTCTGTTACTCTGTTCCCCACTCTTTGCTGCTACTGCTGCTGCTGCTGTGACGTCACAGGCATTAATGCTTAAACTGATTCACGTTGATGTCTCAGATACGCCGACTAGCGTGCCAGAACGGTCATTTTCTTGGGTAGAACTCGCTTTATACTCACTGTTCACTTAAACTGCTCGGATATCAGCTAGAAGGCGAATAAGTGATAAAAGGTTTGCGTCATAGCGCCACCTGTGCCAAGCTCGAATGCCTCGTTGCGTAAATACGCGTAGGTACGTACACGCATGTACATACATATATGTGCATTCGCAGGAGAAAATGGTTGTTTATGTCGCGTGTCCACGCGTCGTCGTGAAAGGAAGCGACGAAAAGCAACACGCGCGCAGCAGGTCTTGCGGACATGAATGATCCAGCTTTTTTCAGATAATGCGTCAGCATGCACGCATACCAAGACTGTTGTTACGAAGGAAGAAAGATGTATAAAATAAACATGTAGCGTATTTCGAGTTGTTTCACGGCGCAGGTCGATTTGTCGTTGTTCACGGTTACATTTCGTAATCGCGACTTTTTCGTATCGGCAGCCGATTCTGTTCTCTCTGTCCTCTTTTCTTCGTGCTTCTTTGAGCTTCCTTCGTTCTTCTCTTCGTTCCCGGTTGAGTAGAAGCGTCGGAATTCATATCGACTCGATAGCGAGCGCATTTACGTCAGAGATGACCACGCACGCTGGAAAAAGTTTTGTCCGCGATAGAACGTGCGACGAAGACGTTCACGTTCAGTTTCTGCTTCACGCGACATCGGCTCGAGTGCGCGGCTCTTTAAATCCATGCACTGACCTCGTGTTCCTTTACGCCTGCTCCGGGACACGACACCGGATGTTGCGAAACTCGAGAAACCAATACGCGTCAATCCCAACTCCCCTCGTTTCTCGTTCTAAAAGCGTCTCGATGAAAACGTCACGCCGACTGTTGCCGTTGCATGTTTTTCCAAGTCGAACAGAAAACTTTTACTCCGACTCGCACTCACTCCGTCCGCTTGTTTTGTGTTCTCGATAATTGTTTTAAAATTGATCTCGCGAATGCGTCTACTTGTAGAATACGCTCGTGCATTGTGAAGAGAGGAAGAAGGAATAGGAGAAAGAGGGAGAAGGAGGGGTAAGAGGGAGAGAGAGAGAGAGAGAGAGAGAGAGAGAGAGAGACCGTGCCGGTTTAGTAATGAATGGATTAAACTGTCTGACGTCACAGGATGGATTATATAAACGGTGATGCGCGTGACATCGGACGTAGGAAGGAAGTTGGCTTCCTTTCGTACCTAGAAGGTATTCGTCCGTATGTACGTTCGTACAATACATGCGTGTATGCATAAGCGCGCGTACGCAAACGATTTCGTTGCCGAGGGGTCGTTCATTTAAAAGCGGACGAGCTTGGTTAGAATCGCAATGACGCGACAGTGTACCTACCGCCCCTTTTAAAGTTTCCCTTCGACGATACCCTCGACCCTTTGTCACTCTCTCTCTCTCTCTCTCTCTCTCTGATCGTTTTTACCTGCTCGGTCTCGCGCTACAACAGGCACGTTTCTTTTTGTTGCAGGCCTCTTGATCGAAGAACGCTCTTTCGAACGCATAATGGGTGAGACATTCTGTATGACCGGTAATTTAAAATGTGATGCGAGTATGCACGCTTGCCAGAAGCAAGGTACGCTTTATAGGAACCTCTTGGTGCCGTTCGAACGCTGCTCCGACTGTATATTTTCGAATCCTCCGTCTCTGCGAACCCGGTTGACTACGGTGCAGTGAAAACGGCGTTTCGTAGTCAGACGGAGTAAACGACGACCCAGTTCTCGCGGAGCTTGTATGCGGAAAGATCCGGGCACGTGTTTACGGATCGTGGAGGGAGAGAGGGATCGAGGTCCTCCGCGACGGTTATTAACGCGTGTAGTCTGGGAGCCGTCTGTGGGTCGACGTCCGACGCGCAGAAATAGAAGCGCCGCGACGCTCGTTACATTCCGTCACCTACAGTCTCGCTGACCATCCTCGAGGGACCTCGAGCTGACCGATTCACCGCCGGCTCCCCCTGTGTAGTCTCGTGTACGGCTGCTGGATTTAAAACGGTCACGCGTATGCTTAGCTCTCCTTAGCTTGCGGAGACAAGCAGGAGGAACCGATCATCTGCTACTCCTTCCGACCTGTACACGCCTGCTCGTGTCTGGAACGCACGCGCTCGCCTTTCAGCTCATCCTCGACAACTCAGGTGAGATGATGCACACATCTCGCTTCCTTCACCCTTTCGTAGCCGCGATCTATTTTCACACAGATTTCGCAGCGAACGTTTTTCCACCTTGGTCCCATGAAACGTCGCAGCGATTACCTGGGAGGGCTGGTTAACGGTCACCCTCCTAACACTCGAAAGGCAGGTGCGCAGTCCGGTTTGCAAGGGAAAAGGGCAGCTGCTCGTCTTAGACGTGCTCTCCCGAATGAGAAAGGGAAAGGAGGGAAGTAAGACGAGGAGCGCGTATAAGGAAGGGATGCGGTTCGCTGCCAAGGTAAACGATATAATGGGGACGTAACAGTGGGCCCTTTTCACAGGCAGATGTCCTGCTCGAGACACGTGCTGCCCATCCTGAGCTCCCTTTTTCGAGTCCCCAGTTCCCCCTTCTTTCTACGTTTCTCTCGCGATTAGGCTAGAGACTGGGAACGCGAGCGGAAAACCTCGAGAAGGACTCCTGCAGCCACTCATCCTCTCTCTCTCTCTCCCCCTCCCCCTCTCTTTCTCTCTGTCTGCTCTTCTCGTTCCCCCTCCCGCGTCTGCTTCCGCCTTTCTTCCATTCATCTTTTCATTTCTTCCTTCTTCCTTCGATGCGCTCCTTTTTTCTCACCTGAAGTGAGACACGCACCAGCTGTCGTTCTCGTTACGCCGGATCGCATCATCGGGTTGCAACGACGCCGATCGCGAAAATGTCGTCGAAGGCGAATCGTCGTCTATTCTACTCTGAAAACTCGTCCGGCGGGATCGCGCAAACCTTTCTGATATCTAGAAACAAGTCCCTGGAGATATATCCGAGAAGCTCTCTCCTCAAAGGGGAAGAAGAAGGCGACAGAGGCTGATACAAACGATTTTTCTGGCGAACAATAACGAGAATAAGTTCGGAACGTCGGTAGGCCACGGTTCGTAAAGAGAATCGAAAGTTTGCAAAGCCGGTTTCACTTGGTCGGCGGCAAGTTCGACGGACGATCGGAGATAGAAGACGCGGAGAGGCAAATTCTTTCAAACGGTCGAGCGCACGGTTGAAAGGTGCATTCAGGATTTCGTGGAAGCCGCGGTTCGTCTCTTCTGCTCGCGGCCCGCATTCAAGCTGGTTGCTAGCGTTCGTTGCCTGAGAGCCTCTGCGCGGCGTGCGACTTTTTGAGTCGCTTTGGTCCCACGCTGAGACTATGGACGTTCTACGTACACGCTCGAATGTGTACGCGTGTACAGAGAGACAGAGGGAGAGAGAGAGAGAGAGAGAGAGAGAGAGAGAGAGAGAGAGAGAGAGAGAGAAGCGTGGAACTCGCTAGCACCACGCGGTGCACCTGCAGCCTCCATGCTTTTCCATATTGGACATTTCTTTGAGAGTACATCCCTTTATTATTGCTCGTGGAACGTCAGACAATCAGCGTTCGTTTTGTAAAAACGACACGTCGCTGCTACTTTTGCTCAATGGATTCTTGCCAAAGCTCGACAAGCATCTTTAGCCGAAAACGTTTGAGAACCTTTGCGACTAGCCCGATTCTTCCGTAACCGCCTTCGCGACCCGAATCCAGTGACCCGTACTAATGATCGCGAATGTCGATGATCGATCTTCGCGACCCAGCCAGCAGCGAGCGATAGCAAGTCGAAAGTTCCCCTTTTCAGGGTGTATAGTTTCTCCCTCTCCCCACTCTGCCTTTAAAAAAATCTGCCTTTCAACGAGGACGGCAAAGGAACAGGAGCAAGAATGATCGATACCGACCAGTGTAGATCGATCACGCAATTGACTCGCAAAACTGCGAGATTCTAAATCGCGCGCAGAATCCGGCGAAAACAGAGGAACGGTGTGCTTGCTCTCCAGATTCCGTTTTTCCTCCGTGTGCTCGCGAGTAAAACACAATTCGGATCGATTTGCGATTCAAGGCGACAAACCGATAAGTCGGACGCGAAAACGAAACGAGGAAACGTCCGAGCGCGGAACATGAATCGAAGCTAATCCATTATGAAGCGGTTCCTATGGGCGTCATAACGTGTGGGGATTGACAACGACACGACGCACACGACGCTACCGGTCCTCCATTATTCATCGGGATCATCGATGCGAATTATCATATTATAATGGCGGCGGAGGCGGCGGAGGCGGCGTATTCCTAACCTTGAAACGACGACTGCTCGACTTTGCTGCTATCTTGAACGGCGGAAGCATCGGTATTTCTCGAATCGATCGCGATTCTCATAGCGTCCCTCTTCTATGCATTGCCTAGATATTCACGAGCACGCGAAGAGAAACAACGGAGAGTGAAGGAGATGCGACATCGAGCGATCGTACTAACCGCAACTAGCCGACGTGTTTGCCATCGGTTCTCCGGCTCGAGCTCGCACTCGCCTCGCGTTTGGTATTCCGCGTGTCGCGTCGCGTCGTTCGCACGATGATACTCGTGGCGTACTTCCACGACACTCGAGCGAAGACCGAGCGAAGACCGAGCGAAGACCGATCGACGACAAGTTCGTCTTCGAGCGATCGTGTTGGAATGCGTTCCCGTAGCTTCGCCGATGCCTCTACAGCGAAGGAGAGGCAGGATAGAAGAGGAAAGAAAGATGTCGTCGGTGTTTCATAGCCGATCTTTATTTCGTTCGCCGGAACTCTCATCTAAATTCGCATTTGTTGGTTCACGGTATGACGTAAGTAAAGAAATAGCGAGGTACACGGCAGGTAAAGGCGCATACTATTGTCGTAAGAAGGTAGCGGCTGTAGTCGTCGTAGTCGTTCGGTTGTCTCCCACGGCAGGACCTCGCGTCGACCGCATTCCACTTGCGGACCCTTTCCACCGGCACTGGTGTTCGGTGATCGACCCTAATCGCCAAATTCAATCTCGAATTATCGTCGCCCTGCTTTCACGCGCCAGTTTCACGCGTTCTCCCTCTAGAAAAAGAAACTCGACCGTTTCCCGTTTTCAATCCCGTTTCTGCTCGTGCTCGTTGCCCTGGAATTCTTCCGATGGACGAACGAACGGTAGAAAGAATTTTCCAACCATATAGTTTATGTCGGTCGCGATGAACAAACGACCGCGAATCGACAGCGTAGACGATAGAGAGCTGGTAGCTGACGAGTAAAAGCAAAAGATGGTTGCTCGTATCCACGGACGACGGTGACAATAGCGGTGGTGATTGCATTATTAGTAGCACCGGTATAATGGTAGAAGAGGCACGAGCGGCAAAGTGGTAGTAGGTGGTGAAGTCGGTTGGTGGAACATGATGGTGATTCGGTGAACAGCGGATCGGCTCCCTAGTAGAGAGAGATACCGAACGGAAGAAGAAAGAAGAGAAAAGAAAGGAACGAGAAGGTGGAGGAGGCTGATCAGGAGGTGAGGAGGCAAGAGTAAAGTCGGCGACTGGACTCGTACCTGCATTCCATTCCCACTGGCCGCGTAGGTCCTTGTATAGGTGGTCGTCCTCCTCCTCCTCCTCCTCCTCCTCCTCCTCCTCCTCTGCTGCTTCAACTCCTGCTCCTTCTCCAGGGGAGTCCTCGCCGGTCGTTCCCTCTTCGTCTTCGTATTCGTCTTCGTCTTCGGCTTCGTTCATACGCTTGTTCGTCCGCTCTTTCGTTCATTCGTTCGTTAGTTCGTCCGTTCGTTAGTTCGTTCGTGGAGATGTGTCCATGTGAATTCCGCGAACCTTTGCAAAATATCGTAGGAAAATCGCGTGATTCTCTTTCGACGTCTTTCCCTACGAAATATCGAAGAACTTTGAAGCGTTTATTTCGATTCGATCGAGAAGGGATAGCGGAGGCAGGGGCAGAGGCAGGTCGCGGCCGTTCGATTCTCGTCGATCGCCACGAATCGAGTTGCCCTTTTTACTTTATTCGAAAAATTATGGCGCGTCGTTTCTCGTCTCTCGGTCTTCTCTCGATGGTCCTACTTTTTCGCAAACCCCTACTCCTCTGGTTAGCTCCTCCCCTTGGACCGCTGCTCTCTCGATAGGCTATGCTTCATCTTCGTCTTCTCTACTCCGTCTCTTCGTCTTCGCTGTCTCTCTTCCTCTCTCCTCGTTCCTCTCCAGTTGCCAACCGGATCGGAGTCCCGAGAGCTCTCGAGGAAGATCGTCGGTGTAAACGTCGACTACGCTTTTCACTCAAGTTCGCGAAAGCAGGTCGTGCTGGAAAATGCGAAACTTAAGCTCGAGAAGGTGGAACATATCGCGTTGGGTATCTACTCTTCTTTTCGTTGCTCTACTCTGATCGCGTGCTCGTTCTCCAGCCAAAGTTCGCATCTACGCAGACAGACAAATATAAACTCGCCGTGTCTATTCCAGAGCTGCTACGATCCTCTTAATTAGAACAATTAGATTGTCCGAGAATAGAAGGATGACGCGTTCCGCGTGCACGCAAGTGCCGCGAAATCGCACGACCCAGGCACATTCACCTATCGACCACGACATTATCTCGCCTTTTCGCACTTTTACTCTCATTCTTTCGATATAACATTCGATTAGAGGAGGTCGAGAGAGGGGAGAGAGAGAGAGAGAGAGAGAGAGAGAGAGAGAGAGTGAGGCCGATAATGCTGCACGCGCTAGCGGACGTCGAAAGTTTCGAACGAGGCCGGCGAACTTGAAAGCGGCCTCGCGAACCATCCGCGAAAGCAGGATCAACGACCACGCGAAAGGAACACGCACGCTTGTGTTACGTGACAATATGCCCCTGTTGGTCCGTTTTCTGGCTAAAATACCGACGCCAAACGATGCCACCGCGTGCGCGCCGCGCCACACCGCTAGTCGTTCGTAGAAAGTTCACCAACCTCTGTCGGCGTTTCGTCTGCTGGCCCTCTTTCTCTCTTTCCTCGCCTGTCGATACCAATACCCTCTATACCGCTTCGATCGACCTAGCAAACACGCGTTTACCGCTTCCTGTGAACCACCAACCAACTCTCCTCTGCATCACGGATCCAAACGAAAGCCTTCTGCCATTTTTTTGTTTCTTTTTCTTTTTCTTTCTTTTCTTTTCTTTTCTTTTTTTTGTTGCTTCGAGAATGAGAACGTGTCGCGAATTTCATCGGTAAACGGTCGGTCCCTCCTAGATCCGACTAGAAGGCCATCGTCCTATTTTCGCATAGTTCGCTGCACGATTCACGTGCTCCGGCCGAAAGGCAGAAAGAAATCTCGTGGCATTTTTCAAAGTTACAGTTCTTTTGGATCTTTCGCAAGCGTAATTATTCGCGTTACTTTTCTCTTCACTTGTTTGCTCTTTTTCACTCTATCGGTCGCGTAATATTTCTCTCGGCTTGCTTCTCTTTTCCTCTCTCTCTCTCTCTTTGTATCTGTCTGTCCATCTACGTATCTATCTTTCTATCTATCCATCCATCCATCCATCCATCCATCCATCCATCTATCTATCTATCACGCTCTCTCGTCCGAACCTCGTTCTATTCACTCTCTCACTCGATTACGCACTCCGTTGGTATGCCGCAGGGAGAAGCGAATTCCAAGAGTGGTGGTGGTGGCAGCCTTGTCAAGGTGTTCGTCGCGTTTGGTCTTGGCATGGAAAAGATCCGTCTTTCCTGCTACGCGGTTTCGATTGACCGATCGATAGCGATGAAACGGCATGAGAAAGGGCGTCTCGTTTTCGCGAGAACTTCTCTTCATATTGTTGAAAAATCCAGTCATTCTGATTCATGAAATACTCTTCGAACACGATACTTCAATCTGTGCAAAAGTAGATAAAAATAATATCGTAAAGCACGAGCAGTTTCTGACAAGTTCCAGTGTATGCTTGTAGGTAGGGATTTTGAAGCTTGTTCACTCGGTCGTGTTCGTACTCGTGCAAAATTTCGAAAACAATGGATACTGGCGTCATTTCCACAGCAGCGTATGTGCGCTTCCTACGTGTGCCTCGACGATCCTCATCTTCACACGAGATTCTTTGGAGGGGTCTGTCACGCGTACAAATAGCTGACCTCGCTTCGTCGCCTCTATCAATGGCTCAACGGTGGTCTGAATGACTTTTACGCCTCTTCCTCTTACTACGCCCTGCCGCGCGTGATAGCCTTCGCTCTCTTCTACGAATCCCTCTTTCCATCCTGTTGCAACATGAAAAACGTTTCCAGAAAGACTTTTTCGCGTTTCGAAAATAATTTCTGCTCGTTGCGCGTCATCTCCGTGTTAAAAAGAAAGAAAAAAAAAGAAAAGAAAGCTTGCATACTCGAAGTAATTGCACCTTTTCCCAACATTGGGTCGCATTAGTAGGTCACATAATGGGTAACGAAATCGATAAGGAGAAGTTGAGACACATGCGAAACTCCAGTAACGTCATAATCACGAGCTATGAAACTTTTGCGTGATTTAAAATTACAGAGACTTGCACGACCGACGTTCCTCCAAATGTAGACTTCTCAACGACGGATAAGGTAGAATAACGTCGGTAAGTGAGGCCCGTTTGGTTACTGCAGCGTTGCAATACCGACGGCCACCAAAACTCGCTAGCTTACTTAGCCACTGCGGTAAGTCAGGTCGGAAAGCAACGGTTGCTAATTTATTCTTGGGGTGTTCTGCTTTACCCACTTTAACCTGTTTGGTCGATCGGTAACGCAGTTAACCGAAGACACGAATTAAGAAATTCTTCACGTTTTTCTTTGAAACGTGTAGAAACTCTCGAAAGATACGATCCTTGCCTCTTTCTTTTCGCTTCGACTTTAAAGAAACTAACGAAATTCGTAGTTGCCGTTGCGTATATCGTTTATCGCGTTGCGATAAGAATAACGCGAAAAGAATACGTCGCCCCTTCTGAAAGACCTTCAGCACCGTCGCGTCGTTGGTAAACGGCCGTCGCGATATTCTGCTAATCCTCGCTCGTTAATTTTGACGAGCGGCCAAAGGAGGAGAAGCAGCGCGTGTCGTAGTCGTCGCGTTAATTAGATAAAACTCGTGACTCGATTCTCGGAAGGATTCGATACGCGTAATCAGCAGCGAATCCATTCGGTGTTCGGTGTCGTTACGATATCGAGACTCGTATATCGTTCGTTAATTTCATTTCCCTTCGGCTCGCGACATTGGTAAATTGCACGGGTAAAGAAGAAGAAGGAGAAGGAATAGTGGGGATCGTTCAGGCGAATTTCTCGGGATCATCCCTGTTTGTCGTAAAGTTTCGCGATGGTCTTTTTCTTCGTTTCGGCGGGTTCCACGGAATCGTGACGGGGTCGCGCAGGGTCACGGCGTATCTTTATCAGGGGTCCGTGTATCCGTCAGCTCGTTATCGAGCCAGCGATAGCGCACGTGCAAAATATAATATACGTCGATCGATCCTCGTCCTCGGTTATTAGCAGCGAGGCAATGCGAACAGAGAAAAAAAGGAAAAGAAGAAAGAAACAAGTTGGTCTCTCTACGGGTACACGATTTCCCCGGGATCGGACGGCCTCGTTTTTTTAACCAACCGCCACTACCATCTTCCTCGATACGGAAAATATTATCGGTGTGAAAAATAAGAGAGCTGTCTAATTAGAATGTTCGTCAAGACCGAGAATCGCTGAAATATTTCCAAGGCTTTCTCCCCCATTTGACACGATAGGCCGAACGGAATCTAGAAATGTCAAGGGGGAACCACGAGTTTCCTTGCATTCGTTCGAAGATCTCGGAGCTTCCCGTGGAAAATCGTTCGAATCGCGCAGGAAAGCTTCGTTGGTCGATCGTTGATCGCAACATCTTCCATTCCACAGGCGGACAGGCAGACAGCCGAGCAACGAGAAAGATCGATATGTCCGACCCGTGAAAGAAATCAAGACGAAACTGGTTTTCACAATGATTTGACAGATAGATTTGATTCTGAGATCATTGTGAAAGCTGATTTTGTCTAAAAGTCGTCAGAGTTCATAGGAGAAGGATAGGTGAGTATAGGAAAGGTGAAAGTGTAATAGCTATAAGCGAGGAGGAAGCTAAGTTAACGTATTATATATACATACATACCGCTGACGGATCTTGGAAACGATCGAACCGCAATCCCGCGGATCACGCGGATTCCCATTCACCGTGCCGGGGTGTAACTGTTGACGGATAAATAACTGGCCCTGAAAACAAAGAGGCCTCTGTCTCGGCTCCTCGTAGCACGCGCTCCTCTCGATGCGCGTCTCGAAATGTATGATTCGACGAGCAAGGGAAAGGGAAAGGAGGGAAAAATCGACCGATCATACGGGCCGATATCGCGATGCTCACGGAAGCGCAATGGTCGCGCGCGCGGATTGCGCAACAATATCCAACCACAACCGCTTCCATTGTCGGGGAAAATGGGGAAAAATGCGCGTGCATGGCCCTTTCCTCGTGTAAAAGTAAAACGAGAAAAGAAAAAAGAAAGAAGCGGATGCTAGCTGCTGCCCGCCAATTAAGTATCTAGAGCGCGAACGAGCGATGCTGTTTTTGTCGGAATTTCCGGTAGTGATTTATCAAACGGGAAAGATCGTATCAGATGAAGAAGCAGCGGCAAGAAACGATTTTCTTTTTCTTGCAACGGCAAGAAGCTCTGTGAAGGAGGGGTGTTAGAGAGAGAGAGAGAGATGCGGGTGCAAGGAATCAAAGAATGAAGAAAAGGAAGAGCAGGAATAGAAGAAGAAGAAGCAGATGGCTTAGGAGTGACGGAGCGAGCGAATTTGCGCTCTAACCCAGAATGCGTCGGTGTGCACGCGGCTATGCACGCTCGAGCGCTATCAAGTGTCAAACGAACCGAACGTAAGAAAAACCAAACGGCCAAGCTGCGGCCACGAAAGTTTGAGAGAACGCAGCCGGACAACGGCGTAGAGGGAGGGAAGACGTGAAAAGAGAAGAGAAACTCTAGATGGTATCCGTCTTAACAGTCGTCCACACCGGTCGACCCCTCGACGACGAACACCGCCACTTTTAGCCCTCTTGTCACGTCACAGCGGCTGACAGCTCGAGGAAACGCCAACCGAAGTGTCCTCGAGCACGGCCGTGTAACCCCTTCTCCGAGAGGGAGGGAATCGAGTTCATTTCCAGGACACCCTCTCGAAAATGTCTAATCGGTATTCTAGTTTTCAGACTTTTCGCTGGAACGAAGTATACATACTTAAGCTAAATAACGTAGCATAGTTTGTGAGAGATCGAGGAGAAGGAAGGCGCCTACTTGATTCCACTTCTCTCGAGCGACGTAAACCGTGGTGGCTCGTAAAAGAAACCCTTGGCAAATTGGGCCACGCTCGCTCTCGTGTTTCGAGCCGATATAGCGCCAGTCAGCCGGTGTCGCTCTACGGTCACGAAATCACGTCAGATTTATTGCTTCTCTTTCTTTTCCGAATGGCGGGTCCAGGGCACGTTACTTCGACAGGGCCGCGAGAAAATTTATCGAGGAGGGTCCGTAGGTGGTCGGCCAGCAATGTTTTCAGCTATTAGACGAAACAAATCGTTCGCCTTTTACGAGCAGACCCCCGTTGACCTGGAACGTGTCGTTCACCCACGATTTTCGATCGTAAATCTAATCGATGGGTAATTCGAGATCTACCGGTAGAAATGCAAATGATCTAGCTCGGTTAATTTACCCGCGCCAGTTGTTTCATCGTTCGCGAAACGAAGGGAGGTGGTAAAACTCGGAGGGAATCGATAATCGAGAGAATTTGAAATTTTCGAGGCGATAACGAAATTTTTTTTTCGTTATCGCCTCGAAAATGTACCGCCGTGGACAAGGGCGAGACTTTTACGAGCCTGGAACATTAATCGACTTTCTGGGAAACTCGTAAATTCTCTCTCTCTCTCTCTCTCTCTCTCTCTCTTCGCGGCTCGATTCTTTCCAAATCTACAATTTCATTGCTTTCCGCGCAGTTTCTCTTTCCCCGACATTCTTCTCTTTATCTTTATATATATATGTATACTGTGAACGTTATAAAGAAGGAAGAATAAATAAGAGGGTGGTAGTGTGCACGTGGTTGAGCTGTGGCACACGATCCACGGTGCTCGTTCTTGTACATAACTCGCTCGTGGCGCGGATGTGCGCACCATCGCACGCGCGATTCGCTCAACTTGCCGAAGAAGGCTGTTTCTCGTTCTGCCGCTGTTCGTTCACGCTGGGTATCTTGGCCGCGTTCTTGATCCCGCGGACTACGAGCAACGGACCAGTCTTTTATCGGGGCCGAATCGCCGCTAGCCACATGTGTGTACCCTGGCAAAAAGTCTCCCTCCTCTTCTTCCTCTTCTTTCGCGACCATGCCCCCGTCGTGTTGCGGATGATGAGCGCGGGTGGTCAGCCTGCGTAGAGGTATATACATATCTATCGTATAACTCGGCATCGAACCTCTTTATCGCTATCCGGCATCTCCCTCTTCTTGGAACAATACCAGCTCCGATCGTATGTACATATATAAATACCCTATTCACCTTTTTCTCTAAAGAGGCGCGGCCTAATTTCCGATATCTTCGCCGATCGAGACGTTCGATCTCGAAGCACGTGACCAGCCGCTCGATGGTGGAGCATCGGACGATGGACCGCGCGTGCGAACGATATCCAGTTGCAAAGTTACAATAATAATAGCCGAGGACACGGTAATCGGAAGAGCAATTAGTCTGAGTCGACACCGACCGAGCAGTTTATTGCGTTCCACGGTTATCGCGATTATTTTTCATTCGCAACTTCCACGCATACTACTCTACTTTCCTTCGAGTTTAGAACGCAACTGTACATTCGTATCTCGTATTTCGTTCGTCGAAACCTACAGACGGTATCTTCGAACGTATAATCGTTCGATAACGAGAGATTATCTATTCCTCTTAGCCGAGAGGCACCACCACCGAGAAACCTCTCAAGAGTCCTAGACGATCAGTTTCCCACTTTCTTCTTTATACTCGCTACTTCTGGCCCTTCTACGAAAGGAGAAGAGAATCTTCGATTCGAAGAGGAGAGTGAGAAATTCTAACGAGATTAATTAGTTCCATATAACGAGTCGTCGAGGGCAAGTATTACAGACGGAGGTGGACCATCACGGTCACCGTCTCGACGTTATTATCGCGTCTTTGAGAAGGGTTATTGCGTTTGGCGAATGCGAGACCGTAAAGAAACAGGGTGAAGAAAATGAAGGCCTTGAAGGAATGTGGAGAGAGAGAGAGAGAGAGGAGAGGGTTTCTGAACGATATCTCCGATCGGCATTGCGCAAATTCAACGCGAAAAACGTACAACCAGAGACAAGGATTCCTTCCGAGAAGCTAGCGGCTGTTCCATCCTATCTCGAATCACTCTCTGCCAAATGCCAATTATCTTGAACCGCGCCGCTAGTAATTAGGCAAGCGAAACCAAGGAAAAGTATCAGAGAGCTGGTGCGTTCCCTGTCTTCCCTGAAAAGGGAAACCGTCCGTTTTTCTTCCAGCTTCGATTTCTTCTAATTTTTCCTCGCGTTTCGAGACATCGAACAGGCTAACGAATGTCTGAATAGATATATACCACACGTTTCATTTCCATCGAACGAAGAATAGTAAATGAAATGGTAAAAAATGAATACGTTGCTTTGCAAATTTTTCTCACAACCTGCACAATAGTATTTCACTAAGAATTTTCATTGGTCAATTAAATATCACATCGAAACATTCGACGATTACTCGTAAGATATTAATCTGTGCACTTTTTAACAGACATTTGTCGTCGTTTGCGAAGGATCGAATGGAGTTTTCCGATTGAACGGACGTTTACCAAATGTATGGAAATATTTGTATGTATTTGCCGAAGAAAAATTCGACAAATAATTCATCAATTAGCATCTTCGAAATTAACTGGAATTTTCTCAGTTTTACAGACAAGACATCAATTATTTAAGAGAATGATTGCCATAAAAAGTCCAGAGAGTTCAATTATTCTGCTCAGGTTGCCATCGGCGTTCAAAGCGGAAGGATCAAGAAGCGAAAGAAAGTGTTGCAAGGTTGGTTCGTTTTTAAAATAGAAATTCCTTCGAATTTTTCGGTTTGAATAATCAGTATTACGGAATAATTACTATTTCTTGTTAAATAACAACTTTACCGGTTGCCTGCAATACTTGCTACGATCAAACAAAATTATCGCCCGCTTTAACTTAATCAACCAGTTTACGTTACTAATTTCTCATTGGCGCAACGATTGCACGCCGTAGATTAGCTAGAAATTATTTATCATTTTTCTTGCTGATTTATAAATTGTTGTTCCTTTTGTGCGAATTACAGATCTAACTATCGAGCCACCGCAGGAATCCAGAAAAGGACTTCAAGTCAAAAAAACATGAAGAAATGCAATTATTGTACAAAATGTATTTTTGCGAAAGGTTAAAATGTACTAGGACTGTTTTACATTATTTCCCCACGATCCAAATTATTATTCGTCGAGAAACAGACATTTTTCCACAAATAAAGTACTTGAAAATAAAGTAAAACCTTTCGTTTACTATCTACACCATGAGTAATGTTAAAGGAACTAAAGATTTATCATAAGTACAAATTTAAAGTTTACTCCACACTTTTCATCGTTATAACTTGCCATCTAAGTTGCTATTTAACAAGACATACTAATTAATCTATAATTAAAGTACGTGGAAATAAAGTTTCCACTTTGTATTACTATTTAAACAATGTGTAATCTTAAAGGAATTAAATATCGTAAATATTCATTTTACAGTGCATACCCTTATGCTCTAATTCGCAAAAATTATCAGCAAAAAGGAGAACTCCAAGAATTTAGATTCAAATAACGAACGGAACAGCGGTAGACAAGGACAGCGCGAAAGAAATGTGTTAGACAAGAAAAGCAATAACAGTAGACAAGGATAGAACGATAACAATGTGTTGGACAAGGAGGGAAATAGCATTAAACAAGGATAGAGTGACAGTCATGTGTAAGACAAGGAAAACTATACGATTAGAAAAGGACAAAAAATATGCGCGCGACACTAACGCCATCTCGTGTTTGGCCGCGCGAACTACCGGCTCGGTAACAGGAACATAGAATGACAACAGAGGTATCCGACAAGGATAGCACGAGGGTGGGAGAAAGATAGAGAGAAAACGTTTCCTATTGGTCCACTGCCATTGAAGCTCCGCCTCCCGGGAGCTGAAATAACTCCGCCGTGGAAAAATCACTAATAACTGATTTTCCATGGAAAAATTGTGAACTTTTATGATCGAAGAATAAAGCTCGGACTCTTAGCAACGTTCTCACGCAGAAATAATTCCATTCCAACCTTTGAATAATTAGTTATTAGCAATTATATGGCAAAGAGTCCGGAACTGTGCTACATTCTCTTGGGATTAATCATTAATAACTCATTTTTCATGGGAAAATTGTGAACTTTTATGATCGAAGAACAAAGCACGAACCTTTAACAACTTTCCTGTCTAAGCAAAATAGTTCGAAGCCCTTTCAATAACTAGGTATTACCAGTTGATTTGAGGAGGGTCGGGAACAGGAAGGCGTTCCTTTGAGAATAAATATTAATAACTCATTTTTTGCGATGAATTTCTTAACTTTTATAACTGAAGAATAAAGTGCGAACCTTTGGTAATTTTCTCCTCTAAGTTTTAAAAGTCTACATGCTTTCTGTAATTAGTTATTCACAATTATATGACGGCATGTCAGAAGTCCAACAAATTTCACTAACGAATAAACGTTAATAACTTATTATTGAAGTAGCTCAATACAACCGAATGGATATGAGAAAGTTGTGAGGGATCTGAGCTTTATTCTTCAATACGAAAAGTTTATATATTCCACCCACAACCTGAGTTATTAACGATTAATCTCAAAAGAATGTCCCTTAGGTCTTGACACTCTCCGAAATAATTGAAAATAACTAATTATGCAAACAGTTCAATGCGATCACGTGTATACGAGAAAATTGCTGAATGTTTATACACCATTCTTCAATAAAAAAAGTTCACAAATTCTGAATAGAAAATGAGTTATCAATGATTAAACGCAAGAGAAACTCTATGGTTCCCGACACTCCGTCATATAGTTGTTAATAACTAATTAGTCAAACGATTCAATCCAATTATTTCCACATGAGAAAGTTGCTACGAGTCTCTGCTTCATTCTTCAATCATAAAAGTCCACAATTTTCTCATGGAAAATGAGTAATCAACGATTAAGCGCAAGAGAAAGTTTACGGTTCCCGACACTCCCTCATATAATTGGTAATAACTAATTATCCAAAGGAGATAACGCCATTATATCTACATGAGAAAGTTAATAAGAGTCCGTACTTCATTTGTCAATCATAAAAGTTGACAATTTTATCGTGGAAAATGAGTTATCGATGATTAAACGCAACAGAAAGTCGTACGGTTCCGGACACTCCGTCATATAATTGCTAATAACTAATTACTCAAAGGATTTAACGCAATTATTTCTACGTGAGAAAGTTGCTAAGAGTCCCTGCTTCATTCCTCAGCTATAAAAGTTCACAATTTTCCCATGGAAAATGAGTTATTAATGATTAAACGCAACAGAAGGTCGTACGGTTCCGGACACTCCGTCATATAATTGCTAATAACTAATTACTCAAAGGATTTAACGCAATTATTTCTACGTGAGAAAGTTGCTAAGAGTCCCTGCTTCATTCCTCAGCTATAAAAGTTCACAATTTTCCCATGGAAAATGAGTTATTAATGATTTTTCCAAGGCCGAGTTATTTGAGCTATCAGGGGGCGGAGCTTAAGTGCCCGTGGACCAATAGGAAAAGTTCCCTCGCTATCCTGGTCGAATACCTCTGTTAGCATTCTATATTCCTGTTACCAAGCTAGTATTTCGCGCAGTTAAACACGAGATGGCACTGACATACATTTGTTACTGGAAAGAATTACAGAACAACGCTTTATTGAATATTTACAAGTTCTAGACATAATTACCTATGCAACACACTTGTAATTGTATCCTTCAAAGTAATATATAATAAATCGATTATAAATTCCAATCTTGTGTCGATTATTTGGCGTTTTTTAACCTACCACGATCCAGTATCCTTTTTCATCCTTTCTGCGTCACACGTTTCACTCGTAAAACGATAATTTATATCGTTCTATAAAGAACTAGTTGAAACCTTCAATGTTCAATTAGTTTGAAAATCTTAAGACCAAAAATCACCATGTTTTTGGACTTTTCTGCGATAAAGAATAGAGCTAGAGGGTTAAGACCCCCATAAACAGTTGCCCCTGATGGTCTACTTACAAATTCTGCAAAAAAAACGGAGAAATTCCGAGTAGTTTACGAGATATAGCGAAAAAACGAAAATTTTCGAATGTCTGACTTTTCGTTGACTCGTACTACTGAAAAATCCCGGCAAAATTTTCGAACGTCTGACTTTTCGTTGACCTATACTACTGAATTTTCGAAAAATTTTCGACCGTCTGACTTTTCGTTGACTTATACTACTGAAAAATTTCCGAGATTTTTCGACCGTCTGGCCCGACGTTGACTTGTACTACTTACGGCCGCCGAGAAATTTCAGAAATTTTCGGCCGAAATCTCGACTTTGTATCAGGAGAACATGAGGTGCGAGGAGGTATCCGAAACTCGACCGGCTGGCCTGACGGTGACTTATACTACGTGCCGTTGACTTGTACTACTGAAAAACTTTATTTTTCGATTTTTCGGCTTTCTAATAGGAATTTCGCGATTTTTTCAACGGAATCGGATTCTGCGCGTTCCCCGCTACCTCTGGACGCAGTTTCGTTCATTTTGCAATGATATTTGTTTAAAAAAACGAGGTTTTTCGTTAAGGAAATGGATTTAGGTGCAGGTTTAAGCAATAAATAGACTGTGTTATGCTGTAAGGTATTGGTAGTATATTCTATTCATTTGTAATATACATTTTTCACAATAATTTTACAATAAATAATTGATATTTACTTAAATAATTGCATTTCTTCATGTTTCCTGATGTTGAAGGCATTTCCTCGATTCCTCTGGTAGTCTGAAGGTTCCATCTGTAATACATACAAAAGAACAACAATTTATTCATTGTTAACTAAAGTTATAAACAATTTCTAACTAATTTACTGTATATAATTGTTATTTCAATGAGAAACTACTAAATTAACCTGTTTCATTAACTTGAAGCATGCATTAATTCTGTTCAATGCTTGGAATAATTATAAACAATCATTTAAACTGTTTTTTGACAACAAACACTAATTATTTCGTAGTTAGAATGCTTAAAAACAAAGAAAAGCTTCGTTTTACTGTCTACGCTAAAGTTAAAGGTACAGAAACTACAAATTTATTATAATTATTAATCGTTAACGTTACGTAATGCTTGCAATAATTATAAACAATCATTTAAACTGTTTTTTGACAACAAACACTAATTATTTCGTAGTTAGAATGCTTAAAAACAAAGAAAAGCTTCGTTTTACTGTCTACGCTAAAGTTAAAGGTACAGAAACTACAAATTTATTATAATTATTAATCGTTAACGTTACGTAATGCTTGCAATAATTATAAACAATCATTTAAACTGTTTTTTGACAACAAACACTAATTATTTCGTAGTTAGAATGCTTAAAAACAAAGAAAAGCTTCGTTTTACTGTCTACGCTAAAGTTAAAGGTACAGAAACTACAAATTTATTATAATTCTTAATGGTTAACGTTACGCAATGCTTGCAATAATTATAAACAATCATTTAAACTGCTTTTTGACAAGAAATACTAATTATTTCGTAGTTAAAGTACTTAAAGATAAAGAAACAGCTTTCGTTTCCTATATACCATACAAATAACGTTAGAAACACTGAAAATTTATTTCAATTATTAATTTAACGCTTTGAATAAACATAACCTACCATTTATACTGTTATTTTACATGAAAAACCTACTTATTCTAAACCTGAAGTGAGTAAAAACGAAGGAGGACCTTGTTTAACTATTTTCACTATAAGAAACATTAAAAGAACTTCAAATTACTATAATTACTAATGTTCAACTCAGTGTCATTCTTTTAACGTTAATAAACTACAGCTTAAATTGGTATTCAACGTGGAAAACTAATTATTCTGTAGTTGAAGTGAGTGAAAACGTTAAAGGACTGAAAAAAGGGTTATTAATATTAATTTTCAACCTTCTACTATAAGGAATTATGCTCTAATCTACGATACCTATTGTTAACAATGAAAAATTCAAAGAACTTCTATTGCGGAATTGAACTAATCTAATAATACTTTATTTCCGACGATGCTAGGTTCATTTCCAAAAGCTGGACGAGTTCTAACGTTTCTTCCATTGAAACATCGGTTAATTTGAAGTATGGAGTCTGTGGTGAAGATTCCCAGTTCCAGTAACAATTATATCGAGTAGCTGTTGCTTAGACCCTCCTTGCCAGCCTGTAAAGTTCAGAAAATTTCAATGAATTTCACGTTGAAAAAAGGAGAGGAATTACAAGGTACTATTGTTATTTTATTTCGCAAGGGAGTGCTACAAGTGGAAAGAAAATTATTCTCATCCTCTAAACTACATATCTTAATTGTCATTTCAATTTTTTCGCATAAAGAAACCTCTGAATTATGTAGAACTTTATTTTCTAAACTCTAAACCTACCAGCTCAACATAATTTAGCCTTCTATATTACACAGATTCTTATGAACTAGTAAGCAACTTACATTTCCCTAAAAAAGAACTAATTTCCACTCTTAATTTAACACTAATATCCTAAAGTAATCATAAACACAACCTGGTAAATGGATCTTAGTTAAAAATCGACCAATTCACTTACCACATCAAGTTTTCCTATTCAACCCTGCAAAATTCTTCTACCTTCCTTATTATCGGATGCTTTTTACAAAGTCTCTTCAAGTTAAAGAATCCTAGACACACAATTGAGCACATTGGACATAGATTACAGGCTGCCAATGTATGCTATTTCAATTATAACTAATCTGAGTATAATAGGATATAAGGACACATACTTTGTATAACTAATGCCACAAGGTTTACAATGTTCTTACAAACTAATTATTATAAAGTAGAGAAAACGTTGTACGGTATGTGTTGTAAGTAGAACTTGTATAATTTATAAAATAAAGTATACATACAAAACTATTTCTGGATGGTGTTCATTTGCATAAGTTATACCGGTCGAGAAGCTGGTAAACTCTGGTTTATATTTACACCCACATCATCTGGAACTCTTAATTATGCTCCTTCAAGTCCAAGAACTCTGTAGATGATAAAACATGTTAGATACCCAATTATTATAACCAACCACAGTTAATCAAAAGAAATGTATCGGACAAAGCGGGTAAAATGATGAAAACGTTACACAGAAAGACAAAACGGAATGGAAAATGAAAGAAAGACAGATTGCTATATCATCAGGAAGTCAAGTTATATGATTCTGTGACATTTTTTCCTTCAACGACAGGATAAGTCTAATCTAACCTTAGTTTAGCTCTCAACCGCCAGCAGGTGTAATGTTCTGTGTGAAACTATCTGTTGTAGTTGGAAAATAAAGTTGAAATACGTCTGCGAGCTCGTACCCTGTACTGTAACGTTAAATGAATATGTTAATAATATTATTTACATAGAGTAAGACAAGAAAAACCATAGGGGTAAGTGAGAATAGGGAGATCTCACTGTATTGGAGAAGGATAAACATGTGGTGTACGATCAGCGCCATCTCGTGTTTGGCCGCGCGAACTACTGCCTCGGTAACAGGAACATAGAATGACAACAGAGGTAAAGGATAGCACGAGGGTGGGAGAAAGATAGAGAGAGAACGTTTCCTATTGGTCCACCGCCATTGAAGCACCGCCTCCCGAGAGCTGAAATAACTCCGCCGTGGAAAAATCACTAATAACTGATTTTCCATGGAAATATTGTGAACTTTTATGATCGAAGAATAAAGCTCGGACTCTTAGCAACGTTCTCACGCAGAAATAATTCCATTCCAACCTTTGAATAATTAGTTATTAGCAATTATATGGCAAAGAGTCCGGAACTGTGCTACTTTCTCTTGGGATTAATCAATAATAACTCATTTTTCATGGGAAAATTGTGAACTTTTATGATCGAAGAACAAAGCACGAACCTTTAACAACTTTCCTGTCTAAGCAAAATAGTTCGAAGCCCTTTCAATAACTAGGTATTACCAGTTGATTTGAGGAGGGTCGGGAACAGGAAGGCGTTCCTTTGAGAATAAATATTAATAACTCATTTTTTGCGATGAATTTCTTAACTTTTATAACTGAAGAATAAAGGGCGAACCTTTGGTAATTTTCTCCTCTAAGTTTCAAAAGTCTACATGCTTTCTGTAATTAGTTATTCACAATTATATGACGGCATGTCAGAAGTCAAACAAATTTCACTAACGGATAAACGTTAATAACTTGTTATTGAAGTAGCTCAATACAACCGAATGGAAATGAGAAAGTTGTGAGGGATCTGAACTTTATTCTTCAATACGAAAAGTTCATATATTCCACCCGCAACCTGAGTTATTAACGATTAATCTCAAAAGAATGTCCCTTAGGTCCTGACACTCGTCGAAATAATTGCCAATAACTAATTATGCAAACAGCGTAATGCGATCACGTGTGTACGAGAAAATTGCTGAATATTTATACACCATTCTTCCATAAAAAAGGTTCACAAATTCTGCATAGAACATGAGTTATTAATGATTATTCGCAAGAGGAAGTGGTAAAGTTCCCGACACTCTGTCATATAATTGCTAATAACTAATTACTCAAAGGATTTAACGCAATTATTTCTACGTGAGAAAGTTGCTAAGAGTCCCTGCTTCATTCTTCAGCTATAAAAGTTCACAATTTTCCCATGGAAAATGAGTTATTAATGATTAAACGCAACAGAAGGTCGTACGGTTCCGGACACTCCGTCATATAATTGCTAATAACTAATTACTCAAAGGATTTAACGCAATTATTTCTACGTGAGAAAGTTGCTAAGAGTCCCTGCTTCATTCCTCAGCTATAAAAGTTCACAATTTTCCCATGGAAAATGAGTTATTAATGATTAAACGCAACAGAAGGTCGTACGGTTCCGGACACTCCGTCATATAATTGCTAATAACTAATTACTCAAAGGATTTAACGCAATTATTTCTACGTGAGAAAGTTGCTAAGAGTCCCTGCTTCATTCCTCAGCTATAAAAGTTCACAATTTTCCCATGGAAAATGAGTTATTAATGATTTTTCCAAGGCCGAGTTATTTGAGCTATCAGGGGGCGGAGCTTAAGTGCCCGTGGACCAATAGGAAAAGTTCCCTCGCTATCCTGGTCGAATACCTCTGTTAGCATTCTATATTCCTGTTACCAAGCTAGTATTTCGCGCAGTTAAACACGAGATGGCACTGACATACATTTGTTACTGGAAAGAATTACAGAACAACGCTTTATTGAATATTTACAAGTTCTAGACATAATTACCTATGCAACACACTTGTAATTGTATCCTTCAAAGTAATATATAATAAATCGATTATAAATTCCAATCTTGTGTCGATTATTTGGCGTTTTTTAACCTACCACGATCCAGTATCCTTTTTCATCCTTTCTGCGTCACACGTTTCACTCGTAAAACGATAATTTATATCGTTCTATAAAGAACTAGTTGAAACCTTCAATGTTCAATTAGTTTGAAAATCTTAAGACCAAAAATCACCATGTTTTTGGACTTTTCTGCGATAAAGAATAGAGCTAGAGGGTTAAGACCCCCATAAACAGTTGCCCCTGATGGTCTACTTACAAATTCTGCAAAAAAAACGGAGAAATTCCGAGTAGTTTACGAGATATAGCGAAAAAACGAAAATTTTCGAATGTCTGACTTTTCGTTGACTCGTACTACTGAAAAATCCCGGCAAAATTTTCGAACGTCTGACTTTTCGTTGACCTATACTACTGAATTTTCGAAAAATTTTCGACCGTCTGACTTTTCGTTGACTTATACTACTGAAAAATTTCCGAGATTTTTCGACCGTCTGGCCCGACGTTGACTTGTACTACTTACGGCCGCCGAGAAATTTCAGAAATTTTCGGCCGAAATCTCGACTTTGTATCAGGAGAACATGAGGTGCGAGGAGGTATCCGAAACTCGACCGGCTGGCCTGACGGTGACTTATACTACGTGCCGTTGACTTGTACTACTGAAAAACTTTATTTTTCGATTTTTCGGCTTTCTAATAGGAATTTCGCGATTTTTTCAACGGAATCGGATTCTGCGCGTTCCCCGCTACCTCTGGACGCAGTTTCGTTCATTTTGCAATGATATTTGTTTAAAAAAACGAGGTTTTTCGTTAAGGAAATGGATTTAGGTGCAGGTTTAAGCAATAAATAGACTGTGTTATGCTGTAAGGTATTGGTAGTATATTCTATTCATTTGTAATATACATTTTTCACAATAATTTTACAATAAATAATTGATATTTACTTAAATAATTGCATTTCTTCATGTTTCCTGATGTTGAAGGCATTTCCTCGATTCCTCTGGTAGTCTGAAGGTTCCATCTGTAATACATACAAAAGAACAACAATTTATTCATTGTTAACTAAAGTTATAAACAATTTCTAACTAATTTACTGTATATAATTGTTATTTCAATGAGAAACTACTAAATCAACCTGTTTCATTAACTTGAAGCATGCATTAATTCTGTTCAATGCTTGGAATAATTATAAACAATCATTTAAACTGTTTTTTGACAACAAACACTAATTATTTCGTAGTTAGAATGCTTAAAAACAAAGAAAAGCTTCGTTTTACTGTCTACGCTAAAGTTAAAGCTACAGAAACTACAAATTTATTATAATTATTAATCGTTAACGTTACGTAATGCTTGCAATAATTATAAACAATCATTTAAACTGTTTTTTGACAACAAACACTAATTATTTCGTAGTTAGAATGCTTAAAAACAAAGAAAAGCTTCGTTTTACTGTCTACGCTAAAGTTAAAGCTACAGAAACTACAAATTTATTATAATTATTAATCGTTAACGTTACGTAATGCTTGCAATAATTATAAACAATCATTTAAACTGTTTTTTGACAACAAACACTAATTATTTCGTAGTTAGAATGCTTAAAAACAAAGAAAAGCTTCGTTTTACTGTCTACGCTAAAGTTAAAGCTACAGAAACTACAAATTTATTATAATTATTAATCGTTAACGTTACGTAATGCTTGCAATAATTATAAACAATCATTTAAACTGTTTCTTGACAACAAACACTAATTATTTCGTAGTTAGAATGCTTAAAAACAAAGAAAAGCTTAGTTTTACTGTCTACGCTAAAGTTAAAGGTACAGAAACTACAAATTTATTATAATTCTTAATGGTTAACGTTACGCAATGCTTGCAATAATTATAAACAATCATTTAAACTGCTTTTTGACAAGAAATACTAATTATTTCGTAGTTAAAGTACTTAAAGATAAAGAAACAGCTTTCGTTTCCTATATACCATACAAATAACGTTAGAAACACTGAAAATTTATTTCAATTATTAATTTAACGCTTTGAATAAACATAACCTACCATTTATACTGTTACTTTACATGAAAAACCTACTTATTCTAAACCTGAAGTGAGTAAAAACGAAGGAGGACCTTGTTTAACTATTTTCACTATAAGAAACATTAAAAGAACTTCAAATTACTATAATTACTAATGTTCAACTCAGTGTCATTCTTTTAACGTTAATAAACTACAGCTTAAATTGGTATTCAACGTGGAAAACTAATTATTCTGTAGTTGAAGTGAGTGAAAACGTTAAAGGACTGAAAAAAGGGTTATTAATATTAATTTTCAACCTTCTACTATAAGGAATTATGCTCTAATCTACGATACCTATTGTTAACAATGAAAAATTCAAAGAACTTCTATTGCGGAATTGAACTAATCTAATAATACTTTATTTCCGACGATGCTAGGTTTATTTCCAAAAGCTGGACGAGTTCTAACGTTTCTTCCATTGAAACATCGGTTAATTTGAAGTATGGAGTCTGTGGTGAAGATTCCCAGTTCCAGTAACAATTATATCGAGTAGCTGTTGCTTAGACCCTCCTTGCCAGCCTGTAAAGTTCAGAAAATTTCAATGAATTTCACGTCGAAAAAAGGAGAGGAATTACAAGGTGCTATTGTTATTTTATTTCGCAAGGGAGTGCTACAAGTGGAAAGAAAATTATTCTCATCCTCTAAACTACATATCTTAATTGTCATTTCAATTTTTTCGCATAAAGAAACCTCTAAATTATGTAGAACTTTATTTTCTAAACTCTAAACCTACCAGCTCAACATAATTTAGCCTTCTATATTACACAGATTCTTATGAACTAGTAAGCAACTTACATTTCCCTAAAAAAGAACTAATTTCCACTCTTAATTTAACACTAATATCCTAAAGTAATCATAAACACAACCTGGTAAATGGATCTTAGTTAAAAATCGACCAATTCACTTACCACATCAAGTTTTCCTATTCAACTCTGCAAAATTCTTCTACCTTCCTTATTATCGGATGCTTTTTACAAAGTCTCTTCAAGTTAAAGAATCCTAGACACACAATTGAGCACATTAGACATAGATTACAGGCTGCCAATGTATGCTATTTCAATTATAACTAATCTAAGTATAATAGGATATAAGGACACATACTTTGTATAACTAATGCCACAAGGTTTACAATGTTCTTACAAACTAATTATTATTAAGTAGAGAAAACGTTGTACGGTATGTGTTGTAAGTAGAACTTGTATAATTTATAAAATAAAGTATACATACAAAACTATTTCTGGATGGTGTTCATTTGCATAAGTTATACCGGTCGAGAAGCTGGTAAACTCTGGTTTATATTTACACCCACATCATCTGGAACTCTTAATTATGCTCCTTCAAGTCCAAGAACTCTGTAGATGATAAAACATGTTAGATACCCAATTATTATAACCAACCACAGTTAATCAAAAGAAATGTATCGGACAAAGCGGGTAAAATGATGAAAACGTTACACAGAAAGACAAAACGGAATGCAAAATGAAAGAAAGACAGAATGCTATATCATCAGGAAGTCAAGTTATATGATTCTGTGACATTTTTTCCTTCAACGACAGGATAAGTCTAATCTAACCTTAGTTTAGCTCTCAACCGCCAGCAGGTGTAATGTTCTGTGTGAAACTATCTGTTGTAGTTGGAAAATAAAGTTGAAATACGTCTGCGAGCTCGTACCCTGTACTGTAACGTTAAATGAATATGTTAATAATATTATTTACATAGAGTAAGACAAGAAAAACCATAGGGGTAAGTGAGAATAGGGAGATCTCACTGTATTAGAGAAGGATAAACATGTGGTGTACGATCAGCGCCATCTTGTGTTTGGCCGCGCGAAATAACAGCTCCGTAACAGAAGCATAGAGCGATAACACGGGTATCCGACAAGGATAGAGAGAAACGGTTCCTATTGGTTCGCGAGAACTGAAGCTCCGCCTCCCGAGAGCTAATTTAGATCACCCGTGGAAAAATCATTAACAACTCATTTGTTATGCAGAATTTGTGAGGCTTTTTTATCAAAGAATACAACATGGGCTCTTGGCAACTTTCTCATGTACATTTAGATACAGTAACCCTTTTCAATAATTAAGTATCAATGATTATTCGCAAGTGAAAGTTACTTGGTTCCTAACACTCCGCAGAATAATTGTGAGTAACTAATTTTTCAAAGCATTTAGATCATCGCAATTTACGTAAGAAACATCCTGAAGGTGTACCCTTTATTCTACAATTATAAAAGCTTACGAATTTCTCGGAAAAAATGAGCCATTAACGATTACTCGTCGGGGAACGTCGAACGGTTTTCGGCACTCTTCAAAGGGATTCCTGATACCTGATTATTTAAATAACCTAATGCAATTCTAGTTGCACGAGAAAGTCTCCGAGGGCTCGTGCTTTATTCCTCGATAAATAAAGGTAACAAATTCCGCATAAAAAAGCAGTTATTAACGATTAATCAGAAGGAAGACTCGTATGGTTCCCGACAGTTCTCCGAAGAATTGCTAATATTTAATTATCGAGAGAACCGAAGGCGATTATTTCGAGATAATAAAGTTGCCGATAGCCTATCCTTCGTTCTTCGATAAAAAAGGATCACAATTACTAAGTATAAAAATGGTTAATAACGATTTTTCTATAGCCGACGTGGTCGAACGTTCAGGGGGCGGAGCATCGCAGAACACGGTCCAATCATAAACGTTCTCTCGCTATCCTTCTCACACTATGACGCTATCCTTGTCGTATACCTCTGTTATCATTCTATATTCCTATTAGCAAACCGTTAGTTCCCACAGCCAAACGCGAGATGGCGCTGATTTCACTTTGAAAATTTTCTATCTTTTTCTAACGTTCTTCCTTTCCTTGTCTAACACATTTCTCTCTTTCTATCCTCGTCTATCTCTCTTCCTTTCCTTGTCTAACACATTTGCATAGGACTATCCTTCTCTAGAGCTGTTCCTTTCCTTCTCTACCACGTTGCCATCGTTCTATCTTTGTCTACAGCTGCTCCTTTGCTCATTTAGGGAATATCGTAAAATCTTACCCAAGTAGATGGAAATTGGTTTTGTTACAGTGTTAGGAAACAGCTGATAAAAATGTTGCGGTAAATATATTTAGGATGTGGTAATTGCGGGATGTGCAAGCCGTTGAGAAGTTCTCTCGAAACGAGGAAATATTGGATTATCGAGTGAAATTTAAAGGGAAGATTCTGGGTAAGATTCTGCCGCCGTAATTCGTGACTAGGATGTATACGTGGGTGTAAAATGTTGTTACGGTGAGCCTGGAGAGTAGACATGGTATATAACGGATCGAGAATTTTTTCGAGGAGAAGAAGAGAAGAGAAGAGGAGAGAAGAGGATAGGAGAGCGAGCGGTCGCTCCGCTCCGTTTGCAACGGACGATGTTGGATCTGGCGCAAGACCGTTTCACGTAAAACTAGCAGTCACGGGGTGAGATTTATCGATATCTGTCGCGTAATTACCATGGTAACGGGACGATAAACCGGTACCGATGTTTGACTTGCTATTGAAGAAACGTCCTGGTATGCACGGTGAAATTCACACGTGGCCATCTCTCGATCCTGTGTGTACTCTGCGGCGTTCGATGGGCGATTAGATTTCTCGCGACGCGACGGCTCGGCCCGAAGTCTGTGCGGGTAAAGGAAAGGGAGGTTTCGAAATACGCTAATTATTCCGGTAATTAGGGATACGATCGCAGAGGGTCGATAAGCGGCTCGATGGTCTCGTTGTCCGAAGAATTTTATTCTCGGCGGTTCGAAGAACGGGAAGGCGAGGGGAGAGCGCAGCATCGAGATTAGCGCGCGTATCGCGGTCTCGCGTGGCTCGCGTCGAGATTCCGATGAATGGATAGCTACGGGAAAAAAAATACGTATAACCGAGCGATAATAGGAGAATCGGGACAGCTGCCCAAAGGTTTACGGCTCTTTGTGCGCGCACCGAATAATGCTCGAACTGTCCAAAAATTTATCGATCCTCCCTCTCTCTCTCTCTCTCTCTCTCTCTCTTTGTCTCGCAGGCGCACTCACTCGCTCTCGCTCCCCGGCAAATATTTACATCGTACACCGAATCTAGGAGGATGTCAACGTACTCGAAACGCCTTCTCCTTCCCAGGGGGGAGGAGAGGGTAACGCAAAGGGGTTAGGCTGGTTTTGGATGGAGAGAAGGAAAAACTGCGGCTAAAGTTGCCGGTTTCGCGAGAATTCTCCCCCCTCCGGGGCAAGCGCAGCGCGGAGCGGTACGATCAGGATATTTATGGATTCCGAGATTAAAAGCACACTCTCGCCGGTGATTAGCGCGAGGAGACCGAGCCTCGGAGGAAATTAATTAAGTATATCGTCCCGATAATTTATGACTGAATGCCTCTTTGTCCGTGAATTCGTATCCGGACACCGCGGTCTGCCGGATTTCGACATTCGTTGGACGGTTCGCGGAAGGATCTTCGATGGAGAATCGAGCGCGATAAAAGGTGTGTTCCCCCAAATCAGCCGATAGATAAACGCGTCTCCTCCTCTTCAATGAAATCTATTGTCAAAGGGGATATACGGGGAAGGGGATATACATGTTCGTTTCCGGGGTCAAGGATCCGGCAGTTTCGTGGAACTCGTGCAGGATCGAGAGAGATCCTCACCGAACGTGAACGTGAACGTGTCCCAACACTAGCCTCCTCCTATCGCCAGATATCTCGTACGAGCACCACCAACCGCGAAAAAAGTGAACAGCTGTGGAACGCTGACTCTCGTCAACTTTTTCCACGTCCTCTTCTTTCGTTCGGGAAACGCTCACCGTGACGGCGAGACTTGACGCGGGAAAATAAGAGCGAGGGTGACGGCAGCGGTTATTTCCGTGGTCAACTGGTTTTCTCGCCTCCTCGATAAACGATCCTGCCGGCCTTTTAATCTCGAGACACGGGAGTAGCGTGCAAGTGGTGTAAAACTCGCGGCGGTGCGACTGTTCCCACGTTCCCCACGTTGCGCCGACGGATATTCCGCGATAACGCTGTTTACACTGGGAAACGTAGAACCTGGTCCATTCGCGGTTTCTTCTCTATTTCGCTTTCGTAGCCCGTTCAACGAACCGTTCTCAAATATTTGCCACGTCCGAGCCAACCTGCCCCTTTTCTCGTTTCTTTTATCCTCTATTCGTCGTGGTGTGACGACGGTGATTCGCTGCCGAAGCGTGAAAGGGAAGGAAAAAGAATTTCTTCCTCGAGAGAGTTCTTCCTCGAAACTTGTTTCCTTTATTCCGAAAAATCTGTCAAATATAACGTGATACTCTTATAAATTAACGCGTTGCAACCGCTCGCGAGGCTGGATACGCTCGCGGGCAAAGTGGTCTAACTGTACGCACTTCTCCGCTCGTTATAGGCGGGCGCGCGATAAATATCTAAGTAGAATAAGTGTAAGTACAAAAGCACGGCTATTCGGCGTTAGTTAGTGTAGCTGTGTGTTAACAACTGCGCGTCGAAAAAATCGAAATCTCGGGGAAATTCGCGGTGATTCGCGGTGATTCCTCCGCGTGGGAGATTGTTGCCTCTACAACAACCCGATCGAATTTCGCTAGTTTATTTGAAGTGCTGGCGTGCTGGCGTGCTGGCGTGCACGCTCCGATACGCCCCGCTCTCGCCGCCCCGGCCAGTTTACACTCGCTGCTTTATATATTATTATATTTAGATCACGCGCGCGCTCGCGCGGCAGGGCACGGCACGGCATCGAGCGGCCGCCTCCTGTTTGTTTAGCCTGATGAAATTCTGCGCTTTGGAATGGCCGGCTGTCATGGAATGATGTCATGGAGTAGTAAGATCGTCTCGCCTCTGCCCGTCCTCCTCGCACCTTTTCGCGATCGTTCCCTCTTTTTACATGTAATGGGGCCAGGTCTCGATACCAGGTACGTAACGTTGGTACTGCGCGTACGACGTGGAAACGTGAGGGTGGCTCATCTGCGCGGATCCGTGAGAGTAATGGGGATTGTGCGAGGAGGATATGTACTGCATCGGCGGAAGGGGTGGCTGAAGCTCGTGATATCGGACTATCTCCGTCTGGGTCCTGTCCTCCCAAGACGGCTGCTCGCCGATCGACTGCTCCGAACAGTGTCTCTTGTTTGCCCTCTCCATCTCCTCGTCGTATCTGAAAAAGCCCGCCCGTTTCCGTAAAACCGTCGTCGACGTAAGGCGCCGAATATAAGGCGCTCGATAATTCCTACAATTCACCTGTTGAATATCCATTGGGACGAGTTGGTGGTCGGAGCGGCTGCGGCTGCGGCTGCGGCGGCAGCGGCGGCGGCGGCGGCGGTCGCGGCGGCCACGTGCACCGTCGGCGGCATCTGAGGCCGAAGGTACTGATCCAGCTCGTTGCTCTCGACCTCGCATTCTTGCAGATTCAGCGGAAGGTTCAAACCGACGCCGGCCAAAGAACCGAGGCCGTCCTCGATCGGCAATCCCTCGCCGACTTCGATGTAACGAAAATCATGTTGCTGCTGATGCGGCGATTCGCTCGACGAACCGATCGCCAACTCGTGCTGATACATTGCGCTGCTGCTGGTGCTGGTGCTGGTGTTGCTGTTGCTGTTGTTCGGTACACCTGGTTGGTTCGTCCCCTGCGAACCCACCAATTCCCCTTCGTTCGGTCTCGCCCCTTCTTTCCGACAGATCAGCAATCCCTTCAAGTTCTCCCGCGAGCCGAACATCATTACCTGATCGGCGTAGTGTTGCTGCCCGCGCGGAGTGGTCGGTGGAGTTGGCGGAGACAGTCCTTGGTTCGGTGTAGTCGGAGGAGAGGTGCTGACACCGCTCTGAGGTGAATTCGGCCCTTGAACGCCTCTCGGGCTCGTGTCCTCCTGCTTCAACGACCTGGACACGTTGAAAGTGACGTTACTCTGGCTCCTCGAGGGTGAACTTTCTCTACAGGACGGCCCGTTTTGCTTCCGACGACGGGGTTGATACTTGTAATCCGGATGTTCGCGCTTGTGGATCACTCGAAGACGATCTGCCTCCTCGATGAACGGTTTCTTCTCGTTGTCCGAGAGTAATCTACGATCAAAAGAGCAAAACGCCGGATAATCAGTAGAGTTTCAAAGTAAAGTTCACACGCGTATATACACGCTCCGCCACCCCCTTTCCTCTCGCGGTTCACGTTGCGTCGTTTCAGAAGAGGCTGAAACGAGAGCGCTTCTATCACCGTGTACGAGATACACTCGACGCGAGTCGAAATGGGAGGTCTGGTTAGTGTTTCTCGCTGCGTGAAGTCTTAAGGGCGCAACTCACGCACACGCTTCTACCACCGCTCTCCGTTTCTCTTTTTCTTTCTCTCTCGTTCAACTCCATCGCGGCTGGAATCGACTCGCGTCGCGTCGCGTCGCGTCTCTCGTCTCGTCGCGTCGCGTCTCCTCTCCTCTCCTCTCTGCTCCGCGTGTTAGTCTTTAATTCTCCTCGTGTTTATGTTCCCACTGGGCTCGTAAAGCCCCAAGACCGATAAGCTTTTCCGGTCGCGGCTACGACGAGATTCTCGAGGATTCCAGCAACGATTTCACCAACGCAGCCTGACGCTCTCTACCTCTGTGTTCCTTTCCGGCCCGTGAGATTCTAACGCGCCACCACCGAAATCCACTAGAGATCCGAGAAGGTTGACCAACGTCCAAGAGCAGGAGAGGACGGATATAAAAATGCGGCGTGAACCAGTCGAGAGGTGCTAGCGGAGGCTCTCGAACGCGTCGTCTTGAAACGTGCGAGTATCGTTGCTGGGAAAAAGAGACGAGAGAGCCCCCATCTGGTCAATGGACTTTGCCTCGGTGTTTTTTTGGTCGGTAGGGCCCGACGATAGCGGACCGTCGCAGCCTCTCCTCTTTTTCCTTGCCAGATGCAACGCAGGGTCAGCTAATTTAGCTCTGCCTCGCTCGCGAGATATCAAGCAGCAACGCTGCCGGATAGAACCGGCAGAAATCGATCGAGACTGAGAAAAGCCGCGAAATCGAGACGCTGCTTCCGTCAGATAAGGCGCGGGTTTACCTGTTCGTCACGGGTGTTATTTGCACGAGTCGCCGAGTTGTAGAGAGGAGAGGAGAGACGAGACGAGCGACGAAGGGGCAGGTTCGGAAAAATTCACCTGACGGGGACAAGGCGTTTATTGTGGTCCTTGGGGGGGCCCTTTATCTGTGCCAGGAACCGGCCGGCAGCTGTTAGCACGCGCCAAGGATGAACCGAGCGTATCTGTTTTCGTTTTGTCGACAAACACACCGTCTCTAATATTCGAACGCGATACCTTTCGAGCCGGAAGAAAAAGGACAAGATTTATTTTCGACGCCTACACCTGGTCTCCCTTTGATATCGGCCTCGGTGTGTGTGTGTGTGTGCTCGATAATAGCTCTCACGACTCGCCTCCCTTTTTCGCAAACAATCTAACCAAGACGGACTTGCTCCTTTCACACCTCGACGCCGGGCTTGTACTCTTATTCCTGCTGAAGAACCCCGCACTTTCTCGAGATTCGATCGGGCAACGAATCGACTAAAGCCTGCGGAAGGATTTCTTCCCTTTAAATTACACCGCCATGTTCTACTTTCACGTTAAACAGCGTGGTATCCGCGATCGGAATCGTAAAATGATTCGTCAAATGACAGAGGGACGGGATAGGGGGGGGACCGTCGCGCGGCATCTTGTGATCCTGGCTCGCGAGACCTAGTGGGGCATCTCGTTAGTCCCGTGAACAGGAAGTGAAATATCTTCGCAGCGAGAAGGTTATAATCGACGTTTACCGTCGATTTCTCTCCTCTACGAAATCGCGCCGTATCGTCGGGCGGATTAAAGAAAGAACAACACCGGCAGCTTTCATCGGCGTGTCCGCTAACAACGAGAAACGAGGTTCGTACGGTTGTACGGTTGTCAACTGAGAAACGATCGTACCACGTGCAGTCTCGGCGCCACGTGGTTAGAATGTGTTCGGCGTGTGCGTGCGTGTTGCTGCCCCGTAAAAAAAAAAAAAAAAGGCTGCTCGCCAATTCGCCTGTGAAAATAGAACGCGGTAACAACAAGTGGTCGCCGTTGTCGTCGTCGTTGCCGCAGCTCCACCTCTCGAAACGAAACACCCTCCTAGAGATCCAGTTGAAGGTTCAGTACGGAATAGTACTCACCGCCAAAGTTTCCCCAGGGTCTTGGACAGCTCCGCGTTGTGAAGATGGGGATACTGATCGGCTAGGAGTCTCCTCGCAGCCTGAGCCCACACCATAAACGCGTTCATTGGCCTTTTTACATGAGCCGCTCTTTTCTCACCGGAACCCCTGCAATTTGAGGACATTATCTTCATTGGAAACGATTGGTTTCTTCGAACGATGCCAGGCGCGGGTATATATCGTTCCAACCGCTCGAGGATTGAGAAAATCTCAACGTCTGACCGCTCGACCGACGGGTGACTTGCACGAGAAAAGAACATGCATCCTCTCCTACGTATCGAGTTTTGTATCCGCGTAGCTACCACCCCCAGCCCAGGTCATTCGAGGGAACGCGGCACGCTTAAAACCGGCCTTAAAATAACACTGGCGCTGCCAACGTGTGACGAGCAGGAATGGACGTATCCCTTTCTTTCCTAGAAGATGACTTCATAAAACCCCGTTGCCCCGTCCACCCGGGGATCGACGTGACTGACGTGATTGCCGTACAGGCCCTACCCGAGCTGTTTTCTTTCTCGGATTAATCGAGGAGCCCGCTCCGAGAACCTAAGGAAATCAACGACTTTAAAGCACCGCGTCGCTGAGGCGAACTACTGCTCTTGTGGTAGATACCTGCTGCGTACGCTACTTGCTGAACGAAACGCGAAGACGCGCATCGGCCACGAGCACACGAGCACACGCAGCCCCGCAGAGAGAAAAAACCAGCCGAGAAAGAATTCGAGAAAAGAGGCTCGTATGCGTATTTCGGCCTCTTTGAAATAAGAGGGGCGTTAAATCCGTGTGTAAACCCAAGGAGCCGTTGGTAATTAGCGTGGCTCCACTAACAAGGGTTTTCATGGCAGTCGCGAGTCACTGCGCCGCTCCGCACGCGGTTTACCTAGATACGCAAAAAATCCTTCGGTCTTTACACCTCGTTTACGTGCTCGAGTACTTACTAGCGGAGGTTGCGTAGGCGTGGCACCTATTCCGATCGCGCAACAGCTGCGGATCATTTCCCCTTCCCCGACTTTTCCCCAACCTTCCCGAGCCGCGCGACTCTGCCGGAAAAATTCACTTTCGATCGATGATGATTCGAAAAATAGAGGAGAAAGACGGACAGAGAGAGAGAGGGAGAGAGAGTGCGTATGCTTTTGTGAGAAGGCTATGTGGAATTACGCAGTGTGTAAACAGTGGAAACGCGCAATAGTTCGGCAGGAATTCTCATGGGTTTCATGGGAATTAAAACTAGTCGATTTTATCGGGCACTATCGTCGGAAATAAACATCGTACCCCCTTTAGCTACCCCGAGATAACCCCGTATAATTGAGGGTTAGCGCGATAAGCCCGCCCCGCGCGCATACCGATACAAGCTCGGAGATTTCAACCGCAGCGAGGAAATTTTCCGTCACCTAACCGCACACCTATGCGCACCCCTTACGCCGGTACCTCATTTTACTCTTCCGAAAACAGAGTCTCAACGTATACGCCGTATTCGCCAACAAAACGAATCATCGCCTAGCACGATTACGTCAGTTTCTCGGAGCGCGTTTCGATAAAATCAAATCGTAACGATCGTCGGTATGGCGCAACGAGCCAGCCATTAATTCGTCGTCCCCTTCTTCGATACATACATATATCTATGTATGTACCTAATACGCGGCCAAGCAAAAAAACCTCGTTCCTCGTATCGCTGCTCGTCCTTTTGCGATCTTCTCCGTTGCTTCCCACGAACGCGCGCGGACGCGCGGACGCGCGGACGCGATCGACGGACAAAAACGGAGAGGGAAGAGAACCGACGAGATCGGGCATTAATTAGCTAATTTGCGTTAATTGGCAACCGAGGACATTTTTCCACGAGCCGTTTCCCAAGCCGAGGAAACCAGTGCGTCATAATTAAGTTAGCATTACGTATTTTTAAGGCCCTCTCTCTCTCTCTCTCTCTCTCTCTCTCTCCCTCTCCCCCCACTCTCTCTTCCCTTCCACTTTTTCCTATCTTTTCCCGTTTACCCTTCCTCGCTGTTTCAAGCGTTAAACGATTGGCGTTAAAACGCGCGCGTTCCCGTGCATGCACGGTATACGTGTGCATACCCTAACGATACTTGGCTAAACGAACGTTCTTTGTCCCAGCGAATATACATATGTACATAGGTACATGTATACTTACGCGAGGAAAAGTCAGGACCGCCGCGAGAGAAAACGGTATATACGTATACACTGTTGGTTTGCAGAGGATAACGCGCTTTATACAGCCGCGTACAGATACATAGATACGTGGTACGTATGCAAGTACCAAAGAAGCTGCGAACTAAAGTGGGAAACTCACTTGGTAGCAACAGGTACTAGGGTCCAGTCGTATCCCTGAAGAACTTTGGTAACCGCTGCGCTTATTCTCTCGGCTCCGTTCGCGGTGTCTACAGCAGCCCCGATGCTAGACGCTTTCCCATTGTTGTTGGCGGTGCCGGTGTTATTATTGTTGCTGCAGGTACCGGCAGCAACAACGTTGCTCGACGGAATCGAACTGGATGCCTCTCCCACAACGTCTTTCATCTTCGCGGTTTTTGCTTCGGAGAAAGGGGAACGACGATACACGTCGCGTAACGAATCCACAGATTTATCAACAGCAACGGGCGTTCATCGTTCAGAGGAGGACGTGCACGTTACCAGAGCAGCAAGGTTCATCGATTAATTGTAATTACCACATTTTATCGTGGTGAGAGCGCGTCACTTCCGTTTCTCGCGGCTAAGATTCAGCTGCGTTTCAGCGGCAATCGTTTCTCTCCTCTTTTTCTCGCCTCGTTTTTCCCTCCGGCGATGCCCTCCTATCGACGCGCACGTTTGTCACGTTTAATTAATTTTGCACTCGATTACGGAGCAAGCGAACGAACGCAACGGACGTGCATCTCGAGCCGTCGGCAACGCGTCGAGGTCTCGGTCTATCTTCAAACGACTTTTTTCTCTCTTCGTGACTCAAGCTACGGCAATTCTAATCTCTTCTTCTTTGTGCATCGACCCGTTTTGCTCTTTTCTCCTTCGTTTTCTCCACTATCGGTCGCTCTTCTCGAACCGAAGACACACTCTCCACACGTTCCACAACAGGCGAAACGTATTCCTCTCTCGACTTCTCGGCCTCGACCCACCTCGCGGCTGCTTATATGCCGTCACTTCTCGCTCCTCCTTTTTAACTCACCGAAATATTTTCCACCTTCCCTTGCTCCTCCTGCACCGATTCTCTCTTCCAGGCGGGCCGATACTTTTCACGACAACTCACTCGAACACGCGAATTCCCACAGATGTTACCCGTAGGTTTATTCACGGGAACTGTTACGGTGGCCTCCGTGAAAACACTTGGTCCGGCAGACACTTTGCTGTCACTTTCTGAAAAGTGTAGTACGATTCGGTAGAGTCAGTAGACTGGTGGTACACGAAACTATCGTCGTTGTCCAACGCGTGTCAAGATAGTAACGTCGCGTCCGCGTCGCACGTTCGTCTTTTCCGTAAAAAGGGAAACGGGAAGAAAGAACAGCGGAGAGAATCCGATGCGAGTCGAGGATTTCTAGTTGGTCGCGCGATCAGCGCTCGAGTGAGGTGGTTGCATCGCCTCAGGGCAGTTTCCACCGATCGCTCCAAGAACGGCTGCTAGTTGGGGGCGGGGCGACGCGACGGGCCGAAGAGCTGGTAACACTTGTTGCTTTGCGATCGTGCCCACCGATGATGCCACCGTACGAGGAGAAAGGGACTCTCTGACGGTGGAGGAGGATCACAACCGGGAACTTTCAAAGCCGAACCGCTCGAGAAATTGATCTCGAAATCTTCTACGATCGTTTGCTCCGAAAAACTCACCAGCTGTCCTTGCATCGACAGCTACATAGGTAAAAATACTTCTCCATCGTTCGCGAGAATCGTTATCCCCTTTTCTGGGAACCCTCCCCTCCTTCGTTTCAGACCAGAAAAGGAAGAGAGAAGAAAATAGTAGGCTTATTCGTGGAGTTGGTCCTCCGTACACTCGAGATCAAAAGAGGGAAAACTAGATAGGGTCTCTAGCTTGCTACGAAAGTGAATGACGGTGTGTATCTGGACAAGGATCAAGTTCGATCGTTCTATTCTATCTAATCGGATCTGGCAGTCCTCTCTAGGATTGTCTTTAGTCTGTATATCGTTTATTTCGGAATCGTCGTCGTCGCAATAAACGACTCTCTCTCTCTCTCTCTCTCTCTCTCTCTCTCTCTCTCTCGCTCTCGCTCTCTCGCCCTTTTTGCTCGCGACCGACGAGAGCTTCTATGGCCACGATATCCTCTGGGAGTAGGACCAATCGGGTTTCTTCTCGCTCCACCTATCTTTCCTCTCCTTTTTCTGGCTCTCTCCCTTTTCCTGTCTCTCCGTCCCTGTCTCCTCTGTTTCCTCTCTCTTTGTTCCTCCAAAGCGGGAGCGGCGATTGGTCGAGCACTGGTCGGCAATAATGACGTCACAAGGAGGAGCGTGCAATTTTCCTGGCGATGCACCAAGTGCGGTCGTGCCTTGCCGATGGTTCCACTCGTCCACGACGTCTCGAAAGGAACACGTTGACCGATTCTCTCTCTCTCTCTCTCTCTCTCTCCCCCCTCCTCCTTCTAGTTCTCCTACTCCTTCTCCTTCTCCTCGAAATGCTGGCTCGAGCGCTGTCGGTTGACGCGTAAATTCCCTCGACGGCCAAACAGAGATAAATACGCCATCGGGAATCGATCGTAGAGGAAATCGTAGCGTATCCAGCTTACGCGGTACGCGATGACATCGTGCCGTTGCTCTCTCGATGACAGTGCAGAATGTGTCACCGTTGGGGGTCCAAGAGTTGCGGTGCTCACCACCCGGGGGGCTACATGTGTTGGGTACCCAGCGTCTCCTGCTGCCTCCTTCTATACGGTGGGTGGGACGGGGGGCACGGGCCGCGTATCCTTTCAAGTGTCCGCCGCAACTCCAAAGCAGGACCCCCGGGAATCGGTGAAATCATTATTTTATATCTGCCACGCTTCTCTGCTCTCATCTCTGCTCTCGATACACCCCCCTCTCACTCTCTCTCTCTCTCTCTCTTTTACTTTCGATTCTCCAAGTCGTTCAATTCGACACGACGCGACGACGCAACCAGCAATCACCGGCACTCTTCGTTCTCTAATCTCGTTGGTAGGTGGTACATACCGAGGGCAATTGTCACGAGAGTGAATCCTTTTCTCTCAAGATGGTTTTAACGGAAATCTTCGGTAAAAGATTGTTCGTGCCTTTCGTGGAAAAAGGATACCGAATACGAGGGTATATCCTTCTCCGAGGAAATCGAGGCGCGTGTTTCCCGAACGGCCCTGAAACGAATTCTTCTTCGCGTATACCGAGAACGAAACCACATATTGGCGCCACGTGCGCTTCGGGATGTTTATCCCAGGAAGAGCAAAATTCCGGCTTGCTGAAATCAATATTATTGTTCGCGGTCGGCTAAATTTGAATCGCGATTCGGTTGCAGTGCGTAATGCCGCGCGTGCATCGCGAATCGAAAACGTATGCGCTGTCGAACGATCGATTCGCCCTAATTTTGCTAAAAAGAAAAATGACTTGCGCGAGGCTCGAGTACACGTCGGTTCGCCGATCTACGCCCGCTCTGCACGCTCGGCCAGTCGACGCAAGAATAAAAACGCAGCGATCCGTAAGTCCGTGCATTTCCGAAAGGCCGAGTGCACGTTTACGCGCCACCAGCAAATTAATCCTGCAAAGTGCAACCGAGATGCCTCCTTTGATCTAGCACAAAAGCCGCCACACGGCATTGACCGTGGTTTATATATGCTCATGTATGGGCCACTGTGTTTGCTAGCTCACTCATTCATTAAATTCGTTGTATAATTAGGCTCGGCAGAAAGACGGTGACTGTCAACCGGTGATTCCCGCGCAGACCGTGCAGACCGTGCAACGAGAAAAACAAGAAGATTTCTCTCGCTCCTGAATTTATGCCCTCGCATTCTCTGTTCTCGACTCTGCTTCTTTGCTCCTCTCCTCTCTCTCTCTCTCTCTCTCTCTCCACCCTTCACCCCTCTCGATCTCGCCCCTTCTTTTTCCCGATGTCGCGGCGAAAATGCAAACGCGCACGATCTAATTATACGGCCTACGGGAAACGAACAATTCGGTCAGAGGGAGAGAGGGAGAGAGGGAGAACGAACGAGAGGAGAAGTGATTCGAGCTTTCGTCAAAAATAAAGGGATCCTGTTGCGCGCGACGCCGCTCCGACACGAACAACGCGTAATCTATCACGAGCTACCCGCTCTCGTTCGTCAACGGTCGAGAACAACGAGAATCGTACTTGGGATTATAGAACCGAACGATTTCCAAAGACAGGATGATGCAGGAGATGTTGAGACGAGTCGGGGAGAAGAGCAGAAAAGGAACAAGATCCTAGACACCCCACCACCAGATGTAGAGGTGGTCCACGGAACCGCCTCCGCGATCTACCATCCAACGTTTGGTGCGTGTGCCAGACGTGTGCTCGTCGTTTCTGCCTCTTTCGTACGGACCAACCTGTGCGCGGTGCCCAGTCCCTCAAACAACCTCCGCATCCTTCTTCGTGTTTCTTCTCTAGTCAGTCAGTCAGTCAGTCAGTCAGCCACCGGTTGGTAGTTTTCCCGATCCGTCACGCCTGTTGCCGCCTGATCTTTTCCTTCGATCGCGACGTCAACGAACGAACGAACGGTAGCTCGAGATAAGTCCAAAACGCGATTTAATCGTGCGTGCTTCGAGACGAGAAATCAACGGAAAATCGTATCGGGATGCGATAACGAAGAACTAGTTGCCGAAAGAGTGACTAAAGTGGATGTTCGAGAGTCGAGAGTCGAGAATCGGATACTCGAGAATCGGAAAAGGACCAGGCTCGGTTCACGATAAATCACGGGAACGATAACCCCGGATTAATTATCGGGCACCTTTCTTCAGTTCGCTTCGTTACGATGCGTTTCTCGCAGTTCATCTGAAGAGGAGAAGAATATATGCGCGATAAATCGACGGCAAGTCGACCGATAATTTCAGTATTTCGGCAAAATTCCCAACTTCCGGCTGATCTTGGTGTTCCTTATCTATCGTGTAAAGAAGCGTTACGTGGAAGAGCCCGTTATTCGCGCCGCGAATGTGGCTATCTATCCGCGACGAGTGATCGTACACGGAGAATCTCGGAAAATGGAGGCTCATCGCGGTAACGGCATATCAACGGCTGCAACGGAAACAGAAGCTGGACCATCTAACAGCGATCAGTGCAGTAATTCGCTAGACGACGCAGTGAGCAAACTACTTCAAGGTTCGCCGCTCTCTCTCTCTCTCTCTCTCTCTCCCCCTTTCTCCCTTTCTCTCTGATTGAATTTGACTCTGTATCGATGATACAGTCCGAGTAGAAAGAACATTCACCTCGTCACGCGTATTAGATACGCATAATATCTTCGAAAACTGACGGTAATCAGAAATTAACAGGCGGAATGATGTGATCGAGAGCGTTGATGAGAAAATTCCGATAGGATCTCCTCGTGATATTTGTCAGAGAAACGAAAGTCGAGAAACGAGAATCTAGTCGACGATATGGATTGTTTTTTTCGGTACTGGCGCGGTCGTTTCGCCGAATACGTGCGTAAGTAACAGACAGGGAGGCGGGTGGGCCTCGCGCTTAAGGACACTTTAATTGGCGCTGAAAGTCGGCTTCGGTGGCTGACTCCTCAGATTTATCCCCGCGATACCCCAGTCGGATGGAGGGAAATACGGGTAAGCATGATGGCCGAGGTAGGGATGCGGGAGAGGGGTCGAGCAGCACGGAAAGACGATTTCGAGGAAGATTCGGATGCGGCAGGTGCTGCGAACCGAGCGAAACCGCTGAACGTTTGCCACCGGCACTAATTATGTTAGTACGAAATTAAATCCGAGACATCGACTCGGGAGGGTACCTAACGGAACAGACTAGAAGGTGGGGAGGCCAAGAAGGGGAGTAATGGACGCTCGGCACGATTTACGGTCGTAGACGCGCGCGCGCGCGCGTGTCTCGTTAAACGTCTCGTGTGCAGAGAAAACGCGTCTTGGCGCGAGACACGTCAAATCCATCATTCGTAATCGAAGTTCATAAGGTAATCCGAAACCGATCCGATACGAGCATCCGAAGGCCTTAAATTCCTTTTGGAAAATATTCGTCGTGCCGCGGAAAATGTCAGGTGAAAGAAAGAATCGAGCCGCAGCGTGGAAAAGTAACCGCTCCCCTCAGTCGTCGACGAGAAGGAGAGAAGGTGACGATGCGTTCAACAGTGTCCTCTCGCTAACGAGACTATCCGTGGTAATGGGACCAGTTTTGTACAGAAGTTAATGTAGCAAGAGTCGACGACAGGTCGGCATTGACAACCGAGATGCCGAAACACACCGGTTCATTCAGCAGACCACAATCCCTTATTGTAAACCGTACTCTCTCCATCTCCCGTGTCGAGAGCCATTCATACTTTAGAAAAGTTAGCAAACATCTCGGCCAATCTACCCCCCACCCTCTTCTGCTCGATTAATCAATCCGTCCTCTTATTATTCCTGCTATCTTTCCTATCCCGATTGACTTTGAAGACACGTGTTTGGCCACGATCTCGAGAACGCGTTGATTTTCCTCGAAAACGCTCGCAGACAGGCGAATCCTGCCGCCGCGCCGACCACGAGTCGAACGCGCGATTAGAAACGAAACCCATTTGTTTCCAACCCATATGCATATATGCTTATATATATTTTTCACGCGAAACTTTTTCTATTCCCGTCGCTTTCAAGGGTGCGAGCCCTTTCGCGTTTCCGTGGAAAACAATTATGGGTGGTATCGGTGGAGACGTTCGGGAGACGACCTCCAGCGGACGCTAAAGAAGCCGACAGAGAGACCGCGTTGGTGAACCGTATCCTTATGGTAATTAGCTCCCACGAAATCTACATACACACGCGTACACCCCCACCCCCTCTCTCGCTCTTTCTCGCTCTTTCTCTCTCTCTCTCTCTCTCTCTCTCTCTTTCGCCTGGTGACATTTCATCCTCCTGCTTTCGCCTAACCTTCCTCTCCTCTTTACACTCTGTTTTCTCGTTAACGACCGTCTCGATACAGTAATTAGAAAGATCGCTGCACGATTCTTTCCTTCTCTCGGACCAATTAACACTACCTTCTTGCCGCTTTACTTCTTCTCCTTCTCCTTCTTCTTCTTCTTCTTCTTCTTCGTCTTCTTCTTCTTTACTCCGACGGATCAACCTAATTTATCATCCTGCTCGGATACATTGACCGCCATAAGAGACTGCCTAAAGAGAATGGCACGCGACACCGAAGCACGATTCGACGCATATCGGATTCACGATGAGATTTCTCGGAACGGAAAACTTGCACCGACCCAAATAACCTTTCCTTAGCTGAGCTTTACGAGAGCATCGTTCGCTGAAAGAGGGACTGAGAGGAAGCCAGTAGTAATAATAATTAGTCTCTTAATGCGAGCAAACGATCGGCCGATAAAGACCACCACGCTCGGAACGTCTCGTTTCTTTCCAACTCGTAAAACTTCTCTGCCGTGGTGCAGAAGAAAAAGGGAACAGTAGAGAAAAGGAGAGAGAGGAAAGGAGGAAATAAGCGGGATAAAATATTAACGCTCCTCGACCGATTACTCTCGGCACAGGGGATACGGGGGATACAGGTGTCTTTTTATCTCTCACCTTCCTTCACGATCCAATTCCGCGCAAAGAGATAGGCTATGCAACTTCCGGCGGCTCTATACGCTCTTCGAGCACGCGCGTCGCCATTTCCTCCTCCCTTTTCCATATGCCACGTAATATCAAAGTCCGTCGCCTATTTACTTTTACAGGCTACGATTGGACTTTACTTCCGGTCACATCTCGCGCAGTAGGACGGAGAAGCGCCCACGTGAAACGTCCGATGAACGCTTTCATGGTTTGGGCTCAAGCGGCGAGACGTAGGCTGGCGGACCAGTATCCTCAACTTCACAACGCCGAGTTGTCGAAAACGCTTGGAAAACTGTGGAGGTGGTGTAATTTGCCGCGGTCGCGGCTCGCGTATACCGTACACGCATACGTGTATATTATGTCCTATTGTTACGTGTCGAAAATTAACCCGAAGCAATGTAACACAGGATTCTGAGCGACGGTGAGAAGCAACCGTTCATAGAGGAAGCTGAGAGGCTGAGGAACGCGCACAAAAAGCAACATCCGCATTACAAGGTAACCGTCTACGAGATGATTTATTCTGTGTAGTACCAGCAGCTACAAGTAAATCGTAAACTGGCAATTCTAGTATCAACCGCGACGACGGAAACCGAAATCGGAGGAACAGATGGGTATCGTGATGCACCGGACTACCTTATCCTCTCCGGGCACTTCTCTAGATTCTACCAACTCGTCCGACTGCACGTATCCTCGTCTTTACCCGGACACCGGGATCAAAACGTACGAGAGACCGATTTACCACGAGAGCAAAACCAGCTATGATCTTTCGAGATCTGCTTGGCCACCAATCGACTCGAATAAATACCCCGTCGATCATCCGTCGATTCTCGAGGGTGGTAAATCGTACGAATCGAACATGGCCAAGAGTTACGTCGACGTGAAATATCACGAGGTATCTACCGCCGCCAAGTATCACGAACAGCCGGTTCCAAAGTATTCCGAATTGCAGACGAAACCTTACGATCTACCCAAATACCCGGACAGCCCCTTAAAGTATCCCACGGTAACGGACGTTACCAACCCGAGCAAGTCGTACACCTGCGTACACAGCCAGTATTATTCTGCTCCTGAGGGATATACGGTACACGAGGAGAACGAGTATCAAACGCAGGGTGTCTCCACCCACTCTTTTTATCCGTATATTTCCGCATCTATGACACAACCACCCTATTACATGGGTCCGCGGTAAATCGGTATCGTGTACATCCTCTTTATTCGCTCCTGTAATTCATTCGTACAGGCAAACTAGACGCAACGACTACGACGTACCGTACCTATTTCGTTTTTGGCCACGAATAGATTGTCGAATAGCTTCCTAATGTTTTTCCTTCCTTTGCTATTTATTATTTCACCATATCTTTTACGATTAAATAAAGAAATGAATAAATAAAGATCCTTCTAGCAGCTACCTACTCTCACCGACAAACACATACCGTCTACCTACGTAGCATACTACAATTTACTTTCTATCGTTTGTTTAGCACGCACGCACGCTCCCGCGTGCTTGCACAACCATGCCCCTCCCTTACCTCCGCTCACACAACGTATACATGTCTTAAAAAAAGAATTCAATCTTCCGTTAACATCACGTTCGCTGTCACGATCCAAGTATCGTCGACGCTGAACATATTGCGTAGAGTATCGACAGCCGATCGGTCACAGCCCCTGTGCGACGGATCAACCATCGTGCGCGACTCGTCTGGTTGCCAGCGCCTGACTAAAACTACGAATGGTAAACACACGATGCACCCTTGGAATTTTCGAGTGACAACGAACGTGTTAGGAGAAAGTGAATATAACTAAAACCATGTTGTACGTTACTTTGTCAAACAATGGACGACAAATAAGAGGAAAAGAAAATGGGTGTATGTGCGTGTAACAGAGAAAAAAATAGACAGAGAGAGAGAGAGAGAGAGAATGGCAGGGTGGTAGGAAAGAGGGGGGAAGTGATGGAAGGGGAAGGGAGAGGGGGAGAGAAAGAGAGAGAGCGTTGCATTTTTTTTTTAAATAGGTGCAACACAATCATACCTATGTTTACAGAACAATCAACAAAGTCGTAGTACATGTTTGATTCACGCGCAATGGTATTGACTTACACGCCGTTTTAAACATCCCTATTCATCATAGCGGCTAATTCTATTATTTGATCCCTATTTGCATGCATAAACGCTTTCGCAGTCCATATCATGTTGGCTAGAACTTCGTCGCTTTTCTCATCCATGGCGATATCCTGGGCTAGCTGCGGATTAAATCTATAGTAAGGCACTCCGATCATGGAGCACCAATTTCTAGCACGATCAACGATCCTACCGTCGCACGCAGTTGCCTGATCTACCAATAATTCAGCAAGACCCAATATTCCCATGGCGAACTTTGCCGTATCCCATAAAGTTTCCGGAAGAAATATGTCGATGTCTTTTAATGGACTACTGGGAATCAAACCGGTGCCGATAGATACCACCAAGGACAGAGGAACGGCTTCGTTTTCGCGTCCGATGGCCTTCAAAGCGAGATTGTACTCGTGAATTTCGGTGATGGCATCCAAAGTCGGGTTGTTCGCTATTAATCCACCGTCCAGATATTTGCCAAAGGATCGAAAATAGGAAGGGGCAGCACCGGTTGCTCTTGCAGCGTGCCAAAGATATTCTTCGTTTGGTGGAGATGGAGAGCTCTCTGGAATATTCAGTATCACGCTAGGTGCATCGTAGTTGCGAAACAAGTGTAAATCAACCGGCTTTTTTTCAGCCAACACAGCTGTGATCATTATCTTCGGTTTCTTGATATCAGACATAACCGAAGTGGCACCCAGGCTATCTTTCAACACTTTCTCTAAACCTTCGTTACTGTACGGACGTATGCCGACAAATGCTTCTTCCTTGATGCGAAAGTAGAGCGCTTGGCATTCTCGTAAAGACTTGCCGGACGCTAGACCAAGGGCCAAGATTCCACCGGTTGATGTGCCTGCGATCCAATCGAAACAATCCCGGATAGGTTTCTTCATGATAGACTCGATCTCCAATAATGTTTGCACCAGCACCAATCCGCGAATCCCTCCTCCATCGAGACAAAGAAGACGGCCGCCTTGTATCGGCTTCTTTTCTTTCGAAGCCATCTTATCCATCCCAGAGACGTGAAGCATTTGGTCTAATATGGTTCGCGAAACGGCCATCGGTGGCTGTTGCGGAGCCACACCGTTGAAGGTTTCGTCGTACTTGCAGCCCATGCTACAATTGCTCATATCCTTTGGACAACGTTGAGCACCCACCGCATCTAGAATATAAAGGATTTTGTGACTCTCGACGTTGTCGATGCTCACCAAGTGCCGTGGCGTTTCCGACTTCCAATTTCTAGCGTCGATGTCCGCTCCAAACCCTATCAGACATTGCACTATAGGCAGCGTGTTTTCTATAACAGCCAAATGCAACGGAGTATTGCCATCTTTATCGACGATGTTTACGGAAGCCATATGACTTAAGAGAGCCACCACGCATGGTAATCGTTTTCTCATTGCCATGATGTGTAAAGCCGTACGACCGTCGAAATTCAAAGCATCTATGTCGCAATTGCTCTCGATCAAAGCATTAACTACTTCTCTGCTTAAAGACCAGTGCAACGGTGTACCGCCGAACTTCATGTCTTCGGCGTGAAGCACGTTCGGCTTACTGTGAAGAAAATCTCCTACGTAACCGGGACTAGAAGGCTGACCTTCGGATGCGGGAATATTCACATCCGCACCAATTAAAAGAAGAGCTTTAACGCACTCGGGCTTATTATTCAGGCACGCGACATGTAACGGCGTGTACCCGTTACTATTACGACTGTTCAAACTATTTGGAAGATCACCCCCAAGGGCTAGAATTATTTCTTTGGTAGACGTGGCAGCATAATGGTATACGGTGTTAGCATTATAGTCCAAATGTTCCAAAGAACTTTTAGCTTCTATCAACATCTGTACTGTACACAAATTATTGCTTTCCACTGCCACTTGCAACGGAGATATACCTGTCTCTATATCTCCGCTGTTCAATTGACTATTTACAACAGCATGAGTAAAAGCATTATAAAGAGCAAAATGAGCTGCTAAATGTGCCAATGTCCATGTAGGATGTTCCACTAATATATCGCATAACTTTTGTATCTTGCCCACGTTGCACATCTACATTAACAAATAACAAACATTATTAATTCTATCCTCTTTTACATAAATTAAAAAACCTTTCTGACAAGTTTTATTCACACATCAAATAATTACTTGCTGACAAATTTGAACAAGTACCGGAACCTTGTCTTTGTACATGTTAAAATGTTTCTCTACTGCCTCCCTGTCTTCCGATCGATATAAGCTGAAAATTTTATTACTTTAGTTATTACATCTGTTACCAAATTATATTTAGTAAGCTAATTATTAAGTAACACTATTTCACACAGAAAACCAATGTGTATACATACCTATAAGCCTGATGCAATGTTTCTGTACAAGGTCTATGAAGAAGGATTTCGTATTTTTCCTGAGTCTTCTCGCCTGGACCATAAAGTACGATACCATCTTCGCGGCATTCAATATGCCGATTACTATAATTTTCAGGCCTAACTTCTCGAATCACGTTCGGCGGTATATCCGTATGAACAGTACTTCGCAGAATCGTTCCGAGCCAAGCCATAATCGATAATTTAGGTTATCAACCAAAACTATGACAGCATCTATTTTAATTAACTATTAACCTATTCCAATAATATAACGAATTGCAAAAAATTGCACTAATCATTTTTCCGAGAACGATAACTCATGACGTTCCCTGTACGTCGTAAAATAATATATATGTATATAATAAAATTATTACTGTGTATAACTTATTTAAATTCAAAAACCAAATATATAAGAAAGATTATCACAATCGAGTAACCGTAAATTTTGAATCTATTAATAATGTATCCTAACTAAATTATCCGCTGTGAATACACTTTGTGAACTGTCACATACGGAAATTCGAATAAGAATGTCAAAATACAATTGTGGTTGCCTGACTCGATCGAACAAAGTACCTATCACTTGGAGAATGATTCTCTTCGTTACTGTCTAGTATTTCCTTCCCATTCGTTCATCAATTTATCGTTTTCTTTGTTAAACCGTAAAAACGATGCGACACGAAAATACAGTTTCCTTAGAATCGCAAAATGTGCTTTTCTTTTGAGATATTCGCTTCTACGTCAGTTCCTTTTCTACACAACTATTTAACCTTTACGTTTGTTGATGTATGTACACACAATGCCATTGTTCTCCAATAAATTCTCTCCAAAAAAAACGCCTAGTAGAAAAGCGGGAATTTCTTTAGCAAATAAAGATTTCAATTCAAAATCTATAGAAAAAGAACTTGGACTTAATATTGGACCTATACGTTTAAAACTCGGAGATCAGGAAACTATTTTCGAGGCTGGCTCGTGGATTCCAGGTAAAATAACACAATTTAATTTTAACATGATGATAATAATAATAGTAAAGGTAATAATAATAATAATATTATTATTTTGCGTTTGTTGTTATTGTTGAATGAAATTTATATTGCAGAATCAGGGAAAATTGGAGGCACTTACAAGGAAAATGAAAGGTTAAAGAAGGAAATAAAAAGATTAGAAGATGAAAACCATTTGTTGAAATTGAAATTTGAAGTACTTCTTGATATGGTTATTAATTACTTGTGCTTTACTATTATCACACAATGTATAACACAGTATGTCAGTTTGTTCTTCCTTGTATGAAAATGTTCATTTTATTTCACAGTTGACACAGAAAACTGCAGAATTTTATTCACCAAAGGAAGAACTGGATTGTTTTAAAAAAAACTCGTCGTACAACAAAGACAGCGAATCTTGATACTTAAATATATTACTTTAATTCACGTTTTATCGGATCATTCGTATTTACAATGTATAAAAAAGGGTCTATGTACAATTGGAATTCTTGCTTTAATCCATTAATCTTTAACTTATACATACACACCTACATATATTTATATAGATGTATATATTTACGTGTATGAAAGTAATTATATTCGTATAATCATACTGAAATTCTTTATTATCCCATAATAACCTCCCTTTGTTAATCCATTGCGTTTTCAGGGCAAGTCTTTCGTGTATGTCCTACAAGCAATATCGTACCCAATTAACGCGATAAGTACTTTCCAAGCTTGAACATTGAAAACGATAAAATACGAACCTTCTATTCCACAAATTCCGCATTTTCTCTTACCAGTAAAAACTCGAGATTTCTTTTGCGAATTTTCATTTTTCTGTCTAGATACTTTTTTACCTTTTCCTTTGAACGAATCGTTACACGAGTTTTTGTTACTTTCATCTGCCCATTGGAAGAACTTGCAAGATTCATTCATGCTTTTAGGACAACAATAAAACGGACGCCCTTTATTAGGGCCATCTTTCTGTACAATCTTTCTACAATGCGTACACGTAATAATTATTTCCGTGAAATATTACAGATCGTAGAGGAATGTTTCAAAATCTTTACTCACTGTTTTGCCATTTCGTTACAATGACACTTAACATCGCTATTTGACGATGTAGATGCACCTCTGTTGTCATTAATACGAAGACTCGAGACTGCGCTAGTATTTGCAGTTAACGTTTGATTCGTTTCTCTGCGTGGTTGTATTTGTGTTTGATGTCCGTTCTCAGATGCCCAAAGAAAGAAATCACAATCAGTCCCTTGAGATTTTGCACATTTATAAAATAATCTTCCTAAAATACGTCGTGAAATAATCTTAGATAATAATCGAAGATATTTCAAGAAAAATACTTAGTAAATATCTAGAGAATTAATACCATGATTCGGCCCTTCTTTCCTTACTGTTAACTGAACCGCATTTTCGTTACATCTACACGTAATGGTGTTATCGTCATCGATGTTGCCCCATATTCTATTCTCTTCATTTCTTGACAACCTTAATTCGTTAATTATAGAATCAGCATAATTGGTATCATTCTTTAAATCATTTCGTTGTTTAACATTTCCCTTATTCCTCGAACCGTTTGTATTATTACGACTACTACCCTGATTTCGAACAACCCCTACAGATACATTACTTCCACGTAGATTTGTCTTGATTCCAACATTTGACGACGAAGAAGCATAGTTGCCCCTTATTAAAGGTGGATTTAAAACGGTATTCGACGGCGTCCCATCGGACATACTGCGATAACCGGTATCATTTGTTTGAGTTTGAGTTCTAACACTATCACTCCTTATATTCAACAATTCGTTAAACATAGTATCACAACCACCTATACAAGTAACGTAATCAGTACCATAAAAAGGCAAGGCGTTTCTGGCTAGTTTAAACTTCAATTTATGCATATTTCCTGGACACTAAGAACAAGGACACAAGAACAGAGTTAAAGAATGATAATATCTATGGATTGTACAATGGTCATCAATATTCTATCATCTATTATGCTTACTTGTGAACAGACTTCGTTCAAAATTTCGACAGATTCTATGGTTTGAGGGAACCAAATTGCATTGGTACATGCTGGATATCCCATGCAACCAATAAATTTTCCAATACCTTGCTTTCTGTCTTGAAGCGTCATATCTAAGCCGCATTTTGGACACTTAAATATAATAATTTCTTGAGGCGGATTACTAACTGGTATTTCCTCTGTTTCAACTGGACGCTCACCAAGGTAATCGGCTAAGGCATTATCGATTAAATTAGCACGTTCCAATGCTTTTTTAAACACCTCGCGATATTTATTTATCTGAACTTCCAAAACATCGTTCGGATTCTTTTGCCGATCGCATATTCTGTGCGTAACATATATAAAGTTAAATTTGTGATTCGAAAACATTTTCAAGTTGATAGAAAAATTACGGAATTAACGTACAATTTAAGATCCTTTTCTAAATCGGCCCTCAAGTCTGGTTTCGACATTTGAAATCCCATATTATCGTAGCCCATTACCAAACCGATCCCAAGTTTACCAGGTATTAAATACTTTCCATCCGTCAAACCCACGTATTGACGTGATTTTATTTTATCTATATGTTCTGCGTGAGTAGCATCCGTACCGATACCGTACTTATCCATCAAACCAATCAAGTCGGCCTCGGTTAGCAATTTTGGCGGAGAAGTTTCCTCCTGAATCATATCTATACTTGTCGGTTTGAAAACTTGCCCTTCTTGATACGCATGAATTTCTTTGTCGCTCCATTTGTCGTATATATACACGTGTAGATAATTTTTCTCAATAATTTGTAAGCCATTGGTAAAAAACTTTTCTCCAGCTATGTCAATCTCCACTGTTGTTTCGTGACCTATCGCATTATCCGATAAGCAAGCCAAAAAGTGTCTCACGACAAATTCGTAAACTTTGGCTTCGTTACCTGTTGTCAAGTGATTCTTGATATAAGTAATGGAAAATGAAACGAGACATTAAACCATACAATTGTAAAATACGGATATATATACCTTGCAAGCTATTGGTATATTTTATTGGATGTATAGGAGGATGAGCTTCGTCGCTTTTTTTCCCTGCCCTAGGATTCAATCCCTTTTCTAATAACTGTTGTGCAAAATTACCCCAAACGGGGTTTTCTACTTGCTGATTTACCAAGGGAATCAAATTCAATTCTTTTGGAAATATATTTGTTTCTGTACGCGGATAACTGATAAGACCTTGAGTATATAATGCTTCCGCGATTTTCATAGTTTCTTTCGCGCTTAAGTGAAGTTTACGCGAGCCTTGTTTCTCTAATTCCTAAGTTTATTTAATTTAAACAAGTAAAATATACCCTTATGTTATACTCTTTTTCAATGAAATCATTTCTTTATTACTTACAACTGTATCCAATGGGAGTGGCCTCCACTTACACTTAGGTTTATTTAATACTTTTTCTACTGTAGCATTGGGCTGTTCTAAACAGATGTCCAAAAAAACTTCACAAGGCAAGTGTTCAAATAATCTTCCTCTTGCCCATCTAAATTCCACAGAAATATTATCACGAATATCCATTACTTTTATTTTCCAATAAGGCTCTGGCTTAAATCTTTCTATAGCTAAAAACCTTTCAACTACAAATCCTAATGTAGGAAATTGACAACTACCATAGCTGATCAACATATCAGCAAGAGCTCTGGGAAATACTCTTTGAAGTCTGAGTGTTTGAAATCTTGTAAATGCAGCACCTACAAATATTATTCTCATCAGGTATGTGTGAGTTTATAATTACATTAATTATGTTGACCAAGGTACATTGTTTGATACCTATTCTTAAATCTAATTGACTTCGTACTTCAACAGCATCACTAAGTGCTTTGTTTGGTTCACATAGATTTTGCAATGCTCTATTTATAGATATTTGTGTGATCTCAGAAAATTTTGCCCTGTTGAACAATGTATTAATTAATATGTGAATTTAATTGTGATAGTATAGATAACTTATTTTATTACCTATATACACAAATATTGGGTTTAATTGCTTGACAAACTTGAATAATTTCAAAACCTATGTTTTCTCCTTCACGATCACAATCTGTCCAAATAATTAGTGCATTGCACTTCTGTACTTCCCTTTCCAAAGTCTTTTTAATTTTAACATAATTCTCTTCTTGGCATGATTTTACTATAGGTGCATCAAATAAACTTAATGGATGGCAACCTTGCCATCTACGATATGCTCCGACAAATTCATGTGTTAATAGATGACCAGAGACAGAAGTCATAATCATATCACAGTTTTGATTCCACAAATATGAACTGAATTCGAAAATTTTATTATACTTAGACAAACCTTCCCTCTATAAAACACAGTAAATTAAATTAAACTTTCTATAAAACTTCCTTTACTTTAATTAAAATTCACTTTTCATTTACCCGTTTACAAGTACCGCGGGATAAATGGCCCGCGATATGTTTTGCAGCATCATTTTTTTCCGCAACATTAAGAACTTTCATGACCTTAACGCAATTGTTAAATTTTCTGAGGCACTGATAATTCTTATTTGATTCGCATAAATCTAATGATATTTGATTAAATATTTCTGTGATGAAATTCATAAAACGAATGTAACATAACATAATTGTTTCTTATTCTAGTAGGGTTATATGTTGCATACAATGTCCCTATGAAATATTATCATATCAGAGGGATGGATACACATCTTTTTATTTGTACTTTTTAAAACTGTAATCATCAAATACATTAATTCGTGTCGCTTTTACACTTTTCATACCAAATTAAACGCAACTTACATAACAAAATTAACTTCAAGTTGTCGCCGTTGAAGTTGTCGAATACTTCAGCTCTGTTAAGCAATGTATGAAACCTCACTGACAAATAATTCCTATTGAAAGAAAATTATCTGCGTTTCAGTAACAATTATTAAGAATGATATGTTATTTAACTAAGTCCTTGTTTATTGGAACATATTACTTAAATAGATAAGAAGTGATAGAATACGCTTTTCTTAAGGGGAACAGTAACTTTTTCATTGCAAATGTTGCAAGTATGTTAACATAAGAGAGAAAGGAGCTAGAGTAAAAGTAGACATTGGTAGACATTTTTAATATTTTGCACAGTAATTTTGGATTTTATGCACCTTCATTGAGGCATGCGTAAGTAAATAATGTTGCTATGTGAATAATATTATCAAATTTATGGAGAAAGATTAAATTTTGCGAAGCTAATGTTGTTTCAACACATGTTGAATAGTAAATATTCTACGACACATTCTACACATTCAGTAGTGTTTTATTTTTCTGTCGCATTTGATCGTTTAATCATTTTTTTTTAATGTTTTACCTCGAATAACTCCACAACCATATCATCTAATCATTCGCTGTTTTATTTTAACATCAGTTTTCTATGTAACTTTTTCGTTATTATCCAACTATTCTTTAGGAAACTTGTATACATTCCATATTTACCATGCAATTTTTTGTCATTTTTTTTTTTCAGCAAATTGATTGTTGTTTTAATTACTTATTTCAAACACGGCCAAACATGACGGAGGACATGTCAGGGGCAGACATATGTAGGGTTTGTAGATCTGAAGGCCTGGTAGATAGACCTCTCTTCCATCCGTGTATTTGTACAGGCAGTATTAAATGGATACATCAAGAATGTTTGGTACAATGGATGCGGTATTCGCGCAAAGAATATTGCGAACTGTGTGGATATCGTTTTTCCTTTACACCTATTTATAGCCCAGATATGCCACGTCGTTTACCATTAAAGGATATTATAGGAGGTTTATTTTCCAATATTGTAACAGCAGTAAAATATTGGCTACATTATACCCTGGTTGCAATAGCATGGTTGGGAGTAGTTCCACTGACTGCTTGCCGAACTTACAGAGCATTGTTTAGCGGACCTCTTGATGTAGTAAGAGTAAGTACTCTGTTATTATTCTAAAATAAATCTTGATGTTTATCATTTTACGATTAACACGGAAAATAACTGTATATATTTTCATTACAGATAATGTCATTACCAATGGACATGTTATCTGCAGAAAATATATCTTCAGATGTATTTCAAGGATGCTTCGTTGTAACTTGCACTTTGTTTGCATTTATTGGTTTAGTGTGGTTACGGGAACAAATTTTACACGCCGGCGGGCCTGACTGGCTCGAGATAGACAACATAGAATTGCCTCCTGTCGATGTTCCACCACCTAATATAGAGATGCGTTTACAGCAACTTCGAGAACAAGGAGCCCGTTTGCGACAAGAAATGCAAGATAATAACAATGTACCACCTTTTATCGACGAACCGCCAATTGCACCGGAGCATTCAAACGACGATCTAAGGAATGCGGACGAACATAGTCCAGAGGAAAATCACTTACTGGATAATCAAAGAATAGAAGATGTCGAAGGAACTGGTAGAGACATCGAGCCGCATGTAGCTCTCAGAAGCGGTGAACAACAAATAGAACAACCTGCTAGAGATCTGGAACCACCTGTAGTTCCGCGAGATGTAGAACCATTGATACCGCCTAGAGATGTGGAACAACCTGCACCACCTAGAGATGAAATAGGTGTAGATGGTGAACAAGCTAATGCAAGAGCAGGCGAGGCGTGGAGAGGGGGTCAAGCCCAAGGTCAAGCACAGGGAGAAGCTGAAGAGGCAAATTGGAATCCATTGGAATGGGATAGACCTGCAGAGGAATTAACGTGGGAACGTCTTTTAGGCTTAGACGGATCTCTTGTTTTTCTTGAACACGTATTTTGGGTTGTTTCGCTAAATACGCTGTTCATTATGGTATTTACTTCTATGCATTATACTATACAAGATACGAATCAATTAACTTCGGTGGTTTATAGTATCATACATTTTTTTGTTTGTTTTTTCCAGGTCTTTGCTTTCTGCCCCTACTATATCGGTAGTTTTGCGATAGCTGGTTTAGGATTACAAGAATACGCAGCCGCGTCGCACTTCGAAGGATTAGTAACTACGTTATGCGGTTACTGCGTAACTGGAGTGTGGTTGGTGGTTCTTCACACCCTAGCGGCCCCCTTAGGTTTCCAACACTTTCAACGTTTATTAGGTTTATGTTACGTTATAGTAAAAGTTTCTTTATTATCAGTCATTGAGATAGGCATACTTCCTCTGATCTGCGGCTGGTGGTTAGATATTTGTTCGTTAGCAATGTTTGACGCTACGCTTAGAGATAGAGAATCTTCGTTCAGATTAGCTCCTGGTACATCGATGTTTTTGCATTGGTTGGTCGGGATGATTTATATATATTACTTTGCTTCGTTTATTTTATTATTACGAGAAGTGTTACGGCCAGGAGTACTTTGGTTCTTAAGGAACTTGAACGATCCTGACTTTTCTCCTATCCAAGAAATGATACATCTTCCAATTCTAAGACACGTTAGAAGACTCGTAGCATCTGCAGTCATATTTGGAACTGCTATTTTGTTAATGTTATGGTTACCCGTGAAACTTTTGAGATGGGCATGGCCAGGATTTTTACCGTACACAGTTACCATTCAAAGTGAAGCTCAGGTAAGAAAATGACGAAAAGAGGGAAAAATAACTTTTCTATAAGGCTAACAAACAATTAATGTATCACTTTACTACCTGGCCACTTATTCTTAAATTAGGTCAGCGAATTGTCTTTAGAGCTGCTGCTACTGCAAGTGATACTTCCTGCATTACTGGAACAATCTCATTCCCGCACATGGTTGAAAGATTTAATAAGAGGTTGGTGCCGAGTAGTGGCCTGGATGTTAGATCTCCAGTCGTACCTGTTGAAAGACCAAACTGAGGATCCAGGAGCGGCAGTAATCGAAGAACCGCAACATCCAGACTTAGGTGCTGTGCACCATGCACTGTTACAACGAGATGGGCCAACAGGTTTCCAACCGTATGTCAGGCCGCGCTGGTTTCCTGCTCGTCTAGTTGGTCTTTTGTTTTGTGTTTGCGTATCTCTTGTTATTGCTAGCCTAATAGCAATGATCCTCCCTGTTTGGCTTGGACGTAAAGTAATGGCGCTGTGGGTGGTCGGAGCTCCAGCTCCGTCTCCACCAGTATTACCACGTATTTTAAGTGGGTCTGGTAAGTTTATTTATATTTATCGATTCTCTCTTTCTCTCTGCTTGGTTTAATTATTTTAATTGTTGCCTTGTATCTTTCAGAAACAGATGAAACTGTAGTTTTCCTGTATGAACCAGTTCACGAAGTATACAGCATAGCCTGTGGAACGTATGTATGTTGGGCCGCGGCAAGAGGACTAGCTTTGGCATTTTCCTGGTTACCCCGTGGACGAAGAGCTCTCTTGGATAGAGTGAAACATTCAGCAATCATAGGTGTTAAAGCATCGGTAGCATTTTTCCTACTTATTGGCCTAATACCACTCTTATTTGGTCTTCTTCTTGAATTAGTCGTTATAGTACCATTACGCGTACCTCTAGAACAAAGTCCTATTTTGTTTCTCTGGCAAGACTGGGCTCTAGGTGTATTGTATACGAAAATAGCAACCGCGATTATTATGATGGGACCGGAGTGGAGAATTCGTCTGGCAATTGAACGAGCATACAACGATGGAATTAGAGAGATAGATTTGAAATTCATCGTTACGAAATTGGCAGCACCGGTGATATGTTGTTTCGGCCTTGCTTTGGCTGTCCCTTATGCCGTAGCTCATGGAATAGTCCCATTTTTTATTACCAATTTACAAACGCAAATTCTTATCGCCAGACGTTTATATCCCTTCCTTGTATTGGTACATTTGGTGTGTATCGTTATTTATTTTCAAATTCGCCAGTTCAAAAAACTTTACGAGCATATAAAGAATGACAAATATCTCGTGGGACAAAGACTTGTAAATTACGAACATCAAAGTAAGTCTCAACAGTAACTATGTGAACAATCATAAGCGTGGAGCTAACGTTTCCTACAATAATTGTTTGTCGATCCTGGCATGAGTTTAACAAAAAAAAAAAATCCTTCAATGTACATTTCCTTTCACACTTGATCGTCAACAGACACTAACTTATGTTAATTGTACATTCATTTTTAGTATTATAATTTATTAATGTAAGCGATACGAAATAAATTGAGAAGACTGTTATCGAATGTATCGCTTTTCCGTTTGATACATTACAGATTGTCGATATTTTTGATTTGAATTAAGGAAAGTATATTGTTCAAAAGCAGCAATGAATATTTTGCCCGGTTACGAATACGATCGTGTCCGAGAATCTAAAATTTTCACCGTTATATCCTCCTTATCGTTGATCAAACAACTAATTTTTTAAATACATACAATACCAGAACCTTAAAGTTTCCATCAGACGTTAAGAAATTCAATGTACAAAGTTCAATTACACTCCAATGAATCCTTAGAAAATAAAGTTCAAAAAGCACGTACTATTATGGAAATAAGGCTACGTTTTAACTGAAAGAATAACGCAATCGTATTTTATTGTACAGAATGAAATGTCTAGAACGATTTATTCCAAGTGAAATTGAGAAATATTTATAATACATTGGTGAGAATAAAGAAAGTCATATTTCCTAAGAAATTTATTCTTAATAATTCTTTTGTCAGTTAATCATGCGAAACTTGTTTTATCTATTAACGAGATATTACGTGACGTATACAATTGTATTATCAAAAAGAAATCTGTTCCATATATGTAGTTACGCCAAAAGAACTAAAAAAAGAAAAAAAATCAGCTAACTTATTACACGAGATCTCTTTTACATAGATATCACAATAAACTCCGCAATCATAGTTTATTTCGTATACAGTTAGAATATACGCTTTGCGCATCGTACACGTAATTTTATGTACAGATATAAAGTTAGGTATAAGTGAGGACTATTTATTTGTATAAGTACTGTTCGTTCAGGAATCAATGAAACTGTACGATCGCAAAATATGTAAAAATATTTCCGTAATGTATATTAAAACTTAATTGAAATAAATAACGTCCTTGCGAAAAGTATGGATTTATTATTCCTGTCAATCTTTCCTAAAATTCATTTATCAAATAGGGATAAAATCTATTCCATTTTCCTTATGGTCGATAGAATTTATATCGTAAGTTGTTAACAAAATATGTGTGTACACAGCCGAAATGTCATTTGTACATAAAAGTATAGAGAAATATAAAATATTTTTACAATGATACTTTCCAAATCTAAATTTACAGTGTAAATACCGTTATTATTTTTGTTCCTCGTTAGGTGGTAAAATATTACCGATTAATTGAAAGGATTCAGGATGTTTCTCCACCCTTAAATATAATAAAGTAAAAATATTTATTACCTGAAAAATATATCATGCAAGTTATTATGTTGTTTATGTTATTAATACATATATTCGTATTTCATAGTTGTATCACGTCCAACATCAGCTCACTTTATTACATTATTACCTGAGTAACAGCAGGTTGTTTCCAGGAAATGCTCATCGTTGGAACCGAGCATTCCGTAGAATATAAAACAGCTGCTAAATCTTTTAACTTTGCTAAGGAAATCCTTAAATTTATACCAACTTGACATAGTATAACGTCTATAAAATTTTCCTTTACATTCAATACAATAGCCATGGTAATAATAGGACCTTTCAAATCTATCAAATATGTAAAGTATAATTCACGACTTCGTTCTTGAGCTACTTTTGCGCTATACTTCCTTATATTAGAATTCGCCGCTATTCTATCATAATAAAAACAATATAAAAATGTTAAATGTATTATATTTGTAGTTATTCTTATACCAATCAACTATTTACTTCTCTTTTTAACTAACTTACTGCTTGCACAATTTTTGGGACCATTTTTGGGGCAAAGCTGCATTTGTCATAGTTGAATAAAGTAAACGGTGTACTACGCAATCGGTGTATCGTCGAATTGGAGAAGTAAAATGCGTATAAAGCGATACATTTAAAGCGTAATGTCTTAAATCCTCTTTCGTTTTTACAGTAGACGAACATTTGTACGTTGCTCGCTGAGGGCGTAAAGATTATTTAAATTTTTATAAGTGTGTCAAATAGTACATAATAATAATAATAACAAAGAAGAAAATCGTACAGTCATAGCTTTTGAACAAAGATTGTTGATAACCATCATCCTATATTTCATTGTTATTTTCGATTCGTAACTTTCGGATTCTAATTCCTGCTCGTAGCGTTTGATACTAGCATGCAAAGATGCCGAAGACTTAATATCTAAATGAATACCAAATTTCTGGAGAATATCTTTGGTTATACCGAGAATATACTTCGAGGGCTCTCTATGATTACGCAATAAAGCAGTCTCGGGGATAGTATCGTATAAGTGTGTAGCAACTGTTATATTAGCTAGCAGCATAAACTCTTCTATCAGTCTAAAATATTCATGTATACATATATACATACAGAGATATGTAGACATATTACTTAAATTACAATTATACCGTAATTTAAGCGATAGATTGAAGATATTGTCTACAACCGAATTCGAAAGTTACCTGTTACTATCTTGCTGTTCTTCTATGCTATACGATATCGGTAAACCTGTAATTCTATCAATTCTAACATTTAATTTTGGTTGATTTATTTGTAATGCGCCATTCTGAAATCTTTTGGTACGTATCTGTGTGGCTAGATCGTGTAAAATGTTTACTTTTATCGATAAATCGTTAATACCGAAATTCCCGCTTGTCGTTAAAAAATCATCCGACCAATTATTCTCCGGATGTTCGATAAATTTCTGCGCATGTTGGTAAGCCATTTGACAACATGATTTTATTATAGTTTTAGCAAATCGATGTTTGATAATTTCGGCATTTCGTGTCATTTCCCATATGACAGAGAAAGCCAATTTATCCTGTCCAGGCAATAGAGAACATAATTGACATAATTGTTTTGGTAACATGTGGTACACATTATCTGTCATGTACACAGTTGTTGCTCGTTTTGAAACCTGAATATCTAATGGAGATAAAAATTCCAAATAATGAGTAACATCTGATATATGCACACCAATCTATAATAAAAAAAAAAATAAATACACTATATCTGGACAGATAAATTAATGGAACAAAGAACAGCTCTTTGTGAAACAGCAAAATTACTTCGAAATTTCCATTTTCTAAAGGTCTGCAAGAAACTGCATCATCTAGATCAACTGCAGTGTCAGGATCAATAGTAAAAACACATTCGTGTCTCCAGTCTTCCCTATCTTTTATATCATCTTCTGTCAAAGAGTAATCATGAGATGGAATCTCTTTCATTGCATCTTGACTATAAGGTGTAACATCTAAATCGTATTCAAGTAATATTGCATTTGATTCTGCTTTTATATCACCTATGCTTCCAACTATTCTTTCAATTTTTCTGCAAACATCATAATAATCTAACAATATTCAAAACTTTCTGTCTTCGAATTCATAAATTTTCATCATACCCATCTGCAAACTGAGGTGTCATCCAATCAGTTATGGTAGCTAAATATAACGTGTCTTCGTAATTACTTGAAGACACTGCAAATTGTTGCATTGATTTCCTACTTATTTTAATCAATGGCATACGTTGATCCCTGGGATAAAGAAATGTAGCCATGCCATGCTGTTTTAAGCGTCCAATTGTTCTCCTTGGATGCACCTTCTCTCGTATACAAACTACAACACCTGTTTTTTGTTTCTGTCCCTGGCACATTTGCCATTTTTCTGGGGGATTTATACATGCTACAACAAGATCACCATCCAAGGCTCGATTTCTATCCCTTAAACCAAAGATCAGTAGATCACACTCGTCGTCGGACAACGATAAATAAGCGTATTTATAACACCACGGATTAATACGCAAATATCCTTCTACATATCGCGTGCCAATGGAATTTTGATTTTTTAAAAGTTCATTAATTTCCTTTTCTGGGATATATCGTGAGAATGTCTCCTTTTGTTTCAAGGACTTAATTTTCTCCTTTGCAATATCTACACGTGTTGTATTTTCACATTTAGAATTTGTTCTTAACCTTTCCTCTTCTTTGCTTGCTTTTTTTCTTGCTTTAGAAATATTTTCTTTTTCCTGTATAAAATATATACATCTAAGGGGTAACTATACAACAGACAGAAAACAGACGAATAATACCTGTTTAAAAACATTTCCACGATTTGTTCCACAATTTCCTGTTTCTCGTTCAAATTTCTTTGAGCATAAATATTCCGTCGGTAATTTTCCGGCAGTCAATTTTTTTAAACTATTCGCTGCACAGCCTGCATTTTCGTCGTATTCCATAGTAACATCTGATTTTAATACGCTATTTTTACCTTTACGTCGACATTTATCGCTAGCTTCAAATTTCTTTACAGACTTTCTCTCGCATGTTTCTTTCTTAGGAGTTTCTCTTCCCGAAAATTCAAATATCACGTCATTTTCTTTTTCACTAATTTTACGAGCAAATTTTTTAACAAGTGCAGGCTGATTTTGTTTAACAAAATCCGAAGAAGTTGAGTCTTTTGACATACCGTTGATTTTGTGTTTACTATTTGTTTAAATATATACGAAAATGCCGTGCTATCAATTTATCACACATAACTATTACTTTGTAATGTTAGAAATATTATTTGAACGTGCACTATATACACACATAAATATGTGGGATCAAACGTTTGTACGAATGGAAGAAATTAAAGAAATTTTGTTGTATCTTTCGAGTACGAACAGATAAGCTGCAGTTCTCGAAGATAAGATTTGAGTAATAAGAAAACCATATTATTCGAGCGTTACACACACACACACACACACACACACAGACACACATACCACAGGCATTTCATTTAAGTACTAAGGATGGGCAATAAACTTAACCAAAATATAAATCCCAATTTATAACAGAAACAACAAGCTTTCAGCTTTCACTCGACAAATTAATTAATATTAATTCAAGATGGTTCGTGATTCAGCCCTATTGATAATTCAATTCTTTACTCTTTGATTTTTCTTGTTTTATATTTTTTAATAACTGGAAAATTTCTCTAACCTTACATATTTTCATGATTATAATTTTTTAATTCAGAGCAACTGTCTGTCAATCCCCCAATAAGCGATTACTGTACACTTTAACAAGACAGTATTCGATTGGTCATTGGTACACATAAAGGTAGCGATTACAATGCAGTTGCGATTGAATTGTATAGGTAAATTTGATTGGTGAATGTTGGTAGAACTTTGTTCACACTAGGGTAATATCGTATAGAGAATCTCGAGTTATCAAGTATTCCTCAAGCTATTAGATCAGTTGGCAAGCAAGCTTAGTGAGATAGTACATGATAGAGAAATTGTGTCGTAAACGCAGTGGAAAGGTAAGGTTGTTTCGATCAGTAGGAGAGAAACGCGATTGCTCCACGCAGTCGGGCGAGAGACCGAGCTCAGAGAGGATTGAAAGGAAGACGAAGGAATAGGAAAGGAAAGGAAAGAAAAGAAAAGAAGGAAGGAAGGAAGGAAGGAAGGAAGGAAAGAAAGAAAGAGAAGCGCGTGCATCGTATAGGAAGAAATTAGAAACGCGTTGTTATATTAAAAAGTGGTGAAGTTTCAACAGCAACGAGGCCACGTAGAAAATGTTTCACGTAAGGAGACTGACGAGATCCTCGATCGCCCTGAAGCAAGTACCGAGCAATGACATTATTCGCAACAGACTGATACGTATCGTACCGGTGTTTCAAACACGCGGTTACGCTGATCATCAGATACCCGATCGCCTCAAGAATATTCCCGAGGATGCGAACCCAAAATTTTTCGACATGGTCGAATACTTTTTTCACAGAGCTTGTCAGATTGTCGAGGACAAGTTAGTCGAGGACATTGGCAAACGTTCGAGGATGACCATTGAAGAGAGGAAGAAAAAGGTGAAGGGTATCTTGATGCTAATGGAACCATGTGACCATATCTTACAAACTACTTTTCCCTTGAGACGTGATTCCGGGGATTATGAAATGATCACTGGCTACCGCGCTCAACATTCGACGCATAGAGTACCCTGCAAAGGAGGTAAAACGAGACAGAATCTTGTTACAATCATTTCTCACTTTTATTTCTACCTTTGCCTTGTCACCAACTGTTTTTCGATAATGTCCGACGATCATAATTCGGTTACACGCTGGCAATGTTTGAACAAGTAGGTACAGGATCGTGACACTGTTTCATACTTGTATGCACGAATGATCGGGTTATGGTGGCCGGGAGGGAAGGAGGGGAAAAGAGAGAGAAACAATAGAATTATTTTTGTGGAATAACTTACAGCCACTCAAATTTGATATTAACAAGCGCGTTAATTACGTCATCGATGACAGCACGTAGCAGTCGCGAGGGATCATAAACTAGACTGAATTCGCTTAAATTTCCGTTCAATTATTGAACCTTTATCGGTCGAGCGCGGTATCGTAAACGAGACAGTTATTTTCTTTGATTTTCGGAATTTGCTTTTTATATCGCGAATTTCTTTTTCTCCTTCCGTTCTTCTTGGTTCAGAAATTCGCTACAGTTGGCTAGTTACTTTTAAGTATTCGTTGTACCGTATAGGATCTGGTTTGTGACACTTATGTCTGCATTTTTGCGGGTTCCTATGATACAACGACGCGGTTTTAACCTCAATTCCAGAAGGCAGATTATTGAAAGTGTGTCTACAATGGATACGTAGCACTATCACGTAGCTGTGTACTTTGTTTTTGCTTAAGTAATAATTCCTTTTATATATAAATATAAAACTGAAGGAATAATAATCGAATCATAGTATGAGAAAAGCACGAAGCACGAGAAATAACGTGACGAGTGTTCCTCATTGTTCTCATTCGTTTATTACTCACGAGGATCGTATTACATCGGTTAAATGTTGATTATAACGATTTGGAGGGCGCACATTATATTATCGCGTCGTTAGTATGTACATTTGTAATAATACCGAACGAAGAAAGTTAGAAGGTTTTCGAGCGAATCAGCCGGGCTACGTATACAATTCGCGTTGAAAGGAAGATATTCCAAGTATGTGCATACATCGGAGCAACTTCACCTTGATATAAATTTGTACTTGAGCTCGACTGTGCTTAAAACGTGACTCACTAGCGCATCATTTCGCGGGGTAGATCTTTTACAAGAGCCAAACAAATTCTATAATCCGCCTATCGACCAGGATGATCTGCGCCCCCTTTATTCTGTCGTCATCGGTATTAAAAGTATCACGATTACGTTAGAATTTCTTTACTTTTTATACGTTGGTTGTTTGTATTATGATTACGAAATAGACAGATAGACGTCGAACGTTCGTCATTGATGAGTGTTAGAAGAAGGCGATTCAACGATGCCAAGCTGTCTGGATCCTTTTCTTCTCTCCTGCCAAATATTAGCTAACTACCTTGATTCGCGATTTAATTTAAGAGATTGGCAATTGTAAGTATCATGCCAATGTCATGATGATGATCGAAAGGTCGATGCTCTGGTCGAAACAAATCGATATTCGCTTTTCTTGTTCACGCGATCACCCGTTCGCCAACGAAGAATCAATCGAGCGAGAGAGAACGTATATTTGAGATATGTATAATTTTAGGTTACGCTAAAACACTCTACCGCTCGTAATCTTTCTCTCTAATTATCGTGTCCCCTAATAGTATTAACCTTACAGCGCGAATATCGAACAAAGCTTCCAGATGTTATTTAAAAAAGTTATTAACAAGGTCGTGTACTGACATATATCTATAGAGAGAAGGAGTAGCAACCATCCTTGTGTAGAACTATTTTTGGACGATAACGTTTGCGTAATATTGACTGACGTGGATTTCTTGAAAAATAAAAATAGTATTTGTATTGTATCTAAATGAATTGTCGTCGTCGTAACCGTCGCTGTCGTCGAAGAATTATCACGAACAACTCTATCGTTATTGAGATTCGAAGTAAGATTACACGAATGAATAATTCGTCGAGTTCTCTATGCTTTCTAAAGATTGTTCTCAGATCTACCAATCGATATAAGACAGGATCGATCGTTGAACGATTTAGCTGAAATGCAATTTTTTGTAGAGACTCCGTGCATACATGTGGTATAGGTAAAATCGAGGGTCTTATCAGTTATTTTCGTGTTCATTCAAATTTTTTTTCTTCCTCTTCTTTACACAGAGTCGGACTATAATAATAAGTTACACACAGTTATTTGCATCGCGGTTCGCTGTTTTGTCTGTTACAGGTATTCGTTTTTCGATGGATGTCTCGCGCGACGAGGTAAAAGCCTTATCAGCGCTAATGACTTTCAAATGTGCCTGCGTGGACGTTCCGTTTGGTGGAGCTAAAGCCGGTATTAAGATTAATCCGAAACAATATTCGGAACACGAGCTCGAAAAGATCACAAGGAGATTCACGTTAGAGCTTGCGAAAAAAGGATTTATCGGTGAGATGTAGTGAAATATAGAAGAATACTTTCTTTCTCGATTTTTCTTTTTCTACTTGTATAAGGGAATCCTGTCAACGTGTAGCACCGTAACGAGTGGGTGGGTGTTACGCGCTGTGCTAATTAATGAAAGGATGACGAGATAGAATCAACCTATTCGATTCCACGCGAAATCCTCCTACGAGAGAAGAAATACGAAAAGATTTTCATTTCTATCGACAGGGCCCGGTCTTGACGTTCCTGCGCCTGATATGGGAACCGGAGAACGCGAAATGTCCTGGATCGCGGACACGTACGCCAAAACTATAGGACACTTGGATATCAACGCACACGCCTGTGTCACCGGAAAACCTATCAATCAAGGTGGAATTCATGGGCGTATCTCGGCGACAGGGCGTGGTGTGTTTCACGGACTGGAGAACTTTATCAAGGAAGCTAATTATATGAAGATGATCGGTACGAAGGTATTTCCTATCTTCGCAAGACTCGCGCGAGCGCGCACGGTCAATTTGCGACAATTTCCCCTGGTGATTATCGTCTATCATCTTATCCTGTTTAGACAGTACACCCGGTTGGGAAGGGAAGACTTTCATTATACAAGGTTTCGGTAACGTTGGTCTACATTCGATGCGCTACTTGCATCGTGCCGGTGCCTCTTGCATAGGGGTACTCGAACACGATGGTTCTATCTACAATCCCGACGGTATAGACCCCAAGGTAAGCGGCTACGCCTTTTATACGAAATAACATAAAACTGAATAATTAATGTTTTAGCATCTAGAAGATTACCGCATCGAGAATGGTTCTATCGTCGGCTTCCCCGGTGCTAAACCGTACGAAGGTGAAAATCTTATGTACGAACCTTGTGATATATTTATACCCGCCGCAGTCGAACAAGTTATCACGAAAGATAATGCCTGCAACATTCAGGTAAACCACATCCTCGAATCTGTTCTTTTTCTGTTTTTCGTTTTATTCGTTTCGTCCTTTTAAATCGTCACCGATATTGTCACCGTCGTCGTAATTTTTCTCGATCTTTTTATTGATTTAGGCGAAAATCATAGCTGAAGCTGCTAACGGACCGACTACCCCGGCTGCTGATAAAATTTTAATCGAGCGAAATATCATGGTTATACCAGATTTGTACATCAATGCCGGTGGTGTTACCGTTTCCTTCTTCGAGTGGTTGAAGAATCTGAATCACGTGTCGTACGGTCGTTTGACTTTCAAGTACGAAAGAGAATCCAATTATCACTTGTTAGGTGCGTACGATCACGCGTGCATTTAAAAGCAACCGATCGAGAAATAACGCTGTATATTTCCTTTGTTTTTTTTTCTTCTTTTTTTTTCAGAATCTGTACAGGAATCGTTAGAACGTAAGTTCAAAAGTCAAATTCCTGTTACACCTTCCGAAGCGTTTCAGAAACGTATTTCCGGTGCTTCGGAGAAAGATATCGTCCATTCTGGTTTGGATTACACCATGGAAAGATCTGCTAGGGTAATTATTGCTACTGCGATCGGAAAGAGCAGTACTGACTCGCAGGTAATCATCTACTTCGATTGCGTGTTACAGGCCATCATGAAGACAGCCCAGCGGTTCAATCTTGGATTGGACTTGAGGTCAGCGGCTTACGCTAATTCTATCGAAAAGATATTTACCACCTACTCCGAAGCAGGTCTTGCGTTTTAAACGTAAAATACTGTATTTATATCAGTGCAAAGTTTAAATCGCATAAGCGAAACCGCAAGAAATTCTGTCGAGCCAGTATTTTAAAAACTATTTTCACCATCTCTGCCAGCTATTGGTACTGTCCAGTGTTGATCAGTTCAAGGAAGACTAAAACTAGCAGTGAAAATATATCGTGTACTTATATCGTTGCATGCTAGTCGTTCGTTCTCCGAACACCTATAAAAAAATTTGCCTAACGAACGTTCTCTTGCACAGATACGAATGTTACGAATGTTGCATCTGCTCCGTCGTCCGCGTAATCATACGTACACACCAGTGCACAAGTCAGATGTGCGAGTTATGCGTATCAGCAGATTTGGAATAAAGTATTTTCATGTTTTCCTCAGATGAAATCGATTTTACAAGCTAGATCGTGAATTACGACGTCATCGGTGAATTTTTCTATAAAAATTTTTATCGATACAATCGGTGAATATATTCAAGTATCAACCGATCGATTGTTTGTTACAATTCCAATTCCCCCGAGTACACAGATTTGCAGTATCTTAGTATTTACGGATAGCAGCGGAGACTCGTTTCTACAATCAAATTCGAAAGTATCATGTATCATACAGTAATATTGTTATACATTTTAGGGGTATGTTAATAAACGCATGCTCATTATCGATTTTCTTTATTGTGTCACCCCTTTGCTCTACCTTCCTTCAGTTCCAATCGTTCAAACGCTATTTTCCAAGGGGTTGCGTTCAACCTTTATGCTCGTGTTTTACGTTATCGATCGCACGTTTTTGTCTGTTACAAATGACTCGGGGTATAATTGCGAACATAAGTACGCGTCGTTTTCTATGTAACGCTACATTTTTCCGCAGCTGTTTACAATAAATCGTACGTATCGATCGAATTTTCATTCCTTTCTCAATCTCGATCATTCACGCAGACATCCTAACATGTCTGTCTTCTTTACACTTTGTCGCAAACGAATACGAGTTGAGTTTCTTTCAAATCTATGCGATCTTGTGACGCGCACTAAATATAGCAATGTCAAAACCAGTTACGTCCGTGAGTTTATTACGTGCGCGCGTGCAAGTAGACATCTTATGACTGAATATTTTTGTCGTTATTACGCAACGGCTGAAATTCACGTATGCCGTATGCCAATAAGCTGAAGACATTACCAATTAAAATATGCCCTATTCCATATAAACGCGTGTGTGTGTGTGTATATATGTATGTACAGAAAATTACGGTAATTACAACTTCAATAATCCAACGAACAAAACAATAATTAAACAAACAAAATTCTCTTGACTTTGCTATTTTTCTTTTTGCTATCTGTTCAAGGTGTCCTCTGAACTTTGCACCGACTTTTAACCACCCTGGATGCTTTCTACGTCACTCGAGAGTAAAGTAAGTTTTACGGTAGTACGATTGGACGACTAAATATTGTCCTATACTACTAGTTAGGGCGGCGTCCGCCCTCATATAAAGCGTCACGGCATCGCGACGCTCTGTTCATTCGTCTTGTTAGTTCTTTCAACGATACGCAACAATCGACGCAAGGTGAATACGTGGTGTTTCTCTATTGATTTTTTTCATGTTTTCTCATTGCTTTCTATGGTTTCCGCATCGTGGAAAAATTCGCAATTCAAGATCCAATTTCACCCTTTCCTTTCGCCTATGGCAACAACAACAACATCTCACATATTCTCGTGTCGTTAATCCGATATCCAATTTCCGGCGCACCGTACCGCGCAACGTGTGCAGGAAATTGGATAAACACGAGAAATGTAAATGAAATTAAGTGCGCAACGAGCACAACAATAATAACAGCAACGAATGACGTCGACACAGAGAAGTTTGATTCCCTATCATGTTACATAGTATCAATGTGTTCATCACATAGGAATGATACTGCGTGCGCGAGCCACGTGTATATTTTATCCCAGTGAGCTCGTTCTCGTAGAACAAACGATCTTTCAGATCGATCGACGTGTGTCTTATCAACCGAACGATAATTATTACTTTCCACCTTGCTCTATACTTTACGCACATCCTACATACGCATATGTAAATATACCAGCATACTTTCGGTATATACTTTTTGATTTAGGTGGCGAGATTCGAATCCCGTGTGAATCCCATTGACATTTCCATTCCTATGGCAACTTTAAGCAATGGAATACAGATGAACACGCAGCCGGATGATATACAGAATCGCGTAATTGGCGGTAAGTTGGAGCAACGATTTATTACGTTAGATTTAAAAATCTTGATTTGTAAAAAAGTAGTTTTAACTTGCGTTTACGTTTACGTTTACGTTTACGTGTACGTGTACGTGCGCTTAACAAATTTGACAAGATCGAAATATCTGGTAAATATCTTCGCCGCCTAGTTGTTGGCTTACACGACATCAAATATTACTACAGTGTAAGGAAGGTCAAATTTCTCTTTACAGTAGGCGAGTAAAGTAGTAGGTACGTTTAAAGAAACGTTAAAGGTCGTCCATCATCTATGACTGTATTTCGAATTCTAGTTGCGTTTTTTCACCTTGAACCATTTCGCCAGAATTTCCAAAATAAAGATTAATCGATATTCAACCTATTACAATCTTATTTACGAACATTACGCTTTCCATTTGCATCCTCTTTTAATCATTTCGATAGACAGATTAAGGAATTCCTCGCGGACGAGTATAATTAATACCCGAATTAGACGAAGAAACTGTCGGTTAGAGAGAATGGTTAAAAAGTGCCTCCTTTTCTGGTATAGAAAGACATCGCAGTACACTAGTTTAGTTGAACTAAACTCGAGTAAGTCAGTATTGACCTTGTGCATTGTAAATTGCATAAATGGTCAACTATAAGCACGTTTTACGAGTTCTTTTTAAAAGCTAATCGACATAAATACCACATACCTCCCTAAACGATAGTAACCTGTATATTACACGTAATTGGTAATAAATAATACACGTACGCATGAACGAAGGAAAAATATGTCGAAAGAACATGAAAGTAGAGGGATTAAATATTTCCCGATCGAAGGGATGACGATTAGCGATCAAGATAAAAACGAAAAGGTATTTACGATCGATAGAACGAGCAGGAACGAAAATTGAATGGTAAACTGTTGAAAGCAGAAAAGGGTGGGTGCGTGTATTTCGCGCATTTCGCGCATTTCGCGCATGTCGATACGACTAAAGGGAAAGAGAAGGAAAGCGAGGAAAAGCAAAGGAACAATAGCGAGCATCTATCCGAAGGAAAGCTAGGATTGTTATAAGTAGATAGCTGTTCACTCGTAGCGAACCGTGTAACGCGATTAACACGTTCAATCTCGTCTTGGCCCGATATAGTTTTCTTTTATTTCACCTCTGCTGAAATAAATTACCACTACCTCCCTCTTCTCGGCGTGCCGAGTTCAAAGACACCGCACCGAGATTCGCGAGAAGTTTTCGCCCTCGATCGTCTACATGGAGACTGATAATCCTCCCGAGACAGCAGATGGTAAATGGATATTGTGGATTAACGGCGTCTGTTAAGTTAATACTTTGCGTAGAAAAATATTAATACTTTACTTGGAAAGTAAAGTTGTTCATCTTGTTCAAAAGTGATCAATTCTCTCTAGGTTGAATTTGCAACTTTCCCAAGTGCTTTTTACCAAGTTTTAATAAGTTCCCTTCGTACCTCGTACACGAACGTACTCTGTGTATTTCGATTCGATAAATAATAAAGGATGTTAGCCTGTTCTTTCATACACTTGCATCGTATGAATTAATTTAAATCATAAATCATAAATCATTAATCATTATCGCGTCAAAGTTGCCATACGTATGTATGTATATCACGAGGCTCTGGTTTGATCTATCGCTTCTATCGAACCATAGTTTATACAGGTTTGTAGGTTGTGTACATATAATACGCGTGTATCGATCTGGACGTGAATATTTCTATAAGTGTATTTGCGCGTTCTTTGAATATTAGTTTGCATCCTTTTTTCCTATTTCTACCACTGTCGAACGAACAAAGACTAACGAAATCCATATAGCTTTCCACAGTCGAATACTCCGAAAATCACGTGCTAGAAAACCGAGCGGAATTAATGAATTAATATTAGGGGACTGAATTAATCACATTCCAGGGGATGAATACGCGCCACCGGACGAAGGCATATGCAAAAATATTCTTGTGGGGTTATCTTGGATTATCGTCGTTCTAACGATGCCTTTCTCCCTACTGATTTGCTTCAAGGTAAGAGACATCGACTGATATCAAGTTATGTAAAAATACTGCGACGCATTTTTCCTCTTAAAACGGTATTTCCCATCGTTGATAGATCTGTTACGCAAAGTATACATTTTCCCCAACAGATTGGAAAATACCTCGATAATTATTTCACTCGATCTTATTTCTGCATCTTTGTTCACTATCAGTTAACCCTGTTTCCGTGATTGCTTTATGATTATATATGACTATTTATAATATCATACGCTCTCCGTAATGTACGTCAGTTGACTTAATTTAATTGTATACCGTTTACCGATGGATAAAAGAAAGAGAAGGGAACAAAAAGAAGTGAAATTGTTTAGGTGGTACAAGAATACGAGAGAGCCGTGATATTTCGTCTAGGGCGGCTTCTTTCCGGCGGAGCTAAGGGACCCGGTAAATTTCTAATCAAAGTTGTGCACCTTCCGCATCATACTTTCGATCATTAGCATCGTAATCTACTGAATTACCCGACTACTTGTAGGCATGTTCTTTATTCTGCCCTGCATCGATAATTACGCCCGAGTCGATCTACGAACACGAACGTACGACGTACCACCTCAAGAGGTAAATCGATACACGCCTGGTGCATTTGCACAGGGAGAAACTATAACAGGAAGATTTTCGTTGAAACCAGGTATTGACGAAGGACAGTGTGACGGTGTCGGTTGACGCGGTGGTATACTATCGTGTGAACAATGCGACGATTTCGATTACGAACGTGGAGAACGCGGATCACAGTACGAAACTGTTGGCTCAAACTACGCTACGGAACACCATGGGAACTAGACCGCTTCACGAGATTCTCAGCGAGCGCGAAACAATCTCCGGAAATATGCAGGTAACCTGAACTACCTTTCGAAAAAAACGCCGGAAGAAACTAGCTCGCGTTTCGAATGCTCGATACAAAGTAATTTATCTCAGGTCTCGTTAGACGAAGCTACGGACACATGGGGAATAAAAGTCGAACGAGTGGAAATGTAAGTATACGAGGGTAACAATGCTGATACACGTACGTGCATCTGCAGACACGATCGATTTCTTCTGCAGCAAAGATGTGCGATTGCCGGTCCAGTTACAAAGAGCTATGGCTGCGGAAGCTGAAGCTGCTCGCGAAGCTCGCGCCAAGGTTCGTTTCCCTCTGCTACCCGCCTATACTTTTCCCGATATCGTCCTCCATCATCCTATTCTAAACCGGAGATAAACAAAACCGGAGATACTCCCATTTCCCTTCGTCTCGTTGCTCAGGTAATCGCAGCCGAGGGTGAACGAAAAGCCAGTCGTGCGTTGAGGGAAGCGTCGGAGGTAATCGGAGATTCCCCTGCCGCGTTGCAGCTTCGCTACTTGCAGGTACGTACTCTTTCACCTACTTTTACGTGTCTATTAAACAAAAGCATTAGATCGATCTATTTTATTCCTTTCGACCGTTTCCAGACTTTGAGCACCATCTCGGCAGAGAAAAATTCAACGATCGTATTCCCATTACCGATCGATTTCTTGACCTATTTCATGAAAATCAAAACCACCAATGATTCTTAATACCACCCTATACTCTCCTCGTATATCTAAAAAAATAAATAAATAAAAAATATATAACACGTCGAACAGTAAGAAATGGTTCGTAAAAAAAAAAAAAACGCTTTACAAAATGCTTATCCTAGTGGTACAGGTAATGGTATCGCCGATATTTGACCAACTAGATCACGATACGTTTATAAACTTCAGAGTGAAATCACTTGCAAACGAGATTCGTCGTTGAGTATGATAATAACAAAGCTCAATTTAACATTGACAACTTTTTCGAATAAATAACACACACACACACACACACACACACAACGTTTACATTAGAATAGTTATGTCATTGAAGGATAATACTCCTCGTTAAGGACAACCAGACGGTGCAAGATATTTTTACTGGTTGCACAGATATGAAAAAGATCAGAACTCGAGGAAAAGGAAGCACAAGAATAAAATAAAATCATCATTTTTCACGTATGTTTTTATACATTAAATTTGTCTCTCCAGATGAATGTGACGATCGATCGAAATGTTGTACGTATAAGAAAGTTTATTGTGAATAAAAAAGATTGAATTGTATAGTAACGAACAATTATAGCATCAAACATATTGAAAGTCACCGTTTCTCTTGTTACGCGGTACACACTAAACCTAACAATCTCAACTAAATCTACGTCTGTATCACGTACAAGTTTCTATCTCTATTTGTGATATTATATTACGTTACTCGATGTACTGACAATCTATTTAATATATTTTTATCGAGATCTGTAAGATTATTGTAAATGGATAAGTAAATAATAAACTATGAACGTATTTACATGCAAATACATCGCCCACCCCTAATCGCTGTCAATTCGCTTTAAACGACAAGGACTTTTTTTATGTTTCTTCCTTCGCTACTACATAATATTTAATTATACGTATGTACATCTTCGTCCAATACCTAATCGTCATTTTAATTTCGTCGTGCAAGGCTGCTGTATGTAATTCAGGCAGAATCCTCTATTCCCAAGATCGTTTGGCGCCTCTATACTATCCGTGTGAAACATTAATCTAAATGGTTTCACGGTACCTAAGAAACGAACGCTTGTTATACACAAGCTTGGATCGAAACTCGAGCTATTCGTATTGTGCCTTTCGAATGTAACAAGTCGGAATAAAAAAGATGAAAGAGAAACGTAAAATAGATACTCACTAATAACGGAAGACGCGTTCAAATTTTGATTATCTGCATTGAACGTTCCACCGCATATCCGATCGACGCAAGTCATTATGGCGGTCGGTAATCTACCCGCGTTGGACGCGCAGGGGATCGATAGCCAGTCGGTTTGGCAGGCTGCTCCTGTCATCGACGCTATTTGCATTGCCTGGGTGTTTCCCGTTAATGTAAACGCGTTGCTACGCGACATTTGTGCCGGTGCCGAGGTTCCGCCGGCTGGAATTGTTGCTTCACCTTTTTCTCAGACATTAAACGTATTGCGAGATTAACATAAACTTCACAAATCACTGCACATCTTTATCGACACACGCAAACACACCCTACCTTCTTTATCACCAACCGGACATGTCATGTACTGAATACCACAAAAATTTCTTTCCATCCTAATGCAGATACTGTAATCTTGATTCGATAATTGCAATCCGGTGATGGAATCGTAATTGAACGATTTTATTTGCCCTGATATCCCTGTAAAGTATTGCAAACATCCTTCCTCGGCTCGGTATATGGTATCGCAACGGATCTGAGAAACTCGTACCTTCCAAGATCGGGGAAACGAATGTCCACTTGTAACGAACGTTAACGTAACGGGGTTCGTTTGTCCGAGACCAGCGTCGATGTATACTATGTATATGTACAGAAGCGATGTTTATTCTTCACGTGTAAAAGGATCAACTTTTTATTACAACAAATCTACCGCTACGTACTATGATTCCCTGTGTTACTTCCACATATAGCGGGCACCGGATTGCCCCCCGACACGATAAATTGATCGTAGACACACTGATGGTTAATCGTTTCAGGACCTCTTATGTTAAACTGTATGAAATCCAACCTGTAAAAAAACATTCTATTCTATCCCACCGAGGGTAACGCAGGGCTTGCTTGTACAAGAAGATCTACCTAAACTGACACACGGTTGGATGCGATTTAACGAGCGTTAACTGACAAGATATCGTGCCGTCGAAAATCGATGGGTAATTCGGATTAACGAAATACGTATTGTTGTTGATAGTCGTCTCGCCGCAAGATGCAGTTACTGGTACGTTCCCCAGAGAAATAAAACATTAGAAAAGAAACGAAGAAAAGAAATGTACCAAATTTAACAAGTTCTTCTCTGTTATGAAAAAAGAAATAAAGAAAGCTAGCCAAATTACCGATGCAACAGACCCCGTAACCGTTTGCACAAACCCCGCTGGTTACGCCCCCGCGTTGCGAACATTCCGAAGCTGCCACACAAGTACCATTTTCTTCGTTTGATCCAATGCAAACGTTGTTGTCAAATTTGACCAGAGTGAACAATGGGAAAACTAGATACATGGACAAACACAGAGATGAACTATCCCTGAAAATTAAACATCGTTGTGGATATACGCATCGTTAAACTTACGTCGCTTTTCTCTGCTGGCAGGACTATTCGATACGCCACTTTGAAAATTAATCGACGACTCGTTCACGCGGTTATTATTTGTTTGCCAAAAATGTCGGAATCTTCTGAAGGAATTCCATGCATCCACATTGGGACATGTTGCAATTGAACATAATAAAAACGTAACGAAACAATATCTATTCATCGTTGAATGAAACATCTAGGGAACGGTTTCGATCGCGACACTTTTTCAAAAACAACGACAACGCGCAGCTATTTGTACGGTGATCGCGTTTCGACTGACAACGAACGAAAGGCTCCAAGGATGATATATACTTAAAGACACGTTTACACGATTTATATCTCGCACGACAAGTTAACGAGAGCGCCAAAACCATGTAGTTTTGTCGAGCGCCGATCTCTTTAAGTAATTACGGGAAAGTCGAGAAACATTCGAGAGATCAGTTGGTAACACCGATCCATTGTACTTATCCTTCGAGTCGAATCGAGACGACAGTTTTACTTTCACAGCCCTAATTAGACAAATTTAGATGCGTTTTTCTTTGCGATAAACGTTACACTTGGAAACTTCTCTTCTCATCCTTATCTCTAAATACATATAACACAATACGTTTAAATATCGTTTTCTTTTTCTTTCTCCTCTTTCTCGTTTCTTTTACAACTTGTCACGTTAAACGTCTCGATAAATATGCAAGATCCACCGCCTGTATTATACGTGATAAGCGAGAAAGTGAACTTTCTACGTTGGTTTCTAAATACTTGTCAACATGGTCTGTAAGTTCCAAGATATGCACGGCAAACGGGACAGTAATGGTCGATGGTTTTGCACGTATTCAAACAGTATGGTATTAGGCAACATGGCCAGCATCTGTAACAAAACGCTCCAACTATTGGATGGGAAAAAGGACAGCTAGGAATAATTCTTGAAATTTCCAGTTACTATTTTACGAGATAAAATTTTTATACCCGCATAAAAACAATGCAAAAGCTGTGGCATGAGTATTTATAGAATGTCGAACTTGTATGGTTGTGACAACGATAATAGTGCATCGGGGACATACTGCGGTGGTAGGTCTTGAGGACCACTGTCTGCTTGTATTCGCTATAACGAAAACCGTTAAAAATATTGTTACATACGTGTATATCTTTCCCTTCGCGTAAGGCACTAGTTTTTTGTCTAAACGTATCGTATTACGTGAGATTGGAAGCAGATGATCCATAGAATAGGACGCGAGACAAATCCCTTGAGTTTGAGCATAACTAGGTGGAGGTATAGGAGCGATAAAAGAAGTTTCGTTAGTCGAACGAAAACGTCTCCAGTTGTTTGTTCTCGTTCCATGGGTCGCATATATCGTTGAATAAGTAGGTGGCTCGTCTCCCATATGAGGACGTGTATCTGACTATCGCGCGAATCGCGGTATCTTACAACTTGCATTATCGAACAAAATACAGATGTTAGATGAAATTATAAACATTCAATACTTCGTCATCTACTGTAGACATGCATCGGAAATGATTGTTTAATAAACGCATGATACTCCATGGTTGATGATCTGTTCTACGTGTAAATAGATTATTTCTCGGCAATTCTGCATTCGGTAGTGGCAAATTGACCATATGCGAAGGCTCGTATGTATCTTGCACATCTAAATCTGAGCCACCGTTATCTTGACACATGATATATTAATATGCGTATGTTAAAAATGTAGAGAAAGAGTAAATTAAAGCATACCGCCTGATTGGATCACATCTTCCGATATACTAGGTGCATCGGGTGACGAGTTATCGTAATTGGTAATCACGGTTAAAATTTCGTTTCTAGGATTGGACTTGTTCGAGGAAAATGAACTCGATATTTGTAGAATATCTCGCGCGGCCCTTGGTCTCGAGTGTGTCAACGTTGATTGTTCAGCAACTTCGTGATTCAATGTAACCGACATCTCGAATGAATGACCAAAAATCAATTATATACGTTTCGAAATGTTGAAAATGTAATATAACGATACCTGATTCCGGGTTAGGTTGCATGAAAATGATTTCATATTTTTCTCAGCTTTTGCTACGTACATACATTGATTCCTGATTCGAAAAATGCGTAGACGGCGTCGTCGAATCGATAAAACATTTATCCGACGATAGTTGCGTCAGGGTACACTTAATCCATGTTAGAGGGGTCTGTGTACCGACTGTTGAAAATTCTTTTATCGCAGCTAAACCATCTCGTGACTTCAAAGATGAAAATTGATTCGAGGAACCATCTGACCCTTCGATATAACCGTTTAATGTGACCGTTAACAAAATACGAGTATATTCCACAAGATTTCTAACTCATTGATATTAGGAATAACATATACATATACGTATATATGTATATACCTAATTTTTCTTCGAATTTTTCCAAATTATCTTCTTCTTCTTCTGCATTTTCGTTAAAAAAATCTTTCCTTCTTCCTTCCTTCGAATGCATAGCTGTCTGAACATATAAATACTCCAAATTGTACGCAAAATGCAATTAATACGTTGACCGATTACATTTCTTCGATGATTTGAAAGTTACGTTCGTAATTTTCCACGGATAACAATTCCATTTAACAAAGAGGAGAAAAAAATAGGTTAAGATGGATTTCTATTTCGGAGATTTCTTCGATACGAGCTTAATCGAAACGAATTTTCATCCCTGTATTCTAATTTACATCGATCAGACGTTAAATTTTACTACCGTCTATACTTTCAAATGAAAATTTCGAAACGGAAAGATAAGATTTTAAACCGGGCGCTGCTCCAAGTATCTAAAGATGGCTCTCGGCATCGGAGATTTATACTTATAATGTAAGTGAAGAAAACAACATCGATTCCGCTATAAATTGTAGAAAAAGAGAAAGAGAATATGGTTATTTAACGTCTGATTCATTTGGCAATACCTTCAATTTCAATTCAGTTGCAGATGGTAGAGAAAAGTGTCGAGTAAACTCGAACTTGTGTGATCGCGAGTAATTGCAGCTACCAAAAAATTGTGGCGCTGCGTTGAGCGTGCGCTGACGCCATAGTATATGCGAGAGGCGAGAACAGCCGAAATGGAGGAGAGTCAAACATCGGAAAGTGTCGCCGTGCTACCGGACATGTCCGAACCGTTGACGAGCGAGACCGAGGAGGCGTCTGCCCTAACGACTGAACACGAGGCACATCCCGTCGCCGTGACGGCGAGTGTTACTCCAGTACCCGGTGTTCCTGGTGTTCCAGGAGTCGGTGTACCGGTTTCTTTACCCGTTGGTTCTATCATTGGTGTAGCGAACTCGACCAACGGCACGACCTTCAACGTCATCACTTCGGACCAATTACAGGTACTACGAAACAGTCAACCCTTCGCTCACTTTTCCCTATCTTTAATATAGGTCTACAATGCGGAACAATTTTCTACGAAATTTCATGGTTTCCTCCCTAAACAGTTGCCGAAAAATAAGGTGGGGTTGTGCTTTTCGTATGCACACATAAGCATAGTGTACACAACATTTAATGCACCTACACTGCGCCTGTCCGTGCAATTCAATATAACACGTGTTTCCCTCGCGATTGTTTTGTTATTAATCATAATATATAATCTTAACGGTATATGTATTTCACGATTCAACGTTTCATTTTGATAGTTTCTCTTACAATTAATGGTATATCTACGATATTAAAAATTACTTTAATTTACATCTTTTAAATGGCATAAGAAAAGCGGGAAAAGGAGGGAAATTAAAATCCTATAGAAAACTAACGCAGAACAAGATGCATTATTATTTCCTTCTCTTTCAGTTACCTGGTTCTGGACAATTTAAACAGATGCTATGTGTAGATAACGGTTTCATTTGTGAACCACGCCACGACAAAGACACAGATCCTCTACGTTGGAATGGAGAATTAAAAGCAACCCATATAGTAATTCAAAATAGTACAGAAGAGCCTGAATCTGAGCAAATTCACGTTTCTACTGCAAACGCTCAACCTATATGCAGTTGGTCAGAATCTGCTAATTTAGCAGTATTACCTGTTAGATGCAAAAATACAAATGCTGAATTACATAAAAGTAGATTTGGATCTGGAGGAAGAGGAAGATGTATCAAACTTGGACAAGATTGGTACACTCCGAGTGAATTTGAAGCGTTATGCGGGAGAGCGTCTAGTAAAGATTGGAAACGTAGTATTCGATTTGGTGGTAGAAGTTTGCAGACACTGATAGATGAGCAAATTTTAAAACCGCACGCTACTTCTTGCACTTGCGCAGCATGTTGCGACGACGATAGTGCAGTTAGTATTGTATCGTATTAATTCGCAACTTCTAGGTATATTTTCTCTAGAAAGACTAAAATATTTGCATATTTTAGACTGGTCCAGTTAGATTGTTTACCCCATACAAACGTAGAAGAAGGGCCAGAGATGCGTCTGACGGAGAAACACCGTCGCGCAAACTTAAAAGTGACAATTCACGCGACGGTAGTAACAACGATGAAAGCGACGGTGAAGTAGTTGTACCTGATAAAGAAGTATGGCCTCAGTTTGTTTCAACGGATGGTTTAGTTGTACAACAACCACAAGACCAAGATACCGTTGTTCAAAATGTACATCAAACTGAAAATGGGCAAAGCGACGATGTATTTAAAAAGCTTGACGAGATGTCGAGCAAAATGTTAAAGTTGGCTTATGAATTTAGGCGTATCTTGGAAGAAGCTAAGGAAGTGAATAGGCAACAAAGAAGAGAACAAGCGTTAGTAGCGCAATTAGGAGGTAGAGGAGATGTGATTGAGACTGTTGGTTTGCAACCAGCATCGGATACTCATAATAAGAAGGTAAAGAATATCAAGCACAAATTCTGTCCAAACATCAGTTGCTTTTCCTCTATCTATTTGTTTCTTCATTTCCAGTGTGCCAACTGCAACAGAGAAGCATTCGCGGAATGTTCCTTGTGTAGACGAACACCGTATTGTTCGACATTTTGTCAGCGCAAAGATTGGGCGGGCCATCAAGTGGAATGTGTAAGGGGTGCTGCAGAAACTGTAATGCTTATTGTAGAAAGTAGTAGTGGAGATACTAGTGCTCTTGCAACAACTGCTGGGGAACAATAGCTAGTGTTTCTCACACCTATTCACCAAAGGGATATAGAAACTGAACAAACTAATATAGAAACTTCGAAATTAAAAGAAGGGACGAAGACTTAAAGAAATACTTGTTTGATGACCAAAAGGTCGAAAAGTTGTGTATATATAGTAGTAAATATTTTTTACGTATATAAGTTAATAATTGTAATATCAAGTGTGTAAGTAAATTTACACGGAAGTTAACATTTTTAAAAATCAAGGTTCAAAATTATGCAAAATATTTGTAAGAGATCGTAAACCAAATAATTATAGAAATAAATCGTAACGGACGCGTGCATACATACACGTATTAATTTCACTTTACATATACAGAAGTGTAAGTGTGCACGCACGTACGTATTTATACCCGTGCGAGCGAGCACGTAGACACACACACGCACACACCCTGTGTATAACATAATGAAATATAGATACTTCTATAAACTTTTTTTTTTTTAATTATAAAAATTACAATTGACCAAAGGAGGTAACTACGCTTCTACGGCAGTTAGTTATGTACATCGTCTCACCCTTTTTTTGTTTGCCCGTATTTTTTTATAATGCTATTTAAATTTCATTTATTAATAAGATTTCTAAGAAGTCTGCTCCTCTATGTTTTACTACAAATATTTGGAGAACATTAAAAAAACATACGATATTTACAAGTTTTCGTTTGCACTTGATAAATATTTCTAATGGTATATTTATAGTTTCCAATTATACATATTCACGACTTCGAAACACTCTTTTTTTTCTACTCACAGTTGTGTGTATTTCGAGTACAACAATATCGTAACATTTTCTCACTGGAAATAGCAGAAAATATTAATCTGTAGCTTTGCATACATACTATACAAATTACTAAAACAACAACAAAAGATCCTAATAAACGAGAGAGAATGTTTAATAAAACAAGAATGTATTATCCAACTAGTATTCCTAACATATGTTTTTGTAATGAAAATATCTCCAAACATTTTTTTATTCACTTTTTATAGGTATTATTATTGTTGCTGCTGCTGGTATTATTATTGCTATTATTATCGTGAAAATACGGCAATCATAGCTGTTTTGTAAAGTAAAATATGAAGATATTCGTTATTTATGTATAAAGTGGAAAAAAAAAATTTTTTTTAATATTTGACATATGTTGATTTTAATTTTTTGATACACTTTCTACCCTAAATATATATTCATTATGCTTCTCCAGTTTAAAATAAAAACATTACTTCTAAATAAACTACAAATTGTAGTTTCCTTATTCAAGCTTTTTTAATTATACCATTTCATTCACAAACGAATGTGCACCTAATAATTTCCATAATGTTTCAATCTGTACATAAAAGCACTACTTGATTTGTTGGAAATTGCTAAATAACCACTACCTGGTGAAAAATCAATGGTCTCTGGCATTGATATATTTGTTTGAAATGTAGGAAAATTTGAAAAAATAGTGCACGACGGTAAATGCATCATTTTAAACGCATTATGTTTTTTATCTGACGCCATTGCTAAGATTTCAGAATAGGGATTAAATTTTAAACTAGTAATCGACGTTACGAAGTTCAAGACGATTTTTAAAGGGGCAGGGTTCCGCTTCTCCAAAACTGTTTTTGTATCATATAAATTTACTACACCTTCTTTACTACCTGTTGCTAAAAATTGTCCACTTGGAGACATCGCGATAGACGCACAGGACAAACATCCGTCATCTATCGCACGATGAACGCATACGCGACTATTTATGTCCCAAACGTACATTTCATTGCTATCTTCAAGTGGTCAAAGAAAAATAACAGATAAAATTAAATTAAGTATACATAAAATCACATAAAATATTACAAATGTTTACATAAAAAACTTACCACCATGCGTAATGAGCGTTTTACTGTCTGGAGTAAAACATAATGATCTACATCTTGCATTCATCTTTAAGGTACCAATAAGCTCTTTAGACGAAGTTGTTAACAAGAAAATTTCGCCTAATCTTCCGCAAACTGCTATCGTTTTCCCATCTGGAGATACTTCGTATTTCTAAATGATTAATAAAAAGAAAAAAAAATTTGTTTCCTATAATAATTAAGGTCCTTGTAAGAATTATTAGAACTGTATCTTTCTAAACCTGCATATTAGTTATTCCATGTGGTAAAAGTATTTTATATGTTTTCCCACTTAGTAAATTGTAGGAATGACAATGTGGATAATATTGTGAACCAAGTAATACTTCTGTACCATCTCTCAAAAATTTTGCTGCACTAATAGGAAACTTCTTATACTGCATTGTGTGCAGTTTATTATTTTCAATACCATCCACCTATAATTACATTATAATTTATAAATTCTTTGTTTGATAATATAAGTACAATTGGGTTCTTCCAAGCTTACTTGAAAAAGAGATAAAATTCCAGATGTACCAGCAACCAAAGCTACTGTAGAAAATGGGTGAAATTCAACACTTGTTACAACAGGTCCTTCTGTATGTGTTTGTTTATTAATCATGGACAATGCTTTTATATCAATTATGCTATTTGGTAAGTTTTTTACCTTAGGTTTCTCCAAATGGCAACTATGCTAAAAACATATAATATAACTTTAGATACAGTCCACAGACATGATTAAAATATCTTTCAATACCTTTAATAATTCATTATCCAAGTCATCGAACTCTGTATCAACTTTGTCAAGCTCAGCCCATTTTGGAGTACCCACAAGTTGCTTATATTTATTAGATAAAAAGTCTTTGTACAATTTCTCTGGTACATCACTGGGTAATTGACGATTTTGTGCTTTTGCAGCATCTTGAACTCTGATGGGAAACATAATTGTTTCAATGGAATTTCAAGTAACATGTATCATTTGCAAACAATACTTTTTCTTGTTACTAAATAGCTTATTTTGTTAGATTTTATATACATACGAATATCGAGCGTCATCTTCATCAACCCATGCTACCCTTTTGCAATCTTTTTCACAAGTATCACTGTGTGTACTCGAATCGTTATTAGTATTATTATCTATAGATGTATCCTTGTCATTTGTCTTAATACTCAATTCGTTAAAATCTTCGCCATTCGATAAGTTATTTATGATATCACTTGGATCACCAAATACGATTCTTTCTAACCTGCATAGAAGTAACGTGATAAATTTTCCTAATTATTTAAGAAAATATTTTCTATTTCCATGATTATATATACCTAGCCTCTTCTTTCGGATCATATTCATTTTTGCGTTTCTTTTTTAAAGGTGTAGTAAACTTTTGCTTGTACAATGTTTTCGAAATCTTGCGTTTCTTCGTAAATTCTTTATTCACTCGTAGTCTTTCCTTCTTTACTTTGTTCTTCTGCATAATGAACTCACTATATTCTTTTTTTTTCCTTCAATCTATTTAGTATAATTTGAAACACGTTCAAACGATCAATTATAACGCACTTTTAACACAGTTTTATCCGTACACACTTGGTTCTTCCACTGCGAAAATCAAGCGTTAAATATCACATAACCTAATCGAACAACGATATGGATCGCGTATGCGTAAAAACATTATCAACATTTTTATTTCAAAAATAAATTTTAAAACACAAAAATGATTAAATCACAATGATGGCTTACAAAAGTTTATTCAACAATATTTTCTTAAATTGTTGCCTTTATTTACACTCAAGTAAAGGCGTACGATCACAATCGAGACAAGTAAAAGTTAATTCTCTTCGTTGAAAGATGAGAAGGAAGATTTAAGACTATCATCAGAGAGTAAATGTTCTTCCTCCATCGTAAATAGAGAAGGACATTTCGGTTGATACTGTTCCACAGCTTCCAGAAGGCTGCTGGGATACCCAGGAGAATAATACCTAAAGCAAGATATTAAATTTCCAAGTTAAATAAGGATTTTTAGAGGTTTGAAAATATAAAGGAGAAGATATAGAAATATTCTGGATAACAATGAATAATAATTGTTAAACATTTAAAAGATTCATCTGTAAATTGATAAAATCGAATGGTACGGAACAGACGGACTGAGAATAGCGGAGATATAATATTCAAAGATTTAGAAATTTTCAGCCAATGCTGTATTAAAATATTATTAATAAACACAACATACTGTAAATTATCCTAGAATTATCCTATTGTAGAAATTATCGAGTTCACGTAAAATTATTGATCCACTAAAATCCAAGTTTATATTTTTCCAATGCAATCAGCTGCGACAATATGGCGGTCACGCCGTATATTAACTGCCCGATTTAAATTAAGACACACGATCCAGAAACAGAGCTGCAGTTATTTGCATTCGCTACTCGTATAAACGACTACGAGAAGACTGGACTTTTTCATCAACGAGAAATCGTGTTTCCGGATTTCCTCGGTAAGTAAATTTTTGCTAGGGTTATGTTAAAAGCAACTAGTGTTTTTTGATAATTATCTACTCTTACCATTATCTTTACATGCATATACTTCCCAGGGAGTATTGGTATTTTAATTGATTTGACAAATAAAGGAATTCAATAGACAATGGCATGAAAAACAAAGCAAATTAATCTATCAAATTATCGTACAACTTAATAATGTAAAGTTTACAAGCTCTAGTCTTTTTCAACAACTCTTAAAATATAATTGTTGCATTTGTTAGCATATCTTAATGATAAATTGTCAACTGATATTTTAAGAATATAGTATCAAGGATGTAAAACAAAGTTTACATTCCAAAAATGATTTTTAATTAGAGCAACATCCAAAAGTGTAATGTAAAATTAAAAGCAACCTGATAATTTCTTCTGGGAAACAACAATTAATAAGCTGTATGTATTCCAAAAGTATTGAACCAGAGTCAGCTTGGATTTCTTGTACTTTTTTCAATCCACCAGATGTTACAAATAATCTTCTTGCTCTAGCATCATGAGGCAAAATCTATGTAAAAGAAGAAATGATCAGATAATTAAATGTGAAACCCTTTGTACTGTTCAGTTTTTAATGTTCTCATTGTCTGCATGTATAAGTAGGTGATGAGAGAAACATTATTAGCAATCAGTTTGCATGTTGCAATGCACCTAAGAATAAGGCTTCTGAAACCTGACCTACACATTCTTTGAATGAAACATTTAATGTAAAATTACTTTTCTATATGTTTTACCATGCAGTGAGTCAAAATTATTACAATTATTGTTAATTACTTAAATCTTCTTACCGCGTAATGTTTTTCATTTCGTTAAAAAAAAGTAATAAATTAACGTATAGTATAAAATTTTAGAATAATATATATATATATATATATTTATTTATTTATTTATTTATAGATAAAAGTAGTTCGTTAATACTCGTTCTTCTCTCTTATAAAATTACAAATTAAACGGTGGTTATTGAGACTCGTCAAATAATAAAGAAATATTCCTATTAGATTTCTGGTTTAATATCATTGGATGAAATATCATTTTCACTTGTATTCATTTATTCATAAGCATTATAAATAAATTGTTTTTCTACCATTGTATGTATTATAAACATAACGCGCGATGTATTGTACCCGAAGCTAAATCTGTCTATTTTTTCCATCTTCCTTCGTCGCCAAAAATATCTCATTTTCGAAAACAAAATTCCAGAACAAAGTCATGGGATAGCATGTTTGTCGCAACCCTGTTGATAAGCTTCAAACTTTTTTTTTATTGTTTAGCATTGTTTTCGTAATATAATATGAATTATTCCATTTTTTTCAGTTGATTCTGCGTGACATAAAAAGATCGGCCGCTAAGGGAACGGAAGGAGGTTCACATCCCGTTGTTTTGATAATCTCCTTTGCAATTAATCTTGAGCTATTGCTGTCTATCTTCCTTATTATAAGTTCTTTTTTAATAAAACTTCATTTGAACGAAAGTTTCGACTGCTAGAAGCAACAGTCTTTCAATTTTTGAAACATTTTTTATTACTGTTGATTAGAAAAAGAAAAAGGCAAAACGAAAAAAAAGGAAAATGAACTTGTATATAAAAGTATGTAAGAAAACTATGGAAAAAATATCGAAATATTACTTATAAACAAAGCATCAAATACAACGATTTAAATAAAATAGTTGAAGAATCTTTTAAGAGATAAAAATCAAGGTTGAAGTTTATAGGGAGGCTTAAAGTATTATAATTAAAAGATAACAAGCCCAAGACAGATGCCTTAAAGTTCAAACATATAACAACATAAGTGATAAAAAGAGATGACATCATTGTACGTAAAAGTTAAATCGCGCTGTGTACTAGATGGTACTGCCTGCAAGATTTCTAGCAAACATTTCTGATATCGTTAACGCAAAAGTTTGTCACTTATAAGACGTAAATTTCTCGCACAGACGTGCAGTGTAATCGCAGAAGCTTCGCAAGCCACGTGTGAAATCTATACATTATTGATTACTGTAGATCATAGATATAAAGAACACCGATCCGACGCTAAGTAAGAAAGTGTAAAATCCATAATAGACATGATAAACAATCAACATTGCGTTATTCTTAAGTCGGGAGAGACCAATAATTACCATCAGCCAGTCTCTGCGAAACCGTCTGTTGTATCTGTATCAAGTATCGATTCCGATGTGAGTGATAGAAGAGATGTACGCGAAGAACTTTATGCTGGAATATTCAGAAGACATAGGAAGACCATCCTTGTACTAGGCAGTTTTCTCAAAATGTTAAGGGTGAATAGAAACATGAACAATTATGCTAGTATTAAACCTAACGACGACAATGACGAATAAAACGATGATTTTGTTGCATTAACAGAGTAGCTGACAAAGTATAGTTTTTTATATTGATACAAATCAAGTCGGTAATGTTGTTGCTGTGTAAAAAGATTAAGTACAATTTAATTATCTTAACTATTAACATTAGAACATGTTGATTTAAGTTTTTCACAACACTTTGTACTTACTGGTTATTTTTCTTAAAAAGAAACTTACCTTATGTAAGATATTATCTTGGTAAATATTTATCTTTGAATTGTGTGCAACTGTTATATATTATGTTTGGATTTGTTTACCATAATGATTATGTAGATCGTAAATTTGTGCTTGTTACAATTATTTTATATGATTTAAGATAAAAAGAACATGTGAATTTTGTTTTTACATAGATTTTGTAACATTGTTCGTTGATAAAAAAAAAAAAAAAAAAAATTTAAGTTTCATTTGTAATAATACAAGAGAAAGGTCACATGTTACTTTTAAATGTAAGAAATTATAGCACAAATTATCATCTACTATATTTTTTGGAAAACAAGATTTTCTAAGTAAGCAACATTAAAGGTATAAAATATTTTATACAGATTAAGAGTATTTTATATTAATTAAAGTTTTCTTTCTCGATATTACCAAATGAATTACTCAAGCATTTAAGTATTCAATTACAAAAATAATCAATTATTTATTTGCATTTTTAAGTATTTTGTTATACCTACAACAGTATAACGTAACCTTGTTTTTTTTTCTCATTTTTCAGAAATACTTGGACAGATTGCATGCTCTGAACCGAGTATACGCTTTAATTGCTTTACAAATTGAAATTGTCATGCAACAAAAATTTTGGTGAAAATGCGAAATTTAATTACTTTAACATGTACGTTTATGCTTATTTTAATTTAGTCCAAGTAGATGTTTTTCACATTCAGGGTTTATTAGATTTTATTTTTTGTTAAATCTACAAAGATTTATTCCTTTCAAATACTTTCGTGTTTTATCTATTTCTATTGCAATAGAAATAATGACAAAGCTAAATATTTATTTAACTGAAACTACTTTTCGTTGCCGTTTTCAACGCGGATCCTCCTTCAATTTTTACCAAAATAGATTTTTTAAAATGTTTCGAATAAAAAAACAACTTTGCTACAAATACAAGAATAATAAAATATCTACAATTGAGTGAAAGTAATTGTTACTGCCGGTCGTACATCGTACATTTCCTTATTTATGTTTATACGTAAAAAAAAAGAAAAAAAAATACAAAAAGAAACTGGTAATACAATCAGAATGAAAGTTAAATACTAGCCAATTTTTCCAGATTGTAATTGTATGCGTTGTCGGTACAACAGTTCGTAAGCTTAATATTTATCGAAGCTGTAATTCAATTAAGAAAATGTTGAAACTTTTATATTAACTTGTTACAATAAATATCAAAGTAATGCCTTATTGATCAAGAATTTCATAAATGTAATTTTTATTATTGGGAAATAATCATTGTTTCTAATTCAAATAGTATTTTATTGTTTATATTTGTAATTTTTGTACCGCCGGTCTCTTTATATCAAATACTGCCATTAGGAAATAGAACTACAAAACATAATAGATGCAAATAGAGTAGCTTGACTAAAAGTACGTTTGACCGTTTAAAAACTCGATTGAAATTTTTTAGTAAGAAGCACTTGATAATTCGATCGTCCTTTTCTTATAGCCGAACCATTTATTGTCGTAAGACTGAGAAATGTGCTTTTTCGGGACATCATACGTGCCATAATATTTATAGATAAACATTAAAAGGGAAGAGGATAATTCAGAATGTTTTATGCAATTATCGATTTTTTCACCTTTTATCAATCGATTATGCGAATTATGCAAACAAGTGCAATGAAATACAGTATATCGGGACTATTACGTTTTAATAGAGATATGTAACATTCGATACTATATCGATCAAAACCAAGATAAAAGCTGTGTTGCCTTAAAGTAATTAAAGTACATACGAAAAAGGCGAATAAAAAATTAATTATACAGGCATCGAGTAATCTATTCTATTGTCTGTGTATCAAGATAATGTTATAAAATTAGAATTTTGATTGTTAGAATCCGAATTATGGCATAATTGTTATTGTGTGATAAAAAGAACCATTTATCTTATATATTCGCTTGACCAATTTTTCAGTAGAACAACATTAGATAGCTTAATAACGTTTCATATATATATATATATATATATATATATATATATATATATATACACATAAATAATTGTTTCTCATTGAAATTATCATTAAACAACAATTTGATGTAATAATAAATTATCATATAAAAAAAGACGTCTCATTTACATAAATTCAGTTATATACCATTGGTTTATATAATTTCGTTATATATTGATATATAAATAAAATATAAATATTGTACTTTAATTGCAAGTTGAACCAAAAATACTATTTCATTTACTGTACCGTTAGGCGTTTAATTTGTAAATTTTATGTACAACTTATAAAAACTATGTATAAAGTAAAGAAGTATGTACCAATACAAAATTTATTGTACCTCTTACCTTACTAAATTGTCCAAGTATATATTTCAGAATATTAGGTGGTGAATCGTGCAATAACGGTTCCAACGCTTCGATATACATACACCGTTGTAATACTTGTTTCAGTGTTGCACCACATTTTGCTTTCAGATCTTCTGAACTGTTTGGACTATTATAAAGCTGAAAATAGTAGTGATGAACGACTAAAATACAAAAAAGCAATGACGACGAATTAAAAGCAATTAAAAGCAATAGGAAGAAATGTTTTTAATATACCTGTAATAATTTTGGAAGAATGTTTGCAACTGCAACTGCTTTCGCATGCTCTGACGAGTGTTTTCCAATTTGACCAATTGCCCATGCAGTAACAGACAGTATGTGTTCGTCATTCTCGTTGTTTAATATAACGGATAGGTGAACAACTGCCTGTAAGAGTATTTATATAAATATATACATTACGATATTGGACAAAATATAAAAACGTTATACTTTGGATCCTATAACCGCGACAGCTAACTGATCCGAGTGTCCAGCGATATATCCAATTGCCATTATTGCCGGCAATCGAACTGTTAATTTCGTAGAACTAATTAGTTCGACAAGCACACCAATACCACCGATATTTACAATAAGCTGAGCTAACTAAGGAGAAATGTAATTATTAAAGGATAATATGTTGCAAATAAGTGGAATTCTGATTGTTTTACTTGTAATGTATGTTTACAAATTTCCCTGGTTAGCATTGTAGCAGCTTTAACGACGCATTCGTCTGGATGTGCCATATGTACAAGAACGTCGGGAAAAATGTCGGCTTCGATAACAGATTCTGCCAGATGTGCAGAGTGTTTTGCTATACTGCTTAATGCCAAGAGAACTTGACGCTGTATATGTTATTAACAATTGGAATATTATGTTAGAAAATCATGCTACATGGTACTTTATGTCACCTTTAATTTTGTATCAGGATTAGACAGTGCTTTTGCAAGGAAAGGAATAGCTCCTGCATCGACAACAGTTTCTGCAAGTTCTTTATTGTGCTTGCTTATATCAAACACAGCAGATGCGCTGATTTGCTTTAAACATAATTCAGGTTCTTGCAAGCATAAAACCAAAAGGGGTACAGTTCCTGTGAATGACATAATTAGCATACAAGATCAGAGAATTAAATTAATCAATGCAATAATACGTGTACCTGCATCAACCGTGGCTTGGGCTAACCATTGATTGTGTCTAGCAATATATCCCAATGCCCAAACAGCAGCTTCCTTGACACTAGCATCAAAATCTTCTAAGCAAACTATAATGGTGTCCAACCCATTACTTTGCATTACTATAGATGCCAATTCTGTAGAATGTCTAGCAATTGCACGTAAAACTAACAAGGCTGCTTTTTTATAAAATTTCTGTAACAAATATACTTTAATATTTCCATAATTAATCACCTTATTTCCTTCTCTGTTACTTTGTATTTTAAATAATAATAAATTCATGTTATTAAAAAAAAAGAAACACATTTTCCTACATCTAAAATGCTTACATTCATACATTTTGTTTATCAATATTTTTCAATAACTGAGGTAAAATGTCCATTCTTATGACAGCTTGTGCCAATCGGTGATTATTATTTGCAATTTTTCCTATAGCTACAGCAGCCATATGCTGAACAGAAGGAACAGGATCTGTTAGCAGAGGACAAAGAAGATCCAAAGCTCCAGCAGCTTCTAAGCATCCTATAGTGTTTGATTTTGAAGCAAAATCAGCAACAGATTGAACAAAGAATAAACGGGCCTTTTGATACTGGTCGAAGACTATTAAAGCACAATAAATGACAATGTTAGCATTACCTCACCCATTAACATATTATCATAAAAAACACATATATATATGCATATTTATACATGTATGAGAGAGATATATAAAGAGAAAGAATGTTTTATTGTATACATTTTATTTTGCATCAATTGTTATTACCAACGGCGACCACATTTCAGTTACAAATATGAAATCATTATTAAAAACGTACCTTGTAAGATTGAACGTGCTGTCATTTTTTTTCTTGTTACAAACTTTTTCACGTGCAAAGAATATTGATACTTTAAATACGTTTTTATACCATTTAACTTTCGAAAACTATCATATGTTTGAAAACGAAAAACTACCGCCCCTTGCACACTACGTAGTATAGCGACTCCATAAACAAACATACACAGGTGTTTAATGGAATAGAATATAGATATAAATTACTGAATAAAATATAGGAAGGAAAAGAATATAATTTATTCTATTATTATTATTAATATCGAAAAATGACAGAAGATTTAATAATTAAGGAAAAGGGATTTCGCAAGTTAAATAAAGAACTTGAACAGAAAGCGCACGATTTAATGAAAAAAATTGATTGTGTTATAAACACTTATAATAAGGGATGCTCGATGTGTAATTCGAAGGAATATCATGCAAATTGCATAAAGGAGAAAGCGGAATGTTCAAGGAGTACAAAGATGCACAATGAAAATAATTCGCAGATTTCGGTTAAACGAAATTCATCTTTACCACATGTTCTTAATCAAACATTGTAAGTAAGAATTCTTTACATTTAATAAATATATTTTAATATTTCTGTTGAAGAACTTACAAAATTGTTATGCTAAATTTATTTTAATTTCGAGTACGTAGTTTTCGTAACATATTTTAAGTTAACTTTGTAGTTTCTTTCTCTCTCATTCTTTGAGAACATGTAAGTAGATGTAAAGCATTAATAACAGATATCTAAATAAATGTTTTTAACATTATTTATACACGATAGAAAAGTAGAGTCGCAAAAGGACGATGGAGATGAAATTTCTAAACAAAGAAATTTAGCAAATAAAACTGTTGTTAATTTGTTTAAAACTAAACTAGATATATTACAGAACGAACTACATGCAATGCAAGTGGAATATAAAAAGAAGGTACTTAAAACTGATACAAATAACAATTGTTTAATTATAAGCTACATAATTTTACTTATATTTTAGTGTGATATTTGTAAAAATTTGGAACTTGAAACAAAAAGAACAGAGACTAAGTTACAGGCTGAAATAGAATCATTAAAAGATACAATCACAAAACTAGAAAATTCCAATAAAGAATTAGAGTGTCAAGCACAAGCATTAAATACAGAAAATTCAATTTTGAAAAAAGTATAAATTATTGATAAATATATTTGGATGTATCTCTTTGTAATATTAATATGTATAAGATATATATATTTTTAACAGGACTTGGATAAACTTCAAAAACAGATAAAAGTAACAAATCAACAGCACAGTAATTGTATTATGAGATTAAATAGGTCTTTAGAAAGTAATGATAAACTTAAGAATGTACTTAAATTTTCTGAAATAGAAGAAAAGGTACAATCTATAGAAACATTCCATGTAATCTAAAAAAATTCAATTATTTTATATTTTTATTCTGCTCAATTAAATTCTGCAGGAATTAAAAGCTCAAATTAGAAAGCTAGAAGAAGATAGAAGATCGACAGTTACCAATTTAGGAAAGCAAATTGCAGATTTAGTACAAGTATTTAGAAAACAAATGTTGATTGTAGATAACTTAAAAAAGCAAAATGTATGTATTTATTTTATCTTTTTCTCATGTATGATTATACTAGTGTGTAAATATTAAAACTTTATGTGCTTATATTTTAATACACAAACAAAAACAAACACACACAAGGCATGCTTAGTGGCAGTTGGACAACTGAAATTGACAAAAGAAGATTTTTCAAGATTATTGGATCAGAAACCTGAAAATTTATGATAAATTGTATATAAAACATTTATTAAATGACTATGGTATTTTATACATTGCAAAAAGATGGAGTAACTTCATTTCATAGCCATACATTTTATACAATTTTTATATTACATTATGTGATTCTTAATAATATTTTTGCGAAAAACTATGTTCCTTTACAATACATTACCTGTCATATACTGTGAAATTGAAAAGTTTTATATTTCTTAACTTAAAAGCTTGTTGCTTTTTATCTAAGAGGCATTTTCAACAATTGCAATTTGCAGTAAAGAAAATTTTCATAGTAACATTGTAAATAGTGAAGAGAATTTATAATGGGAAATATAAGAGTGAATTATGAAGAATATAAAGATTGGTCACTATGGAAATCATACAATTCAACAAAAAAATATTTTCATATATTTAACATCTTTTAAAAGTAACATAGTATAAAATTTCAAAGAAATGTACATCCGATTTCCATTGCAACTGTGCTAACTTTTATTTGAAAGATAATTTAAAAATAATACACTAAATTTTACACATAAGGCGTATTTTGTGCACAAAGAACGATAATAAACCCGACGAACGAACCTCGGTTTATATATACAAAAATTCACAAAATTATGGTTAATTGTTCCAATTTTATCTGATCGATTCACGTATATTACGACGTATATAAAAAAGGAGATGCCATATTAATGGAATCTACCTTAAAACTTAGTGTTTAAACGTTTGAAAAAAAATACCAGTTATTTTTGAACGGATGTATTTTATAAATTTTTATTCTATACTTTTACTTAAATAACGTACCGTACTTATACTTTCTGTGCTTTGAAAAGCAAATTATCGTGTTCTAACGCTACTACCTGATATTAATTAAACAATGTCAAGTATCACAAAAAAGTAAAATAAAGATTATACATACATTCGTACTTTTAGCTGTTTTTACTGTTTACATCTATAATATATTTCATTTAATAAAATATATTAAATTAATTGTTTTCTTTTTTTCTTTCTTCGTACGAAGATATACCCGACTATTTTTATAGTAATATAATAGTTCCTTCCATTCTTCCGATGCCCCCTCCCTCTCTTTCACACCTTTATTTTTTTTCTCTGGTATTACGTGCAATAACGTTCAAACGAAATATCTTATAGCCCTTTTACACGTTGCATTTTATGACTTAGCCTCGCATATATGTATACATTGAAATTTACTATTCTTACTAAAGTTAATTATTAAAATTAAAGGCATTGGTTCATCGATAATTTTCAGATTGAAGTCACTGCTAGAGTCTGTGTTAAAAACCATATTATATCATAGTTTTTCCCATTGCTTCGTCGTATTGCACTTTAAAGATTAAAGTTATTTCAATGAAATACGTAAATAATTTATGAAAAAATAACTTGACCTTTATAATTAAGAGCAGTTCTTTTTATTCACTGGTATAAAATTTGTCCGTTATACACGTGGTTATTAATCAAACTTTACGACTACTCTCAGTAAAATGCATTGCTATCTACGTGTTTAAACTCTCATGTTTCGTTATATGTTATAATATAAACAATTGGTGAAATTACATTTCTTTCTTACTTTACAAGCTCATCAAAGTTATACACAAACGATAAGTTTTATACTATTTAGAAGGAAAAAGTATAAGTAAAAGGAAGAAAAGATGTATGCCCAGCCTTTCATCCTTGTTGGTTAAATTGTGTCTTATAATGTGTCTTAATCCCTTTTTAAATAGTATTTTTTTTTTTTTATTCACAGAGCGTTTTACTTATTTCATTCTTATCGCGCCTAACTAGAGATCTTTCTACCTTCTTAAAGAGTTAATGCTTTTAAAAACATATCTTCCATTGCTCCTCGTAAGGCTGTGAATTAAAAACTTGTATTCGTGTATTTTTCGTTTGATAATACGATATCGTATAAAAAACCAGTGATGCTCGAATTTACGTCAAAGGCGGCACAGACAGTAACACACCTAACAGCTTTGACTATGAAATGATTTTATTAACATATTATAAAAACCAGACTCTAAATGCGACCAGAGGGACAACATGGTACAAGGGCATCCATGTACAAGGAGAATGTATGAGATTCAAAATACGAAACTTAAATAAATATTGTGACAATATCTAGCAATGACATTGGACAGTCATCTTTTGTTTGCGTATATGATTGCTGCTGTATCGTTGTCCTAGATCAACTTGATCATGCCAGGTAGCTATATGTGTCCTTCTGACCCTCTGTGCGCTCCAGATATTCTTTCTCAATTAAAATATCTATACATTTCTGAAAGAGCAGAATGATCTTATAGTAAGTATAAATGGTCTTTATTTAAATTTAGGAAATTTAGATTTTCAAACATTTCATTTCACCGATATCATGTCACGATTAATTAATACAGGAGGAGAAACACACGCGATAAACTCACACGTTTTTCAGCCCCTAAAAATGTCTCAAAGATATAATGAATTTGAAGAAATAGTCGTTCATACTTACCTTAATAACATGTACTCTTGGTTTGAACCTAGAACTTAATTGATTCAATACTTCGGCTACCAGTTGCTGATGTTTCAATACTTTCCTCATTTTCATAATCCTAACAATTGCTGCCTGAATTAAAAGTTTTCTGTCCTCCTCTATATTTTTCTGTGTCGTTTCTTGTTCAATCTTCAATTCCGTTTTCATCGGTATATTAATATTTACCCTCAGCTTCTTGCTATCGTAAAAGTAATATAACAATATAATAACTGGCCGAACAGATGTGACACCAAGTAAAATAAACATACTTTTTATATCCTGCAAAAAGTTCCACTGTCGACAGTGGTGTCATCTCGGCTTCATCGTCCGAAGGAGCTGCTGTTAACAGCTTAGCTTTTAAGAGTATTTGAATAACCTGTGAGATTAAACATACCTTTTAGAATCTATCGTTTACATTTTACTATTCACTTCGTTTTTTTGGTTTTTGTTTTATTATATTACCTGAAGCAAAAAGTCCATTTTTATTTGTGTAGCATCGTGCAACTGTTGTATTGTCCACACTGTGGATCCATTATATTGCAACAGAACAGCCATTTGAAATGTGGATGCTTGCAACGTGTATCTGCGATAAAATGAAGTTACGAAACTTTATTTGCAAACAATACAGAACACTTTTAGACCTAATGCCGATCAAATATGTTTTCACCTGTTTTTAAAACAATTTGTATGTAATTCTCCTTTAGACATATTGTATAACCAATTCAACTTTCTCCCACTATGTTGTGAACTATAGAAAGTGGTAAACCTATGTACAGATCTTTCTAGCTGTAATGCATAAATCATTTTTATATTATACAATTTAATTCCACAATTTAACATAGCATTTATGAATTTCAAACGGATTAAATCAATAAAACTTACCTCTGTTGGCAATGAAAAAGTAAAAGATTGTTGAAATGGCCAAGAGCCAGAAGACAGCACTTGTATGTTGAAATCTATATCCAGTGGTTCAGCAGAATTTGTCAAATGCCTTCTGAACTGCTCATTTAGGTCCTTAGACACTCCAATATCCTGCAGACAGACTACTACAATTATGATGTTATATAATTTTGATAAATATTAATAAACGATAAGGAAATAGCTGCCTATAGAAGAAGTAAAACATCCGATAAAATCTATATGTAATAAATATAAAATAAGTGCGAAACATTTCGCAGTACAATACAGTACCTGAAACATTCTTTGTAGTTTTGAAGTATACTCAAAACCACAAGCTTGTTTCAATTTAGAAATCATAGAAGCTTCTGCATCATCGCTAGCGGACATATGTTGGACCAATCGTTTTGCTAGCATTTTGCTGTAAAATTTTTGGAACACATCTTTGTCTTCTATATATTTAAATACCACCATCTGCAATTAAACAGAGATAATATCAACATCGAATAAAATTCTTTTCTCTTTGTTTCTTGTTCTATCGATTTTTACTCACAACTTGATTCAGCGTGTCTTCAAGTTCAGCTTCTTCGGGATTTTTACTACTTTTTTTCAACAGCAGATCACAATATTTTGCTAATAACTCTGGCGATTTACTGCTGCTATTTGCTGCTCTAGTTACCGAATTACTGTTAATGAATCTTCCACAAGCCTTATCAAGAGCTGCCACAAAACCACTGTCATTATTAAATGCAACAAGTACTAAAGCATTGTACTTTTTATGAACCTCCAGAATTGTGTTTACATAAACCTTTGGATCCTATATACATTAATAAGAATTTTACATTGTTAATATACGCCACAAGTGTTATAATTTAATGATATACATACATTAGCTGCAGAGTCACCACATTTGTCGATAGCTGCAAGTCCTTGATTAGCTATATGACCCTCTAGAAGATTTCGCAATTCACCTAGACCATTTGGTATTCTCGCGACTAATTGATACATTCGGCCCAAATCCGTGTTTTTGTCAGCATCCAATAGATTTTGAAATTCCGAATGAAAAATATCTAAATGTTTCTCGATTAACACCCTCTCGCATGTTTTCGCTAATCTCTCGTGGGTTGTTTGATGCAAGTATACTTGAACTCGCTTTTGTTCTTCCAGTAACCTTTGTTCTGCCTGCAATAGAATAATACTCAGTAATAGTTTCTTTGGAAAATACGACGGAACGGTAAAAAATTTCATTTCGAAACCTTCTTCATATATTCTGTAACTGGATTTTGACGGAGGAACTCTGAACTTTCTCGAGTATAAAACCTTTCCGTATCTTCGAGGAAGACATTTTCAAAAGAATCTTTGTAAACGGTAAGATTCTGTCCTTTAGCACCAGGGTCTTCCTCCTCCAAACCTAATTCTACATAACAATTAATTACACCACTGACTAAACGTGTATTTATCGTTTCTCCATTACGTTCTCGCTCAATTAACTTAAGCACCGCATTAGTAACCTGAAGTATAATACATTATTCAATTTACTCTCTTTTTCCAACTTCATTCTTATATACTTATCTATTAACTTACGTTACTCACTTGTCTATTTAAATGCTTGAATAAATTATCTCGCCATGTAACCAAAGCTAGCTGATAAATTTCATAAATTCCTTTACGACCTTCCTCACATTCTCTACGTACCCAATGTCGATTTAGATATGCACAAACACCGTTTAACACTTTGCTACTGAACTGATATTCTTCCCATTGCCTTGTATAGAATTGTAATACATCTTCATCCATCAAATCAATTCCATGCTACAAAAACAATATCAAATTAATGCTTTAGTCTCAATCTATGTCAAGCAATAATGATAATCAAAAAGTGATAGTCACCTTCAATAAGCTAATAAGGTAATTTCTAAGAAAGTCACGTAATCGTTTATATAACTCCAAACCAACTAACTGTGCACCTCCTTGAGAAATTTGTCCCTTTTTACTCTTGGTCGATGTTCTAGTTAATTGTTGATGAACACTTGTGCAATAATTATATACATGTCTGACCAATCACATAATATAATTAAGGAAACAGATAGTACACAGACAATTATTTTGTTTATTACCATTTTGTTTTTTTCACTTATAAGTTACAAAGGATACGTGTACAATTCTATGTATCTTGGTTTAGACATACACTGCCTGTTATAAACTTGTTCAATACCTTCTCGGAGATCTCCCCAAATTTGATCTAAATCTATTTGCTTGAGGCCCGATGGGCCTCCTTGATGACTCCCAGCCCCTCCTCCACCTCTATGCCCTGACATCCTATTTTTATACGCTTGTCGAGTGAGCGTCACTGTAACTACTTTCTACTATAATTTCTGTAGAAAACACAAAACAAACACACAAAAGTAACTGCTATGTTTAATTTGAAGTAGTAAATTAGGGGTAGTAAATTAAATAGAAATTGGAAACTTCAAAGAAATATTAATGATAAGTACAATTTTACTTTAGCATACACAGATGTATAATACTAGTTTATTTAGGAGATTTTATACAATTTGAACGATAATGGAATTAAAAAAAAAAAAAAAAAAAAGAAAGAAAAAGAGAACAGCAAATTTGAATATCTGGAACAAACTTTGAAACATATTATTACATCGAACGATTTCAATTAATGACCAACAATTTCAAAAGATTAATGGCATAACCATTTACTTGGATGCACAGTTGAAGCTATTGAAAACCTTTGTGAAACTATAAATAAAACTATGTAAAACAGCGTTGTGCGTTTAAGAAAAAAAAAAAAAAAAAAAAATGTTAAAGGAAAGAGTAACCACAAATGCGATTAGGTGAGGATATTCGTGAAAGATATCGTATGTGAAAAAAGTTAGTCGGTAATCGGAAGATCCATACCGATGTAGTTACATCAGGATGCACATCGTTAGCAGAAGCTCGAATCTTTCGTCAGGAAACTTCAGAACACCACAAATCTTCGTGCTATAACACTACCATCCGTCACTATTGAAGATCCACAAAAAGCAATCGACAGAAATAACACCATTGCAGCCCGTTTTCATAAAAGAATACTTTTTTCCGTAGGTAGAACGAGGGAAGTATCGTGAAGACAGAAAGCGCGCACTCACCTGTCGACGTTCACCACCGCATAACAGGCAGGGTTGGACAAGGGAGTTCTCGTGAAAACGTGGTGGCCACCTTTAATAAACACCGATACTTCGTTCTACATACGCTTTAACGAAAAATTTACACTGCCTCCGCTTGTTACTTCCGTGCTCTACACGATGACAAGCACAGTAAAACCGCGAACCCAAAATGTTGTATCTGTGTGCCCAAAACTGACTACAGTTCCAATCTGCTACTTTACTTCTGACAGGTTAGGTGCCACTGTTACCAACGGAACAATGCCTCGACACCTTTAAAATTCATTCGTTTTATAAACAAAATATTTTTTTTTTATATGTTAAACCCTAATAAAATATTTCTCTCCTCTTTATTAATTTCACTCTGATGCTGCTAACTTACGCTGAAAAAGGATCAATTGAAAATCATCCGAATAAAGTACTTCTTGATCATTACAGGAAACAATAGTATTTTATATTTTGTAGCGTGGATGCATTGATTATAGAAAATTGATGTACAAAAATTTAAATTAATTATTGTCAATTGCTTTTTCCGTATTAAGTATGCGACATTTTACCTCTATTTACATATTTACGAATATGTTTATTATTCTAGCAAACAAATTAATCGTAATTTTTATTTTTAATGCTCGATTAGGCATTAAAATCGACTTAATATTTACATACATCGATGAATCATTAAAGATATAATACTTTAATAGACGAAAATAAAAATGTCAACTATTTAATGTTAACGTAGTAACATAAAAATGGTAAATGACTAGCGTTAAACTTGAACAAGGTTAAGTTTTTAAAAAGTGAAGAAAAAAGTATTCTTCATTGTTAGATTCACTTAGGGTTTTATTTATATATTATCGCTGTTTTGTTAAAAACTTTGTTAATTACTATCGCGTAAAGACAATATATAAGGAGGTAAAATGTTGAAAATGAAAGCAACTTCTACACTTTATTACAAAATTATAATTTCGAATATGACTGGAAACTTTTTATTTTGCTTAACTCAACTTAGTATGGACGTAACATTTTTATTGATAATTTTAATCGTAACGGTTATATTAGTAAAAATACATTGGTAAACTTGACGAAAATAAAGGAACGTACATTGGTGAAATGATGGGGATATCTCAACGAAGAATAAAATGGAATAACGCCGAAGGATATATTTTTATTGCCACAATAAGCTGAAATACAAAATTGTTCGTATAGTATTCAACGGTTCAAGAATTAAATGTTACCTCATAGAGATATAAATTTAAGCTGAAACTTACTTCATAATCGATAATTGAGGCATGCCTGGATCAGCGCCTTTTCTAAATCCTACAATACAAATTAATCAGTGATCTATACAAAATTATTTTATTTTCAATTAGATTACGTAATATTAGAAACACGTGATTACATGTGTACTCAACGAAAAATTTATGGAGAGAAGAAAAAAGTTAAACTAACCTAAGAATAATACCGCAGGAATGAATCCCCAATGGAATACCACTTTGCACGTATTTATAACAATCGCAATTTTTTGCTTCGTACTCGGACTCATCGCCATTTTTATATAAATGCGTATAAACGTTAGCACTAATCTGAGATATAACGACTTAGATGTACACAATTCCTAAAGTACCTACTTGGGATGACCACGAATACCACCGAATGGAGTAGCGAAAAACGAGGAATAAAATGAGCGTATACTTTCCTAATTACGAGATCGTTCAATTTCGTAAGTTACACGAGATCGCTTTCTTAATTCATCGAACATTGTTAAATCGTATTGCAACATGAAGTTGTTAATTGAAAATAAATTTCAACTATTGGAAACGCAGCTTTCAGTTTTTCTATTTACCGTATCTTAGTATACCTATCTAGTACTTTGCTAGTTTATGACTTTATTTTGACAGATTCGTCGACTATGTAGGGTGTCGTTTCAGTTACCGTTCTACTTTAATCTTTTCTCAATGGTAATATCTCTGTCTTACATTAATTCTAATATATTTTATTAGGAACAAAAAACTAGTGGCGACGTATCTGTGCAATGTCTTAGCCATAACGTGTAAACAACGCAAAAAATTTTTCTAATCCTATTTCAGGGTGTGTCACCATATTGCATTTGGGGCTTGTGCGATTCACAGGAGTACTGTTGTGGCGATAATGTTTGCTGCAGTGGAAGTGATTTCAATTATTTACTTTTAACGTATGTTGGATATTCTTTATAAATTAACAGACGGTAGAAATAATATTATTAATAAATAATCGTATTAACAGGGCTACAATTCTTGGAACAATTGTCATTCTGGCATTGTGTTGTGCTTATTTTTATGGTAGCTGTCAACGAGTTTGGTCTCCATTGTTAAAGAGATATTTGAAGATTAGTTATACTTTGATGTCTACGCAGAAGGAAAAGAGAACGAGCTCTTCGGTGAATGAGGATTCAACGACAACGGAATCTGTTGTACAAATAAAAGAAACCACAGCTGTACTTTAATAAAGATTGTTTACGTGTAATTACGCATTTATATTTATACCTATATACGTTTAGATTTTTTTTGAAAATCGACTGAAAAGAGTAGTAGGTCATTCAGAAAACTTCGCTTATAGGTACTTTTGAAAGGGAAATATGTTTTATATCGTAAATGCACAAGAGCCAATCTCAAAGTGCCGCCATTTTAGTTGCAATAACTTCGATCGTCCACCACTGAGAGGCGCCAACTTCACGATGAGAAAAGGAGTGTTCACATTGAACGACGAAAGAGGGAAATGAAAACCCGCTGTGATTAAGACACCTTTACAAATTAGAAGCAATTGTACAATTAACGCGGCAAAGAAATATTTGTATTTTGTTGAATAAATTACTATTTTTTAAAACCTATTTTTATAATTCTCAAGTGTCTTCCTCGTAAAGAATTAGTTACACGTAGTTGTAGTGTCAAGATAACTACGTTCTTAATGCAATGCGCATCGTTATGGCGCAGCATCATTTTCTGTACAAGGTGGGCCCGGGCAGGAAAACTTGGTACAAGGAATTGAAAGAAAAAGACAGCATTCGGGCGAGCCTATTTTCCTATTATTGGCAATTGGAGTTGTAAATGATTTACCGTGTATCCGATGTGCGATATATGTATCCGATTTCGTTCTATGCGTTCGATATCCTTTTCCGTAAAAGAAACGAAATGTCCCTAGATAGAGTTCGACAACAGTATTATAATTTGGTGTATTCACGTTGGTAATTCTGCTCTCGATGACGTCATTGCAAAGTTCCGAAATTGAAATCAATAAGTGGTGTGCAATGTTGTGTGCACATGACAGTCGTCGGAGCGAAATGGTGATTATGTCAAAACAATCTGGTAGAGTGTACAGTTTTTGTTCGTTAGGAATGAAAGTGTAAATGTTTTCTGAGAAGATGGTACGGAACACGAAGAAAAAGTTGGCGATATTCGCCGGAACGTCAAAGTGTTTAATATACGTGAGTGGATGTCTCTCAGTTCAGCATGTTTGCCTCCGATATTGTTTGCTCAGTTCTAAAATATCAAACCGGATTCTATTCCTGGCGTAGTGAAAAAAAAATTCGAGTTTTTCTTTCGATTACACTAACCCGGGAAGAAACGCAGCAACGTAGCGGTGTTTCTTCTCATTCGATTTTACGTTCAAAGTTTTCAAGCACGATCGGGTTTGTGCGCGATTTGAGATCTGAATATAAACTTGCCGAGTACTCGTTCTAACACATTCTAACAATCGTATCCGCTACGTGGCAAGATCAACCTATAGTTTAAAGAGTTAATACACGTTATAGATTCGTTCACGATTTAAAACTGTAACTTCTTTTAGGCAGAAGCAAAATATTGTGCCTCTGAAATGCCTGGAGAAATAAAATACTATGAGTGAGTTTCATACATGTAAATACGTTTATCTTATCTAGTCAAAGGGAACATGAAATACAAATTTAGAATCATACTGCTATTAAATACACACTTCTTTTTTTTCCTAATTTTTTGCTTCAAATAGTAAGTACTATTATTTAAAGATGGAACTTTCTTGCACATTATACATAAATGTGAAGTAATAATAAAAAGTAAGAGAGAGAGAGAGAGAGAGAGAGGAGGGGGGGGGGAGAGAAAGAGAAAGAGTGAGTGTAAAAGGAAGCGGCGGAGGGGTGGGGGGGAGAAGAAGGGAAAGCAAAGGAAAAGAAAAGAAAAGAAAAGAAAAGAAAAGCACAACAAACGTTTTTTAGTTACACGTACATATGTGTATAGATCGTGGTTCGTTCGTTTTAGGTGTTCTAGAACCGAATATTGTTGCGGTGTTGGTTGTTGCGTATCACCAGGACTACATTTTCATCATTTATGGTATTACTGGTACGAACCGCTATTCTGACCGACGATCGACCGTTAATCTCACATTTCGAAGCTACAATTTATTCGATTCGTTGTAGGATTCTGGTTATTATTATGTTCCTGGTATGCTCCGGTGGCGGCTGGTGGTATCGGTATTGGTTACAAGGAAGATACAGAGCGGCTGCATCGGCCATTCCGACTAGAGCTTCCAGTTCTCGATCGCAAAGTTCCCTCCGAGGGCCGACGTGTCAAGGGCAGAGGGCTCGTATCACTTACAATTCGGCAAGGAACACCGTTTTGTTGCATCGTATGTGGAAAGGCAAGTAGTTGCAGTTGCGGCACGCATATCTTTCGCATATATTTTGCGATATCGAAGAGCGAATCTTCTACTCTCTAGACCTTCTTTAAATTGATTTGGATGTTTGTCGTGTCCGTAGGCCCTCAAAGAAACGGAGCGTTGCCCGGTTACAATGGTAACGCGACTACGTCGACCCATTATCAGAATATGAGCGTCGTGTTGAACGACGCAAACTGTCCGTACTATCAGTTATACGGTCCACCTCCAAGCTACGAAACTGTGATAGCTCAAACACGCGGTAAGATATCGAACCCAACCTCGCCGGAATCGACGAACGCGCGAACGAACGTGCAATCGCCGAGCGCTGTAGCGAACACGAGCGTTGCTCAATGTTTCTCTTATACGTGCAGCTCTTCGACGAGATTGAACAACAGTTTGGAGGAAAATGCGCAATATCCGAATAGCGGAGCGAGTTCGCGACAGCTCGAACCGCGGGAAGGTATTCCCTTTGCGCATTTTCCCCAATACTGCACGGTCACGGACGGAACGATCAGGCAGAAGGTGTGCCTTCCTTTTGCCTATCAAGAACAACAGTCGTTCCTTCCTAGGGATAGGTTTAACCGTATCTATCAACAAGCTAGTTCCACCAATTATGTTCCGTATCCGATGGACAAATCTTCGGACACTTCGGACCCGGAGAATCCGAGTGGATGTTATCAACTGTCGAACGCAGAGAGGTATACGATGGTAAATGTCGATTGTACAGCTGGTAGCAGTAGAGAAGAAGGTGTTGTTCCGATCTCGAAGGTGCATGCTAGCGAAGCAGAAAGGGAGACGGAAAACATTCGGGGACAGCAACGTCGAGAACGTATAACACCGGGAGCGATAGTCGTCGCCGGTGGTTTCCCTTCGGTGGTTAAGATCGAGGAGAATCCCACGGACGATTCGAAATCGGGGGTAAGCTCGTCGGAAGATCTCGATTCGGAATTGTCGAGGAAGAATCGTCGGGTGTACGGAGGGTCTTTGAGAGGAACCGGTAAGTACGCGAGCAAGGAAAGATGCGAGGAATATTGCTCGGCTGAACGGTCTTTCTCGAAAATGTTGCCCCATTCCTGCGATGGACTTATCAATACAGATCCAACGGCACCCTCTGTCGGCGTCTCTGATAGCGAGGCGCAGAGGGAAAATGTCGAGGATAGGGCTAACGTTAGCGCGAGTTCTTTTCAATCAAATCCATCCAATAATGTGATATTAGAGTCTTTCGTTTTCGGCGACGCGTCCTCGCCGATCTCGGAGAACGTCGAGAAACTGGAGCAGTGTCGGTCTCGTCGTCTCGTAAATGCCAGTACAAACTCTGATTTTGAAAGTAAACATAGATTAGACAGATCGAAATCGTTGGACTGAGCACTCGTGGAATACTTAACTACACATACATATACATATATGTATAGTGGTTATTCTTGTATAGAGAAGACGTCGCTGATTCTCGAGTCACTCGTATACACAATTGCCCGTGCGAGCAGGGGCGCGCGAACTGTGTGACAAACCGCCACCGCCGCGTAAGCTTTTTCCTGTAATCGATGTAACGCGAATAAACGAACGCAGTATTATTTTTTGAAACGTCTACCTTCGGTACCGAGATCGCGCTATTCGGGTTTAGTTTCGGTGATTCGGAAGGAGCAAAGGGGGAAACGCTTTTATTCGTCGCACCTCTATCTTACCCGTTCTATCGTTCGCAGCACTTTCCCGATGCGCTCGCCATACTTACGCAAACGCAAACGCAAAATAAAAGATATCGCAAACGCGCGATATCGCGAGTACGATGTTCCGTGTCTATAGACGTATTATAGATAGGTTAAAATCGTTTGGTAAATGTGCGGCGTTGTTTTCGGGCCGGGAGCGAGTCGCGAAGATAAGGCCCGCGGGACCATAACTCTTGACACGCATCGGTTGGTTTGTCTCGGTTACTTATCGGTTACGGGATACGGAATCATTTATAACAATAAGGGGGAAGAACAGCAGCCGTTGCTACAACATAATTTATCGGATTCGATCTCTCGTTCTTTTACACGCGATACTGCCAAGAAATATTCGGTCGAAGATAACAATTGGTCCTGTTCATTTTAGCGGTGTGTGGTTTACTTCTGAGCCGTAACTCAGCCGTTAATCAGCTGGTTAACGAGTTAACGAGTACTTGGTCGCCTCCTCTTCCTATCCACGGCCCACGTACCCTCTCCTCTTTTACGAGATCGTCCCTTTTACGAGCGTGCTCAACCGATTCCAATTTACGCACAAGAGCGTCGCTCGACGCTGTACTTAATCGTCCTTACTTAACTATACTTAACGTCGGTATGCCAATAACTCGTTAGCGCACCTTTTTCTAATCTCCGCACGTTGTCGCACTTTACAGGCCACAGAACCGTTTTTAACGTAACTAATTCTAATTATTAGGTTAAACTTATCGTCGACTATTTCGTGCGTCGTATTTTCTATAAAACTCGTATCTTCTTTTCCTTTATATGTATTCCCTGCATTATCGTCTATGCACCAAACTGTGTATGTTTATATGTACGTATGAAGGGAGAAAGACGAGGTACGATTATTGAACGCGCGGTACATTTTTCCGTGTTTCTCTAATGTGCACAGGTTAACGCAGTCTCGCGATATCGTTTTAAGGATTCAATCGATAACTTCTCTTTCGAAGCGCATCAAGTCCATCAACGTTCGATTATTCATTTTTAAGGACGCATAAGCCACGAAAGAGTGTATTAGGGTAATGGCAAAGTGAGAGAGACGATGACGGAATCGAAAGGGAGTGAGGTATACGTACCTATGTAGGTACTCGTGTATGCATGTACATATGTACACGCGGCTGTGCTCAGCCGAAAGGCCCAGAGAGCCTACCTAACCAATCTAACGAGTATTACATGTGTAAGTAGAGTAAGCTCGAGAGTACTCGACCAAGCGACGGAAAGAAATTGTTACAAGTATAAGAAATACCTAATAATTCCGACGTCTATATTGTTACGACAGCTTGCAAACATCTTTCCTTTTTCTTCTTATTCCTATTTCTGTTTCGTTTCTTTCCTTTCCTTTCCTTTCCTTTCCTTTCCTTTCTTTTCTTCTAGGACGTTCGTTCGTTCGTTCGTTCGTTCGTTCGTTCGTTCGTTCGTTCGGTCGAATCGATTTCGTTGGTGTTGTTAGAGGGAATTAAAGTATGCTTTCGTTACGGATCACTGGAACGTTTCGGTTCGAGAAATAGCGGCGCGCCACTGTTTCCGTTGATTTTCGCGCTATGAATGCAATCGCGTTTCCAACTTTCTGTTTTGAAATTTTCGATTGTAACAGCGGTCCAAAGAAACAGCGTATGTGCCAATAATGAGTCCGTTAGATAAGATAACGACGTCGACTAGAGCGAGTTTATCGATCTTGTTTGAAAGCAAACCGCTCGATCTCGCAGCGAAGGTGTTAGCTTAACAGAGAAGAGAAAATTATATATTGTATGACATATACCTACATATATGTATGTGCGTGCTCGTGCATTGCACATATATGCACAATTATTTTTTCTAATCGATCCAAAAAGACAAACTGTTTGAACAGAGTCCGTTGGAAGAAACGTTAACGCGTAAGGTAACACACCGAGTATCGTTCCGAGAATCGTCAAGTCTTCTGCAGATTCAGGAAACACTATATTTTGTGTGCGTGCGTAGTCTGCGTGTTATATTATAGCTTTAACTAAGATTGATAACTAAATAGTCCGAATGATCCTCTCTCACCGTAACGTGCAATCATATTCGTATTAATGATATACCTATTGTAAGATATATTGTACCTCACGCGAAGGGTTGTCTTTCCTCAAATAAAGACGAAATATTTATTCACGTTAGAGTGTATATACGCTGTAATAAAGACACGGAGAGCGCCGATTCATCGTGCTCGCCCGCAATATGTTTTATTTCTTCATTTCTTCGTTTCTTCGTTTCTTCGCTTCTTCGCTTCTTCGCTTCTTCGCTTCTTCGTTTCGACGTTATCGATGCGCCCGCGCCTCTCTTAATCTCATCGAGAACACTCCTTTATCTTTCAGCCCATTCGTCCTCATATTTCCCCGTATGTCCATGTTGTTGTTGCATTTAACGCGGTAACCCGTTATAGATAGTAACGCGGCTCTTAACGAGTGTAGCAGGAGAGAAATAAAGAAATAAAGAAAGAGGAGGAAACGAACGGTGATCGTTCGATAGAGGATGTTAATAAGGGAAGGGAAAAGGAAAATGGTGTGGTAACGGATGGTAAACGATGCGCTTACCAGCACGCGGCGATGGTAAGAGATGGCAGGTGCAAGCGGCAGGCTCGGAGGAAATCAATATGAAGAGGCGACTGGTAGAGGAGGGGTTGAGCCGCGTCGGTGGTTTCCCATAAGGGAGAGGCGACGGAAAGTTAGGGACGCTGATGTAACGCGAACGAGCCGCGAACGGGAAAAACGTTGACCCAATGTTATAATCTCGAGCGGACGGGAACAGAATTTTGTGCAATTACTTACTATCCCTCTTCTTCTTCTCGTTCATTCTATTTACCTTTTCTTACGACGCGAGGCGACGGACGCGACGCGACGCGACGCGACGCGACGTGACGTGACGTTCCGCCATTCCGACGCTGCATCGTTTCATTACCGAAACTCTCCCGTCTAATCGTCTAGAACTTTTGTCTGTCCGCGGTACAGTGAATCGATAATTAAAGTGATAGTGCGCGGTGATTACGCGATCGTGTTGACAATATGTCGGTAAAGGTGAGTGGTACGCATTCAAAATGCAGATCGAAGAAGCTTCTTCTATGGTGCATCGGAGGATAGAGGTCGACGAACTCGGTTCGCGAATACATCTAAATCCTTCTCCTTTCGTATCTTGTGGTTATCCATCGTCCTTTCGTTAATCTTACGGATTACGCGGTATATCGCGAATTTGTTTCAGTTGTCGATCATTATCCACCTTTTTTTCGACTTTTACACGCCATCACCGATCCAAATGTACACGTCGTATCAATAAAACCGATTGTGCCGATTAATTCAGCATCTCACCATCTCACGATCTCGTTCTCCTTGTCATCTTGTCATCTGTTATGGCAGCAGTCGTAATTAAATTACTCGTGTCATGCCGGAGAAAAAGCTACGATTCTGCGCAGCATTTTGCTCTTTTGCAACGTTACGTTAAAGAAGATGCAATTCTCGCGAGAACATGACGAAACACGCCGCTGAACAGAAAGCATTTTAATCATATTAACGACGCTACAAGTGTCCGTTTCCTGTTAGGAAGCCTGAAGCGACGTAACCAATTCGATTGTAGACGCATGCGCGCTCGTGCTTGCATAGACCCTCGTGTTTGCACGCTTACATTTGCCGGGTGCAAGCAGCTTGCAGTTGCGACACGAGCGTTCACCGTGCGTTTGCTCGCCGAGTGGCTTTGTTCCTTTTTCCGCGGCAACACCTCCTATATGTGTGTATATAGTTGTAATACACACTATCGTGTAATTGTTCATTCGGTTAGATCATTCGTTCGCCTCGCACAAACATGTAAGCATTCGGTTAAACAGACCTGTACGTTCATTTCGTTATTGCTTGTTTAAAGAAGAGAGCATGTTGAAAGCAAGTGAGATACAGCTACTATAGCCTCGTTATCGGTATATGTGGAGACGTATCGTGCTAGCGTTTCGTTTCTTCGAGCGTTGCGCGTGAGAGTATTTCGACGTTCGGATACGTGTCGTTATTAAGTGAACGTTTCCAATTTCGTTCCTTAGTTGGGGAGAAGTTGACGGTTTTAACTCGAAATGAGTGGACACGTGAAATCACGTTACTCGCACGATCCGAGGCGAACAAGGAATTTATTCGGCGTACGTATTTTTATACTACCCGGCGGTATGTAGGTATTATTAGTTTGGTTTAAAAGCGTGTCAGCGTGACAGCAATTTCCTCGACGAATTTTCCATTTTCCCCTTCAAACGTTTCCCCTTTCCTCCCCTTTCCTCCCCTTTCCTTCACTTTTCGCGATTTCTATTTTAATAACGAAGGAACAGATCCTATACGTCGAGAATGCGAATTCTGTATACCTATGCAATAACGTGGCTTATCGCCCGGTATCAACTCGTGAGTTCACGGGGCAAAGTACCAATCGTCCGAAATGCACGCGTACAAGCAGATCTTCGGTTGAGAAAACGTTTCAATCAATCAGGCTCCTCCGATTTTATTTGATTCTTTTTCTTTCCTCAGATGATGATGTACAAACAAACCGAGCTCGAAGAGGAGGAGAGCAGTAGCATCGGTTCTGTAACACTGAACAGCGAGGGTATCAACACGTTTGCGACGCACGTCAGATATAATTCGGTAGGTTTGTGTCGCGATAGGTGAAGCGCTCGTTTGACGCGAATTACAGAGAATTTACTTTGCACGTAGGGTATCTCGCTGTGGAGAGCGAGGAGCCCGTTGGAAAGATGTCTTTTCATTATTTGCGTCGGCCTGCTGTTGATGGTCGTGATGCTGTCGATAGTTATCAGCAGTAAGAACGGCTGGGACGAGGCACAGGTACTTCATGTTACCGCGCACGGAGAAGGTAAGAAGAGGGAGTTTTAGCTCTTTTTCTCGAAGAAAAGTTCCCACTCTCACAGAGATCGATCGATGTTGCTTCAGATGGTACACACTGTTTAACCGAGCATTGTGTAACGGTGGCCGCTACCATAATAAATAGCATAGATCGCTCGGTCGACCCGTGCGATGATTTTTACGAGTACGCTTGCGGTGGCTGGATCAAGAAGAACCCGATACCGGATGAAAACAGCATGTGGGGAACGTTCGACAAGCTCGAGCAAGACAATCAGCTGGTCGTGAAAAATGTTCTTGGTAAAAAAAACAGGGCCTCTCCTTCTCGCCTGAATAGATGAAATCTTTCTGGATACTTTCGTGACCGGCTTTGCGCCTCTGATTTTCTTTTCTTTCCTTCTCATTCAGAAAAACCGTTCAGCGAAATGAAATCGAAAGCCGAGAAGAAGGCAAAGTATTATTTTCTCTCGTGCATGGACGTGAACGATACGATTGAAACGCTTGGCGCGAAACCAATGCTGGATCTCTTGGATACTATCGGTGGTTGGAACGTTTCTGGGAAGTTCAATCTAACCGCGTGGTCTTTGCAGAACAGTATGCACGTTCTGCAAAATGTTTACAACATGGAAGGTTTATTTACGTGGGCGGTAAACGAAGACGATCGAAATAGTACCAGGCATATTATACAAGTAAGAGGCACGTTGGTTCAAGCGAGATAGGTAATATAGGAAAGGCCACATGTTGGTTTCTAACGAAACGCCGATTTATTTTCAAGATCGATCAAGGAGGCTTGACGTTGCCGACTGCCGACAATTATCTCAACTTCACCGAGCACAGTAAAGTGTTGCTCGCCTACTTGGAATATATGACGAAGGTAGAAGAGCAACTATCGTGTAACGAATGTATGTATATAGGTGAGATCGTACGTTTCCAGATCGGCGTGCTGTTAGGTGGCGAGGAGAATTCAACGAGGAAACAGATGCAAGATGTGATCGATTTTGAGACGAGATTGGCACAGATCATGACACCCCTGGAAGATCGTAGAGACAAAGAGAAGCTTTACAATCAGATGTCGTTGAGTGAACTTCAGCGTAAAGCGCCTTTCGTAAGTAGCGCGTTCGTTGCTTTCATTAATAAACGCCATTCTATAATTGTTCCCCTAAATTTAGATGTCCTGGGTAGACTATTTTCAAAATGCAACCCGTCTCGTTAACAAGAAAGTCAACAACAGGACCATGATCGTAAACTTTGCACCGGAATACTTTGTCAAATTGTCGAAGGTGGTTCTAGAGTACAACGGGACGAGAAAAGGAAGAGTGTAAGTTTCCTCGTGGTAGCTTTATCTGCCACTGTTACATATCATCACTTGCCTATTTGCCTCTTCGTCGTCTAGCAGCGCGCGTACTCGTATACACGCTCGCTCGCTCTCTCTCTCTCTCTCTCTGTCTCTTTCTCTCTCTCTGTCTGTCTCCCCCCCTCTCTCTCTGTCTCCCCCCCAACTCTAACAATCTCGCTCGCGCGCGCGTTCTCTCTCTCTCTCTCTCTCTCTTTCTCTCTGTCTCTCTCTCTCTCTCTCCCTTTGCTCTTTTTTTCTCGTACAGAATACTGAATAACTATCTGGTTTGGCAAACGGTGAGATCTCTGACCGCCTGTCTGTCGAAACCATTTCGGGACGCTTACAAGGGACTGAGGAAAGCTTTGATCGGTTCGGAAGGCCGTGAAGAGCAATGGCGTTACTGCGTCAGCGACACGCATAACGCGATGGGCTTTGCGATCGGTGCGATGTTCGTTAGAGAAGTTTTCCATGGAAAGAGCAAACCCATGGTTAATTTACATTTATATTTATATCGAGTATCGATTTATATCACGATAATGCACGTACGATGTCGATTTGTAAGCGGATATCGATTCTAGGCGGAGAAGATGATCAACCAAGTGCGGAAAGCTTTCACGAAGAATTTGAAAAATCTCGATTGGATGGACGCGGAGACGAGAAAATCCGCCGAAGAGAAAGCGAACGCGATTACCGATATGATCGGCTTTCCCAATTTCATTTTGAATTCGAACGAGCTCGACGAGCGTTACAGAGAACTGTCTGTCAAAGAAAACGAATACTTCCAGAATAATATACGGGTAAACAAGTATAACTTGCGAAAGAATCTGGAAAAGCTCGACCAGCCCGTGAACAGGACTATGTGGATCATGACACCGCCCGCGGTGAACGCTTATTACTGGCCCACGAAAAATCAAATGGTATTTCCCGCTGGTATTCTGCAGAGTCCGCTCTACGATATGGAAAATTCCAACAGCTTAAATTTCGGTGGTATAGGAGTTGTCATGGGACACGAGTTGACTCACGCGTTCGACGATCAAGGTACCTAAATCGACGATCAAGACATAATTATATGTAGTATGTATGTATGTTGCCCTGCTCATTTGTCGTTTCACCATTCTCAGGGAGAGAATACGATCTCCACGGCAACTTGAATCAATGGTGGAATAATGCTACGATAGAGAGGTTCAAAAATAGGACAGAGTGTTTCGTGGAACAGTACAATAATTTCGAGATACATGGTCGACACGTGAACGGACGGCAGACTTTGGGTCGGTGATTGCACCGACACTGGACGATTTAATTACCATTCGCGTCTCTCATCGAACATTTCAATTTCGATCTGTTTTGCTTGCAGGCGAAAATATCGCGGACAACGGAGGCCTTAAAGCAGCGTATCACGCGTACCTTTCGACGCCTAAAAATTACAAGGATCAATTACCGTTACCTGGTCTCAATCTGACGCATCGTCAACTATTTTTTTTGAATTTTGCCCAGGCAAGTAGAGCGAGCATGCTCGAAAATAGGAGGAGTACAACTGATCGAAATGTTGTCGAAATGTTTCCAGGTCTGGTGTTCCACTGTAACGTCCGAAGCAATAGCCCTTCAAATCGAGAAAGATTCTCACTGCCCCCCAAAGTACAGGGTGATAGGATCACTCTCGAATCTGCCCGAGTTCGCGTCGGAATTCAACTGTCCAGAAGGCTCGCGAATGAATCCGATTCACAAATGCGTAGTATGGTAATGCACCGTTCCTACGGACAGTTCACGTCAACTTGAAAGATTTCATAATCTTTCGTTGTATCGTTCCGTTCGATCGTCGGTGGATAGCTAACCCCGCGAACGAGTCGTCGCAAAATTTCAAAACGTTTCCGCTTCTATTACGAAAATAGAACTTCTTCCTGCATCTCGGCGCTCTGATTTTCATTCGACGATAATTCGCGAGTGTGTTATGATCGTTGTGATCGTACGCGATTATCATCGCCGCCGCGATCACAAACTACACTTTCACGAATACAGAATACAGAATACAGAATAACGTCGACGACCAAGTTACTCTGTCGACGGCGTCATTTCATCCGGTATAAATTGAAGCGTTCATTCGCTAATACGTAACGTTCATTTATTCGCGAACGGCGCAAGATCGACCTAGCTAATTCGAATACGTTGAAGGATTAATTCCCGGAAACTCAGAATTCCGTGATTCGAACAAGTCAGTTCTGAAGCTCAACTAGAAAGGCAACAAAGACCACCGTACGAACCGTTGCATTTCTTTACACGACTACTCGAACACGTTGCGAAGTCTCAATAGGCTTCGTTAACAGAACAAACGAACCGTAGCTCACCGTGGTACCATCGCGCTGGCGGCGATATCAGTTTATCGAGCCGCTTAAACATTTTTCTCATCAGCGGAAAATACTTGGAATCGGTATTATCCGATGGGTATAAGCACGTATGACACATACGCGGTGATAAACGTATAATGCAACAACCCTGAACGCTTGCATCTGCGCAACAATTGTTCGTAACTGGTCGTAAAATTTGGCAAAGTACATCCCAGGTTTCCATCCACAGTTCCAACATGAATCATTTGTTCATTTGCCATTCCTTTCTCATCTATGTTCTATTTGCGTCGCGAAAAAGATGATCTCGATGTGCCATGGTGGCTGTATGTGTAATTTCTGCAGGCAGGAACTTCAACTCTAGTGTTAAGCTTAACAAATTTAATTTTCCAAAGAAACTACAGGCTAGTTAAGATGGAACCAGGACTCCTCGCGTCAACCAGTGCAATTCTTCGATGCGTCGCGCCTCGCCGCTATATGAACAAATTTCAAAATCGATATTTTCAAATGTGCTTAACTATATTTTATGTCGAAAGAGAATCGAAAGCTTCTTTTATTCTCTAACAACTATGTCAGATTGTATAGTGCAGTATATACATGTGGAATAAATTATTATCTAATTTAGGTAATTATTTTCTACAAACACAATGCCAATAGCGCGTCTCTCCGTTTCGAATATTTACGAGACCCTTCGTAATGGAGACGATTGAGAGTGCGAGTGATCGTTGGAAACTGATCGTACGTTTGGTCGGTATTCTTTGTTCTTATCTTTATCCAAGGCTAAAAAGAATCAAAGCTATTCTTTTCTATACTTTCTACTTACGAACGATCTTAGACAATGGGGATGCAATGGGTAAACGAGGGATGGGGAGAGAGATCGACGCGCAAAATTATATATCGTAAATCAATTTGGAATCATCTATTTATTAATGACGCACGTGTAAATCAAATAAAGAAGAGATTACTCAATGACACGAAAGTTTCATTATTATAATCACAGTGGACAGAATATCGCATGCATTCTGTGCAATTTTTCACCTTCACAAAACCATCAAAATCCACACGCTCCAGTGATTATAAGGCATCTAATAATATGGTTATTGTATTTCGTATTCTCGTTTGGACGATCTCCGGTCGTTCGGTGAGACGGTAAACGGACCACTAAAGTTCGCTCTTCGTTTCCTTTGTACGGTGTGCCAAATGATTTCCAGAATGCAGATCAGAACGCTCAGAATTGTCATGTAAACGAATCCCAAAAGCAATAGATGGACGTGAGCGTATTCGACGGGTTGAAACGCCGAATAATCAACCTCCGACCTTTCCCTTCCCTTGGCGGCCATCCATTTCCTTTCGAGGTACTTGAAGATTCCAGCCGAATGTAGTCTCATCAAGCTAAGATAACAAGCGAAAGATAACTATTCTATATAACAATAAGCGGATGATAAAAGCGTAGAAATTAGTTACTAGAGGTTTATCAGGTGGCGATGTTTTGCAAATCGGGCATGCAGAAAGGAGATTTGAAGTGTCCAGTAACGATTGGTCGTTTCTACAATACGGCAGACGTGTCGAACCCTTTCGTAAATAGGTAGAAACACGTCTGGAACTTCCAAGTAAGCGAAACCAGGGGTACAAAGACGAGAGTCCAGTCCGCTAGTATTTCTCATGTCTGGGCAGTAACCGTTGACGAGATCCTTCCACTCTTTCTTCACTTCACCCCTCGGAGAGCCGTCCTGTTTAAAATACATCGCGCCTCACTTTAAGGATTCCTCGCTAAAACGAAATCGTCGATTTTCCACTGTGTTACCACTGTGAAACGAATGTAGGCACTGCTATCGTTTCTCACGCAAACGGAATGCGTTCGCTTTTGCAACGCGTCCTCGAGACCGGTTAAAGGCAGATAGTTTCCACGTATCGCTAGATAAGAGGTGAGCGTGCTGCTAAATCCGCCCGACAGTAAGATCCCGGTTATTAAGTTGGACAAAACGATCAATCGAAGTGGCCAAGAGGCTGGTACTTTCTGTAAACCTGCATCAACGTCAGTTGCTTATCTGGTCTGTCGTGTAACGCTATTATTTACGTTTTTTACCTTGACCACTCAAGCTACTTAACACCACGAGTAAATTGAAAGAGGCCGAGGAAAATTCATCGTCGTATTCTAGGTAATTTGCTTCGGTGACTTTCTTCAGATAATGTACACCTATGATGACGACAGCTGTACCCAGAACGAAGATCAGAATGGTTAGCCGCAATCCTCTGCTAAACACGTTGGCGTACCACTCCTGTAAAACCCTCGTTCCATCGGATTGAACGAATAAAGCGTATCTGTGATTACACAGGCAACGAATCGATACAAACAGTCGCTATTATTATTATTATTATTATTGTTATTACTACTACTACTACTACTACTACTACTACTACTACTACTACTACTATTATTATTATTGAATATCAAAGGGAATATATCGGAAAGGGAGAAATATTTGTTGGAATATAACTTACGAAATGGTCGTAATCGGAGTGCTGTAAGTGTAATATCCGGAGGTGTCGGAATAAATCACCGTGGCTACCAGTAGTGCGTGAGCTTGTCCATTCATCAGCGTCTGGCTGGCCGACGGCCCTGCTTTCCGGTAAATTGTCCTGCATTTTCGACGAAGAAACGCCTTTATTACGGTGCACGCACCTGCCACCAACCCCACTAGCGCCCACTATTTTCCCTTCCCTTTTGCGAACCCCTTTTCTACCCCGTGCTACTATACTTATACTTATACCTGTCTAGACGAATGAATCATACGAGTATTTTGACCCAGCCAGCGACGTGTAGGTGGTACATGGAAAATTGGTCAGATTCCTCGTACGGTCTTTCAACCTGCGTACTCTACGAGGCATCGTTGCGGTGCCTATTAATCGTGCAATTCGAAGGAAGCCGAAACGGTGCGACGGATTAGAAGAGTCACGAAGGAGTGCGATATATTCTCTGAATCTCTATCAGGGTTCTCTTAACGACAGGATTCACTCAATGAAAAAAAGAAAGGAGGGAATATCCTTACGTACACGAATCCCAACACTTCTTCCAAAGTTGTCCATATGTCGCCAATAAAACCAGTCACTCCGCTATCATTCGAGCTTCTTAATACGTACGGATGCATCTGAAACACGATTGATATTCTCGAGTCGTCTGTAATTTTCAGGTTGTCGAAAGATGCTCGATACGTACGATATCTGTCGCAGCCACGATCACTTCTCCACGCAAATCGCTTGCCATTTTAACGCTACACACGATACTGCCATTTAGTTTTACAGCTTGAATCTCTTCGAATTCTTCCACAGCGCTGTTCCACAGCCAAACACGGCCTGGTATCGTTTGAAAGATTCTCTTCTCGTTGCGATTGTTCAGAAATCGTATGCACTTTTCGGCCGTGGTTAACGCGACGAATACCTACAAAGTAGCCGCCACTTTCTTTTTTCTATTTTCCTTCTATTCGAACGAAACACCGTAGAAATATCTCTTAGATTTCGTTTGCTTTCGCTCACCGTTAGAAACGCGACGGCTTTCATGTTTTTCCGATCGTTGTCCAGTCTAACGGAAGGAGACTGTTGGTGTTGTCGATTTTTCTCGGTTTCCAAACTATCGCGGTGACTGTGCAAACGTCTTTTAAATAGAACAATCGACAGATAGGCCTGACAGGTGGGACAGGCAGCTTATAAATTATGTATAAACTGCCTTAATGAACAGCCATCGTATTCTCCATTGGGACGTTTCTGTTAAATCCGAAACATGTTAACAATTTAGTTCTATATTCATAGGAAGATAGAAGGTATAGAGAAACCGGTATTCAGCTACCTTTCATTCTAAAGATTAATCCATATTTTTCATTGCGCGCGAAAGATGTGATAGATTAATTTTGAAAAATAACTGTCCCGCGTATAACTTTTCGGAAGCACCAATCACGTCGCGTCGCTATGCGCGACGGTAATGCGCAGTGGAAAAAGTTGAACGTACGGCGCGTCATTTGCGCGGGTTCTTCGATCGATGTGTTGTGATCGTTGCCGGTTGATCGAATTCGAGGAAATTCAGCTGAGAAATCTTGAAAGGAACACGTTATCTGTGCTGTTACGGTTACGATGCGCGCGAGAAACGGCAGAGACGATCGTCAATTTCTCGATAAGTGAGTAAACCTTTTGCAGTTCGACTGACTCCATAACCTTAAAATGTGTCCGCGTTACCGCATCGTATCGCATTGATTTTCCGTTGGATATGTCGATTAGATACGTATGGAAGTAGGGTGAAAGTAGGGTGAAAGTAGGGTTGTTCGAAATCTCACTGTTTTCGAAATGTTTGCGACGGGCTGGTCTCGGTGATTGATTCGTCAATGTAGCTTCTGAAAATTCTCATTAATCTCATGGAACGACGCGTGGAACGCGTCGAGGTAAAGGAAGGAGTCGTTAAGCGAGAGTTCGTTTTGAAATATACGTATGTATATAACATAAATGTGAAAAGAATTCGTGTCTTGTTGCGGGCAGCAACAGGACAGGGGGCTTGAACCTACGTAGAAACAAGTAAGAGCGATACTCTAAAAGTAGCTCGTTAGCAGCAGCAGCAACGCAACCGCAGCGGGGGAAAAAAGTGAAAGGATCAGGGACCCTTTTTTCGAGCCACCTGCTGTTGGTGGTGCAAGCGCAGCCGTAATAACAGCAGAGCCAGCAGCCCTCGATTGGATCCTTACGATGACAGACAGCAGCAACGTGTGGGGTAACAGGAAACACATGGACTGAGACCATTTACATATTTCCATAGCTTCGTTGCCAGATTTCCATCTTTCTCGCTTTTTTCCTTCTCTCAAACCTTCGAAAATATCACGCCGGATTTGGTCGAATTGTATTTACATAAATCGAAGAGAGGCGATTCGAAACCGATCGTTGCATGGCAAATTTATAACGTCTATACTTGGAACGTTGAAACTGACGCGATCGAATAGGCTGATCGAGCTGTTCCCACAGTTCCACACGCGGAATAAAATCTACACTAAGTTTAAAAA